>OX104026.1:42385420-43642113 GCA_944470205.2 Schistosoma margrebowiei | reverse complement strand
TCATAAAGCCTTAGGTTGGTATGCAAAGTATTAAATCAGTTTTAGCGGATGTGATAGTACCAATTAAATGGGAAGGACTCTGGCTTTTTCTATGTGGTATCGTCGTCGCATATGTTAAAGCGTGGTGTGAAGACAGCCCAAGATGTCTACATACAACAAGTAAGTGACAATCTCAATGTTGTGCGAAGATAATTTGACTCAATGGTCTGATTGTAACTAAAGGATAGGGAGTGTTGGTTACACCGTCAAGTTTTTGGTGTCTTCAATGTTTTGCTTCTGTATGGATCATCTCGTCATGTCCTTGACATTCCCATTGATTCCTCAATATATACAGATATTTTACAACCGATGGCCATCGGCCTAGCGTGCATAACATTCCTAAGTGTTAACGTTTTCTGATTATGTCAAGTAGTACCCCCTTCACTGGCAGGACGAGAACAATGTGGATGAAAATATAGTATGGCACTTGTTAGTTCACAAAGTCTATATCCAAGACATCTGGGCAAATATACCTCAAGGCAGGATTCAATAGCATGGATGATAGTAGCGTTACTTTAATCTGAGTATCTAAGCAGTCGGGTTACCACTTGTTCAACAAGCATTCCCGGGAACAATATGGCGCGCCCCATTATATGTGCTCGATCCTAGGGATGTGATGAATATATTCTCAAGATAACGGTCGAATGGATCAAAACCATCGGCCCTAGGGGGTCATTGGCTGATGGAGCCATGCGACCGATACGAAAAGCTCAGCGTTGTTCACCAGTTCCACAGGAAAATATTCGTCTATCTATTAAAGGGATATACAAAGCTTCAGTCCTCTTAATCTTATGGTATAGGTTGCTGATATTTGGTCATAGAACTACTAACATACTAATGGAACAACCAGACGGACTTAGGGTGACAGAGAGATATGGTAAATTGGTTAACGAAGCCATAAATTTTTATTCACTGGAGTGGCTGATACGTGTTACACCGACTTGGCCACCGCCACCAATGTGCAATGGTGACTAACAGAAGTTCATTAGATATAATTAAGAGACACCCAAATCAGTACATTCACCAATCTAAGGGGCCGAATCGAAATTCACAAGACAATCCTAATGAATGGTAGATAACCTATCTTGGCTCAAAATTTGTCGCAATAGCGTGGATATATTTACTCGTCGTTTTCCTTCAAATTTTGGATTGTAAAATTATTTTATACCTCTTATTCATTAATCGCATCTAATCCAATGAAATCGTATCCTTTGTTAATTTTTCGTGTTATCAGTGATACTGCTACTGATCGTTAATATATATCTTGTCAACTTCAGTTGGTAGACATTTGAACCAGAGTACCGTGAATTACTATATTTTTACCAAATCTCTGCAGGGTTTGGTATTTTCGAAACAAAGCTTTGCAAACAATCTACATACGTAAACGTTTTGTACAGCTTTTAAAGAATGAGCTCTCATCAAATAAAGCTAGTCTTATACTCATGACGAAATTTAGTAGTTTGCAAGAACTTCATTAAGATGCTCGTTCTGAACTATTTAAACATTAATCCATACTTATCTACCTATGACTTTAGAGGATAAACTAACGAAAAGTGAAAGACTAGTAAAATGTATTTATGTTAGGATGGGAGATAAATATAAGTAGTAATAATTATGTGATATCTTCAGATGCCTCTAATGTACCAGTGGAATTGATCATTTGACTTGCAGTAACACCATCGGGAAAATGCTTTTCTACTAATTGTAAGAGTTGGTCAGTTTGACTGTTAGATAATCGAGAATCCAAATCACTGATTATCTACAACAGAAATCCAGATAAATGTAACCAACAATCTGCTGACTCCAACACAGTATTAAACAAGCCTGCTTTTACATTAGAACCGAGAAATCAAAACCAAGAAAAATATTGACTGTAATCTAACTATCTTCCACAGTGGAAATAATTCTCCAGAAATTCCTGATATACACAGTCGAGACTAGGCCCTTGAAGCAAACATTGATAAGACTATGAAGACAACTGTTGTCAATCCACGTTCGAAAAAAAATTTCGTCACTGAAACGAAGTGAGAATTGAAAACATCGTGTCATTCTCAGTAGATTGATTTTCTCATTCCATCTACTACGCACTATATACTTGCTTCGTGTAACTGTGGGTTTATACTGGTACGCTTTGAAATGAGCTGAAGGAGTTGTGGAGTAAAAATAGTGCTTTTCAGTTGGACTATATGGTACACCTATATTAACACAAAATATTTTTCGACTAACTCATCATAAATAGCGCAAATACTTAGACCTACTTTACTTCAATGGCTTATTAAAGTTAGGTATCATGAAAAGCACAATACAAAATAACATGAAAACTATATGAATAAATGAAAGTGGGAAGTCACCTAGCATTATTGAAAAGAAAATACGGAAATAACTCATAAATATCCACGATAGGTTTCGTTTCTTCCCAAAGATATGCCTTACTGGCTCTGAAGAGTATAAAATACAGCTCCATTAAGACGGCCGCTGATAAACTGACTGCTTTTGTCAACTAATCTTGGTATCATGGAAGTTTCATATGGAAATCACGTGAACAGCATAAGAGGTGTCACCGACCCATATTTTTTTAGACCATCACCAACGTTACCATAACACATAGAATTACTAGTATGTACAAGCTGTTGTGAGCGAAGCAATTTTTAAGAAACATGATCAAACACGATCACTGAGTATCTTTACCTTAAATATTAAGGCTATAGCTGGAAATAAATCAACCACCTTGTTTGAAAACGCATCTTATTTAGGTAAATATGTGGATAGTGCAATGACATTTTAGTTTACCAAGTATTCGAGAAACAGTTAAGTACTTTACACCAATCTACTTATTGCAGCTGTCGTATAATAAGTGCACAAATTATAGTTCATAGGCAAACAAACACAAGCGCCAGACGGGAAATGTCGTCCATAAAATCACACAACCTAATCCATTATAAAATGATTAGAAACCAAACTCCTCACTTCATATGATTAGTTTTAGACCGACTTGGATACTGTTTACAATTAATTAAGCTCGACGAAGCACACCAATTAAGAGTGGCTGAAAATATGGCTGGTGACTATGACTAAAATCAACCTACATAATATTTATATTGACTGGAGATACTGTCAAAGTTTGCTGGGGCAACCGATGATAAACAAACAATGCTGCACTAGATTTATGTTTGAAAAACTAAGTTACCTGAGAGTGACTAACTGGAGTTATGAGAATGATTACAGAACTATTTTAGTCAACCCTATACTTCTGTTGTAGACGATTCTGCAAAATTATACAAGGGTGCTCCAAAAAAAGCTACTATCTTTGAAATGAATTTTACATTACGTGACTGAATTTAAGCTTTGGAGAATAAATTGAGATGTGTAATCGGGCGCCAATAGCTGTCAACCACAAATAACAACATCGACAGTTACCCCCGAATGGTTTACAAAGACGTTCGACGGAACTATCTTCAAAGGAATGTACAGAAGCTTGACTGTAGTAGAATATCTATTTTTAGTAGTAACATGTACACAAAAACAAATGACATTACATTTAGCGGTGAGAACGTATATCTATCATATACATGGGAGTATGTTAAAAAACAATGGGACTCACTACTGATAGCTCCACTTGACTACTGGGACAGTGATTGATAAGCATGAGAATCTCAGATTTTGTTAAATTAAATACCTTGACATCATTAACAAAACCCTGTACTCCTGATTCTTCCTGTTTGCTACAAGGTGATTTGGTATTTAAATACTTTGCGCCCGTATACAATAGCGTTTGCTGGCGCCTGACTTTCTTTTTAGATTCAAGTTTATCTTTGATAAGCTTCAGAACTTCGAGATTTGTTAAAAGCCTAGGATTTTGGGGATCAATGAGTTCCATTCAACAACTTGAAAATTAGGAATGATATTCTATCGGCTGGACTCTAAGTTTCGCTTAACTATTACAGCTCCTGTCCAGAATACAAATCCCCAAGATATGGAAACAAGGATAAAACATAAAAACCAGAACAATTTTTGCCGCGCGTGACGAGGGACTTGATACATCCCGGGTGGTAGCCAGGCGACTATCCGGGAAACACAAAATGCTATTCAATGTTCAAAGTCTCGATTTTACACACTTATGAAGTCTTACGAGAGAGAAAAAACAGGATGTCGGGGGAGGGATTATTAAAGCGGATTTTGATTCAAACGTTTATAAGTTTAAATGGTTCCGTACGGCTTCAAACGGTACTGGACGGAATAGAAGAAGCTTTCGCCTAACGGGCTCCCGTTTCTAGCAGCAGTAGATCATCCGTGCCTCCGTGTAGGGACCTAGGTATAGTTTACGATAAAACAGAAAAAATGCCTTTAAATTATGCTGAAATACTGTCTGTAGTCTTTAAGAATCCGTCAAGTTTAAACTTGACCGTACAAACAGTTCGACGGACGAAAACAACTTGACACTGAAGAGTGAGAAGCCGAAGAGGTCAGTGCAATAATCTTACTAACATCTCGTAGAAATGCGTTGAATCGTAAAGACGGGTTTCTTTGACATGGATGTGTCCATGATGAAGGCTGGAAATAGCCACCTTCAATATCTTAAATTTTGGCTTTTCGACAGTACAGGTGCATTAACTAATCGGTCCCTGTCATTGTCTATCAACGAAAAATACCTTGTGAAACTGTACGATATCGCGACGCAAGGTTATTTTCTCGACATGAGAGACAAATTAAAAAGGCGTAATCGAGGGAAACAAGAACACATATGTACTAATTTAAAGTGATAATTATTCTCTACTGCTCTATAACTACAGTCTTCAGTGTTAACAAACATAACCGTAAGTGAAGCTTTAAGTAGATAGATCTATGGAGAGGCATATCATTCAGATATCGTCGTTACGTTTTTGCTCTTTACATTTCAGAATTCTTAAGAAGATTATCGTGATTGTCAATAGTCGAACAGGTGTTGCAAAACGAAATAATCAGTGGAATTATTAACATGTTCAACTTCGTTTTCAATAAAAAAATTTTAAAACATGCGCTTACTTTCTTACTTGCATGAGAAACTCTTTGACTAAGTGTTGAGGAAGCCTGTTTGATTTTAAATGCACTTGCGATTGAGCACACATGCCTTATTAATAATACATCATCTGTTCTTTCGTTTGTAAATCTTTTCAAATTACAATTAGACTTGGTAATTACAGTTAAATCACATAACAATTGATGCTCTGGCATCTGCCAACTACTAATAATGGTGTACAATACTATGCTTTTTTCTTTTCAATAAATTTCGTCGAACGCATACGATTTTTTTTACTTGGATTGCAGTTTTCGTGTGTTGTGTTGTGAGAATAAAGGAGAACATAGGAGACGTTCGGGGTTTTGTCATAGGTGTTTTTAAAGTGGAAGCAAAATTAGAAAAATCAGCGTGTATATAGGCGTAAAGTAGACAATTTGGAATATATTTAGGCAGACTATTCAGCGACATTTGAAACACAGCAACATGAAGAGGCAAACCAGCATTATTTCCCTCAGATAGGCGAGGAAGCAGACAGTTTTGTGCGTCTCCCTATTATTTAATCCTTATTTTCCAAGGCATTTTTCTTTTCATTTCCCAGTTGTTCACTTTTATTTGCCCTTTACTGTATGTTTAGGTTTCTTTTAGAGGACTCCTGGAAAGTCTCTAGATTAGCTCAGTCGCCAGTGTTTAACTACTGTTAGCAGCAGAAAGTGTGTTCTTTGGTTCGATCTGGTATGTTTTACCCTCAGTCCTTGTGCGTTCCCCTTAGGTTTGTGTTGGGGCTCAGGTTAATTAGATATTCAAGTGGATGATTGGAAGTGTTTAGGATGCTGTATGTCATTAGGTCACCCCATTAACGCCAATACTCTAGCCGACAACGTTTCACTGACTTGATGCTCTCTTGATAAGGCTTGAACTCGAGTCTACCAAATGATTTCGTGGCTCACCGTCGGATACATTCCAGTCCTTATACTTGTGAGAGAAGGGGAAAACACCATTTTTCTATACAAGAATGGAGTCGTATAAAACTGTTGAATACTAAATGGGAAAATCTGCCTTCAAATTTGCCAGAAATGTGCCTCAACGTTACCAGTGCAAGGTTTGCTCGAAAAGCCTTTTCGTTGCAGTTGGCGTAAGTCTTCTCTTTCCAGCAGTCTACCAACACTTATAGAACTTTTTCAATTTGGAATACCTCTAGAGGTGGTTTGCCTAAGTTGTATACATAGTCTGCAACATGTCTCAGATGGGCCACTATACACTTTGAAGCGTTAAAGTTAAGTCCAATGTCATTTGCCCAAGTTTGGAGTCCAGTCAGATTTTCCTGGATCGCGAGCTGATCTTAGCCGCTAATTTCTTTCCACAGTTTTACATCGTCAGCGGAAGGTAAGAGCTCTGATGATACTTATTGGGGAAGGTCATTTATAAAAATGGAGAAGAGAATAGGTCCTAGTAATAAACTGTAGGTAACCCCATTAAGATATTCTGTAGCCTGAGAAAAACTGAAGTTCAACCTAGCCCTAAACTGATGACTTTTTAGGTGTAAATTAAGCTAATCAAACATTGGTGACTTGATATCTATTCTTTTGAGCTTATTGATATGATTAACCATATCAAAAGCTTTTGAGAAATCGAGGTGAATGAAATCAACCTTCTCGTTGCTGGTTGTCCATTTGCCCAACGCGGTTAGCAGGTTTGTTATAAAGGAATGACACTTACCAGAACCGCGCTGTTAGTGTGGAGAGAAGTTTATGGATGGCAAATATTCACGTAGACCGCCGTATATCAAGGAATCTATAATTTTTAGGGTACTACTGGTCGGTAGCTTGATTGTTCTCTGAGTTTGCCTCCTTTGAAAATTGGCGTAATGTGAGCCAGCTTCCAATTTTCTGGTAATATGTGTTGACTTAGAGAATATGAGAATATAACACCAAACGGTTTGCCAAGGTTGATGCTGCTTCCCTCAGTATTACGGAAAATACTATAGACGGGTCAGGAGAATTGTCCATGTTTAGGTGCTGTAGCTTCTGATACAGCAAACCAACGCTCAGCTTCACTTCTGATGGTCCTGTAGAGTTGCAGATGAAGCTTTTATTAATACAGTTAGTGTAAGTTGGTTGAAATATCTGTAGTATAGTTCTTCCAGAAGGTCACTGTTGTTGCTGGCTAGTCCAGTACGACTGATAACTACTCTGTAGATTGGCCTGCAAAGCTGACATATCCAACCGTCTACAATCTCGATGCTTGTTGTTGGTGGGATATTTTGGCTCGGTTGAAGAACCGAGCTTTAGTAGGGCTGTAACCTATGATATACATGATTTTAGCTAAGTCGACTTTAGGAAAATTTAATTCTTATAGAATGAGGTAATAAGTATATCTGAGACGATTAAAGAGATCAACAGTGCGCTTCCTGTAAATGACAACGATACCACTGAACTATCTTGGCCGCGACAAACCTCCTGCAGGACTGAGATGTATTTACAATTGATCAATCAAGTGTAGATAATAGTTATTTAGTTTCTACAAATTGTATGTCGCTAAAGATCAAAGTGTTACTATAATAAACTAAGACTATTAAGAATAAAATGGAAGAAACTAATTAAAAATGGATGTTCATTATTTCATTAAAACTGAATATTCAAGTATTAAAGTGAATCATTTAAATTAATACAGAATATAATTCACTGTGAAAAACTAGAGGAAATTCAGAAGATACTTTTCTGTTAGAGAAACGTTTCCAAATACAAATGTATATGAAACGGAAATAATAATAACGATAATAATAGTAATAATAATAATAATAACAATAATAATAAGTTGTAACCAGGGTTACAACAAAGATTCAATATTACTTATGAATACAAAGTTCAGATTTCATTTTATTTATTAAATAAGATTTATATTATCTCAAACAGTTAGAACTAAATAGATCTTAGCAAACATAAGGAACCATGTACATAATCTTCAAAACAATATGTAATTTCAATAGTTGAGATCATGAGTTAATTGAAGCTAGACCGCCATGGAAAACCTGGAAGCACTGGACGGCCGTTTCGTCCTATTGTGGGACTCCTCAGCAGTGCGCATCCGCGACCCCGCCTCTTGGGATTCAAACCGGGGACCTACTAGTCTCGCGCGCGATCACTTAACCAATAGACCACTGAGCCGGCATCCAACGGTGTCAATGCCTAACTTCAGCTAATCCACGAAATTGCGTCACCGTCCACAATTGGCTTCAGTTAGTTACTATCTCACAACTGACATCCATCTGATAATATGTAATTTATCTAAGTGATTATGTGGTAGGGGTTACTTATATCGACATAAGTAGTATATAACGGTGGTCAGGCATAGAATGTATTTCAGTAGAAGATGGAGAAGGAAAGAACGGGAACAGAAGGCAATTGCTATGAAAATGTAGGAACAATGAAATTTGGGACAATGGACTAATATTTCCAAAGAAACAGTCAAGTTTGAGACAATGGAGTGATATTTTGCAAATTAACAATTTACTATATGGTTCTCAGATTTCATTGAGATGCTTTGTAATTTCGTGTTTGAACAGATTCGATTGTTCCCACTAGTTTACTTCTTCACTACAATTCAAGTCAATTAGACGTTCAAAGATCCAACTCACTTCACATTTTTCTTACTGTTATAGAACTGTTATAACGCTAAGATTTTCATAGAGCCACTTAATTAGATCACAAGACTATAAAGCACATTAACTAATTGTTCATTTACGCTTATGTGACCAATAAATATCCCGTCAATCAAACAAACTCCTGAGGAGTCTCATACTAGGACGAAACGGCCGTCCACTACTTTCAAGTTGTTTATGGTGGTCTAGCTTCAATCAACGCATGAATTCAACTATTAAATGAACAAATGTCTGGTAACATTGACTGGAAAGTTCACTTTCTATTGTTAATTATCCAATTAAATTGTATTATATAATCTTCCGTTTTTTTTTCAGATGTTTTGAAATGTTCCTCCACTAAACGAGTTAAGTGAGATCTTTTCAGCCATTTCCTGCCTCCTAGAGAATTTACAGAAGAATTCTAGGGAGCTCTTAACATAAACTGAGTGATAAATGAATAATTAATTAACGTTAGTTTAGATCTAGCAAAACATTTAATAACAGTTAATGAAAGAAACGATGGCTTACAATAAGAGTGCCAAACAAAATACCACAATCAAAGTATTTATTAAATAAACAATAGGAATATATACATTAATTCTCCATAGAATAGTTATAAAAGTTATATCTCTTTCAACTAATCTTCGACATCTAACAAGAAGAAGATTGAAATGTGTCTTAATATGCATTTTATAAGTGGATTATAATTACAGTTAATGTTCTTGCTCTGCAGAATTTATTACATGTTATACAAATGGATAGGTAAAGAAGACTCTTATCTTTTGTGCCTACAGAAATCAGTTTATGATTAGTAAAACTGGATTCCGGTTTTGTTATCTAGAGATTAAGTGTTCACACACGAAACCGAACGTTCCGGATTCGATTTCTGGTTGTGTGGTCGAGGATTCCCACTGTTGAAGAGTTCCATACTGGAACGAAACCTTCACATAGTTCTTTCCAGATTTTTAATGGTTGTCTGACTTAATTCAGTTCACAATCCCAATAAAGTTCATCAATCTTCACAACCTATATACTGATAATTATAATAGTTGTCAGAAAAGTTAATAATTATCTGAAATTAGTAGATAAGTGGGTGATGTGTTAATGTTTTCTAGTGATGGGTGATGGACATTTGTGTTAAGAGCAAATATTAGCAAAAGGATGTTAGTATATCCAGTTGACGAATCATAAATGGGACAAAACTAAAGTCCTAGGTTTCACTAACGGTCACAACTTGAATTTACTAAAAATGCGTACTTACTTACTTAACTTACTTACGCCTGTTACTCCTGGTATAGGAGAATAGACCGCCCACCAGCACTCTCCATCCAACTCTTTCCAATTCTTACTCATCTTTTTCATATTTGCTTCTATTACCCGATGTAATGTGTTCTTTCGCCTCACGTTTTTACGCTTCCCATCACTATTCCAAGTTAGGGTTTGAGTAATGCATGTCATATCCATTTTCATCATCTTTTCCTAATTTCCTTTTGAGCTAAAACCTGGTTTCTTTTCTCCCACAGAAGGCTGTTGCTTATGGTATTCGGTCAATGGATGTTGAGTATCTTGCGTAGACAACTATTTATAAATACTTGTACCTTCTTGATGATGGTTGTAGTAGGCCTCTAAGTTTCAGCTCCTTACAGTAGAACTGCCTTGATGTTCGTATTGATGATTCTGACTTTCATATTGGTTGGAAGTTGTTTTGAGTTCCATATGTCCTTCAATTGTAGGAATGCTGTCCTTGCTTTGCCAATCCTCGCCTTTACGTCTGCATATGATTCTCTCTGTTCATCGATGATGCTTTCCAGGTACGTCAAGGATTCGTCATCTTCCAGAGTTTCGTCATCAAGTGTGATCGCCTTGGGGTTCTCCGTGTTGTATTTAGGTATCTTGGTTTCCCCATTGTGCATATTGAGGCCTACTGATGTAGAAACTGTCGCTACACCGTTTGTCTTGACCTGCATTTGTTGATGTGTATAGGATAGAAGGGCCAGGTGATCTACAAAGTCGAAATAATGTAGTTGATCCCGAGCTGTCTATTGTATTCTGTGTTTCCCATCAGATGTCGATGTTTTCATAATCCAGTCAACCACCAAAAGAAAGAAAGAGGGTAAGCAAAAATAAGTATTAGATAAATTAAAACCCTTTCGTAAACGTAACACAAAATCAAAAGGTAAATTAATTAGGATCATAATCAAAAGACTGTTCAACAAATTGTTCCTGTACAGATAATTCCGATGCTTAATTATAGATCTTTAAAGTTTCTGCTAAGCAACATTGATAAACCTTTCGAAATCTTTGTTTACATCATGTAAACTACATTAAAGAAATAATATGGACCTGCATCTATTACATACTGAGGAATGAAAATATACGATCATTCTGTTTTGTTTTTGGTTAAACTAGGACATTGTTTTGACTAGAGTGAAGAAAGGGGAGTCAGCACTCCCTCTGGTAATGCTCACACGTGGTCATGTGCATACAACTACTACCAGGGAAGTCCTGCTCACTGACTTCTCGCAGCGGAGCTACTGTTCACAAAACTGAAAGGACGAAAAGCCGCTTTAACAGGGTTTTTGGATATGGAGAGTTCATCTAGGGGAGTTAGAAAACCCTAATTTTAAACCAATCGTGTACATGGGCTTCAGGATCATCATCATCCAAAGCATCATCATCAGAATTCATAGAAAACCAATAATTTATCGTATTGGTTTCAATCATAACAATAATAATAATAGCCTAATTAGTTTAACCCAATCATAGAATAGGAAGAAACAGTTATCCTATTATCCTTGAATTTGATTGGTTTATTTATTTATTTTTTTCTTTTTTTTTCTTTTACAAAAACGAATTGTAATGAAAATCCATTATTCCATTTATCAGAACTTTCCTATAATACTATCAATCTATTTATATAGGGAATAATATAAAGAGTTATTTTAACCAATAACATGATTACCATGGGAATAAATACAGATTTCTCTACCTAACTACAATCTATTTATTGTGAGTTCGATGAATAACTGATCACATAGATTTATTTATTTATTTATAAATTCTATTATTCAGAATTATAATGATTGTTTAAACCAATCAGAAATTAATCTATTTTATTGATTGATTGATTGATTGATTGATTGATAGGTTATTAGAATTTATGTACTAATAATCACGTTGATTCGTTCTTTCACTTTTCTTTACTCTACTTTTCTTTTTCTTTCTTTTTCTCTTTCTTTCTTTCTTTTTTTTAAAAAAAGAAACCAAAAGAAAGGAGATTAATATTAATTGAATATTTGATTTAAACAATCCATTTCTATTCAATTATTATTCTTATTATTACATATACATACATATGTCACATAGACGTGAAGCTGGTGCTATTCCACCATGGGTTATTCCAGAAGAACATAAACGTGATTCAATGAAAATTGGAATAGATCAAAATGTAACATTAAATGTTAATAATGAAGTAAAAGAAATGAGTCATTTAACTCAACAAAATGATAAAGCAAATGTAACTTCTAATGGATCAATCATAAAGCCTAAAGTAAGTAGTGATTTATTTATATTTGAATATTAATATTATTAAAATTGTTGTCAAGTGAACAGTTTATATGTTCATAAGAAAATAAGATGAAACTATAATATAAGTTTATTGAAGCCTTAGCTATTCGTAAATTTACCCCCCCCCATTATGTGTACAAAAACAATTTGTCGTAACCTTGAATTAACCTTGGTAATTCTTAAGTGATTCTATGGTCTAGAATAACGCGACAATTTCTTATTCTTTCTTCCCCTGCCCTTTGTTATTTTACTTGAACTTTCATTTAATTGACCTTGACAAGTCATATGTGTGTGATCAGATTGTTCGAAATGTATAGCGTAAATATATCACAATGTTTTTAGATCAATTCCGTATTCTGATTGTTCTATCGAAACTATAATGATTAATCAGGTAGAAAATAAAAGGTCTTGGATTATGGCATGAAATTCATTCATCTATTTGGATAAATAAAGTTTTGACATTATAGTTGATGTCTGTATTGGGATGAAAACCTTAAATCTAATCCCTATCCCTAAACATCATCTGTAAATCATAATTCTCATTTCTCATACTGGTTTATAACCCTCATTTAGTTCTAGTTATTAGCTGAACACTTTCAAGGTTACTTTGGCGTCAATCAAAGGTTGTCCATAAATTATAGTTTCGTTGAAAATAATTAATATATCTCTTATTGATTTGGATAGTTTGTAATGATACTGGTTAATATTAGTTGGGAAACTATTGTGAGCTAAGGGATCTGATAGTTTACTACAAAATACTGTGTAAGATTGTTGTTATGCAATGTCAAGTAGTGACAAATGATTTTGAAGTAGATATCATATGTAACTGGAAGTATTAAATACTTGTTTGAAATACAATAATCTCTACATATTATCTATATGAATAATGATTATGTCTTCACTTTCTGTGGGGCCCTTTATTTTATAGTCATTTAGATCGGACAGTGTTGTCAACGGTCTCTACACTTTAATAACCCAAGATCTGACTCCAATTTGATCGTATGGATGATCGTTGTCAAAATATATATGTCGCCTATCCTCGTATGTAATCACTGACTTAGATCCCGTTAGTCAATAACGAAAATAAATAAGTTAAATAATGAGAATGGACTTTTGAATACATATATTTTGTATATGAAGCGAATGCAGTAAAGCGAATCGAAACGACGCGCAGTGGAGATGACGGGTAAGCCGACTCCCCTTCAGTCAAGCGTTAACCAATATTTATAGTCACACAATAATAAGATAAGAAGTGTACACACATATATATGCTCATAGAAACATAGTCAAGGTTGATAAGCGAATAATTAACAAGGTCAGGATGTGACTCAAGTACAACCAATAGATTGGCTTGTCCAAAAGCTAGAATAAGGTATATGGGTTTAACATAATAACCGACACTACATACTAATGACTAACTTTGAGTGATAAAACGTGTATGATTTTGATGGGGTTTTGTTCTCTAAGCTAGATGATTTGGTCACAGAGCTTCCATCATTCTTATGAATGACATCATCAGCACCAACTTCAGGTAGAATTGATCATAATTATTTCTGATATGTTGAAAGTTACGTTTTATTTTTATGGGTTTCAATGTATAACATCACGCTAGTCAGTCAGTCTAATTACATAAACCAAATGTAGTGAACGAGAACTCAAGCGGGGAAAATCAATTTATTGTTCTATATAAAATTACAGAGTTGTTTCATAACATATGAAAACCATACATCGACTACTTCATTTGCAAATCTTCCATCAGTTGTCTAAACCTCCATCGTTCTTTAATTGTTATTACAATTGCTGTCTGTTTACATTCCTCTTCTTTTCAATTTGATCTTCTCAACCTTCTACTACCAAGCATTCTACTTCTGATTGATGTGACAGACATAAGTAGCATACACTACACGGGTGTTAATAGTTCATTGGTTCTGATTTCTATACTTCATGTCAGTATAACTAGGGAATGTTAACACTATAAGAAGTGAGGGAGTCAGGGTGATTTTTTCAGTGGTCAAAAGAACCAAGTACGGAGAATACATTCTTCAAAGGGTAAGAGGAATTAGTGGCAAAAAACATGAATAAAATAGAATTAAAACCTTAGATTTTTGTGTATACAAACGATGAAAACACATATGTTACTGAGACTAAATTTCAGTCATTATAAAACTATATAACTATTGACTAGAATTTTGTTTATTTTATTTATTTATTTATTTAAACACATAAACATTGGTATAAGGAGGCACTAAATTGATATACGCCACATAAATCATTCGATTTGTCTGAGGGCTGGGATACTTCTCAGGTGCCCAAACTGAAGCAGGTGGTTTTCCTAGGGGGCCACACCCCGAGCCTTTGACCTAAAGGTCTGATCCACAAGGCAATGGAGCATCGTGAGGAGATGCAGTCCCATGGTAGCCGGTGACCAACAATTGGTTCATACGCCATTTGTTCCTTTAGGATACTGGAGCCCATGTGAACCATTGGTGTGGGATCCGGTAAAAGCACCGGACATTCGCTTTTTGTCCTCTCATTTTCGTAAACAACACCTCCACCACGAGAAGGCAGTGAGTTTAACTTACCTATCAGCGGTTGTATGCACGTGGCCATGTGAGAGCATTTTGGGGCAGAATTTTGTCTACAATAAGTAGGACGTTTATTACCTATCGATACATATGAATCCAATAGTCAACAACTTCAAAGATCAATGTCATGACGTAATCGACTTGTTTTAGAATCGCTTTTATCCTATGAAGCTGGAGTATGGAATGATTTTTAATGTGTAGCACATGTCATATCCAACTTAGATAAAACAATTTTATAACTTGTGAAAATTAACATACCATTCTCAAAGTCTTTGTTGTCAGGGTGAATTACTTTAAAGGTATCTATGATCAAATATCAACATTCATTACTCATGGCTTCAACCCCATTACATTACGTAATCTTAAATAGAACTGTTAAATCACGTATGTTACAAGAGGATAAAAGCTAAGTGAATCATTTTAAAAAAGACAACCAATATTTTATTAGGTACCTATTCTTTAAAGCCAATGAAATTTACAAGATGTTGAGGAGTCCCACAACAGGATGAAACGGCCGTCCACCGCTACCAGATTTTCTATAGTGGTCTAGCTTCAACTGACTCATGATTTTAACCATTGAAATATAAAGAACTGTCAGATGTCAAAACTCATTAGATCATATTAAGAACTGTAGTCTATATAAGTGTTAATCAGTTGTAAACAGTTCTAACACTTTATAATAAAAGGTCATTGGGTATAGATTAAGATCAATCATAACAAATTCAACTTTTTATCGCTAATATGTTTTGCAGATTACTGATTGTAACTAAGACACTTAAGAGCAATTCATGTATAATGACTAGCAGTAGAATCCAGAACTTGCGTTTCGTCCTATTTAGGACTTGTTAGCTGGATGTACCTGCATCTCTACAGTTGACGTACACTTTGAGACTCTAACCCGGTACCATTCACTCTAAACCCCATCGCGTTATAAAGCTTGTGAATCAAAGTAATATAGAGGCAATACGTACAGTATGCACATATACAAATAACAGAAGGATTAATTACAGCCTTAAACTTCAATAGAAAGATTCAAGTACACAATACTAAGTGAATTCATGATTTTACTATACCTTGTTTTGTCAACCTACAGTATACATTTAACATCTATAATACTAGTTCATATAGCTTATGAGCCTTTGTAGAACATTTTTATTTTCCCAAATCTGTTTTTCTCAGTTAAATTTAGTTTGTACATCAGTAAAAAGGACAATCATTAGCCTGAAGACAACAATTTGTTAATCAAACATTTGTGTTGTAGCGAAGGTGAACACAGGTGAGGACAATCGAATTATATTTATTACAACATCACAGAGTTACTTGGTAAAATAGAAAAATCATACTATAATACTTAATTTGCAAAATGTTCAATAATTGTCTCGGACTTCATTGTTTTTGCATTACTATACTGACTGCTTTCTAATCCCGCTCTTTCTTTTTTGATCTTCCTCATTTTCTGCCACCAGATATTACATTTCTGACTCACACTATATACTACTTATGTCAATATAAGTAGCACGCACCACAGTATCACCGTATGTCAACATGAATTTACGAGATCAATACTATTTAATTTCTTAGACAATATAGTATAAAACCATTTACTCGTCCATACAAATGTTCTTTTTTATTGATTACCAACCACTATTGACTAAAGGTCTATAATCCTATAACTAGGTTGTGTACCGCTGAGTGGTAACCAGCTAGAAAGAAACAGTATTTATTGATTTTCAACAGTTGTGCACTTAACACCATTCATAAATATAAACTATTTTCAAATTATTAGTAACTTTACAAGATCACCTAAATAAATCATAAATTGTCTGTTTAATAGTGATTGGTTCCGACATAGATCTCTTGATGATTAATTGACAAGTTATGATTTGTAAAATTAACTATGTTTAGAGTAATACAAATCATTAAGCTATCATAGTGAACTAATGAATTTCACCTTGATAGTTTTATGGTATTGTGTTCACTATAGGATCATAAATCCCTATGATGACATCTTTGAAACACATTAACATTCCGTTAGTTTTTGATTCTTCAGTGATTTTTTAAACTTGTTAAGAGTTGATAATGAAAAAAACTATCATCAATGATCAAAGATGATTGATGGCTAGCAGTGGGATTCAAGATGCGTGTTTCGTTCTATTTGGGACTAGTCAGATGGATGTACTTGCATCCTATAGTTGATTTTCACCACGGGACTCGAACCCAGTACTTAACTACTGAGTCCTAGGTAGATAACGGGATGGCGTTTAAAGCGAACAGTACTGGGTTCGAGTCCCAGAGTCGCAAATAGGATGAAACACGCTTTCTGCATTCCACTGCTAGCTACCATTCATCTTTGCTTATAATGCTTGTGAATTAAGGCAATATCAAGGCAATCCACACAAGAAGAACATATACGAACAAGATACTGACCAATTACAAGTCTAAACATCATTAGGAAGATTTCAAACAAACAATATCAAATGAATCTATCTTCAATGAAAATGTATTAATCTTCATCAACTACCTATAAATTAATGAACTGTGGAGTGAACAAGAACACGAACACCATGCAGTAAATACTTCATTTGGAAAACATCAATCCATTGTCTCAAACTTGACTGTCCCTTTGGCAAATATCAATCCATCGTCTCAGACTTTATTGTTCTTGCATTTTCATACCTATTACTTTTCATTCCCATTCTTTCCTTCATGATCTTCTATTGAAATACATTCTATTCGTAACTATTGTTTTATACTACTTATGTAGATAGCTCACATGGCAACTGTACGTTATGATTTCTCTCACGGAATCACATTAATATTGATTTTTAATCTAATAAACATTAGAATTTGTTTACAACTAATTAACTTTGTTTGTATTATTGTTTATCAGAGAAAAATAAACAAAAAAATACGAATGAAATAAATCAATAAATAACTAATTATCTACTGAATTCTCCCTATATATATAGTCTTTATATATTTTTTTGATGGAGTTTTGTTCTCTGAACTGGATGGTTTAGTTGTAGAAGAAGAAGAAGAAAACTTCTACTTGAAGTTTGTGCTGATGATGTCGTTCAGAGGAAAGATAAAAGCTTCACGACCAAACCATTCAACTCAGAGAACAAATATGCACCAAAATCATCCATCTGAGCTACAAATCTTCTCCACCAGTCTCTATATTTCTTCTTTTCTCGATTTTCTTTATCTATATTAATAATAGTAGACATGGGTAAAACTAATTATATCCCATGGTTACATGATTTAGTTATTGAAGAGAAACAAAAAAATAATACAAAAAAAAAAACAAGTTCGTTATGAATATAAATGATTCATTCATCTTTTCTTTTTTCTTCTTCTCTATTTTGGCTTATCTTTCTAAACTCATCAGTTGATTGTCCTAAAATTTGGTCGATAGAGATTTCAGTTATACTTCTAAACACATTACCATTACTGTTTTATTTATTGAAACTGAAAAAAAGAGAGAGAAAAAAAACGGAAAAGAAGTTCAAATCAAAACAACATTATCGGTTTATATAAAAGAAATTGTTTTTCTCTAAACTAATCCTGTAACCGTATGTGTGTATGTGTGTTTGTATTCGTGAGATAATTGCAGAATAATGTAAATGAATTCAATATGAGGAAATGATTTGTCTGATTGAAATCATGAGTCAATTGAAGCTAGACCACCATGAGAAACCTGTGAGCACTGAACGGCCGTTTCCTCCTAGTATGGGATTCATCAGCAGTGCGTATCCATGACCCTGTACTCACTACTCGAACCCAGGACCTATCAGTCTTGCGCGCGAATACTTAACCTTTAGACCATCACCGACCAAGGCTTACAATAGTTGAATTCATGAGTCAATTTAAACTAGAACACCATTGATGATTATTATCATGTGTTCTCGAGTGGCTGGTTTCAAGATGGTTTCTCGGAGTTTTAGTGAGAAGCTGTAACCAGTGGAGTTCAATCCTGTCTATTATGAGGCAGTTACTCACTGAAGACAACGGTGGACGGTAGCGCAATATCCTGGAGTGGGTGGAGTTAGACATGAACACCGTTGAATGCCAGCTTAGTGGTCTAAAGGTTAAGCGTTTATGCATGATGCCTTAGGTACTGGGTTCGGTTACCGCGTGCAGGGTCGTTGATATACACTTCTGAGGAGTCCTATTCTAGTGCTTTTAGGTATTTGTTGATGGTCTGGCTTAAATCAATTCATCAGTTCAACTATTAAGATCATTTATAGATTGAAGATTTATCTTCCTAATATATGTTAACACTAAACTTAGATCATACTGAACTTTCAGTTCGTTACTTTCAACTATCTTACAAATTATTGATCTATTTGTTATCTACATTTCATCATAAAATCACCAGTTTATTGTTCTTCACAACATTTAACTACTTCAATAAATATGTATCTTATGAGATATTCGTAATAGATTCACAGTGTCAGTTAAACTGTAATGAACAGAACACGGGCGGGAACAACCTTGCAAATTGTCCATCAATTGTCTCATAATAACTCAGACTTCATTGTTCTTGCATTTTCACACAAATTGCATTCTGTTTCCATTCTTTACTGATCGATCCTCTTGTCTCTCTGCTTCCAGACTTTCTGTTCATGATTAACATCATCTATTACTTTTGTCAATATAAGTAGCATACACCACAGAACTACCCAATAAATGTATTTAATATAACTATAATTTGTATCTAACAAATTGTTAAATCTTTTATTCAATAACTGAAAGAGAATAAACATACTACTGATATTAATCAAAATCATAAATTTAAAAAAAAAGAATTTTGATTACTACACTCTTCTATTATCATAGTATAGTTGAAATCCATAAAAGATGTATAACACTTTAATTAGGTCATAAAATCATCATAATCTTTTGTTTCAATGTAAAATATACATAGAACTAATGAGTTTCAGTTTAGTTTATGAAGAGAATATTCAGCTGAAATAATGAATACAAGTTTTGTTTTATTAGTTTATTGTAATAAAACATTTTTTAGTGTTATATTTCAATCATCATTGTAACAGTAGTAGTCATGAACTCTAGGATGCAGGTACATGTAGTTGACGAGTCGCAAATAGGATGAAACACACGTTCTGGATCCCACTGCTAGTCATTATCTATCTTTATTTATGATGCTTGTGAATTAAGGCAATATCGAGGCAATCCACACAGAATGCACATGTATCAGTAAGAGACTGATCAATTGCAGTCCTAAACATCAATGGGAAGATTCAAATAAACAATATCAAGTGAATTTAAAAACTTCACCCCATTGTACAAGCAGGTGGCTATCACGACTCAGTAGCTAAGTAGATGACTTGATCGCGTTTGAAGCGAACAGTACTGAGTTCGAGTCCCGGAGTGAACATCAACTCAGATTCAGGTATACCCAGTTGACGAGTCGGAAATAGGACAAAACACGCTTTCTGGATTCCACAGCTATTTATTATCTATTTTTATTTATAATACTTGTGAATTAAGACAATATTAAGGCAATCCGTACAATATATGCACATATTCCAATAAGAGACTAATCAATTACAGTGCTAAATATCATTAAGAAGATTCAAACAAACAATACCAAATGAGTGATTATATTAGTTCGTCTTTTATTAAACGACGATACTATCAAATGACTATCTTATTATGCAATATAATACTCATGAAATTTAGATAGAATGACTTAAAACCTAAGGTATCAATTGATATCGGTAGATTATATTTCTTATTACAATCCCTGGGTTAAGTGACACTAAAATATATTCATTGTTAGAAACAGTAGACATCTTGAATATTCCAGTAATAACAGGTCAAATGAAAGAGGTGAATAAAATAGATTTGAATGTTTGTTAATGGTTATAAATCATTGATAATATGACACAAGACATTCAGTTTTAGTCATTTGGACAGGTTTGTTCTCCTCGTTACTTTTCGAAATAATTTCAATTAAACTACTGAATATATTTAAACGAGAATTTTCGTTATGTATTGATGTTAACTTAAAGAAACGGTTAATGATGAACAGCTTAGTTAGCGTTTTTTAGCGAGTTAGCTTTCTACTGGATCGGGTTGCTGACCCCATGCCAAACCCTTCTCCTTTACCTGGGCTTGGTACGGGTAGTAACTGTAGAAGAATCGCAAGCAAAGTTGATGAACAGCTATTATAGTCTAATTTGAGAAACCCGTTCATAATTAAAGTACCCTCGTACTATATGACATTTTCATAAGGCCATTTATAATAATAGTAATCTTGTACTAACCTCTACTGTCTGCCTTTGTAATGAATTTTTTTCAATAAATAAAATAATAGAATAGATTATTGTGGAAATATGAAAGAAATTAACGATATCGCTGCCATCCTTTCATGAAAGAACTTATATTTATTAATAAAAATCCAGATAGTTGAGATCATGAGTCAATTGAAGCTAGATCACCATGGAAATCCTGGAAGCACTGGATGGCAGTTTCATCCTATTGCAGGACTCCTCAGTAGTGCGCACCCACGATCTCACTCGCAGGAAGAAGCAGTGACCAGTGGAGTTCAACCGAGTCAGTTGTGAGATAGTAACTCACGGATAACAATGTTGGATGTGTCGCACAGTTTCACGGATTAGTTTAAGTTGGACATTAACGCCGTAGGATGCCGGCTCAGTGGTTTATTGGTTAAACGCTCACGCGCGAGACTGGTAGGTGCTGGGTTTGAATCTCGTGGATGCGAACGGCTGAGGAGTTCAGGTTTTCCATAATGGTTTAGCTTCAAGTGACTTACGATCTCAACAATTGAAATTACTATAATATTCACAAAAACCCCTTCTGATAAAAATATTTATGTTTAGTATTTCATATTGAATTACTTAATGAATCAATGAATTGTAGTTTTTATTTACGTTAATTACTAATTACATCATTAACCTGCTGTTGCGAGTACAACCTCACAGTATGTGGTACATATTATGCATATATATTACATCTAGTTTAGTACAAATGGAAGAAGACCAACCAGTTTAATGAACCATGATATAAAATTGATCGAAATAAATATATTCATTAGTAAATCTTTATATAAAAGTGTAATATATACATTACTTATTTACGCCTCCTACCCTTTGTGGAGGATCACAGATCGCACACTAACACTCTTCATCCAACCCTGTCTTGGGTAGTACTTTCCAGTTCTTCCCAGTTACTATTCATTCTTTTCATGTCTGTTTCTAATTCTTGATTCAGTATGATTTTTGGCTTTCCTCTTTTTCGTTTACCTCCAGGATTCCAAATTAAGGCTTGTCTCATGATGCAGTTTATATATGTATAATATATAAACAGATCATCAATAAATGTGTTAAACAAATAACTCATGTACAATGAATTAATACTGTTCGAAAACAGATTGTAGTGAAGGTTAACAAGGGTGGGGACAAACGGATGTATGTAGAACAACAATTACAGTCTATTTCAACAATATCTGAATACCATATATTAAATCGTCAATTTGCAGAATATTCATGTATCAAATCAAACCAGACTGTTTCTGTTGCAAACACCAATCCATTGTCTGCCATTCCATTGTTCATAGGTTTTCTTACAGATTCCATTATGTTCTCGCTCTGCCTTCCTTGATCTTCGCCATCTTCTACTGCCAGACCTTACGCTCTTTTGACGCGCGTTATATACTACTTATATGAATATAAGTAGCTCATACAACAAGAATACAACTATACATGAATTATAAATATTAATCAATATAACTAAATGGAGAAATCTTAGCCAAATTAATATGATCCATCTAGAATGAACCTCAATCTTATCTAAAAAGTATTGTTTTCAGGTTTTCAATGGTAGGCTAGTATCAATCGGTTCAAGATCTCAATCAATAACTTG
Source organism: Schistosoma margrebowiei (assembly GCA_944470205.2). Lineage (NCBI taxonomy): Eukaryota > Metazoa > Platyhelminthes > Trematoda > Strigeidida > Schistosomatidae > Schistosoma > Schistosoma margrebowiei. The sequence continues at coordinate 43,619,381 of OX104026.1, read as the reverse complement.
ATAATCTCCACTACCCTATACTGATAATTACTATGTGCTCACTAGTGACTAACTTCGTGAGTGAATTCTCAGAGTTCTAATGAGAAGCCGTGACCAGTGGAGTTATTCCATGTCGAGTAGAGATAGGTATTTACCTCAGTACAATGGGAGATTGTCACGCAATTTCGTGGATTTGTTTAGGCTAGACATTAACACCATTGGATGCCTTCTCAGTGGCTCAGAGGTTCCTGGGTTTGAATCCGGCAAGTGGGATCGTGAATGAGTACTGTTGAAGAGTTACACAATAGAACGAAACGGCCGTCCAATATTTCCAGGTTTTCAGTGGTAGTCTAACATCAATCGGTTCATGACCTTAATCAATAACTTAATAATCTCCACAACTCTATACTGATAATTGACATTTAAATTGATTTTTCTATTTAATATACAACAAAACAGTAAATAGGATCCTTGACTGAATGTACTACACATCAATCCCAATAATATGAATGAATGAATTTTTTTAATCCTCCACTTTATTGCTTTACATCTCACTTATGCATTCACGTTTTTTCGATCCTTCAGATTTATGTTTTCTTGAATAGTGTACTACTTTCTTGTATAGTTTTTTTTTCTAATCTTTCACAATGTAAGCATTGATGGATAGTGGCTAGCAGTGGAATCCAGGACGTGCGTTCCGTCCTATTTGGGACTCTTCAGCTCAATGTACCTGCATCTGAGTTGATGTTCACTATGGGACTCTAACCCAGTACCGTTCGCTTCAAACGCCATCGCATTACCCATTCAGGTACTGAGTCCTGATAGTCACAGACTGATCAATTTCAGTCCTAAACCTCAACGGGAAGATACAAGCCAAACAATACCAAGTGAATTTCTCAATGTATAATATAATATTTCCATATGATGATTTCAGATTCACATTTGCGTAGTAAGGACAGAAGGCCTACGGCCTATGTTATTCCTTTTCCAGTATGCTTCTATGAGTGGCCAGTCTTCTCTTGAAAGAGTCAATTGAAGGTGAGGACGCCACTGTTTCGGGCATCAGGTTCCAATTATTGATGACTCGGTGTGAAAACCTGTATGCCATGGGTAGTTCGTTCGTTCTTGGCTTCTCTACTCGCCTGCTATGTCCTCTGAGATGTGGGAAGAAAAAGAGAGAATAAGTTAGATCCAAAATCATGAGTCAATTGAAGCTAGATCACTATGGGAAACATGGAAGCACTGGACGGCCGTTTCGTCCCGGCACGGGCCTCCTCAACAACGCTCACCCACAAACCCGTACTACACGAGACCCGAACCCAGGACCTACTGGTCTCGCGCCAAGCGCCTAACCAACTAGACCACTGAGCTGGCGTCCAGCGGTGTTAATGTCTAACTTAGAATAAGAGTAGATTACAGAAAATTCTATGTATATATATGATAAAATATAAATAAGATTTAGGTTCATTCTACATGGATCATATATTTCAGCTTTCAGTCATAATGATATTTGGTCAGTTGACTTGTGTTAATCATCCCAGCATGTTTTCAAATGAAGATCTAATTACTGTTTACAATTATTCATTGATTTGATGATGCTGTAATGAACAAGTATACAAGTGGAGACAATCGGATGTATCTGAGCATAAAATTACAGAATATCTAACTAAAATCTGAGAACTATACAGTAAATACTTCATTTGCAAACTGTCGATCAATTGTTTTGAACTTGACTGTTCCTCTTGCAAATATTAGTTCATCTTCTCAGATTTGATTGTTTTTTTTATTTTCATACCAATTACTTTTCATTTCCATTCTTACCTTCTTGATCTTTTACTGAAGTACATTGTATTCCTAACCATCGTTATATTACTACTTATGTAGATTTAAGTAGCTCACACAACAATACCATCTCATAAAAAGCACTAGAAAACTATCAACAATGATTACCTATTATACATTTGATCTCAGATACAAATGTTCTTTTTTTTAAACCTCGTAATGTATTTGATACATGGATTTTATAGTGAAGCCTATTCGTTTATCCGAAAGACAAATATAATTGAAAGTATACTCAATATCTTGAGAGTTCCCATTATACTTTTAAGGTATTAGCTTCACTAATATGTTGTAAACAGTAGACTTACTAACATACTTATGCCTGTTACTCCTCCTGGATGAGCATAGGGCGTCCATCAACACTCTTCATCCAACCTTGTCCTAGGCAATCCTTTCCAGTTCTCATTCATCCTTTTCATATCTGCTTCTATTTTCCGACATAACGTGCACTTTCGCCTCCCTCTTTTACGCTTCCCTTCAGGATTCCAAGTTACGGCTCGCCTCTTGATGCAGTTTGATGATTTACGTAATATATTTCCTATCCATTTCTATCGTCTTTTCCTAATTTCCTCTTGAGCTGAAACCTGGTTTGTTCTCTGCCAAGGAGGGCTGTTGCTGATGATATCCGGCCAATGAATGTTAAGTATCTTGCGTAGACAACTATTTATAAATACTTGTGGCTTCTTGATGATGGTTGTAGTAGTTCTCCACCTGTAGCTCTTCTAAAATTACTGTCGGTCCTAAATCCGGGTAAAGGAGGATGGTTAGGCATGGGTTTGGCGACCTCATCCCGAAGAAAACTGACTGGCCAAAAGACGCTAACCAGAAAAATAAACAGTAGACAAGGCCATGATATATTTTTACATAGTTAGTCTAAGAAAATTGGGATATATATATCGAATAGGAATCACCACTTTGAAAAATTAAGTGTTAGCTTGAATAAAAATCAAAATGAACGAGATACATGATTGGCACGTATAAATATAATGCCTAACTTGTATCTTCACAATTCTCGAATCACGTTAACCCCAGAGACCAGTTTTTGAAAGTTGAAGTGATATTAGTTCCAGTGGTTCGAAATTTTTCACTTTTTATCTCTTATCAAGTATTTACTTCGAACTGATGAACTTGTGTCAGGATTGACAGGCTAAAAATCATAGGTCTAGTCCCTGGTGGCGAAGTCAAGGATACACGCTAATCAAGAGTCCTATACTTAACAGAAACAACTGTCAAATGCTTCATGATTTTTTGAAGCTCTGTTTTTAAACTAAGATCAGTCCGTGATGTCAACTATGAAATTGGGAAAATCTCTATAAACTCTCCATAGTGATCAGATAGTTTGGTAAAATGCAATCTTTCTTTAACTTCGATGATCAAGATGTTAAGGATCAATTAATGGAAAGCCTTAATAACTGAGCTTAGATTGATATCATGAATATATCAATGTTAGACCACCATTGGAAACCTGAAAACTCTGAACGGTCGTTTCGTCATACTATGGGACTCCTCAACAATGCGTATCCACGACCCCGTGTATGTGACTCCAGCCCAGCACCTTTAGTCTCGCGCACGGGCGCTGAACCTTCAGACCATTCAGCCGGCAACCAACGGTAGATTAGTCATCAAGATTATATGTACCTAATGTTATATGTAATTGTGTGTGCTTATTAGTGGGTGTAAAAATATGTGATATCTGTTTTGATAGAGTCCTGTACCTTAGACTGGATGGTTTGATCATAGAGCTTTCATCGTTCTTCTAATCGATATCACCGGCACAAAATTTAAGTAGAATTGAAATGTTCAACTTTCTCCATATATCACTCACAGCTTATCTTATCATTGTTAACCTTCAACCTGTCGTTCATTGATATTTATGATGTGGTGATATGATGAGTGATGTTAGGAATATTCACATATTTGTAAATGTGAGATGTGAATAGGATTAATGGTTCATGTTATATAGATCTAAAATGTTCTTTGGCATGAGTTATAACTTACTGAGAAGACTTTTAGATAATAATAACAATCAACAAATTTTGGTCTGTAAACATAGTTCTGCGACAAAGTGATAAGAATCTTATGCTTTGTCTGAACGAAAACTTTTTCAAGTGTCCTCTGATCTGAGGATTCCTTGTAGAATTGTTTGTTTTGCCATGACGGTATGATAGATTTACCCATGATAATTCATTCAATTTATTATTATTTAACAAAAGAACACTCCGAAGGTTGGTCGTGGCTAGCGGTAGAATCCAAAACTCCCGTTTCGTCACATTTGAGACTTGTCAGCTGGATATACTTGCATCTAAGAGTTGATGTTCACTCTAAGACTCGAACCCAGTACCATTCGCTTCAAACGCCATCACTTTATCCACTTATGATGCTTATAATGTTTGTAAACTAAGGTAACATCGAGGTGATAAGCACAATATACACCTATTCTGATAAGAGATTGATCGATTGCAGTCGTAAGCATGAATGGGCAGATTCAAGTTAACAATACCAAGTGAATTTAAAAGAACACTCCACTTTTATATATTTTTAATAGTATTCAAGGGAAAGGTACTAAATTGTAAGAAGTTAATTAGATATTTCTGTTATTGTTTTTGCTTGTCTTCATTTGATGTAATGATCTTTGACAGTAGACTGAATAAATTTACCACCTAAAGGATTTTGTATTGACCCAAATTGAAATCAATATACCGATTTGAGTGAATATTTCTCATGATCTTGAATCCTTGAGTTTTATTCGATATAGAGAAGCTACAAGCGACAACAATATATGTGATTTTTCTACTAATTTTCAATTGTTCTCATGTTTATATCAGGCTATGACAGAAACTCGTTCTAAGTAAAGATCGTTGTCAGGTAAGGTTGCTTAATCTCACCCTTGCTCTTTCTTTTAATGATCGACTGGATCATGAAGACGCCAGCATCTGGGGGAGAAGAATGGGATACAGTGGCCAACTAGGATGCAGTTGGACGATCTACATTTCACAGATGATTTGGCTCTTCTATCGCACACGTAACAACAAATGCAAGAAAAGACAAGTGTACCAAAAGTCTCAGCATCAGTAGGTTTCAACATACACAAAGAAAAAATTCAGATTCTCCGACACAACACAACATCTACCAATCTAATCACACTTGACGGAGAAGCTTTGAGGCATGTAAAGACCTTTACATCAATGAACACGGTGGATCTGATGCAGATGTGAAGGAGTGAATCGGAAAAACAAGAGCAGCATATTTACAATTAAAGAACATCTGGAACTCAAAACAACTATCTGTCAACCAACACCAAGTCCAGAATTTTCAATACAAATGTGAAGACAGTTCTACTGTATGGGGCGGAAAGTTGAAGAACTACTAAATCCATCATCCAGAAGATACAGATGTTTATTAACAGTTGTCTACTCAAAATATTTCGGATCCGTTGGCCAGATATTGTGAGCAACAACCTGCCTTTGGAGGGAACAAACCAAATCCCAGTGGCGGAAGAAATCAGGAGGACATGCTGGAAGTTAATAGGACACATATTGAGGAAAGCAACCAACTGCTTCACAAGACAAGCCCTCACATGGAATCCGGAAGGCCAAAGGACGAGAGGAAGATCAAAGAACACATTACACTGTAAAATGGAGATAGACATGAGAAGAATGAACCGAAATTGGATAGAACTAGAAAGGAAGGCCGAGGACAGAGTGTGTTGGAGAATGCTGGTCGGCGGCCTATACTCCATTGTGGGTATCAAGCGCAAGTAAGTAGGTATATCAGAAACTATCTTCAGATTTACTGAATATTTACTGGTTCTTTAAAACATATGACTTTAATAAATTCAATTCAACTGATTCATTGATTTATTTTTAATTTTAATTTGATAGAAGGCACAACTTTATATAACCGGTGGACAATTAGTAAATAGTGATCATATACAGTTTGCAAATATATTGATTGAAGATGGAAAAATTGTGTAAGTATTCAAAAGTTTATGGTTACTCTTATTACTATTCATATTAAAGTTCTTATGTCATTGTATTGAAATTATTAGATCAATCGAAACGTCCAAGTCACCCGATTGATATACGCGCAAAAGCGAAGTTTCCAAAACAGCAATTCGTCTACAATAGCGGTTCTCAACTTGTGAGATGTCTGGGGCTTTTAAATGCGTCCTTCAAGTATGAAAATAAAAAGGCTTCAATAGTACAAAAGACAACTGATAGCTGTGCCTAAATTTGATAACAGTTTATGAGCAAACGAAACTCGAACTAAGAGCGAAACAATATGGAAACTGTTGCGTTTAAACAAATGCACAAAACCGTGGATAACGGATACAGAGATTAAGATACAGTAATTATAATGATAAATACAATGATAAGTACAATAAACGTTATAAGTATATGTGAACATTCCAGAAAATTACAGTACAACTTGCGTTACAACATAAGCGTGAAAATTGTTGGGAATACAATTGCTTACTCAATGTAAATAAGTAGTATGAAACAATATACAAAAGAGTAGAAAGGGAACGAGTAGGAAAAAATTTAACAGAAATATTAGGTCAATGTTGATGATGGACTAACTTTGGGATTTTAAACCTACTTTCAACCAATGAATAATTATCTTGAATGAGTCAAATATGTTGAAGCATTTAGAATGTTGTACAGAAATTGTCAAGGTTGAATTCTTAAGTTTATTGAAGCCTTGGCTATTCGTAAATTTAAAGTATAATGATTTAAAGGTTTACTGACGGTTTTCAAATCTTCATATCACGAAAATCTTTCATCATCTTCACATTAATACATTCACATGTAAAGTATCTTTTCGGATCTTTCCAAAACTGCTAATCAGTATTGGTACTTAAGAACCATCAAGTAATAGGTAAATTGACAAAATTTCTACTCAGTCGAATTGAATATTGGTATGTTTTTAAATGCTTCAGTGAGCTTTTCTGTAGAGTTAAACAATAAAACTTGTTATAACAAATTGTTAAGTCTATCGAAGCGTCCAAATCATCCAATTGAGATACACGCAAAATCGAAGTTCACAAAGCAACGATTTGTCTAAAATAGCCTTTCTTTACTGAATAATATACAAAAATTAGTTATAAACCTTAACTTATGAGGAGTCTGTGGCGTTTGTTGCGTCTTTTTGTCTGAAATAAAAAGGCTAAGATAGTGCAAAAATGACAGCCGTTGGCTGTGTCTAATCTTGATAACAGTGTATCAACAAGAAAAACTAAACCAAGAGCAAAACATATATGGAAACTGATGAGTTTAAACAAGGGTTAAACAAATGCACGAATTTGAGAATAACTGCTACGATGAATCAGATAAAGTAATTATAATGACATATACAATAAATGTCATAAGTATATGTAAATATTTCAGAATATTACATGACAAACTTGCGTTACAACATGGGCGTAGAAATTGCTAGGAATACAATTAATTTACTGAATAATAATAAGTAGTATAAAACAATACACAAAAGAGTCGAAGGGAAGTGAATAAAGACAGAGAACGTAAAACAGACTTAACACAAATGTGTGATGATGCTTTGTGTGCACCAGCAACATTATGTCCATTATTTCGATTACTATATACACTATAAACAACAGCTCCACGCAAAATTTTCAAGTTTGAAACCTGTAAATCAGAATACTAAAACGTCAGATGGATTGCCCCCAATTAGCTGAGTAATAAACAATTTCATTCTGTCTAGTTCCTAGTTTAGACCAAACTTTATTGGCTAAATTAGCAATATGAAAATTGATATATCATAATATCAGACAGTAATAGTTAACATAGAGCCTTAGGCAAATGTTAGCTCTGTCTTTATCATAAAATAAGATCAAATTAATAAGATAAATGGCAATGAAATCATGATAACTGTACGGATATTGATGACAAACAAGGTTTAACATTAAAAATATGGTCTAAGAAGAAATAGAAAAAAAGCATTCATAAGGGAATATTTAAACTCAAAATCTAGGGGAAGATAAAGAATAAACCTCATTAGCTCGCCTATGGTCATTTCGGAGACATATCATTAAAACTCACGGTGTAGTTTGTTCTTATGTTGAATAGTTTCTGAAAGTCGACAGAAATAAGATTACCTGGATCTGATTCTGGTCATTGATGTATGCAATTTTGTCAGCGGTTGACTTGCTAGTTGACTTTGACCACCTAGCATTTACCTCATCTCCAAATTTGCTAATCTTCATTTGTTTAATGAGTGAATAAGTTAGATTTGTGTTGCTCCAATTTATAACAAATTAGGTCAACTGGCACAAACATTGAAGTTCAATCGGATACGCCAACACTTGATGCTACCGGAATGTTAATTATGCCAGCTGGAATTGATATGTCTACTTACTTAATACAAGATATCCATTTGATTGATACAGAAGCGTATATAAATTTTACAAAAGAGGCTTTACTTGGTGGGACTACGACAATCGGTAAGTTTTACAATTGAAAGTTTCTAATTTCTAGGTAATTTCTTGTTATCAGAATGACTGTACCACATTATAATGTCTCTCAAATCAGTAAACGTCCAGTTAATTCGGATCAGTGAAGTTTATTAACTAATATAAATCAAAGAGAAGGAGAGAGTGTAAAATCTCTGGATTTATCTTTCTGTAGTGAAAAGCAGTGAAATACTATGAAATGCCAGTTCACATTTCAAGTCATTATACTGTCAAGTGGTTCTTTAACACTTGATCCCTATTGGGTTTCCACTTAACATTCAGAGACAGCTCTGCGTAGTATGTGGTGACTTGGAGGATTCAGTATGGTTAGTCGATATAATAATCTAGAGCTGAGAAAAAAATAAACTAAATCCTCAATAAGCACATAAATATGTGAATAACATTTTGTAGAGATGAGTAATTTAAATGGTTGAATCCATGAGTCAATCTAATCTAGATCACCATTGAAAACCCAGAAGTACTGTTTGGCCGCCCTATCTCAATGTGCGACTTCGCAGCAATAAGCACCCACAGTCCCTCATGCTGGACTCGAACCCGAGACCCTCGGTCTCTCTCATGAACTCTTAACATCTAAACTTCTGATCCAACATACAATTGTGTTCATGTCTAACTTCAATCAACTGATATACATCATAGATATCTGATGTTGAAATAATTGACGATTGATAATTTAGTAATTAGAATTATAATCAGAGATGGGTATTGTAGATATTATAGTAATTTTAATAGTTAGATTCATAAATAAGTTGAAGCTAGATCACCATGCAAATCCTAGAAGCACTGGACTGTAGTTTCATCCATGGTATGGGACTCCTTAGCAATGCGCATCCACTATCCCGTCTCGTGAGATTAGAACCCAGAACTTATCAGTCTACCTATCTCTACAATTTTCTTTTTAATTTCCTTAAATATTTTTGTTTTAGTCTTTATCTACTAAATTTATATTTAAGTAGTACGTATGTATTTATTAAAATATCTTCCTAGTTGATACTATCATATGTCCAAAAGATTCATCAGCTGTTGATCTTTTAATAAAATATAAAAATAATTTCAAAGAAACAAAATTTTGGTGTGATATTATCATTCGTATTGGTTTTATGGAAATTCAAGAGAATCATTTAAACGAAATAGAACAATTAACTAAACAACATGGAATTAATTCGTTTCTAGTGAGTTCAAGCCAATTAACGAATTATTTGTTTTTATTTCTATTGAATAACATTTTATGAGGCATTCTAAACTTTATGTTAGTTTTAATCATAGAATACTATTGGCTTGTGAGTTATTAAATCCAAATGACTATTGAATGAGTGGTGAGATCAATGCACGTAAAGTGAAAGCCAGAGCGGCTTATGCCAATCTGGGCCATCTTTGGCGCCTTCGTGATGTTAGTCGGGCTGTAAAAGGTCGGATCTACAACGCGTCGGTGAGAGCAGTTTTGCTCTATGCTTGTGAAACCTGGCCTCTCCGAGTTGAGGACGTTAGACAACTCTCTGTGTTCGATCATCGCTGTCTCCGAAGGATCGCTGACATTCAGTGGCAACACCATGTTAGTAATGCAGAGGTTCGGCATCGTGTGTTCGGGCACAGAGATGATAATTCAATTGGTGTCACCATCTTGAAACACCGACTTCGGTGGCTTGAACATGTTCTACGAATGTCGTCCCAGAGAATTCCACGTCGTGCATTATTTGCCGACTCTGGGACTGGTTGGAAAAAGCAGAGAGGTGGTCAGTATATGACATAGTGTCGTGGCATGAAAGAAAGCTGCAAAGTACTGGCTTGTATTTGTCCTTCATGACTCCCTGGTTGGGTTCCTAGAGATGGTGCTACACAGTGGCTAGAGACTTTATCAGATATGGCTCAGAATAGAAGCCAGTGGTGATCTTGCTGTAACCTTTTTTTACTTTCTTCATATAACGTGGTTGCTTCTTCCTTAACTGAAAGAATTCTGATTGTACCTTTCCGTTCTCCCATTATTAATATTATTATTATTACACTACCTTACACCAATCTGTTCGTTATTGTTCCCCTTTTCTTTCACGCTCCTTACATTTTTTCCCTTGTCTTTGAATTCTCATTGTTTTGTGTGGTGCATATATATTTGGTTCCCTCTTGTACCAATATTTATGTGTTCGAATAAATAAATAAAATTGAATGACTTATGATTGTTATATTATATCATGACTTACTTGAGGTAAATGATGTAAACTATTAGGCTGTCAGATACCATTTCTAAAGATATCCAGTTATTCATTAAATCTGAATGTTCTATTGGTTAAGTAAACATTAGATTGGTAAATATGCAAACTAGAATGCGTGAGCTATTTGATCCCTTTGATTATCAATATTTTGCTAAGTGATATCAGAACCTGGGAAAAAAGAATGAATATCCAGTTGTTTTCGTTCAAAAATGAACAATCATATATTTGACAGGGGTTTTATAGAGATTGTAGTAATTTAATAATTGAATTCATGAATCAATTGATGCTAAATCAATATGGAAAACCTGGAAGCATTGGACGGCTGTTTCATCCTAGTATAGAACTCTCCACCAATGCACATCCACTATCTCACCCCGTGTGGTTCGAACCTAGGACCTAAAAGTCTCGCACGCGAACGCTTAACCTCACATATCTATCTTTAATGTTAAATAATATCCAAAGAGAAGGGGTTATAAAATCGTCATCGTGATAAACTTCAGTGTTTTTTTAGATTAATCATTTAGAATACCAAGACATATGAACAACAGATATATCTATTAAGTATAAGATGAGTATAATGACCAACGACTTTGATGATTTGATTCAGAGTTTACTCCACAGATAATTTTAACCATCTTAAGCATCCATTTATCATGTTAGTATAATGAGTTCTATACTAGGACGAAATAGACATAAAATCATTGTTTTTATGACTGAAACTGAACAATGGAAGATGGTTGCGCAATTTCACGAATTGGTTTAGGTTAGACATTAGCACATTTGAATACCGACTCAGTGGTTTAGAAGTTAAGCATTCGCGCGCGTGACTGAGGGCTTTGAGTTTGAATCTCGCAAGCGGGATCGTGGATGTGCACTGCTGATGGGTCCCACAATAAGACGAAACAGCCGTCCAGTACTTCCAGGTTTCCAGTGGTGGTCTAACATCAATCGAATCATGATCTCGATCTGTAACTGTTTTCACAATAGTCTATTTCTTATTTTTCTTTTTATGCTGAAATGATCTGTTTTACATGGATATACTTGGAAAAAATTAAATGTGAATCAACAAACTACTAATCAACAGTTTATTGTTGATCCAATGGAAATGGATAAACCTTCTAAAGATTCATCATACATTGCAAATTTATTAAAAGCTTTGGATAAATGTAAACAAACTGGTTCAATTGCTGTTATCAAATGTGATCTAAGAAAGTTAAATTACGATTGTTCAAGTGATTATTTGAATAAACAAAATGATGTAAGTAAAATAAAAGTAATATATTTGTAGATATCCCAACAAGTAGCAAACTTAAATTTTCTGATGTTTCGTAGCTTAGTCTAAGTCACTTCTTCAGAGTAAATAAGTAATCAAATCAAAATGAATCCAAGTTCAATTAGTACAAAAAGACAACATAAGAATATTATGTTCGATCAATCGTAAAAACAAATCTAAACAAGTCAATGTTATATCAGATGGTGGTTGAAGGTAGTCGACAGGAAAACCTGTACTCGGGTTTCGTGCTACTTGACACTCATCAGCAAGATGTACCTGTAATCTTGAGGGAACTGATACTCTCTGATGGATTCGATCCCGTGTCATTCAGTCAATGTTATGTCATTTTGGTCAAGATGATTTATAAACGACATGTATGTAGATTTGTAGGTGGGTGGGTGATTTCTTGTGTGTGTATGTGTGCAAGGTCAGGGATGAAAAAATGTGACCTTTGTGGTGAGAAAGGAGAGAGTTTAATTTGTAAGTAAATAGCGTGAAATGTGAATAATATTAGATATGGTAGCTTGTATAGATAGTCGAAGTCGGATGTATGGTAAGGCCTTGTTTTCTGTTGAGAGCAGTAGGACTAATCATTATAAGGAAAACTTTAGCTACTCTCTTTTCTTTGTAATTAGATAGTTACACAGTTAAATTTTTAATATTTTATGTATAAACACATTTATAGCAAGTAGGATATGTCTGACAAACTTTAAATTACATACATAAGAAGGTAGAGTTTTCTACATGTTCTTAATAAAAATTGTTTTGTGGATTAGGTCATAGATATCAGATAATGAAATATAGATTAAGATCTTGAGTTAACTAATGTGATTTAGCTATTCTAATTTGATGGTTTAAGGGGAGACAAAGAGTGTATACATCTAAGCCATTGTAATCAATTCTGAACCATGTCATCCAAAGTATTGATAGTTGAATTCGTGAAATGGTGATTCAATAGTGTTGTGTTCGGTACTAGAACTGAAATCTGAGAGTTTGATTTCATATGAGGTCGAGTGTGTATCTTTAAACTATCAGTATAGGAATTTGTAGAGATTGTATTATTTTCACCTGTGAAGTTTAATCCGTGTAAGGTGTGAGACAGTTATCTACCTCAGACAATGGATGAAAAATTGTGCAAGATCATATTTTTAAAGTAATAAGGAATCTTTTTTGGTTGATATCATGAACCGATTCATGTCAGACTACCATGGAAAACCTGGAGGTACTGAACGGCCGTTACGTCCTATTGTGGGACTCCTCAGCAGTGCTCATTCATGATCTCGCTCGCAGAGTTCGAACTCATGGCCTTCAGTCTCGCGCGCGAACGCTTAACCTCTAAACTACTGAGTCTGTATCCAACCGTGTTGACATCTAACCTCAACCAATCCACCAAATTGTGCGACCATCTTCCATTGTACTGAGGTAGATACATGTCTCTATCCGACACGGATTAGCTCCACTGGTCACGTCTTCTCACTAGAACTCCAAAAAAATCATCTTGCAAGATTATATTTTTAAAACAATTAGGAATCCTCAACTAGAATGAAATACCGATCATGAGCCAGTTGAAGCTAGACCACCATGGAAAACCTAGAAGCACTGGACGGCCGTTTCGTCCTATTGTGGGATTCCTCAGAAGTGCGCATCCATGACCTCGCCCCATGCGAGATGAAATAGTTGTATAGAGTAAGAACTGATCTTCATTAGTTCACTTCATTACTTTGTGATGAGAATTTTCATTAGAAATTTCTATAAATATAAAATTCAATTTACTTTTCTTCTATCTAGTTGGAATTAAGATCCATTGAAAAATGTATTGTTCTTGTTACATCAACAAATTGTCCAGTAATTTTCTCTTCTATCAATGAAATGAATATAATTGAAAAAATTTCTGAAATAAGACGACAAATTCCACCTATTCATATTACTGTATGTTGTACATCAAATTCATTATTATCGAAGATAACACATAGTCAAGTAAGTTGATTAAGATGTTTACTGAAGATTTCTTTGAATCTTCAGTTGATATTTACCATAGATGAAATTTAATAAATTACTTCAAGATAAGTTCCTAGATTTTAAAGAGGAATTTGTGACTTTTGAAGTGTAAACATGTGGGGATTGAAATGTTTATTACCATTTACAGTGGTCTAGAGGTTAAGTGTACGTGCGTGAGACCTATACGTCCTGGGTTCGAATCTCACGAGGAAGGATCATGGATGCGATTTTCTGAGGAGTCTCACAAAAGAATGAAACTACCGTCCAGTGCTTCTAGGTTTTCCATGATGATTTAGCTTCAACTGACTCATGATCTCAACTATTGAAATTATTATAATATGCAAAAGAAATCCCTTCTGATATTGACTAGTAAATTAATTCAATTTGAAAATGGCTACCATTGGTTATCAGCTCAATAGTCTAATGATTAAGTGTTCGTCTCAAATCCTCCAAATTCATAGGTTTAGTCGGTGGAATAGTCGTAGATCCACACTCCTTCACAGTCATATATTAGTACCAAACAGTTATCCAATACTGACTGGTTTCTAATGGTTCTCCATCTTTGATGAACAACCTACCGATAATTAAATATTTTTCAAACAAATCTTCATTGTTAATTAAAACAAGAATGACAGTATTTGTGGAATATGGTAAATTCGTTATATTTTGTTCTCTTTCCCTTCAAATGCATATAAGTTAATACATTTTGATTATTTCTTATTGTTAACGTAATGTTTAATGTCAAAAAATGAATTGTCAGTAATGAATATGTTATTTTGAACATAAACGAAGTTAAGGATTCAACTTTTGACAGGTTCTTTTTTGTAATTGTTTAGGATAATGGTCTTCACATTCAGATTTGTGTAGTAAGGACAGAACACCTACAGCCTATGTTATTCCTTTTCTAGGAATAATGCCCTGGTACGGCCGAGAGTGGGGAGATTCAGCTCTTCCTCTCCAAATGCTCTTACATAGCCATGTGCATACAACCACTGATAGGTAAGTTCTACTTACTGTCTTCTCGCGCCACGGGTGTTGGTTACGAAATTGAGAGGAAGAAAAGCGAATATCCGGTGCTATAACCGGGTTAGTGGACATGGAGAGTCCACCTAGAGGAGCTGGAAAAGCCTCATTCCGAACCAATGGTGTAAATGGGCTCCAAGATCCTAAAGGAACAAATGGCGTATGGACCAACTGTTGGTCACCGTCTACCATGGGACTGCATCTCCTGACGTTGCTCAACTGCCATGTGGATCAGACCGTTAGGTCAAAGGTTCTGGGTGTGGCCCCCTAAGCAAACCACGTGGTTCGGTTTGGGCACCTGGACAGTATCCCAGCCCTCACACATATCGAGTGATTTATGTGGCGCATATCAATTTAGTGCCTCCTTATACCAATGTTTATGTGTTTAAATAAATAACACTTCTGTAAGTGCCTAGTCTTCTCTTGAATGAGTCAATCTGAGGTTCCGATACTACTGCTTACCGTAACAGGTTCCAAAGATTGATGACTCAGTGTAAAAACCTGTATACCTGCTCGTTCTTGGCTTTTCTACTCGCCTGTTATATTTTTTGAGATGACCTGACCTCGTGGGAACAAAAAAAAGAGAATATATTAAGTCCAAAATCATTTCTTAGTATGTTGTTACGTAATAGAATTCCATTCATCTCAATCATTTTTGACTAATTTAGATATAATCAGTTATATATAATATTTAATCGATATTACTGTCCTCATGTAATTTGTAGGTTGTTTTACAACTGGCCAGTTTATCATTATGTAAATAAAAGATCTATAATGTCTAATAATTAAGTTTGAGAATTCATCTCACCCATGATTATTGACTTCAGAACACAGAATTACATAAGTGAATGCAGAGATTCTGTTCAATCTTGAATTGAATAATGAATTAATAAGTGAAAATAAAGCTCCACATCACAAATTGAATCTGATTGGACAACTATTAAAAAGTAGGATCTTAGGTATGATCTATCGTGAAGTCATCAATGAAAACTTCTGATTACATTCATACTTGAATCAAACAGAAATCTATAGCTTCCTGTTGTTTTAAATGGTTGTCTAACCAAAATCGGTCCCTGAGAGGAAACCTCATGTTCAACAGTCTCCACAATACTTACTTACTCCTGTTACTCACGATAGAGCATAGGCTGCCGACCAACATACTCCAGTACACTCTGTTCTCAGCCTCCCTTTCTAGTTCTATACAATTCTTGTTCGTTCTTCTCATGTCTGTCTGTCTCCATTTCTCGATGTATTATGTTCTTTGGTCTTCCGCCTATCCTTTGGCCTTTAGCATTCCATGTGAGGACTTGCCTTGTGACGCAGTTCGGTGCTTTCCTCAATGTGTATCCTATTCACTTCCACCAATTCTTCCTGATTTCTTCCTCCACTGGGATTTGGTTTGTTCCCTCCAACAGCAAGTTGTTGCTGATGGTGTCTGGCCAACGGATCCGAAATATTTTGAGTAGACAACTGTTAATAAACATCTGTATCTTCTGGATGATGGATTTAGTAGTTCTTCAACTTTCCGTCCCATACAGTAGAACTGTCTTCACATTTGTATTGAAAATCCTGACCTTGGTGTTGGTTGACAGATAGTTGTTTTGAGTTCCAGATGTTCTTCAGTTGTAAATATGCTACTCTTGCTTTGCCGATCCACGCCTTCACATCTGCATCAGATCCACTATATTCATTAATGATGCTCCCCAAATATGTAAAGGTTTTTACATCTTCCAAATCTTCTCCGTCAATTGTGATTGGATTGGTGCATGCTGTGTTGTATCGGAGAATCTTGTTTTTCTCTTTATGTATGTTGAGACCTACTGCTGCTGAGACTGCTGCTACAGTGGTCGTCTTCTTCTGCATTTGTTGTTGCACGTGCGATAGAAGAGCCAGATTATCTGTGAAGTCTCGATCGTCCTGCAACATCCTATCTGTCCACTGTATTCCATGCTTCCCTCCACATGTTGAAATCTTCATGATATCCACAATAACCCACAGTAATAATAAAAGATTATTTAAGATTTTAATTGTAAAGTTCCGTAAAAAAATATCACTAATAATATTGAATGATGAACATGTTATATAATGAATTGACTGAAATACAAAATGCCTGAAATGATCAGCTCGATCATAGTAAACTAACCTTTCATTTGATGATATAATCATAATTTACTTGGTTTGGTTAGCTGGAATCTTTCCATTGATGTTTAAGCTTGCGATTGATCAATCTCTTATTGACATATGTGCATCCTATTTGATACCTCCTTGTATTAATATTTATGTTTTTAACTGAGTAAAACAAATAAATAAACTTGAATTGATAAAGTATTGTGCTAAGTTCAATGGTATTCCCGAAGTGAATACCAACTCTGAGATGTGGGTACATCCAGTTGACAAGTCTCAAACAGGACGAAACGCGCATTCTTGATTCCATTGCTAACCACCATCCATTTTTATTTAACCATATAATAGTTGAAAAACAGACAATTTTGAATAAATTAGATATGGTGATCTCTAATCGTATCAAAATCACATAAAGTAATCATGTAAATAAAATAGACCTTCATAATTTATACTTAACCATTCAACAGATTTTTATGGATAAATGCATTAGTCAATAAAAGTTAGACCACCATGGAGAACCTGGAAGTACTGAACGATCGTTTCGTCCTAATGTGGAACTTTTCAGCAGTGCACATCTACGGTCCTGCCCCGCAGGGCTCGGACCAAGGACCTATCGGCTTCGCGAGCGAGCGCTTAACTACTAGACTACTGAGCCAGCATCCAACGGTGTTAATGTCTAACTTCAACTTATCCATGAAACTGAACAACCGTCCACTATTGTCTCCGGTGAGTTTCTATCTAACAACAGATATCTATGAATTAAATATTCGAAGGGGTTTTGTGGAGATTTTAGTAAATTCAATAGTTGAAATCATAAGTCGATTGAAGCTAGATCACCATGAAAAACCTGGAAGCAGTGGATGGTCGTTTCGTCTTATTTTGGGACTCCTCAGCAGTGCACATCCACGATCCCACCTCATGAAATTCGAACCCAGAACCTACTAGTCTTTCACGCTAACACTTAACCACTAGACCGCTGAGCCAGCATCCAACAATTAGATAATCATTAAAAAAGGGGTTAATCAGTTGCAGACTGAATTTTGTTTAAATGTACACTTGTTAAATAATCAATATTAAAACTTTTAATTTTGATCAACATTTTAGTTTTGAAGTTAAATAAAGAAAAGAAACGTGGTATATCGTACATCATTCTATTGTGTATATAAATATGACTAATTATGAAAATAGTTTGATCTCAACTGTTTGTTTGTTTGTTGATTAGTAAAATTACAGAGTTAACAAAATACAAAGTCATAATGTGATAAGATCAGTTTTGTGACTATAGTTACATAAAAGAACAAATAAATGTACCCATGGGGGGTTTAAATGGTACTCTCTCCCTCACACACGCACATACATACATACATACACATTGTATTTCTCTATTCATATATCACCATAAGATGAGTCATATATAACTCTTCATGGTAAATAATTGTAAATTAATTATGTTCATTCATTTAATCACCAGGATAATCTATCCTATTTTACATAAATTATTCGTATAACTGGAATACTATTGCATTTGGCACAGTACTTTATTGATTCAAGTTTATTTTCAGAAGAGGGTTTTATGGAGATTTTAGTAATTTAATAGTTGAATTCATGAGTCAATTGAAACTAGAACACCATGGAAAACATGGAAGCACTGGACGGGCGTCTCGTCTTATTGTGGAACCTCAGCCGTGCGCATCCAGGATCCCGCCTCGCGAAATGTGAACCCAGGACTTATCGATCTCGTGCGTGAGCGCTTAACCATTAGATCACTAAGCCGGAATCCAACAGTGTTAATGTCTAACTTCAACTAATTCACAAAATTGAGCGACACATCCACCATTGTCATCAGTGAGTTATTATTTCACAACTGACCCGGTTGAACTCCACTGGTCACTGCTTCTCACGAGAACTCCTGGATATACTTTTTGAATTCAATCACTAGTGAGAATATGTTGATGAATATAAGAAGGGGTTTTGTGGATGTTTCATTATTATCTGTTTTATTGTAGTTGTCGTTTTTATCTGTGTCTTAAATGTGTATGATATTAAAAAGTAGGGATTAACTGCCTTTTGCAATAAATACATAAACTAATGTACAAAGGTTGATATTTTATACATAAGCAAATAAAGTACAAATTTCATTGTACTTGTACATCTAATGTCTTGTAATCATTGGTTGACCATTTCGTCCTAGTATGGGACTATTCAACAGTGCGCATCCATTATACCGCATGAGGGACTCGAACTCGTAACTTTCGATCTTTCAGGTAAACGCTGAAATTTTAGACCACTGAGACGGCATCCGACTGTGTTAATGTCTAACATCCATCAACCCATGATCTTGCACAACCTTTCATTCATTACTTGAAGTAGATAACTGTCTCCACTTGACACAGATTGAACTCCACTCATCATGGCTTCTTACTAGGACTTCAAGAAATCCATCTTGAAACCAGTCACCGAATATGCACATGATAATAATGATCAGAATGAGGATTTTATGGATATTGTAATAATTTTAATAGTTGAATTGTAGAATAGTTAACCGAAGATTAGTGCAAAAAAAAGGTAATGATATCTACATACATACAGTATAATTAATTCCACTGATTGAAATCATGAGTCAGTTGAAGCTAGACCACCATGGAAAACCTGGAAGCACTGGCTGTTTCGTCCTAGTATGGGACTCCTCAGCAGTGCGCATCCACGATCCTGCACCCCACGAGATTCGAACCCAAGACCTATCAGTCTTGCGCGCGAGCGTTTAACCAACTAGACCAGGATTTTTCTGTTAATGAGTCATCCAAGTGTTAGTGTTAATCACATTTATCGTGTGAAATAATTTTTGTCTATTTCTTAAGACAAAAAAAACGAATCACTACGATGTTTTCAACAAGATTTCTGACCAAAATCACGTACAGTTTTCTCTAAAAAAAATAAAAAAGTCTAGACAATTTATGTGACTTTGATACAATCGAATGGTACACTTAAAGTATTTAAACATTCTAATGTGTATTAAAGGGGTTATCAATATTAAATGATGAAATAAGTCCATGCATCAATTATTGTGTGTAGGATTTATTTCATTTCTAATTGAGAAAGGGTCATAGATTTATTTCAAATCTGCCCTTTTCTTTTGAGGTAGTTAATTTAGTAGTACTAGTAGTAGTAGTAGTAGTAGTAGTAGTAGTAGTAGTAGTAGTAGTAGTTTTATTTTAAATGGAAATTCACTTTATGATCAATCCTAGTCCTAAACATCAATGAGAAGATTCAAGTAAACAACACCAACTTCATCCTACTGCACAAACAATTGGCTGTCAGGACTCAATAGCTAAGTAGATGGCACGATGACGTTTGAAGCGAACGGTGGTGTGTTCGACTTCCAGGGTGAGGAGATATATCCAGTTGAAGAGTCTCAAATAGGACGAAATGCGTGTCCTGGACTTCATGGCTAGCCACTATCAATCTTTCCTTATATTCAAAACTTCATTTATTTTCCAAATTCCTAACTTGTCTGTTGGTAATATGAACTCCTATACTAAATATTCGTTATTGTCTAAAGTGATAAGTTGGTAGAAATGAAATCCATGAAGCTTATTTTATCCTATTTCATACTAATCAGGTAGATAAACTTAGATCTTGATAATGATGTTCATCATGAAATATAGATCCATTGTTCATCACTGCTAATATTAACGTGTTTACCAATAGACTACTTAGCTATGAAATCCATTACATTCTTTTAAATGGATATGATATACAGTATTATGTCAATGCATCTACATTATTGTAAACAATGTCAAGTCAATATCACCTATAATTTAGAATTATTGATTTCTGTTGTATCTGCCTTTTTGATGCTCCACAGTTATAAATTTTTGTGATATGCCAAAATAAGGCCTCCATTAACGAGTTTGACAATGTTATTTGTTAAAACTGGTGAACATTTGCATCTGTTACGATATAAATGCCCCCAAATTGTGCTATTTGTAAGTTAAAAAAGGTCATTGAATAAAGGTCAGAACTGATTTGGAGTAAAGTGTCAAGTCCCAATTAGTATAATAGTAATGTAACGAAATCGTGTGAATAAAATGCATAGTAGGAGAAGTTCATCTTGTTAATTGATGTAATAATGATAATAACAATCGTATTAATAATAATAATATCGTTGTCTGAATATAATATGTATTAAGAGGGATGTTATCAGGGTAATTATAATAAAATAGGTATCATGTGAATTTGGGGAAGATGAATGTGAAGATTAAGATAGATGTAATTAAAAAAAAGAAAACGGGAAGAGGGCAAGAGGTATTTGGTGATCCAGTCATAGGCCAAGGTAAACATAGAGGCTGGATATGCCTTTTCTGGATATATAAATTTGGTTTTCTGGAGTTGATCCAGATGGCTTCGGCTATGTATAACAGCCATAATCTAGCTCCTTGAGGTAGAGTTTTTGGAACTTGACATAAAATAGAGAAAGCTTCATCTATTTTGATATGATGTTCACTATCTACCAAGTGAGAAAGAATAGTATTGTTGATCGATTTAGCAACTCCTTTTCCCAACCATTCTGGTACATGTTGACGAACATGCAAGAATAAAGTCCTATGAGTACGGTCTATGTAACTAGCTCCACAAGTGCAGTTGAATTAGTATACACACATAGAGGAACTATCCTTAATTTGTTGTGTAAATACTGGTTTATTTGAGGAAATTATATGTAGCTTAGTTTAAACAACTTGATCGTGTCATTAAACATCAAATACGAATACATAAACTTATTTACGCCTGTTACTCCTAATGGCCACCCACCAGTATACTCCAACCCACTCTGTCCTATGTCTTCCTTCCTAGTTCTATCAAACTGTTGTTCATTATTCTCATGTCTGCCTCCAATTCTCGGCGTAATGTGTTCTTTGGTCTTCCTCTCCTCCTTTGACCTTAAGAATTCCATGTGAGGGCTTGTAAAGCAGTTCGGTGCTTTCCTCACTATGTATCCTATCCACTTCCAGTGCTTCTTCCTAATTTCTTCCTCCCCTGGGATCTGGTTTGTTCTCTCTCACAGTAGGTTGTTGCTGATAGTGTCTGACCAACGGATTTGAAGTATTTTGCGTAGACAAAATACATAAACACAGACACATAAGTGAGTAAATAAACCTGTATTTAGTAGAGATAAACTTTAAAGCGTATTATCTATCTTGATCAACAATACATACACACACTTACAATGTTATCTGGATCATTTCAGTTTATTCAATAATCAAATTAAATTAGAAATATGTATTATAATGTAGATCACTAACGTAGATGATCTATGTCAAATGATCGGAAGCCTAATCCACTTAAACGGGAATAGCGTGACGAACCAGCTAACATCTAAGTCACACCTCGTGGTCAGCACCTTACGTGGACTACCCCATTGCCATATCAAGGGCTGTACAACATAGAGGACGTTATTACAGAAATATATTAGTTAAAGTAGATACAAGCGAATGTAAGACCACCACCGCATGAGCCAGTCCATGGCGTACGACTAACTGATGGGCGTTGGTTGTCCTTGACGTTGATGAGGATCGATGATTTGTTCTATAATCAATGACCCAACTGCCGGATGATTTGGCTAGGGATCAGTGAAATTTCACTGACCCTACAATAATATACACCTAATTTGAATCCTTTAATTCTCGTCTATCCTTTATTCTTTTGTTTTTCTTTTTTTACAAAATCATGTATAAATAGCAATGCGGAAATGGACTTTTACCATTACTAACCAATGGTGATATTAAATTAATTTCAAGTGATCATTCAAACATTGATGCAAATGGAAAGTCTAATAGTTTACAAACAATTAGACAAAGATTAATAACAACATGGAAAGCTGGTGTGGTAAGTCATGTAAAACTATATACAGATATGTATATATATATTTATATGATGTAATATGACTATCAGATTCGTTAGATAAAGTTGAATGTTATCTGGTTGGAACTATTTGATATATAAACTTGATTGATTTAGGGTTAGTAATAGTTAGGTATTTATTTTCAAACTCTATCCGGAATAAATCCGCCTGAAGTACCTCTGGGGGCTACTGCCGGTCCCAAGCCCGGATAAAGGAGGAGGGCTGGGCATGGGGTTAGCGGAAACATCCCGTAGAAAACTAATTCGCTAAAAAAAACGCTAACCAGAAAAAAAAATTATTCAAACCTTTTAAGTCTATCTGGAATCATAATGGAATAGATTCTCTCCTATTAATTCGAATCTAAGCCACCATGATTCATATTTTGATGTTATTAATGGTTCATTTAGATCGTTATTCATCTCTGATAAGATTGAAATATTCATATTGATTAATCGCTAAATAATGGTCAATGTTGTATTTGTTCAGTCTTGAATACAGGTCAAATTCTATCAATCACTTTATAATACTGCCAATAGTTTAAGAAACTTGAGACCACGAAACTAAATGTTTAATTTATTCTCTATTTCACTTGAATTTTCATCCAAGTTAATAAGAATACAAGATATGAGATTGTATATGTTTCATTGAAACACATCAAAGTGTCATTTATTCATTAATTGACAACAAATATCTACCTTTCCAGTTTGCTTCTCTCCATATCAATGCAAAGATATGGATGATTCACATGATGAAGAGTAAATGAGTTGAAATAACAGTCGTAACAAAGTAACCACTTAACATTTGCAAAAGAAAGTAAGAATGAAGCCAAAAAGTACAAACGTATTATGGATTAAAATTTTGTGATTTAATGATAAAACACTTAATAATTGAATTCACGAGTCAATTGAAGCTAGATCACAATGAAAAACCTGAAAGCACTGGATGGCCGTTTCATCCTAGTATGGGATTCCTCAGCATTGAGCATCCACGATCTCGCCTCACGAGATTCAAACCCAGGATGTATCAGCCTCGCGCGCAAACATTTGATGCCAGTTAAATTAGTGAATTCATTATTGATTTATTGCACTGGTATGCGACGATAAGATGTGATCGAACAATAGCTGCTCATGAAGCTGGAATAATGACGTAACTCCTCTCTAACTGATAGATTATCAGAGGAGAAAACAGCTCCCCAGTAGAGTAGGCTTTGATATAATAAAATAATATGTTAATATACAAAATATTAACAGAAAAATATGCATGCTAAAACGTTGTATGAGATTGGGGTAAATCATTTTTATGGGTCACTATCTCCCCCCAATTGAATAATACTTTTCATCCACCCCCGGCATCATATCAAACAATACAAACGTTAATACTGAACAAATCTTGAAAGAGTAAATAAGTGGTACTTATCAGGAGGGTTTTGTGGGGATGTTAGTAATTTCAATAGTTGAAATCATGAGTCAATTGAAGCTACGTCCTGGGTTCGAATCTCGTGGAGGGGGCGGGATCATGGATGCGCGCTGCTGAGAAGTCTCATACTAGAACGAAACGGCTGTCCAACACTTCCAGGTTTTCCAATGTAGTTAGTATTCTTAGTAAATGAAAGACAAAATAAACTGATAAATAATAATATTTCAAAGACGACATGAATTCAAATCTTTACACACCAGTAATTTATTCAGAAGTAAAGCTAAATCTCTATGATGAATACCAACCACGAAAAGCTATGGTCTGTGGCTTATCATTGATTGTTTTCAACCATCATATACCAAATGAATTGTACCATCAAGTCGAACCATTAAGTTTGATTAATATATTATACATTTGATTTATAGAATTCAATCTGTGCACTAAATATAAGACAAAAGAAAACTGATTATGAAATAGTTACTGGTTCGTATTCAGAGAAAAATAAAACATGAATTACTGTAAATGTCTATGACTTGTGGCGCATATATCTATTTGTTGCCTCCTTGTGCCAATGTTTATGTGTTTAAACAAATAAACTTGATAGTTGAATTCATGAGTCAATTGAAGCTACACAACCATCGAATACGTGGAAACACTGGACGGCCGTTTCATCCCAGTATGGTACTCCTCAGCAGTGCGCATCCACGATTCCGCCTCGTGAGATTTGAACCCAGTACCTATCGATCTCGTGTGTGAACGCTTAACCACTAGGCCATTCAGCTGGTCGGTATCTAACGGTATTAATGTCTAACTTCAACTAATCCACAAATTTGAGAGACACATCTACCATTATCTTCAGTTAGTTACTATCTCACAACAGATCCGGTTAACTCCACTAGTCATTTTTATAGAATAAAAACTCTTCTTTCATTTTCATATCAAAACTCTTCAAATGGACTGAATAAATTGTATAAGATGACTACTTTCTTTTTTTAACCGATACTACTATTATTTATCATTATTTTCTTTTTATTCTTTATTGTTTTAGCCAACAGGATGGTTAGATGCTTCTACATTTGTTAGTCTTACATCATCTAATGCTGCATATTATTTAGGTTTATATCCAAATAAAGGAAGTTTATATCCGGGATCAGATGCTGATTTAATTTGTCTGCCATATGATAATATAACTAATTGTACTATTCAACATCCATCTTTAGTTATTCATCATGGGAAATTAATAGTATACAATGGTAATCTTATAGAAGATATAAGTAATAATAATAATAATGATTTAAAGATTATACCATGTAATCATCTAAATGAAATTCAATCAAATCAACCACTTGGAATGTTACAAACAGGAAAATTATTTCCCTCTACTATTTATGATCTGGTTAATGCATTTGAAAGAGTAAGTGTTTAGAAAAGATAGAATAAGTTGATTTCATTTGAGTAAGGATGAATAAAGAATAACATATTTAAGATATAATCGGTGAGTAGCTTTGTGGATCTTATAGTAATTTAATAGTTGAATTCATCAGTCCATTGAAGCTAGACCACCATAGAAAATCTGGAAACACTAGAAGGCCGTTTCTTCCTAGTGCGAAACTCCTCAGCAATGAGCACTCACGATCCCGCCCCGTGGGGCTTGAACCCAGGACCTTCGGTCTCGTACGTAAACACCAAACTTCTAGATCACTGAGCTGGCATCCAACGGTGCTAATGTCTAACATCAACTGACCCGCGAAGTTGCGTCATTGTCCACTATTGTCTTCAATAAGTTACTTTCTCACAACAGACCCGGCTGAACTCCATTGGTCATGGCTTCTCATTAGAACTCCAGAAAATACCTCTTGAATACCGCCACTAGTGACGGTGTAGTACATAACGTGACACTAACCAACGCCGTTGGTAGGTAATTTCCTTATTCTCAATACAGTTGAATTTCATCAAATAATAAATTTTCACTATAGCATAAGGAATCCATTCTCCATCCAGCAATTATTCAGCACATGATTAATGTTTACATGAAATGTTTGCAAAGATTCGTTTATACTGAAGTTATGAAAACCAACTTCCATAAAACTTCTCAATCACATACAGAAAAATACTTGACCTTTATCAATATCCAACAATTCTGATATTTTTTTGACTTAAGATGTAGATATCACTCAGTTGAATATCAGTGAAATAAGTGTTTATATCAATAAATGTCCTCCAAGCTTTACCTTTCATGTAATTGTGTTCGTTCACAAGGTCTTCAGAAACCATGAAAAGTGTTGAGAACATTTAGTCCAATCCCTATGTGACATAAAAACTCCTGGAAACCTAATGGATTTTATGTCATACTTTGAGTGCATAACTGTTTGCTCTATAACTGAATTTAGTATTCTCCCAGAGATAACCAGAATTTATATAAGCTTGCAAATACTCATATTTCCTGTGGATTAAGAAACTTTGAAATAAAGCTTCTTCTTCTACTTTGTGCGATTGCTGGCCTTTTAATCTGATTCTAATTAGATTGTATGATAATGTTATCGAAATATACATCCCAGCTATCCTCGTATATCATTATTGACTTAAATCATGTTATGAATAATGGAATAACATAAGTCAAATACGAATATGAATTTTGAATACGTATATTTCCTACACTCGTTGATCTGGATGAACATTCACAATGAAAAGCAGGAAAGCAAAGCGAAGTGGAGAATGCCGTTGAAAGAACGAAAAATGAAGCAAAGCGAGTGAGCCAACTCGACTCAATATTTATAGTCAGACAAAAATAAGCTATAGACATGTTATGAGTAGAATAAGCAATGTACACATATACGCCCTTATAAAAGCAGTCAAAGTTAATAAATGAATAATTAACAAAGTCAAAATGTGACACAACACGAATAAATTAACTAATATGGAACTGACATGATACTAGACACTACTCCTTTTAATGATTGTTCAGATCTCAAGTGTGGAAGAGTTCTGGTGATTCAGGAAGCAGCTACAAAGTTAATATCAAGCGTTTTAGTTATGGATCTATCAATTTTACGCATATATTAATGACATACACAACATATTAGTCTTATATATTGACATTCATTGAATTAATGTCGAACTACTGGATAATCTAAAGTAATAAACATAAACATTAATTTGGATGGCAATATTATTTTAACTTATATTAGATGCTTGTTAAGGACTGTTTTCAACTAATCTACATC
This sequence comes from Schistosoma margrebowiei, assembly GCA_944470205.2. NCBI lineage: Eukaryota > Metazoa > Platyhelminthes > Trematoda > Strigeidida > Schistosomatidae > Schistosoma > Schistosoma margrebowiei. Next base: position 43,591,912 of record OX104026.1, on the reverse strand, counting down.
ACAAAGTATCTAACAACCTAGAACGATCTAGTTTAAGACCCTTCAGCAGTGAATAATCAAAATGATGTTTTCCTTTCATTACTATAGAAATGTTACTTTTTTTATTAGTTACGTAAAACAAATCAAATCCCTGTTATTCGTGAACCTTGGACAATGAATAATTTAAGTAGAGAATTAACAACAATTTCAAAAATAACAAACAATCATGATAATAATGGTAATAATAGTGAACAAACGAAAGATGGTAATCCTCAAAATTTAATGACAACGCCAGTCAACATACGTACAATACGTGGTAATCGAGATTTACATGCCTCAGGATTTTCATTAAGTGGTTAGTTGTCAAACTTTTTTTTCATTATTTTGAAACAGTTGTATATTTAATTGTATTTGAAGTTAAGATTATTGATGGTAAGGCTTGTAAAACGATGCCAGTGATCATATTTAGCTCAGAAATGTGTCAGGAACTTATACCACCGAGTAAGTAATACAGTTATTAAGAAACGGGTACTAGGTAAGGATGGCAAATTAATTGATGAAGTAGTGGAATTGCATCACTTGAGATGGCTGGGGCATGTGTTACGTATGCCCAAACACCGACCGGAGTAGGTTGGAAGAAAACTAGGGGCGGCCGGATCAAAACATGGCACAAGTCCATGAAGTCACTGACAAGTGGACTGAACCATGTTGATAGGTGTAGACTACCTGGTTAGGGTCTGCGAGACGATAGCAACCGATGGTTAGAAATCTTGAATGACATGGCTCAAAATCGTTTGCAATGGTACAGGTGCATACACTCTTTGTGTTCTCCTAAATTCTAATCTTCTTAATTCTTCATGTCCCTTCTTTTTTTCTCTTTCCAAATTTATTTCACTGGATTATACTCCTTGAATAACATCTTCAACGCCTAATCCTTTCGATTACTGCTTATGCTCTTACTACCTCTACTACTACGGGATTTGAATCGACAACTGTTTCTCTGTGCTAATGTAATATGGCAGCTTGAACTGATGTACGTACGTACGAAGTTCTACATCGTTACTGACTGACTGACTATTACCTATCTTTAGAGTCGTTCTCAAGAATGGCCACTGTTTTCAGAATGCACTGAAACTTGTGATTCATTTTCTTAGGGTTGTGTTTATATCAATAATTTAATTTTCTACCAACTATGTAAATCGTTGCATTCGAAGATCTTTAAAATAAACATCCTTAGAAAATCTACTCATTTTAAATGGTTTGATATGGAGTAGCAACCAGTGTGATGTATGTCTAGTCCTTACAGATGATAGAATCCTACCGACTGAGCATGCTATGTAACAAATAGTCTAAACAACTTGAAATCACAATGGATTATGTTCTGATTTTAGATAATGGTTAGAGCTAATTCTAGTTTTAGGAATATAAGTTGTTTGTCGAATTCAAACCTGTATTGAAGTTAAAAATCAATCGTGATCCGGGTCCGAATCCTACAGGCGATCTCAGTTCAGCCAAGACTGCAGGTATACCATGCTGATGAGCGCCAACTACCAGGAAACCTAGGTCAGACAAGATTTCTTGCTGACTACTTTCAACTACTTAAAAACCAAACAGACCTTTCTATCAATCGCTACTTATTTATCATTTTATTCAAACATATTCTATTTTTATTTGAATTTTTTATAAAAAACAAACAAACAAAGGAGCTCAAGTTGACGATGACCGACCAATAAGATCAACAATCCGTACACAGCAACAAAGTGAGACAAAAAATCCGTTGTGGTAAACAGACCACACACGCACACTTACACACACATTTACTCACCTTTTTTCTCTCAGTTGGTTACTACTCATCATTCATCCATTCGAATTACACACCACCACCATCATCATCACTATCGTCATTATAAACACATTTTAATTAAATATTAACTCTCTTCATTATATACACATATAAATTTAATATGCAGTTTTGATAAAGTACATTAAATACATACAAAAAAAATAATACAGTACTAATAGTAATGTTAAATTTGAGTATTCTCACATAATGGATAAATGGGATATTTCTTAAAATTCAATTTTCTTTGTGTTATTGTTTTCACCGAGAAAAATTGAAGGGAAACGACGTAACAATCAACGTGTATATATATATACAGTAATGGTAAGACAAAATAACAGTTCTAATAATAATAAAATAATAATGATAATAGTATAGTCATTCTAACTCATTTAAAAGAAAGAACAAAGAAGACTTCAAAACTTCGACGTGGATCACCAAGTGACACCGAGTATAACAAACGTTGAAAAGATTCATGGAAAATAAAAAAACATCTTTGTGTAGTCATTCTAGTTGATTTAAAAGAAAGAAGAAGACTCCAAAACTTCGAATTGGATCAATAAATGACACCGAGAATAATAAACGTTGAAAAGATTCATGGAAAAGAAAGAAAAACATCTTTGTAGTATATTTTTTTGTAAAAAAAAATGCTGTTGACATTTACAACTAATAATAATAATAATGATAAGGCACAATAAATGAATGAACATATAATATCAAAATACATGGAATCATATGAGTGAAGGCACAGAGTTAACGAATAACTGAATAATAATAATAATAATAATAATAATAATAATCGTACAAAATAAAATACTGTATATAAAAACGAATATAATGAATACTACTAAGAATAGGTAGTAGTAGTAGTAGTGGTAGTGTTTATAGTGACAAATAAATGCACTAGAAAAATATCCCAAACAATTTAACACTATTGAATTTAAACAGTGAAATTACAAAAAAATTACAAAAAAAAACCCAAAACAAACCAAAAACTCAGTAGTATGAAATGCAATGCATCACCGTCTCTCTTACGCCTGTTACTCCCAATGGAGTATAGGCCACCGATAAGCATTCTCCAACCCTTTCCCTCTTTCTACCGATAGTTTTATGAAAGGTAGAAAGTAAAACAAAAATGCAAACTATCAATAATAATTGTAAAAATAAAATAAAAATAAGTAAATAAAGTATTTGATAATCTCTACTTATTTAAATAAAAATTTATCTAATGAGCAAGCGGTCAATTGAACTGTAACATTATTTGATAATGAGATAGGAATTATCTTGTTATTTGACTCAATATTATTACTAATAGCCATTGTTGAAGATGTTAAAATTGAATGATTATTGTCATTTTCTTTTTTACTTGTACTATTATTACAACTATTAGCGGTACTATTACTATTATTATTACTAGTAGTATTAGTAGTAGTAATGGCAGCAGTAGTATTTTTATATTGACTAGAATTACTATTGCTATTACTATGACTATTGACTAGAGCTAAACCGGTCATTGCTGTATTAATGCCAAGACTTGTATTAGCTGGTTGATTTTCATCAATATCATCAGAATCGGTTTCATCATCAGTTGTATCCTCTTCATCGACGTTAATATTTTCTTCTTTAGTAAAATGATGTGTTTTTACACTATTTGAATTATTTGTTGATTGTAATAGTGAAGTGTTAACAAGAGTACTTGAAGAAAACTGATCAATAACACGAGGTAATTTTGATGGAGAACACAATGTCATTGTTGTTTTTTTTTCTGTCTCTGATGCCGTTGTTGTCGTTGATGTGTTTTTAGTCGAATTACTACTCCCTGATAAACAATAGTTCTCATTATTATCATCTAATTCAGTAGTTAACGGTGGATGACTAGTTGATTTAATTAACATTTGTTGATGATTGCCTACTAATCTTGCTTCTTTCATCTTTTTCTTATGATTATTATCACTAGAAGAGTTTTCATGCTCATGAATTGAATGCAAAGTAGAGTTGGAAGGTAATGATGAAGTAGGCCCAAGTGAAAATCGTGAACTTGGTCGAACTTGATGAGAATAATGTTGATAACGATGATGATCAGTAGTATGTTGTGACAAAAATTGTTGACAACTTTCTGAAAATCGACCAATATCACTACTATGTTGAAGAGTTTTTACATCAATATCTTTTCTTTTCGCTTCATTTGATTCAGTAGTAACATCAATACCAGAAGTAGTGGTAACCGTGAACATTGGTTTATTGCAAATCTCTTCTCGATTAAGTGAGACATAAGGTAAAGAAGCATCGATATAATTAATAGAGTTCTCCGCTTTACTTGGCATCAATGTCCTTGTAAGAGGTGTGGCTTCTTTAGATTTTCTAGTATTTCTGTTATTTGTTTCTATTTTCTTCGTTTGTTTGCTTGAAGAATTCGCTGTCTGTAGAAATAAACGAATAAAATATTATTACCATTACAAAGTTGTCAATCAAATTACGTTGATCAATAATCAAATATTTACAAACCTATGCCATAACTGATCGATTTTAAGCCGTGTCACCCAGATTCTCCAGCCACTGTTTACGATAGTCGCGCAGACCCCAACCAAGTAACTTGCATCCACTAACATGGCTCACACTAGGAGTTAATGACTTCAAGCACTGATGCCACGTTTTGGTTTGGCCGCCCCTAACTTTCTTCCAACCATCCCGAAAACCGAACAGCATTGCACGTCGTGGTAATCGGTGTTCAGGCATGCGTAACACGTAGCCCAATCATCTCAGTCGACGAAGATTAACAACCTCATCAACTGATTTACCATCATTCCCTAACACCTTGCGTCTAATCTCACCATTACTTACCCAGGGATCCCAGCAGACGCCAGCAATATTTCTAAGGCATCTGTGGTCAAATACTAGTAGCTTCCCAGTGTCTTCTCTCAATGGCCATGTTTCGCTGCCGTAAATTAAAACAGAACGGACTGCCGAGCAGTATACTCGTCCTTTTATTGATAGACGAATATCTCGCCTTCGCCATAGGTGATGTAAGTTGGCAAAAGCCAAACGAGCTTTTCGAATCCGTGCTGAGATTTCGTCAGATACCAACCCATTAGGGATGATCAGACTTCCAAGATAAGTGAAGTTGTCAACGCGTTCGACTACTTCACTCCCTATCCTTAGTTCAGGGGTTGACGCAGACCAGTCCTGAAGCAACAACTTGCATTTCGAGGGAGAGAAGCGCATTCCAAACATCCTGGCATTGTTGCTCAGTGCTACCAGAAGACTCTGCATTTTATCAGTGTCTTCATCAAACAGGACTATGTCATCTGCGTATTCTAAGTCTATAAGTGGACCTCCTGGTAGATCAATACCCGAGAATTCAGTAAGCGAGAATGTTATTTCCATCAATAGATCTATGATGAAGTTAAACGAAAATGGAGAAAGTGGACAGCCTTGACGGACAGCACTTGAGGTTGCAAAAGCAGATGACAGTTCGCCATAAGCTCTGACTCGAGTGGTAGTGTTCGAGTAAAGAGCCTTCACAAGGTTTATGTACTTCTGAGGTACGCCTTTCAATGACAGACACTGTCACAGAATCTCGCGGTCTACCGAGTCAAATGCTGCTTTTAAGTCAAGAAAGACCACCATTGTCGGACGCCGATAAGTATGCCTATGTTCTAGAACCTGACGAATGGTGAATATATGGTCGATGCAGACACGACCAAGTCTGAAGCCAGCTTGATTCTCTCGTGTTTGCAGTTCACGAGTCTTAGTTAGGCGTCTATATTAGTTAAACTAATCCCTCTATGGTTGTCACAGGATGATTTTAACCCTCTCTTATATATTGGGACGATAAGTGATTGTGACCAGTCAGGTGGAATAACGTCTAAAGGATAAGGCGAGGTGTGCATTTTCAGGGTCGACCTTTTCTAACCCCACCCCTCCTTGTGGGAAGGAAGCATCGCTGTCATGCTGGTTGTCTGAAGGAAACACCTTACTGCCCTCACACCTCTGTACAGTCAGCAATATGACTTCGCCTTCGGACCTTGGGTTTGTTGCTTTTAGTCTTACCGCTCTTCAACCGACCTGCCTGACATGGTAGAACCTTGAAGAACGGTTGTTCCAGCCAGTATAGCTCGGTTGCTTCATCACGATAGGCAAGCCCGACCACCACGTCAAGGTAACAACAACGGTCGGGTTTTTTAGGTAGCAACAAACGGATCACTTAAAGTCTCTAACCATCTACGTAGTCTACACCTGTTAACATGGTTCAGTCCAACTGTCAATGACTTTTGAGTAAAGTCAGAAAACTGGTTGGTGAGACTGTGAATTTCTATTCGCTGATGGAGCTATAAAATGTGTTACGTAAGTCCAACCATTTCCTATCTCGATATGTGGTATTGGTTGGTATAGAAAGAGACTGGGAGAAAAGTAAGGAAGGTCAAACTAAAACATAGCATCACCTCATGGTAACGTTATTGGTTAAATTAAGGTGTGTAGATAGAACATCGACTACTTGGTTGGGATCGGCACAATTTTTATAACCAAAGGTTAGAGACTTCAGGTGACATGGTTGAAGAATGGGGTTGAAACGATACAAATGTATTCATTTCTTGTTTACGCCTAGATCTTGTTTTTTTTTACTTTATAAATTCACTCTTTTCTCTCCAACCACATTGATTATGCCTAATCTTTCGTACGACAACTGGTACTAGTATTATTTCTTTGTTATTCGTCTTTATAATCTTATCTCAATGTGTCGACGTGATGTAGCAACTTAGGGCGATGCATATTTTTCCCAGGTTCTATGTTGCCTATGAGTAACTGAATGCTTTTTCCAGTGTGTATCTCATCAAATAAACAATACAGAATAATACAAATCGATTCATTGTCTTGACATCCGAAGTGATTCTAAGATTGGTCTTCTGGGAATCAAACTTTGTCTGGAAGTGCATTACAAAAAGGTATGGAAATTATTAGTGAACAATATTACCTCTACAACACCCATGACTGTTCGACGGCGAGCTGTTTTTTTCTGTCTAACTATGTGACTTGTTACATTTAAAGCGTCTGTATTATTTGGTTTTTGCACAGATGTATTATCTGATAAGATTTCGATGGAGTTCTTGCATGTCTTCTGGGTTCCAATTTTCTGTGAATTATTCACTTCGTAATTGGTTTCCATAAGACAGGTTCTAGTGGGTTGTGTATGTCTTCGGATAGATTTAGCTTGTTGTCTAGTTAGTGGTCTCCTGGGTGGTGTGGCAGAATTATGGTCAATGTTATTTAAGGGTGCAGATGATGAATTATCATTAATGGCATTATTTACAACTGATATAATCAAATTACGCTGATGCTGATCAATATCAGAACTACACGAAGTGGGAACCACTTGGTCAATTGTAAGTGCAGAATTAACTAAATGATCAAATGTTGAGTGAAGTGTGTGAGGTACAAGTTGAGCATTTGTTACTGGAATACAACCATCAACTTCATCAATACCACCACCACCAACAGGGCATGGTCGAAAATTAACTGCAGAAGGCAAATTATTCTGGAAATAAGACGACAATGCAGCTGCACATGACTGTGTAGGATAAATGGCATTCACAGAGTAGCGGGATTGCCGTCCATTTGATCGAGAAGCGTTTACATTTCTTAATAATGGCTTATGCAGAGCAGTTTCAATGTGTTGAATATTGTTTTGAACGGATCCACCTGTATTAGTACTACTAGTGACAGTAGGATGAAAATACGGTAGTGAAAGTGCATCGAAGGCAGTGATTCGCTTTTTTGGATTGAACTGGATCATTAGCTGTAAATGTATCGAAATTAGGATACCAGTTACGATGCATTATGTATACAAAAAATAAAATGGTTCGCCAGATCTCTTATATGATAAAAGTACTTTGTGTTTATTTAATCCTTGCTGTGAAAAGTCTGAACTTTGTTATTTGAATTTCTGGTACATACAGGTCCTAACGTTGTGACAAATAAAATTAAGATGAAGCAATGACAAACTGTTTAGTGGACCAATGGTAGTGACTGAATGGAAGATTATACACTTGGTCATCAGCCATATTGATGATACAATGAATAGTGAAAGTGAAGCTTAATGGTTGAAAACTGAATGCTTCAAACAACAAACTACAGCTCATTATATCACAGTTTTGTCTAACACAAACAGTTGGTTTAAGGCATGCTTATTGAAGCAGTGAAACAGAAGTAATAATAATGATAATTGGTCTGATATGATTATTAGCATAATTATGTACGTAAGCAATAATCGTTGAGATTTCATTGTTTTTCCGAACAAAATCACCAGCACAAACTCCAGGTAAAAGTGAGGTGTTCGAACTTTTCCATGCATGACTAACCATTCACCATCACTACATTGATCTTGATTGGTCATTGCTGACCTTGAAACCTTTTTAGATTATAGAATGGAACTTACTAGTCATTCACTTGGGCTGTAGATCTTCACTATCTCAAGGCCAATAACAGCTTGATCTACTTAACTTTAAGCTGAACTTTGTGTGAACGCTAGTGATACTATTCAGCTCCCTAAAATAAAGTGAAGAACGAGCCTTTGAATTATTTTAGCGGCTGAAAGATAAACTCTTTAACAATTAGGCTACCACTCTAAGCAGAGAGTAATGATAATTATTTTTAAATGTTTTTGTATCCCCTTTAGATAAAATTATCATATATGAGAAGAGGTTTTCCAACTCATCACAAGTTAGTCTTTTTTACTACATACATAAATTTTCACTTTATTCCATGTTATTTTAATGCAATGCGGCTTTTAATATTAAACTAATAAACCTAGGAGCTATGTACTATCCATCTGACTTATTGTATGATTTTTTAAGTTGTTTAGATGTACAAATTTAAATCAGCCAACTCGATTTTAGAGTGAGCATCAAAATACCCTATTAACGAGACTGATTATTTCATATCCTTTTACAATGATTTCATAAAAAGTAGATATTGTAGTGCATCGTATCTAAATACTTATGTATTTCAGTAGTATAGTTGCAATTATGAAACCTTAGCTAACCTGAAAAAACAAACCTATTTACTTAAAAGATAATTGTATACGATAGCAAGACAAAATTATGAATAAGAAATATATGCATGAAAATAACATATCTTTCACACACTTCAAGTAATTCGAGTGCAGATTTATCGTTAGTTTTGATACACGAACGTAATTTTGAACCAGAAGAGTTGAAATGAAAATTAGATCGTTTCAAGTAAGACAACGCAGGCCATTCATTTTGAGCAGGAAATCCAATAACTCTAAAAAATCATACATGATTATCGAATTTCAAACACCATAAAGCTTACTGAAATATAAGTTTTAACATCTCTAGTTCTGTATCTGCACGGAAAATTGCTTGTAAGTTGAATAATTCTGCTATGATACAACCAGCAGCCCATATATCACAAGGTGATAAGTATTCAGATTGAATTAAAATCTCTGGAGACCGATACCACAATGTTACAACAATCGGTGTGAGTGAAGACTCCCAGCCAAGTACACGAGATAAACCAAAGTCGGTTATCTTCAAGCGCAAGGTTTCCTTATTGATGAGAATATTAGCCGGTTTAAGATCACGATGAATTATTCTATGTGAATGGAGGAAATCCGTACCACGGAGCAACTGTTCAGATAAATTCTGAAATAGAGAGCAAAAAACACGCTTATAGCTGTATCACGTGCCTGGTTTGTCTTAAGCACTGAAACCAAGTATCAAAAGACAGAAAAACTAAAAGGTTTAGACTTGAGCAGCATCAAATGAGATTTTTAAAAATGACCAGGAATGCTCTTACAATTGTTTTCAATGTAGCCAACCAAAACTCAGACAACTATTCAAAGCAATATTGAAAGATTGTGGTTCAAAGCGGCATTTTATAGCTCCGTGACCCAAATAGTCATATTTGGTTTTTTATTTAATAATACCACCTATTCTATATGAAACCTCATAGTTATATCACGGGTGATTTACTTTGAAAGTAAAATCGAAATTGGACCACTAGATCAACTATCTAGGAAACCCTAGGTTCCATCATTCTTCTGATTTGAAGACTGACGATGAATGCAATATAAAAACGATAGGATTCTAAACTCATAAATCTGGATGAATTTCAGAATACACTCTTAACATAGACATGTAATTGAGTAAACAATGCAAACGTCATATGTACCTTTCAAATAAATATGCTGAAATCAAAAGTCATTGCTATTCGGCTGGCCAGACAATAGCCAATAGTTGTGAGGGGTTGCCATAATTATACATCCAAGTAATGATTTTCGTTCAGTTGACAACGAAGTTTTACCTCCTGTCGAGGCTGAAACTGCTGGTCAAAGTCTGATACAATGATGTATTATTGTATGGGCTAGTAACTACAGTAATGAGATCAGCACATTGGCTACACATTTATCTATTTAACCACAAAACTGTGTAACAACTCATGCGTATTTATGGAGTTTAAACTATCAAACATTGAACTTACCCTGATGGTCTCACATGGAAGGCCAGTCGAAGGTACATGGTGAGAAAGAAAACGAGCTAAATCGCAATCAACAAACTCGAAAACAATATAAATCGATATCCCAGTCTCCTGCTTTTTTAATGAAATGTCAAGCATTCTAAAGCAAAAGTAGTGTTGAGAATTTGAACCTACTGTACGAGGTAAGGGCAATTATAGGATTGCACCTTCTTCAGAACACTAAGTTCACGTAGAGTGCTGAGTGGAATGCCTTCATCATCAGTAGGTATCAGTATTTCTTTTAATGCAACCGTCGTTCCATTTAATGATGTCCCTTTAAAAACGCGTCCATATGCTCCGGATCCAAGTAAATTTGATACTTGATAATTGCTTTTAAACGGGAATGTATCATAGCTGCTCATCCGTTATAGACCAAGCAAACAAGTCAACGCGTATTACGAAAAACCGCTAAACCACTTCACTTATCAAGATATAAAATCAGGTAATCTACATAGATTTTGTAATTTTTGTTTATGAGAAGATATAGCATCACTTTTCACGTATCAGCAAACGGTCATAATACTACACGTTTCTTCAGATTACACAGTGCGCGATGTTTAAAAGATCAGTGGTATTCTTTTCCTCCGACATAATTCGATAGTTCCGATTATTTATCACTCCTTAAGACTACTATTTTCGTTCGGATTGAACTATTCGCACTAAAAATAACGCCATTCATATATATTTTTCAAAGGTAATTTTGCATTTGCAATTTTATTGAGCACTTTGTTTTTTAATATTCGTCGCACTTCCGAATGTAACAGTTGAAAGTTTCATTTTGGAAAAGACAGGAAGCTGGGTGGCCCATTTGAGTTCGGACAATGTTGATGTCACAATCGATACAACATCCTTTCGAATATGTCGTCAAATGAAGTGTCGCGGCAAATAAATCCTCAAAATAAGTTCTGCAATTCTTTGACATTGATGCTGACCTTAATAGTTTTGCTAGACCCACCTTAGCTGAGGGCGTTTTGTCACGCATCTACACTAGATTACGAGTTCTCTAGAACGACATGAATACTTCGTTCGCGATACCTAGAAAACCTAAAAGTAATGTGATATCAGTTTCTGGCATTAAAATCAACAGTATGACCATCTAAGTTATTGACAACTATACAGGATCCCACAATGTGTTTAACTCGGCTGTGGATGTTAATCTTGAGAAATCTATTGAATGGGTGCAAACCAAAAGTAAGGGACGTTTGATGTCGTCAAAAGAACTGCGACTGAGCAATCCTAGTCCGATCATCGTAACAGGACAGTCCCCTTCTGTAGACTCAAGAAGAGATAAAGCTCACAGCCCAGAAATCTCTATGAGCGTGGCATTTAATTGACGGAGAATTTTCTTATCCAGCTAAGGTCTCAAGGTATCTCTGTGACCACATTACTGAAGGTTTATACATTAGGTAGCCAGAGGTTCTTGGAAGCAAACTGATCCAGGCCTCTAAAAGACTTATAAAGCCGACTACTTGGTGCTGATTATATGAAATCTAAATATTGGGAAAACATGAACATTTGTGGAACGACTCTTCTAAAGTCTAGAAGATTGTATGAAGATAAACCTGTCATAGTCTATATATTCGTGTAAGAATCAAATACCTAGGTGAAGAGGTGGCATTTCAGAATTATTGGGAGAAAGCAGTAATAAATAGCTACTGGGAAACGATCACGGTAAAGCCAAGGTATTCTCAAATTACTTTGGCGTTATACATGTTTTGGATGCAACCTCCCTTTGATTCACAAACACGTTGGATACCGTAACCATTAAAGAACTCGATGTGATTGGGGAAACCTATGGGACCTGATGATATTCATCATAGCTTACTAAAGAATATAATGAGTTTTGTGGCAAATCCCTCAAGTATGTGTTTTAATCGATCTGTAATCAAGGGTAGACTACTAGAAGATTGGAGGAAAGCCGTAGAAAGTCGTGTCTTCAAAACAGGTGCGAGTAAATACGTCGTTCTTCACATCTCTTACAAGAGCTATCCAACATAGATTGGTCACTTCTCGATGTATAGACATCCTATCAAATATATCTCCAAACTTCTTCATTTCTGACTTCTGATTCGACTGAGTTAGCGTACTTTGATTGTGAAGGTGTTACAGATAAACCATCGTTAAACTCCGAATATTGTGGCATCTTTACCATCAAATCATCTTCAGCATACGGATGTAGGGGTTGTCACAAGGAAAAAGAAAAGGCGCGCTGAGAAGAAACTACTTATAGACAGTACTAAGGTACGTGAATAAATGTTTCCAGTTCCGGATTCACATATCAACGTAAAACAAACTATGGGGGAGCCAAGTCTGAGCGGTGTAGAGGATGTAATCAAGAGACAAAATAAGGTAAATGAGTGACTTACAGTTACACTTAAGGACGCTAAATTAGAATAGGATTACAGGGAAGACATGATTTCAGGAACTAACGTTTCATGTGTTAATTCGGACCTTGTTGAGGTGTCAGTAATTTTTCATATGTAAAGAGAATCTTACGAAAAGAAATCAAAGGCTAGATTTAAGCACGACTTCAGTCACATCAAGTTCTTAATAAGCAGGCATCTGCAAGCTTCTTACAATAGGACAAAATGTGAATTCTGAAAGTACTCAGAAAAGCCGTGTATTGAAGGTCACTATTGTTACAGTTGAAGAAAGAGACCTGATAATGGTAAACCCATGCAAACTATTTGGGTCCGAAATGCACGTCCGTGAGGATCACAGCCTGGTTGACCATATTAATAGACGAGCTACAGAAGTAGAAATAAATGAGCATAGCCTAAATGGTGAAAGAAACCTCATATTTAAGAATTTTCAAACTGTAAAATATTGAATTAAATGTAGCATATCGCAGTCCAGAATGTGTAGTCCATAACTTCCTCTTTAGCAAACCTAAGTTGTAGTGTAATATGAGTAAAAACCTCAAAGCAGGAGACTTTGATACACCGTATATAAACTGGATTAACTTAGAATTGTGATAATCGAAAAAGTTATTTGATTGCGAACTGTAAGAAACCCCAACTGAACTAGCTTTATTACAGCACGTTGGAGGTCCCACCAGATATAGGTTAAGAAGTTTCTGGTCTCCCTTGGACGTAGGCTTCACACACGGTGATCACGATGGTCAAATCACTTTTCTCACACCACTGTATAGAAGAGATCATGCAGTCATTTTACTCAAATTCATGGTTCAGATTGCCTATCAAAAAGTTTCGTCGGACCGTCCCAATATATGGAGGGCAGACATGGAGGCAAACAACTCCGCAGCATCGGCTGAAAACTGGGAAATTGACTCAAGAGCATCAGTATGATAGGCATGCACTCTTTTCAGGCAGTTATACAATCAGGTAACTCAACCATATATACCCCGGATAGTTCCAAAGAAGAAGAGGCATAGCTATTCCTGGATAGGCCGGGATATTCGACGTTTACTAAGGGAAAAGAAGAAATGTTGAGATGTTACCATCAGCTTTTGAACAGCAAGTACGATGGAACGCTATAGATCGGTAAGAAATAAGTGCATAATTAAAATCCACGAAGCTCAGAGAAAATATGAAATGCAGCTGGCACAATCTGCACTCAAGCAGCCCAAGAGAATATTCTCGTACATAAAGTACGGAACAACGATGCATCATTGGACTACCAACTCAATTAAAGAAGAGAGTGAATCTGAAATGTTAGAGGAAGATCAGGAAAAAGCATAGGCCATGGCTAACTATTTTGAGGCATTTTTCACTCAGAAACCGCCTCTAGAAAAAGAAATAGACCAAAATAAAGAGTCAACAAACCACCTGCTCACCGTGAACTTCGATCAAGACTATGTGCTTAGGGCTCTTAGCACCGTGGTCATGGAAAAGTCAACATAACCAGATGAACTACACCCCAAAATCTTGAGACATATTACACAATATATCGTGGCCTCCACTGACTGTGGCATTCAATATGTCACTTGACCAAGGTGTGTTACCTATGGACTGGAAGGATGCAATCGTCACTCCCATACATAAAACAGGATCAAGACAACTTCCACCAAATTACAAACCTGTCAGGCTCACCAATGTCGTATTTAAAATGGTGAAACAAGTAGACAAAAAGACCATAATGAAATTTATAGAAACCAACGACTTGTTAAACAGGGACCAACATGGCTCTGTCCTAGGTACTTTAATTTTTATACTGTATATAAACGATCTCCTTAGTACAGTCCCAATGTTATTATACACAGACGATGTAAAAATCTGGCGAGTAATAACAGGAGATGCAGATGCATGCACACTTCAGACAGATTTAAATATTGTGATTAGCTGGTCTGAGGAGTGGCTAATGCCTATCACTGCGACAAATTGTGTCTACATGCACTTTTTGGATACAAAGGTTAGTAGGTATAACGTAGGGAGAGTTCCTGTACCTGTGGTTCGGTCCCATAAGGATCTATGAGTGACAGTGAGTTATGGTCATAAGACCACGGCCCATTGCCAGGAAGTCTCAGCTAACGGGCGTCGAACCCTCCGGGACGGACATCCACCAAGTTAGATACTACTACGTTCACTGCAGTATGCACAAACTTGGTGAAAACTAAGCCTCAGAACTGCTCTCAGGCTGCAAGCCCCTGTTTAAAAAGTGGCTCAGATATCCTGGATAACGTAGAGAGGAAAGTTACCAGTGCAATTATAGAATTCCGAGGTTTATAATGCAAAAGGAGGTTGGAAAAACTAAACCTCAATAATCTGTCGTATCGTAAAGGAAGATGTGATCTGATGTTGATGTATAGAATACTAAGAGGTGATTCTAGACCTAATATATAATCTCTTTTTCTTCCCACTAGATCAGGTTATCTCAAAAGACATAACAAGCGCGTAGAAAAGCCAAGGACAGACAATATACACATGACATACAGGTTTTCACACCGAGTCATCAATACCTGATGCCCGAAGCAGTGTTCAAATGGTCTAAATGGTTGTGGACGGAATAGAAGAAGCTTTCGCTTAACAGGCTTCCGTGTCTAGTAACAGGGGATCACCGAATCCTCCAGGCAGGAACCTAGGTATGTTAACAATAAAAGAGGAAAAGAAATTGGTAAATCATAGTATGATACTGTCCTTGGTCCTTAAGAATAGGTCAAGTTGCCTCTTGAAGGACTCCTGAGAAGTCGCTTGGACTAGCTCGGCCGGCAGCGAATTCCAGCATTTGACAACTCTTAAGGAGTAGAAGTTGTGTCTACATCCCGTCTTGCTATGTTGAGTTTCCAGTTTCTGGGTGTTACCCCTTAGGTCAGTATTCGAACTAAGCTTGAGTAGGTGTTGAAGAGGATGTCCAGAATTGTTAAGAATACTATAAACCATTAATAAATCACCTCTAAGACGCCTATACTCTAATGGGTAAAGGTCTAGTGAATGGAGGCGTTCTTCGTAAGGCTTAGATTTGAGTCCGCGAACTGATTTCGTGGCTCGCCGTTGGATACGCTCCAAAGTGACCTTGTCCTTTTGGAGTGAGAGGGGGAGTACTATATTTCCGTACTCTAAATGGGGACGGATAAAACTGTTGAAGATTGTATGGAAAGTTCTTCCGTCAAACTGGCCAAAAATGCGCTTCAATGTTACCAGTGCAAGGTTTGCTTGGAAGGCATTTTTGTCACAATTAGCGTAAGACTTTAAATCATGGGGCACCAGGACTCCTAAATATTTTTCGACTTAGGATACTACTAGAGAGGAATTTCTAAAGTTATAACTGTAGTCTGCGACATGTCGCAGATGGACTACTTTACACTTTGAAGTGTTAAAGGTAAGTCCGTTATCATCTGCCCAACTTTGAAGTCGAGTCAGATCCTCCTGAAGTGCCTGTGTATCGTCTTGGTTGCGTATCTCTCTCCAAAGTTTCACGTCGTCGGCAAAAAGTAATAAGTCTGACGTCACCTGTTGAGGAAGATCGTTTATGTAGATCAAGAAGAGAAGAGGCCCTAATACTGAGCCCTGGGGGACCCCACTAGGACATTCCATAGCCTGAGATAAAGTGAAATTAACCCTAACCTTAAAATGTCGATTTTCTAGGTATGAAGTAAGCCAATCGATTAGAGGTGGTTTGATACCTAGTCGTTTGAGCTTATTGATAAGACACAAGCGGTTAACTTTATCAAAAGCTTTTGAGAAATCAAGGTATATGATATCAACCTTTCCCTTGCGATCGAGGATGCTTGTCCATCTGTCCACCGCAGTCATCAGGCTGGTTATACAAGAGTAACCCTTCCTGAAACCATGCTGTTGGGGTGAGAAGAAATTTAAGAACACTAGATAGTCGTTTAAACCATATCAGGGACTCAATGAGTTTTGAAGGTAATGACAGAAGAGCCACCGGCCGATACCTTGAAGTTTCATTGCGTCGACCCCCTTTGAAAATTGGTGTGATGTGAGCCAACTTCCAAGTTTCCGGTAGTTTGCCTTGGCTTAGCGAGTGTGAAAACATCACGCTAAGCGGCGTTGCCAGGATCGAGGCTGCCTCCCTCAGTATGGCAGAATGAACCATATCCGAGCCAGGAGAAATATCTAGTCTTAAGTGCTGCAGTTTCCGGAACACCAAGTCAGCGCTTAGGTCCACTTTGGAAAGCCCCGTGGAATCACAGGTGAAACTGTCGTCAATAGAGTTGATGTCAGCCAGCTGAGATGTTTGAGAGTAATGTGCCGCCAGAAGGTTAGTGGCGTCACCATCATTGTTGGTCGGGCCGTTAAGACCTAGCAGTTGAGAAACTCCTGTTTTGGCTTGACGAAGAGAGGCTGCATAACGGAATAGGCTTCTAGGGTTGGAGGCAAATTTGTCCATAAGCTCTGTCTGATAATGAAGCCTGTCTTCTCTTATAGCCTTCGTGCATATGTTCCTGATATGTTTAAATTGCCTATACGCTCCGTCGTTGTCAGTTCGTTTGTATTCCGCCCAACAGTGCTTTTACGGCTTAGCAGGCGAAGGGTACGGTTCTTGATTATTGTAGGTGGCTTACAGCTTTTGGGAACCGTTTGAGGAACTGAATGGTTTGTAGCACATAAGAGCGTGTGCAGTAAGAAGTCCCAATGACCGTCCACATCGAGTTGGGGGTGAACATCCCAAACCACCTGTTGTAGATAGTCATGTAGAGCTGGCACATTCAGCCGTTTAAAATTCCAACGCAAATTATTGTTGGGATACCTTAGCTTGGTTTTGGTGACAAAACTGAAGGCTATGACGGCATGATCGCTCTTTCCCAGAGGAGCCATGATTGAGAGGTTGTCAACTAGGAATTCTTCGTTTGTGAATACACAGTCTAACCGCGATGGTGTCTGACTGTTTCTCCAACGAGTTGCCGACCTCACATTTTCATATAAGCCCAAGTCGCCGATGAAGTTGAAGAAACGAACTTCAATTGAGTTGTCGCCTCCAGTATACGTGTGTTCCCCGAAGTTGACTCTAGGGAGATTGAAGTCCCCTAGAATCATGATATGTGTGAAACGGAGACGGGTAGAGCGGGATAGTCCATCCAGCATACGACTATGGTAATCGATGTCAGCAGTTGACTTCCTGTAAATGACACCGACTAGACACCTCGAAGTGCTAGACAATCTTACAGAGCACCATATGGACTCCTCAAGATTGTCAAACTCGAGGTTGTGAACTTGGTGCATCTCCAAGCAAGACCTTATGTATATGGCTACTCTGCCCCCAATTCCTGTTGTTCTGTCGTTGCGGAACGAAGTCATCCCTGGTAATGCTAACTCTTTATCCGAGAAATGAGAAGATATCCAGGTTTCAGATATTCCTATCAAGTGGGCTTTATTAGCGTTGCAAAGTTCACGTAATTCATCCAGTTTGTTTGGTAGACTCGAGGCGTTCATATATAAGCAGTTTATGCTTTCAATTTGGAACGCGTGAGCTTCGTCCTGTTTTTCCGTGTGAGCCTTATGTGAATGGACAGGTAGCCCACCTATGTGAGGTTTACCGAGGTGGTAGGCCCTGTCCTTGACACGTTTATTTCATCGTTTAGACAATCCACAAGTGGAATGGTCAGCTCCAACTTGCTTTTGTGCTTGGTCCTGGCTTCATATGGCCTATCCGGGTGCATGTGGATTCCAGGTGGTAATCGACGTCTGTTGGCACGAAATGCTTCCAGAACTGCAGCCGCCGTGTGGGAAGATGGGAAGGTTATCTTCATTAGACGGGGTCTAAGATCACCGTCCTTCTTGGCTAAACTTGTCACATGCTGAGTCAGTATGTGTTTGAGCCTCAAGGACTGTTTGATGAATTTCCATTCCCTGATGTCAGAATTTGATTGAGTAGGGTCTGCATTTTCCGGTATACCTTGCACAATTATGTTTCTTCCGCGGAAAAACTTCTCGCGAGATTCTTTAGGGATGTTTCGTATGATATTGCCTTGGGTGATTTAGATGCTTAGAGTCCTTTCCTCTCGAGAGACAGGTGACCATCAAAGGCTCTATTCTAGGAAGTTCGAGCTTCTTGTTCAATTCACCCCAGAGCATCCTGTCGTTTTTGTCCTGCAGACTGAGAGGAAGGTCAGGATTATCAACGAGATTCATGATAATGAGAGAGTCGTCACGAACTGTTGTTAATTTACCAGGTTTCACGGCGGATTCATGTTTAATGACTTGCTGTTTGGAGGTCAGTGTGCGTTTTTGAGGCTTGGGCTCTTTTTTGACCGGACGAACAATCTTGGGAGTAGACTGTGCAACCAAATCACCAGTTAATTTCCTTACAGCAACACTTGGGTTGCTCGGCTTAGGCGGTGATGCCTGGTTCTTTTGGGCTCTCTTAACGTGGGTCGAATCACCTACAGGGTTTTTGGGAACCACTGTTGAGTTCAGGGACCCTGAGCTGGGAGACCCGAGTTTGCTTAGGGAGTCTAATACCTTCGACGTAATGATGGTGCTGAGCCTCGACACATCATCATTAGTGTTGATGGATGCTCCATCGATGGTATACCTATCGACATCCCTGTTTTTGTATCCGTCGCACGCTCTTGTTTGTCTACCGGTTTTCTTACTGTCGTTGTCCAAGTTAACTGACAACTTGTTCCGAAGACCTGTCAGTAGGACAATGATGTTACTCAGCAAAACTACAGCATCCGTGCTGCACGTGACACATACCCAATTTTTGATCTGACTTGCTGAGTCTGTTGTAAGCAGTTGATGTCAGATCTGTGCATGCTTCGTAGAACCAACCTTTGCAGTTGTCGCACTGCATGCCAGTTGC
Source organism: Schistosoma margrebowiei (assembly GCA_944470205.2). Taxonomy (NCBI): domain Eukaryota; kingdom Metazoa; phylum Platyhelminthes; class Trematoda; order Strigeidida; family Schistosomatidae; genus Schistosoma; species Schistosoma margrebowiei. The sequence continues at coordinate 43,572,333 of OX104026.1, read as the reverse complement.
AACAGCAAAACGGCATCCCGGACGTTTGCATGAGTTTTTCATGACTATGTTGAAGCAAACTATGTTATAGATGCTTACAAGAGCCTAAGACCTTTAAAAAACACTAAAAAGCACACTGAAAACGGACAAAAATGGATAAAACGAGTGTTATAAACTGAAACTAGTCTATACGTGAAAAACAAAAACAAACCGAATAGTAAACTGAGGCAGAACCACAGGTAACTATTAAATATGGTGAAACTCAAAACAAATAATAATCTACCGAACGTATAGCTCAGTATAGATTCTTTAGAACTGAAATGGTACTTTTGTTGCGTAAGAACACAGCAAAAGTTTGATAAATGCAAATCACGTTAGTACTAAACTTCCCGTTCGAAAAGCACACCTTCAGTTGACTCTTTCAAGAGAAGAATGGACACTCACAGAAGCATACTAGAAAAGAAATAGCATACGCCGTAGGACTTTCGTCCTTACTACACAAATCTGAATCTGAACCTTAACGATATATATTACATTCAATGTTCTGACCGCTACTTTCGATCTCACCGCTACTTTAGTATGTTGTCCTTGAGTAGCAAAAAGGGACTTCATAGGCTGATTTATTCATCATACTCGCGACTTTCATCTTCGAAGCCAAGGTTAGCAATGAAATTGTGTTAATATAACTTTAGCCAACCTTCAAAAGTTGATAGTTCTGATGAGTCCATCCCGTTCAAACCGTACAGTCCTTTTCCAAAACCACAAGGGAAAATAGACTATGTTATTACCCGGCTTGATGATTTAGCAGACTGGGCTAGGAAAGTGGGGTCAATTTTTATTATTTCACTCCGTAGAACTCAATATATCCGCTTACTTTCGGTCTTGCATGCTGCGCTGTTGAAATGATGCATATCGCTGGGCCTCGTTATGACATGGATCGTTATGGGGTAGTTTTTCGGGCTAGCCCACGTCAAGCTGACCTTTTAATCGTTTCCGGAACTGTTACGAACAAGATGGCCCCGGCTCTTCACAGAATTTACGCCCAAATGACTCAACCGAAGTGGGTTATTTCAATGGGCTCTTGTGCAAATGGTGGTGGTTACTATCACTATTCATATAGTGTTGTACGTGGCTGTGATCGAATTATTCCGGTTGATATATATGTCCCAGGTAAGTTGTTGTTAGATTGTTCATTTTGTTCGCAGTTGGACCTACCAGATTTTTTAAAATTTAACTTGCTAGCCACAAACTAGAAAGCCTAACCTAATTCCATTAAATAAATCATGCTCAGAAGGGAAAAACATAGACAGTTCTTGGATTGATTACCTACCCGTGTACTCGACTACGAGAGATACTTCTATGAAGACTAAAAATACTACCTGGCTACTTATTTAACAGTTGGGGAGTAGTGTGGATATATATAGAGCATATCTCGGTCACTAGTCGGTGAATATTCACATCCTCATCAGACATGTATCATTTCCATCTAGTAGCCTGCGAGTAGCTTCAGCATTATTCACGTGGTGGTTGGACTATACACATGCAAAACCGTCGTGACAACTACCAACAATCTACACATATCTTAAACCCTCAGATACCACTTCACATGCGTAAATATAGGGTTAGCTGCTGCCTACCGTATCCTTTCTTTTGTTAAGCGAATGGGGATGTATCGTGTTTAGTTACTTTAACAATAATCAGTTATATATGACTAATAATTTATTTAGGTGACAACCATTTAATTGAGTAAATAACACTGACCTAATCATAGTTTGAAATGTTTTACACGCTCATTCTGTGGATTCAAGCTTAGCCATCATCAATATTGATTAAAAGGTTTAAAGAAACCAACCTATGATTTCCGACTAAAGTCGTATTCAGATGCCGTATTATTCGAAGCCATTCAATATTTTCAATACCATTAGTTTTTTGTTGTTGATTCTTTGATTCACTGTACCAGTACGAATTATAACAACTTGAGGCTTCATACCTTTGTGCTAGGTTATACGATTTTCATGACTAACTGATTTAAAGGTCCCATGTTAACTTAATGCAGACTTTTTCGGTGAGACTATGATTTATAGACGACGTTTGAGCGACGCTGAAGTGACCTTGAGAGTATTCACTCAATAACTAGCATCAAATGAGGGTTATAAACCAGTGTGAGGAATGAAAGTTATTATTTACAGTTTATGGTTAATTATAAGGGATTAGATTCAAGGTTTTCATCACCATCATCAGCTATAATGCCTAAACTGTTTAGCCAAATGGATGGGTGAATCTCGTGCCAAAATCCGAAGCCTGTTATCTTCTACCTGATTGGTTCGTCCATAAATTATAGTCTCGCCACTTTTTCAATGAGATCAAATACGTTAAAATTGTAAGCTCAAATTATTTAGTCACAGTTAAGTTCTACTATATGTCTAGCTAATTTAAGCACTAAATAGTAAGCCTAATGTTGAACTATTGTGTCAAATCGGGCTCATTCTTCTACTTGAAAGTAACAATAATATTCTTATTTATTTCTTTTTAATGTTAGGTTGTCCTCCATCTGCAGAAGCGCTGATGTATTCTATATTACAACTGCAAAAAAAAATTAAATCTGAAAAACACATTAAATCATGGTATAGGAAATAAATGATGAATTTATCTTAAATGAAAAGAGAATTTTCAGAACTGAATTGTAACTCACTTTCCAAAATTGATTCATACATTAGTGTTTACCTGTATTTATTATAGAAAACCAAACCTTTCTAGATACACATGTGTTTATCTGCTCAAATTTACGTACCACTTTTGGGGTAAGATGTGGGTTGCACATCTGTTGTATTCTTCGGACGATATTAGTTAACTTTTCCAGCCAGCATCCATCCTGACTCTCAGTGGTGACTAGCGTCTAAGTTGGTTGAAAGAAAACTAAGGAACGTTAAACCAAGCAATGATATCGATTCATTATATTATTAACTGCTTACATTGGTTGTCTTGAGAATCACATACTTCATTATGGTTCGCGCACTAATCGTGAATCTCGAGTGATATAACTGATAATCAGTTGTAAAAGGTCAGTCGCATTCATCCATTTTTTAAGTGTCATAATAGGCACGTTTCTCTCTGATCTTCCAATGTATATGACTTGATTCGTACATATGAACTAGTGGATACTATTCAATCAAAATATTTTTCTGTTATGTTGGGGAGGGGTAAGTTACAATCGACAAATGAGTGTGTGGTTATTTTTGATTGGCCCAACAGCAGAGTAACTTACTCAGACTGCGTAACAGTATAAGTCAAAGTCTAGGGCAGATAGATTTATACGGTATCAAACAAAAAGCCTAGGATGTTGATATCTAATTTTTTCACTTATAAAACTATTCACTTTAGTACTTCGAACACTTCAAATTCAGATGAATAACTTCCAACGATAAAAAACAGAGATTTACTAACTGACTAAACAAGCGGCTTGTTCGTTAGAAAATACTCTGAACACGGCATATCACTGAACCATACCCTAAAAAAATCATATATACTCCCAATAAAGCTTTTTAGACTTTAAACTGTATGGATAATTGATGAATGCTTAAAAATTTTGTTTTTGAAATAGTTCATATAATAAGTCATTATATTTTATAAAGAAATACATTATAATGACTATATTGTACTGTTCAAAATTTGAAATGTTTTGTATTATCAATGCAGTAATTGATTTAAACTAGATAATCTATTGGTTATTTTGAAGACGTGTCAAATAGTTGCGAATTCTTTATCGAAGAAATAACGTTTTATTTTAAAAAAAAACTAATAAAAATCACACATTTAAATAGAATCAACTAAAAAGTGGCATTTATTTGATAATGAAGTGTTATCGATAACAATTAAGAGGAACACTTTCAATGGAAAAGAGAAATCATCACTGGCAGTTTAAACATTTTGACTGAATACAATAAAGTTGGCATATTAAAAAGTGTCACAGTTTTAATTTAAGCATTCGAATTTCCGAACAACAAAACTATTGATTATTCTTTACAACAACAGTCTGGGTTACATATTTGTATACTGATTTGAGTGTATTTGAATTCAAGAAAATCTAGAGAACGTCAAAAAGGTTGGAATTCATCAATAAAGAAAGCAGTGGTTATATAGAATAAAACATCTAGACCGACCAAATATTCAACGTTTAGTAGAATTCAACTTGAGAATTGATTTTTAACACTAACTGATTCACAGTTGTGTACGTTAAGTTTTTTAACTTGTCATTTTGATTACCTTCCTAATTGTGACTATGACACTAATAATACTGTTTTCGACCGTTGCTGCAATCTTGACTTAGCGGTTGAACTTGCCTATCATGGTGATTTAGTTGAGCTATACTGGCTGGGACAATCGTTCCTCAAGGCGTTCCCGCAAAGAAAGGGTTGATTGTAGAAATACACACTTCGCCATGTCCCATGGATATCCGTCTCCGGCGATAAGGTGTCAACAAGTAACACAGAATGGTTGTGTTTGACCGGCCACAAACAGTTGATTTTTATCCGAGTTTTATTGACTCTGACATATTAATTAGTTTACTAATATTAATGGCTTTACTAAATATTTTATTTATGATACAACATAGAATTCTCAACACAAGGTATTTCAAAAAGTTTCTTTTACAAAAAATGTGGAGGAAACTGATAACAGCTTACATTTATGCATAATTTAAGCAGATAAACTACCTGGAACTAAACGCAATGTTTTTAAAGGGATTTGAATCTCCACAATTTTTTTTTCAATTCGAAACATGTTTAGGAATACAGGCTATTGACTAGGTTAACTCTAACAATCTGTTCGTCACATAGTATATTTGGTTTCGGATGTATTGAAGTCTCGTTCTATCAGAAGATATGCAACGAGAAATATATGAATGAAGGGGATGTTAGTATCTGATAAAATAACACCTGCCAAGAATTCGCAATACCTTACATGTCTATCAACAGCTATACTAATAATGATCTCTAAAGACTCACCGTACATTCTGCTAACTGCCTTCAGCACTCCGCGATACTGAAAATTCTTTTCTAAAAAGTCCGGGAAAGAATAATGGAGAACAGTAAAGAATAATAGGTAATATACAAGAATCGACAAGTTTTAGGAGTAAATGTCGACTAGTCCCAGAAGCATGTAGCCTCTTTATGTAGTAAGTCAGACAGAAAACTTTCTTCGATAACAATGAAACGTGAGGTGACCAAGAGGAAAGGTTGCACTAAGAAACATAACTTTCGACACTGAGTTTATCAAATAATTTCCAATGATACAACAGTGTGTATAAGGGCTGTCAATGTTCCAAACTAAAGTTGACATTTAAACGGATTGAGTATGAGACAATTAAAAACAGACCACGATACGAGATAAGGATTCATCCATTTCAAGCGGATGTAAAGAAGTAGAAATCGGCATACTTACAGCGAAATCGTCCGCATATTTAGCGAAAGTGTTTTCTACGGATGATGGCAGATCATGCAAAAAAAGAGAAGAGGGGAGAAGCAGCTCCTTGTGACACACCATGAGACGGTACAGATGTCGAACACCTTCCAAACACAGTGTACTTTCCACTTCGAGAGAGGTAGAAACATAGCCAGTTGGCCATCCAGCTGTCATTGTTGACGCTGGTTGGCATGTTAAGTAGTTGTGGAATAGAGTCAGAGGCATAATTATAGTTCAGAAAAATGCATCGAACATACTTTTTACCCTTTTCCACACTGAACACTATTATAGTGCAGAACAACAGCAGCATCTTAAGTGCTGGTTTTGCATTTGCGAGCAAACTAATAAGGATTAGTGTGCTCTTTTAGTGTAGGTTGGAGTGAGGTTATCAATAATTTTTCCATTGATTTGAGAAAATGTGAAGTTATTGCCGTGGTTCTAAATTTCGCATTCCTATAATCAGATACTTTTTTAAGCATTGGGATTGTTGTTTTCTCTACACTTTTGCCGAGATTAGATGCGGAGGATCTGTTAAAAATGCTCGTTAGTGGATAACAAGCAATGTTAGTACACTTTTAAGAAAGGAGGTTTGGGATTTCATCAGTTTCTAAACATTTGAGCGAGTCAAGTGACTGGAGTCATTTTTGGAGATCAGTTTCAGTGAAACTTGGAACATAACTATTCTACAAACCTGTGTTGATAGGAAGCATGCCATCAGATATATGTTTAAGTCATAAACAGTCAGCCAGTTATCTCTTCTAATTTGTCTCTCACCTATAAGTTCTTTAAGTAGTTTCCACACACTTGAAGAGTTTTTACAAGATAGGAGTTTCTGAGTAAACACTGAGTTCAGACATCTAACCCATAGGTTTGTTAGACCCTTTAGCTTTCTAAGTTAAATGTGGTTTTTCACTTTGCACATTCTTACTTTTGCCCTCCATAATCGTTCTAGAAGTGAAAATATAAGTCGATCAAAACTTACAGAAGTGGTTTCAGTTGGACAACAAATGTCAAAACAACTCAAGATAAGAAGTAATGACATTAACTGTGTTTTCCAGCGAGCCATCTGTAAATAATTTCCAGTTGATTTAAAGAAACATGTTTTTCAGATTTTGGATATTTTCTTCTGAGTAATTACTGTATTCAACTTTTTTTGTCTTGTGTAAGAGCTTACTTTTTCCAAGTCTGTCCTATAATTTTAGTGGGATGCAAACTGTACAGTAATTCGAACTAGACAGTAATGCACACTTACGAGTTACATATGTTCCCATATCATTATTGAAGACAAAATCTAAATGCGCTTCCAAACGAGTGGGGACATCTATAACATTTTGGTGGCCTAGTTCCGAAAGAAAGCTACAATTACATGAATACAAATCACCACATACAATTTAAAATGAATCACTGAAGGCAGTAACAGCAAATTCAGTAAATCCATCAGCGAAACCAGATTGTGATGATATGCAGTCTAGAGTCACGTAGATGTCGGTAACATAAACATAATTGTATTTATCCAAGTGTCTTGTAGGGCACCTTGAAGATGAACGGTCGATAAGGTAGTTTGAAATCTAGAAACACACAAAAGTAGACCGACACCAGTTCATATTTACAAACTTCGACACATCGCTGCCACATCTTTTTCTATTGCATGATCGATCCTGAAAATGAATATAGAAATCTTGTGGTAATACTAAGCAATAGTTCTGTAAATCACCTGACGAAAATTTTTCAGTCGTAATTACACTGCAACCACGATATATGTTTAGACTTAGTAGAAATTGGAGACACTCCACCTTGTTAATTAGTGATTGACAGTTAGGATTTTCAGATTTGTGTAGTAAGGATAGAAGGTCTATGGCCTATGTTATCCCTTTTCCAGTATGCTTCTATGAGTGTCCAGTCTTCTCTTGAAAGAGTCAATTGAAGGTGCGGACACCACTGCTTCAGACAGCAAGTTCCAAGTATTGATGACGCGGTGTGAAAACCTGTGTGCCACGGGTATTTTGTTCTTTCTTGACTTTTCTACTAGCCTGCTATGTCCTTTAAGGTGTCCCGATCTAGTGGGAAGAAAGAGAGAATAAGTTAGGTCTGAAATCGTTTCTCAGTATTCTGTGAATCAAAATTAGATCTCCTCTTAGTCTGCAGTAGACTGAAGAATCAAAATATGATTAATGTTCACCAACTGCAATGTATATTTTCAGCCACCACGATGTCGCTGATTGTACTTTTTTGTAAGTTGTAAAGTGAAAGGTCGTACACTTTTCATAAATGCGATTGAATGGGTTGTGCAATTTATAGACATAATAGTGTGTTAAAACAAATAAAAATAACTTGTTGAAATATTTAGATGCCAGTAGCGGATAGCCTAAATATTCTAGCATTCACCCCCTCTTGTAATTACTTTTTTCTACATATCTACTCAATCAGATCTTCAGTTTTTAGAGTTCACCAATAATAAGTTCAATTTACCTTACCTAAATTGCTAGTCTGTATGACAATTCCCCATTAGCCGACTAAATTTCATTCACGACATATTTTATTCTTAATTATTCATCAATTTATTTCCACTTGCGTAATTACACAAATGTTGATGTGCCATCCTTACACATGTATTACATCCGTCGTCAATTTTCTCAACTGAATATTTATTTCGATATAACTGAAATTGTAAAACTTTATTTAAAGTTGGATTGACATGGCGTCTATAAACAGTTCGCATTCATTTCTGACTAGTTTCACCTTCATGAATGTACGCTGATTTTACTGTATTATATTTTGACATTTAATTTTTATTACCGCAACTATTTTGTAATCATTTTTGATTCTCGATAAGCCCTTTTAACTTAGTTAACAGAAAATATTATCAGAACAAGAACAATTCTTCTATTTCTTTGTGTCTTAATGATCGCCAGACTATATAACAGACTAGCTAAAATGTTGATTGCTTATATATCTTTCGACAGTTTATCCCCCCCCATGTATATGTGTACTCAGTCTTCAGTAACAAGGATAGGTGGTCTATCGATATATATAACACTGTGGAGGTGATTATATTAACAGAAGGTGCTGATATTACGTGTTCCGGTAAAGAATTTCAGTAATTCAGTACTTGGTGCGAGAAACGAAACTCCAGACGTAAACGATTTGATCTCGGTTTTTGAACTTTCTTCGAATGTCCTTCTGTGATACTATTCTATCCGACATACCGTGTACGGGTCTTCAAAGCGAAGAGTAGAACGGATGATTTTGCCTAAATTGTGAATTCATTTACATAAAGCAAAAAGGGGAAGAGGACCGAGGATTGTACCTTGAGGAACTCCACTTTTTACAGGTGCCCACGAGGAGGGAGCTCCACTAACCCTTACCCTTTGTCTCCTGTCATGGAGAACGTTACTTATCCAGTCTACGTCTGCATAATGGATTCCAAAACGTAGTGTTTGAATTTAAGACCAGAATAGGAGACCTTATTTAAGGCTCTACTTGGGCATATGAAGATCATATCCACAGGAATATTCCTATCTTTTGCCGCCCAATCTTCTCTTGCTATGAGAAGATTCGTCAAGCATGATAGGCTTCTCCGAAACCTATGTTGCTCTCTGGAGAAAAGATTATACCCTTCAACATAGTTTGTAACAGATATCCGAATGATTCCTTCCACCAGTTATACAACCGCACAAGTTAAGCTAACGGGTCTATAGTTACTAACCAAATCCCCACTCCCAGCGTTATACACTGGACTTATTATCGCGTCTTTCCAGTCTATGAGCAGTCTGGACTGCCTCAGAGACATGTCAAACAGTGTCGCTATTGGTTCAGCAACTACATTTGATATGGCTTTCGTAATCCTAGGATGAATATCATCAGGACCACTAGACTTATTAGGTTTGAAATGCTGAAGTAGCCCTAAAACATTACCTTTCTCAATGACTACAGGATCCATCAGTGAGCCGTCCCTGTCGCGATGAATCGCTGGTCGTTCCTCATTACCGATAGAAAACACTTTTCTAAAATATTCCGATAAAGCTTCAGCTTTTTCGGCATCATTCTCTGCTAAGATTAACGGATTATCTCGTATCAAAAGTGATGGAATTCCATCGCTTCTTTTAGTTCGCTTTTTATATGCGAGAATAACCGTTTCAGATTATATCTACAATTCCTAACCAATTGTTTTTCATATGATGTCTAGTCTTAGTTATCAACGCTTCATAGGCATTCATAATCTTACAATAACTGGGTCTGTATCGTTTTAAGTCAGTAGAGATACACATATTCCTGTGCTTTTTCCTTCTTCTAAGAAGTTTCCTGACTGTTTTAGTTATCCATGGTGGACTGTTATTCGGTCTTCGCGGCACCAGGTATGGTATAAACGAGGACGTAACTAAACTAATCTTACATTTAAATACAGACCGTGCTTCGTCAACTGATAGGCTAGTATCTACAAATCAATCTGTCTTGGCAGCTCATTCCTGAATGGCTGATATGTTAGTTTTTCATATATTTTGGGGGAGGTGTAAATTAATCATGTATCACATCCCTAATTCTTAACGTGAATGAAAAAACAGCGTGATCGCTATTCACTTACTGTGGAAGAATATTTAGGTCGACAATATCCTCAGTCTCATAAGGGATTACCAAGTCCAACTGTGAAGAACCTTTGTTTGCACCAAAACATTTGGGTTTGGATACATGCTGTAATAATGCATACCCATTATTGTTATCAGGAACCTACTATCATTGGAGTTTATAGATCCTTCCGTAGTCATCTCAGTCCAACTAATATCAGGTGCATTAAAGTCCCCCATTATCAAGCATCTGCTATTTGCACTCCGAATCTGAATGTACTCAAAAATAAAGTCATCAGCTAAGCAGATTGGGCTGCGATAGATGACACCGAGTATAAATTCACTACATCCGGTAGCCAATTAAAAGCTAATGACTTCGCAAGTAAAGCTATCGTTGGATTCGCTAGCAGAGTAGCGGATATTTATATTATTAGCTATATATAAGAAGACGCCACATCCTTTTCTACATCAATGCCTATAACTCCTTAGGTAGTGGTGTCTGGATAGTTCTGGAGTACTGTCTGAGTCATGGACTATCCAAGTTTGTCACAGCTAAAATGAATGACCTTAATTTGTCAACTATTGCTTCTAGTTCATAGAATTTATTTCTTAGATTACGAGTGTTGGCATATAAAACTCTTAGGCAGAACGGTCTATCCGCACAAGCCTTGGTAGCATTCGTTTACAAGACCTGACTATCGGAAAGCCTAATAACCGAAGATTTTCATCACCGTTTCTCGTTCAACTAGTGCCTTCCCCTTTTTTATTCTACCTTCTAGAGACATATCAGGTCTAGCTAGGATGTCGGAATTGTTGTGACTACGAGTGCTACTTAACAAAAGATCATGTTAGTTCTCCGATCCTAGGATTACCTTGAGGAGTCCACGTGGTCGTGGTTCAACATTATCCTCAGTCCTCATACCTATTCTAACCAATATTTTGACCTGAACTCCTTAAGAGTTGTCTGGTAATATAATACAAATTTATTCGTCCAGCTTCTCTAAATCATGAAAGTGTCTAGTTTTGGGATCAGAGTCGTTTGACTCCAGCAATTCACTGACAAGAATATTCGATGAGATTAGATTCTCCTTCTCAGTCATGTCAGGGTGGAAATCCCTCTTACAATCAGACTTTGGAAGTGCGTTTTGTGACTCACAATAGGAGTTCACCAATGAATTGCTAACCAGCTGTATACTGTCTAAAGCTTTTTCCGTTTCTTTTTCTCTGAACTGAAGTCCATTTTTCTTCACTCAGGACACCGGGAAAATTTGGAACGGGAATGGTTTTATCCAGATCTTCAATCTACACCAGAGGTGTGTGATTACCGATATCGATATCAAGCGGCACTTCACTACTCGTTAATACCAATGGAGATCCCACATTTCCGTCAATCACAGTCGGGTGTTTAGCGGGTCCGGCAGCATCACGTACTACACTGACAAATTCTTTACCGTCAGTGCTCATGTTATCAGCGCAACCGCCATCATTTTTCTTACAGGCCAAAGCCTATAGGTTCATAGCCTCCTGGACTAGTAACGTCTCGCTCGCACGGCCATACATACAAAGCCAGTGAGAGTTAGGCTTAGAACATCTTTTGTATGCGGTGGAACTTAAACGGTTACATATCTTATGGTACCACTTTTTACATTCATCGCACTGTACTCCTTCCTAAATGGGGAACAAGCAGTTTGGTTGTCCACATTTATAAGTAATACCAACCATCGTAATCATATTAAGGTTTAAGACAATATGAACACAAGTGTCAGTCAATGAGTAAGAGGGTACCACAAGACAACTTTTAGCGAGATTTCAAACCTTAACTAAATTGCTTCAATATAGAGTAGAACAAAAATGCTTTTGATGCAACAATTGCACAAAAGCAATGATAAACACAAAAAGTGCAAAGTCACTGCCCTTTTTGAAAGGCGCGCCAGTTCAAGTCTTATTATTAGCTTTTGCTTTACCTTGCTGTGCCCTTATGCAATTCGACTATAAATGTGCCTATGTAGTTGCTAGCATATACTTATTCTTCTCTCCGCTTTAAATTCCTTCGACGTTCTTATAGCTTTGTAATCTGTGCTATCCGCTAATAAACTGTAGTCGCCACTTCAAATTGCCTTCTAATTTTAAACACCGTTGATATTTTTATTCTAACAGTTAACGAGGTGATCGATTAAAGAAAAAAAGCCACTACATTATCATAAATTAAATGATTTTGACTAGAACAGCACTATAAACTTACGAAAACTGGATGGAAGATTTGTAGAGATAATTCTGTCTTAATTTGCTCTCAAAGAGCATCACTCAGTTCTAACATGATGTAATTGTTATTCATTTGAAACTGTATATGAGTTCAAATATACAAATCTATTTTTGAACAAAACTGTTTGGATAGTAGTAGTACAAGTAAATATTATTCGGAAACAAACATGTATATATCGAATCAAACAATGGGTCTTTTGGAAGCAACAGGTAAGCTCGGGTGAGAAAACGCACATTCATGGACATAAAACAATACAGTGAGCAAGATATACCTGCATAATTGATTTCGATAAAACTTAATTATTGATGTTAATGACAAATTAAAATTGTGACCATCTTTACTTCATTTTTTGACGTCACTGACTTCCATAACCTTTGAGACAAACATGTGATGCCAGTGTTGGTAAGCTTTTAGATAAAAAAATATCTACATATATATCACATTAACATGTAAGTCATTATCACTAATTGCTATTGTAGTGAAATAATGCACTTTCTATTGAATTACTGAACTAATAATACTTTATCATTTCATAGTAGCTGAAGGAATCTTGATTAGATACTATAGGTCGATTAATAAAGTTATGTACATTGAGTGACTGGACATGAATTTGATCAGCATTGTTTGTGCAACAGCCAATGAAACTACCCGGCTTTCTGAAGCTTAGTAAATGAACCATTGCTCAACCATCTGACGTATTGGTTGTAAATCGAAAAAGTTTAATCATTAGGCTGCTGTCTCAGAAAAACATATTAGTTTATTAAATCATTAACTATCAGTGTGTAGCCTTCTTTGTTTATGGTCCACAGAATGTATGTGATTTATGCTTAGAATTTTGAAGTGACATAGCTTAAAGTAGAATGCAATGGCATAGGTGTACTCATTAATCCTCTTAAGTTTTCTATTTCACGTTTATCAATTTCGATTTATTCTTTTTGAAATGTATCTTGTGTTATGAAAATAAGAAACCTGTGAAATGTTCAGTTTTTAGTTTACAGAACAAAAACTGACTATAGCTAGAAAAACATTGAGTATCGGTGAACTCAAACTATTGCAAAATGTCATAAACTGACTGGAGGTAGAAAAATGTGAACAATTGGGTAGTGCTACTAAGTAAACGCAAATGATTCTGAGCTTGATCTCACATTGGGTGATGTGTTCACAGATAGTAATTTCTATTTTCTTTGCATGCGAATTTTAATTAAATCAATAGTATTATTTCAGTCAGTAGTCATAAGCAATATAGGACCTGTCATGCACATACATTGGGCTAAGTTGTTTCATAAATCAGACCCCAAATGCCCTGGTACGGTCGAGAGCGAAGTGGGTCCGCCCACCCTCTCGAAATACTCTCACATGGCCACGCGTATACAGCCTCTGTCAGGGAAGTCCAACTCACTACAGGTGTGTTGTTTACGCAAATGAGAGGACAAAAAGCGAATGTCCAGTGCATCAACCGGATCTCAAACCAATGGTGCACATGGGCTCCAGTATCCTGCGGGAACGAATGGTATATGAACCGATTCTTGGTCACCGGCTACCATGTGAATGCATCTTCTTACGATGCTCCATTGCTCTGTGGTTTGGACCTTCAGGTCAAAGGCTCGGGGTGTGGCCCCCTAAGATAACCAAGTGCTTCGGTCTGGGCACCCGGGCAGTAACACAGCACACACGCAAATGATGAACTCTCTATATCAATGAAAACTACATTTTCCCCTCCGAATAACAATAAAATGATTCAAATTATTGATATTATTATTTACTACATAATTATTCACCCCCTTTTATTCCTACTTCGTCTATACACATTTTTCGGTTTATACATGAGCTCGTCTTTGGTGTAAATTCGACTGTATCTAAACGTTCTCGAGTCACTGTCCGGTTGAAAATTGTATGTTACCACCGAATATGAGTACTGAAGCAGTTTTTCTGAAACCACGTGCACCATTCAAACTGGCTACCTTCAACGTTTGCATACTTATGCAGGTCGGACAACAGATAAGGTTGGCTATGTCTTTGGAAAGTCTTAATATCGATATCTGCTGTCTATCCGAGACCCGTATTCAAGACTCTGGTGAAGTACTACAAATTCGATCTCCATCTGTCACTTCGAAAAGCTTGTTTTACGTGCGCTTATCCGGGGACCCTGTGGCATCTTCGTCTGGTCTTGCTGGCGATGGTGTCGCACTAAGCGCTAGAGCTGAGGGAGCACTAGTTGATTGGATCCCCATTAACAGTCGGTTATGTGCTGTTAGATTAGAAAGTTCCATCAAAGTGAGAAGAAAACGGCGTGAGAAACGATGTCTTTTCATCATCTCCGCCTGTGGCCCGACAGATTGCAGCCCGGATGCAATCAAGGATGAGTTTTACCACCAGTTGTCTGTTCTTCTCCAGAAAGTGCGTTCGACAGATATTGTAGTACTAGCCGGAGACTTGAATGCTCAGGTCGGGCGTCTAGGCACAGAAGAGAGTCGTTTAGGTGGCCGATGGGGACTCGTTGGTCGCAGGTCAGATAACGGGGACCGTCTACTGCAACTTTGCACAGACCACAACCTGTTTCTGGCTAGCACTAACTTTCGGCACAGTCATCGCCGATGTGCCACCTGGCGTCCTCCCTCTGCATCCCAAGCCTGGACTCAGATTGATCACATCGCGATCAGCTTCCGCTGGCGTGGTTGTGTAAAAGACTGCCGCTCCTTTTGGAGTACCTATCTGGACTCTGACCATGCCTTGGTCTGCGCCAATCTTGCCTTACTTTTCAGTGGACAACGAAGTGACCGCCATCAAAGGATTGATATTAGCAAGCTGAATGCAACTTCTGTTGCAAATAAGTATCGAACCGAGCTAGCCTCTAGGCTAGCTACCACTCCACCGAAAAGTATAGATGAGCATTGGTTGCAATTGCATGAAAATGGCGGGAACAGTCAGTTGTGGGTTTGCGAAACGTCCCGCTTTTAAGCACTGGGTTTCTTCTGGTTCCTTACAACTTATTGAAGCCCGTCGGTCTACTCCGGGTGACCGTGAGTTCGACCATAAACGAAGGATGTTACGTAAGGAAATTGGGCAAAGCTTGCGTAAGAACCGAGAAGCCTGGTGGTCGGAGCGTGCTAATGAGCTGGAAGAAGCAGCTGCATCTGGTAACTACCGGAAGCTCTTCCAGCTCATCCGAGCCACTGGCAGCAAGAAGTCTGGTGTGAGTGAAACAATCTGCGAGGATGATGGGATGCCAATCACTAACATCCATCGACGTCTTGGACGATGGGCAGAATTTTTCGAAGGGCAGTTCAACTGGCCTGCTGCTCCGGCAACATCGGTCAGACTGTCCTGCCCTCCATGGCCGTTGACGATTGATCCACCAAATGAGGCGGAAGCCCTCAAGGAAATCCAATTCTTGAAGCGCTACAAATCACCTGGCCCAGATGACTTACCTCCGGTTCTTTTTAAAAATGGTGGTGACTTTTTGACTAAGGAATTGACGGCGTTGTTTACAAAAGTCTGAAAGTTAGAGAGTGTACCAACGTCATGAAATGAGTCGATAGTTGTCCCTATCTTTAAAAACGGTTCATGTCGTTCCTACAACAACTATAGGGGGATAAGTCAACTTTCGAGTGCGTCCAAGCTATTGGCTTCCGTCGTACTTCGTAGGTTGTTCAACACCCGAGGAAGATTGACTCGCGAGGAGCAGGCTGGTTTTCCTTCTGGTCGAGGATGTATTGATCATATCTTCACCCTCTGCCAAATGTTAGGACACCGTCATATTTATCACCGGCCAACAATCGTAGTGTTTCTTGACATCAGTGCTGCCTTCGACTCATTGGACAGTACTATTCTCTGGGATTTTCTATTGAAGAAGGGTGTGCCTGAGAAGTTTATTAACATCTTAAAAGGCCTATATACAAACACCTCAGGCAGAGTGAGGGCATACATCCACCTTCCTCCATTCGAGCAGTGGAGTTAGACAGGATTGATCGATCTCACCATTCCTCTTCAACTTTGCCATCGATGACATTCTAGAAACAGCTCTGATGGATGTAAGTAATGGCGATGTGGATCTGTTGCCTGGAGAAAGACTACTCGACCTTGAGTATGCTGACAATAAATTTCTCTTTGTGCGACGATGCCCAAGCCATGCAATCCGCACTTAATCAGTTGGCAAATAGTGTCCGTAAGTATGGTATGTGCTTTGCACCTTCGAAGTGCAAAGTATTTCTACAAGACTGGTAGGATCGTAATCCTGTACTCACCCTGGATGGTGAGCACATAGAAGTAGTCGAGATGGTCGTGTATCTGGGTAGCTGCATAAGTGCTGGTGGTGGCGTGAGTGGTGAGATCAATGCACGTATAGTGAGATCCAGAGCGGCTTATGCCAATCTGGGCCATCTTGATGTTAGTTTGGCTGTAAAAGGTCGGATCTACAACGCGTCGGTGAAGGCAGTTTTGTTCTATGTTTGTGAAACCTGGCCTCTCGGAGTTGAGGATGTTAGACGGTTCTCTGTGTTCGATCATCGTTGTCGCCGAAGGATTACTGACATCCAATGGCAACACCATGTTAGTAGTGCAGAGGTACGGCATCATGTGTTTGGGCACAGAGATGATAATTCAATTGGTGTCACCATCTTGAAACACCGAATTTGGTGGCTTGGACATGTTCTACGAATGTCGTCCCAGAGAATTCCTCGTCGTGCATTATTTGCCGACTCTGGGACTGGTTGGAAAAAGCGGAGAGGTGGTCAGTGCATGACATGGTGTCGTGGTATGAAAGAAATCTGCAAAGGACTGGCTTGTGTTGGTCCTTCATGACTCCCTGGTTGGGGTCCAAGAGATGGTGCAACTCAGTAGCTAGAAACTTCATCAGATATGGCCCAGAATAGAAGCCGGTGGCGATCCTGCTGTAACCTTTTACTTTCTTCATAAAAAGTGGTTGTGTCTCCCTTAACTGAAAGATTTCTTCTGATTGTACCTTTCTGTTCCGCCATTTTTACCATTATTATTATTACACCAATCTCTTTTTTTCTGCTTCCCCTTAAATTCTCATTGTTTTGTCTGGCGCATTCTTGTACCAATATTTATATGTTCAAATAAATAAATAAAAAAACAAGATGGATTGGTCGAAACAAATATTTAAGTAAGGCATTCTATTCATGTACTTTGATTTCATTACTGCTGATGCAAAACAGGGCAAACTGAAGTAATGCATTTGTGGTCAAATATTATATTTTTATGACCGACTAGTTACTAGTAAGAGTTCGGATAATTTCGTAGTTAACAGTCAACAAGTTAACGACTATTTGAACTCAAAAGGTAAGTGAATAACAAGTTAAATTTTAAAGCAAAAAATGCTAGGTTCACATTCCAATACAATACTTTCAGTTGACAAAGCACAAGTAAAATGAAACGTTCATCTTACATTTCATCATTAGCTACAACTCGAAAAAAAAACCCATGGAAAAGTTACTCATATCATTTTCTTCTTAGCATATTTATTGTTAATATTAATTCTTACTGGACGATAGATAACATATTAGTAAAACAACGATACTTCAAAGTTCAAATAATAATAATAAAAGTTAAATGAGAAATAAACAAACAATAATAGTAACAACAATTCAAAGATAACTGAACAGAGAAAAAAATAACAAAAATAGGATATTAAAAGAAATATCACCGAGTACAACATCCACACACACACAGAGACGCTGATAAACAGGAACAAAAATAAACAATCACAAGAAATGCGAAATAAAAAAGAAGAGAGTAAATTGACTTGATTCACACAACAGAATCGTGCGGCGACACACATACAGATATATGGCGGTTGTGGTAACGTTGCATGTGATGAAAGCAAAATTTCATAATTATTTTTAAAATAAATATTCAGTTACGAAGCCAATATCATTGAAATTCAAGTTTAAGACAGATAGATGATATTTTTATTGGACAGGAAAAAAGCACATTTCAATTACCTTCAAATAAATTTTGCACATTTGTTGAATCTAAGCATGATTTACCATCAAGACGATTAACTATATGTTTTTGTCCGTTTAACTGAAATTTATGTAAATAGAAAAAGGGAATATCACAATAAATCAATTATCATTTTAGGGGCTGTGGAGATTATTAAGTTTTTGATTGAGATCATGAACCGATTGATGTTAGACCACCATTAAAAACCTGGAAGCACTGGACGTCCGCGTGCGAGACGGTAGGCCCTGGATTCGAGTCTCAAGAGCAGGATCGTGAATGTATACTGCTGAGGATTCCCACAATGGGACGAAGCGGTTGTCCAGTGCTTTCAGGTTTTCAATGGTGGTCTAACATCAATCGGTTCATGATCTCAATCAATAAATCAATTGTTAGATATAATATATTGTAGTAGTTGATAACATATCATCGAAAGGTAAAGTTTAAACTAATACTCTGTCATTACTGGTTATTAAAACAATCAACACATAAGATGGATAAATAACAACGTCTGAAGAGATCATCCCTTCTGCTTTAGATTTGAACACAGTGTGATTAAGCTTGCCTGATTGTACCGCGGTACAATAGTGCATCTTCAAACAATACTTATCTTTCCATAATAGAAGGAAGAGGGTTATAAAAGGTCAACACTTAGTGCAGTAGACCACATGGATTTTTGGTACAGGGAGTAAGGTCTGAAAAGCTAATACAGAGCTACTCACTAAAAATGTGTAACTAATCTCATTACATAGTCATTTCCCGGTCTGGAAATAAAAGGCTTTGGCATGGGGGAAAACGGTTGTTCACATACCTCCAATAATATTTAAGACAGTTAAACTTTACAATTGGTTCCCCGAAATATCAATGAAAAGATGAATGACGATTGTCACGAAGGTTACATCAATCAGTCGTTTGTGTTAGGATAACTCTTATATAACTCATATAGTTGTAACTTTACCAGTAGTCTAATCAAGTTTAATTTCTTCTAGGATCCTTTCATATAGAGGAAGCAATATAATTTTCATTTTTCGGTATTTAGGTACAGGTATCTGGGATTGACTCTAAACTAAATGAAATTAGTTGTATTAAGGGGTTTGGAGATGAAAATCATTGAATAAAAGTGGTGTATTATAAAGAGAAAACCATCCCCTTGCTTTCTTCCACCCATTCCCCGTCAAAAAAGAAATAACAAAATATAACAGAAATGTAGCTATAAATTGATTCTGAATAACAAAAAATAACTATTGTAAATAATCATCAAAACTATAAGAAAACAATCAGCCATATGAAACTAATTCTACTTACAAATGATAATGATAGTAATGTAGGCAACTCTTTAACTTGATAAAGTGGATGAATTCGAAATTTGTTATTAGAATCATTCCACCTTCATACAAAAAGAAATAAAAATATGTACGTTTACAAATTCTTTATTTATTTATTTATCTACAGTGACGATAAAATTTAAAGAAATATCAACCAATACTAAGTAAGGCAATGAATAGTTGACATACAAATCCGTTTATCTATTCTTTATATATATATATATATATATATATATATATATATATATATATATATATATATATATATATATATATATATATATTTGAATTGATAAAATGCAGTCTTCTGACCACTATAAGCAACAATGCGAGCATTTTCAGGATGCGATATTCCCCCTCGAAATGCAAAATGTTGCTTCAGGATTGGGTTGCATCGACACTCGAACTAATGATAGGGAGTGAAGTAGTTGAGCGTGTCGACCGCTTCACTTTTCTGAGAAGTCTCATCAGTCCTTGTGATCTGGTGTGTGACGAAACCTCAGCACGGATACAGAAGATTGACTAGCTTTTGCTAACTTGCGTCATTTATGGTGTAGGCGAGATATCCGTCTATCAACCAAAGGACGTGTTTACTGCACAGCAGTTCGTTTCGTCCTACTTTATGGCAGTGAAACATGGCCGTTAAGAGCAGGATATTCGTATGCTACTATTATTCGATCATAAGTGTCTTCTAAGCATTGCTCGCATATCCTGGGACCACCGAGTAAGTAATGCAGTTGTTAGGCAACGAGTACTAGGTAAGGATGACAAATCAATTGATGACGTAGTGAAACTTCGTCAGTTGAGATGGCTGAGACACGTGTTACGTATGCCCAAAAACCGACTGCCCCAAATCCTACATCTATACAACATAAACAATTAAAACAACGAAATAAACTTGGAATTAATCAATTAGTTATTGATTTGAATAGTGAATATATTGTTGCTGGTTGTGATGATTCTAAAATTTATTGTATAGAAATATCAACTGGTCAAGTATGTTATCTTTCAGTTCATTTTGATGTAACTCTATAATAATAGGAGTAGGTTGGAAGAAAGCTAGGGGCGGTCAGACCAAAACATGGCACAAGTCCATGAAGTCACTGACAAGTGGACTATGTGAGCCATGTTGCTAGGTGTAGACTAACTGGTTGGGGTCCGCGAGATGATAGCAACCGATGGTTAGAGATCTTGAATGACATGGTTGAAAATCGTTAGCAATGGTGCAGGTGCATACACTCTTTGTGTTCTCCTAAATTTTAATCTCCTGATTCCTTCTTGTCTCCTTTTTTTCTCTTCCCAAGTTTATTTCACTGTATTATACTCTTTAAGTAACATCTCCAAACACTAATCTTTCCGATTGCTGCTTATACTCTTATTACCTCTACAACTACGGGATTTGAATCGACCACTGCATCTGTGTGCTTATGTGGTATGGCAACTCGAACTGATGTACGTACGTACGAAGTTCTACGTTGGTACTGACTGACTGATAGGTGTCTTCGAAACATTGCTCGTATATCCTAGGACCATGGAGTAAGTAACGCAGCTGTTAGGAAACGGTCACTAGGTAAGGATGATAAATCAATTGATGAAATAGTAAAGCCTCATCAATTGAGATGGCTGGGACACCTGTTACGTATACCCAACCACCGACTGCCTCGACGTGCAATGTTTTATGGTGTAGGAGTAGGTTGGAAGAAAGCTAGGGGTGGACAGACCAAACATGGTACAAATCCATGAAGTCACTGACAAGTGGACTCAGCCATGTTGGTAGGTGTTGACTACCTGGTTGGGATCCGCGAGACGATAGCAACCAATGGTTAGAGACTTTGAATGACATGGCTCAAAATCGTTTGCAATGGCGCAGGTGCATCCAATGTTTGTGTTCTCTCAAATTCTAATCTACTGAATTCTTCATGTCCTTTTTTTCTTTTTCCCTTTCCAAATTTATTACACTGTTTTATACTCTTTAAATATCTTCAAACCCTAATCTTTCCAATTACTGCTTATAATCTTACTACCTCTACCACTGCGGGATTTGGATCTATAACTGCATCTATGTGCTAATGTGATGTGATATGGCAACTCGAACTGATGTACGTACTTATGAAGTTCCACGTTGTTACTGATTGACTGATTTGAATTGATCAAAGTTTCTCAATAACCCAATATGAATTATTTCCATATGAATGTCACTGCAGAGTGAATTTTATTTTTAGTAAAGTAATATTTGACTACTGTGATTTACATGATGACTTCTACAAACCACTTTGAAGCCATTGAAACCCTTCCAGAACTGATACCTAATGTTTTAAAACTGTAACATCCTGTAAGATTTTTACAATAATTTGAAATTTTATGTAACAACAATTAAAGTTTTAATCGAAAGGATGATTATTTTGTAATATGTTTAATTGGCGTGGGTTCGAAGTACAATTAATGTAAATCAATACAAAACAGTAAGTGAACTAAGGTTGTTTTTAAATAAAGTGAACGATTGGTTTCATGCCATATCAAATAGATTCAAGTTGGAAATATGGACTATTAGATGACCAATCATTGATTAAGGTAGTTGGGAGAAGTTAAGAGGCGGACAAATCAAATAACGACATAGTCCATAAAGCCATTGACTGTTGGTCTGAGCTATGTAAAGAGATGAATATCACCTGATCGGCGTCCGCGCGATGATCGTCATCAGTGGCTTAGGACTGGGTAACACGATTCAAAATCGTCCACAATTGTACAGATGCATTTACCGTCCATTTTTCCTCTGTATTTCAAATTTCTTAATAAATACATTTCCACGCTATGTTTTAAATAATATTTTCAGTCTTTTTTTATCATCGCTTTTATACTTCATCGATCTCTTTTGTTATCTTCACCTTGTTATGCTAATGTGATATGGGAATCTGTGAAAACAGACGTCTGTGTCAGGCTTTTATGTTAATATCTGTCTGTCTGTCTAGTCCTTGAAGTTGGATACTGTAATTATTGAACCATCGTTTCCTAAATAAAATTGCTTTATAAGACAACAATTTATAAATAATTCTCAAATTTTTTTTATAATTTCGAAAAATTATCAGTTAAGCTTTTTTCTTCTTTAAAAAAGTTCATTGATCCATTCAACTAAACCGAGAATGCTATGAAAAATCCGTCTTGATATAATGGACAAAACTGTACAACTCAGAGCTTGTATCTACCCACATAACCAAAAGGAATGTATTTTACTACTAAATCGTCAAACCAGAATCAAGCAGCTAACCGTTTCAAGTGTTCATTTTCGAATAACAAAGTTCAAATGAAAAACTATGACAAAATAATGGCGATTTCTTACTCATTTTCGTTGCCAACTTCAACCATCAAAAACAAATCACTATCTTTAGTAACTCCAATCGTACTTTCTAGAATAGATTCACCTATGAATATGATGAAAAAAAGAAAAAACACAAATATTACTGATAAAAGTCTAACATTTTAAACAAATTCTTTATAGGTGTTATCGAAACACTCCTCATGTATCGTGGACTAAACGACTGATGTAGGCGAACAAAATGAAACGGTTGATAAGACTGAGAATATGCGTCGAGTGAAGCGTCTGTATTAAGTGTAACATGTACCGGGCTGTCGCTTACTTTGAATAGAGATGCTAACTGAAGGGTAAAACTGGAAGAAAGCTAGAGGTAGCTAACTTTAAAAAGATTGAGAAATGTTGATAGATCTCAACTGCCCAATTGAAGTGCGTGCAATAACTCAGATTAGTAATTATAGACGCTGGATAGCATGTTTCAGAATTATTCAAACAGACATACATCTACTCAACACGTACCTTCGAACTGTAATGAGGTTCAATATTATTTGACACTATTTATTCCTTTAATTCATTCCTTGTTTCCGAGCTATTTTCTTTATTCTTTTGCATCATCATTCATACTAATACGACTCAACTGATTTAGTGTTCATCTCGTTAACTTTACCTCACTGAGAGGATTTAGTATAGAAACTTGAGTAAACACACGAACCATATCACAACTATGTACTGGAATTTGATTAATCACTTATTTACATCATAGATGATATTGATTAAGAAATAATAATGAGATTATCAGTTAGAATGTTAATATATCAAAAAAAATGTCGTTAAAAGAACGACTATAACAGAACAAAACCTTATGAGTTGTTTAAGGAAATCGGAACAAAGCATTTAAACAGAAAAATAAATACACCTATGACAGATAAAATAGAAAGTATCTTTGAATTAAATATTTAATATAAAACTTACATTTACAACAATCCTCCGACCAACTATCCCCAGTGTTCATATCAGTTGAACCAGAAAAATAAACGAACACATGACGCCCATTTTGATGAGCTAATTCAATTTGACTAGCAAGTTCATCAATAGATTGAACTAATAATTGTTCTATAGGCATATTACTATAAACAAATAAATAAGAAAAGGATAAGGTTGTTCTGTGTTTTCATATCTATCAATCGTGGTAATTTAAATAAACAAAAATACAGTAACAACAATGACATCACAAAAGAATGTACTATATATATGATAGCGGTCGTTACTTCCTGGTTGCACATACGATGAAACTATACTTCCTGAGGTGCCTGAAAAGGTAACTAGCTTAAGAACGATCTTGACAACCTGACAGGATGACCGTAATGTTTAAAGAACAACTGCTTTGGAAAAGTCGCACAGTCTCTTTTAAATAATTTTATATTAATTAATTCCATACTTTTAGGGTCTTATTAACAGAAATGGAAATCCGTGGGACAAGAACGAGCGTTACTTTTAGGGTCAACCATTTTTAGACTGTGGATGCAGGTTATCTGAAGGAAATAATTAACTCCACTTACATCCTACTATAATTAGCTGTACTGCTTCACCCTCGGGGCCTGTTGTTTTTCCTTTTACCGCTCTCCAACCAAAATAAAAGAGCCAATATTTAAGGCTATGTGGTCGTAATGATATGCAGACCCAGCCACCATATCAAGTTAACAACCACGGTTTCAATAGACGATGCTATGTATTAAAACAGAATTGTCGACCAGGAACTCATGTTTCTCGTGACTTACTGAAGATGTGAATCAGTAAATGATAATTTGATTAACATCATATCAATGGCAATTTAAAAACGGTTTCAAGCATTTATTTCATTCGACAAAGTATCTCTATTTTATGATAACTACACAAACTAAATATGTAAAAAATCAATTTTGTAAAATTTAGAGATAAGCAACGTATTTTATGAAGAGCTGTGCTTGAAAGTATATATGTTACTAATAGCAAGGAAGACAGTATTTATATACACACCCAAACTTCAATAAACTTTCAAAGAGGAACCAATGAAGTATAGACACCTAAAGAACTGAAAAGGAATGATCGAGATAAATAGATGTATAGCCAGGAAATCTACGTGAATATTTAAAGAAATAGTGTTAAACGGGCCATTTTAAGACGTTGATACAAATTGTTACGCAAGTCACCACTTATATAAATCTAATTATCAAAAGTAAACTTTATTTCGGAAAAAGCAGAACAGAAAATTGATGAGTGATTTAATATCAGAGAGAGAGAGAGAGGGAAGGAGAATGTACTATGTAACATTAATAGCGATAATAGTAGTTTGAAAAGTCTAAAGTTGACTTTGTTTCTAACGACACTTATAAAAAGGTAATCGAAACATAAAGCGCTTTACTTTATTCGTGATATTTTTAACTTTTAGTTAGAGATAAAAGTGAACAAGAAATCAGGTTGATCCTATTGAATGATTTCTAAATTCATAAACTACGTTTAATGATGCATATTAATCTATGCATTACTGTTTGACATTAGAAGTATTCTAACACAGTTCAGTTTATAGTGATAAACTAACAATCATCAATTAAAATTCTACTACGAAATATTTATTTATTTTAACACATAGATATTGGTACAAGGAGGCACCAAATAGACATGAGCCACACAGATCTCATTTGATAAGTGCGAGGGCTGTGACACTGCCCGGGCGCCCAAACCAAAGCAGGTAGTTTTCTTAGGGAGCCACACCCGGAGCCTTCGACACAAAGGTCTGATCCACAAGGCAGTGAAGCAACGTAAGGAGATGCAGTCCCATGTTGGCCGGTGACCAACGATTGGTTCATACGCCATTTGTTCACTCAGGATACTGGAGCCCATGTGCATCATTGGTTTGGAATGAGGGTTTTCCAACTCCCCTCGGTAAGCTC
This sequence comes from Schistosoma margrebowiei, assembly GCA_944470205.2. Taxonomy (NCBI): domain Eukaryota; kingdom Metazoa; phylum Platyhelminthes; class Trematoda; order Strigeidida; family Schistosomatidae; genus Schistosoma; species Schistosoma margrebowiei. Next base: position 43,546,543 of record OX104026.1, on the reverse strand, counting down.
TCCGTGTCCACTGATCTAGTTAAAGCGCCGGACATTTGCTTTTCGTCCTCTCAATTTTGTGAACAACACCCCGAAATATTCATTATTGTAAAAACACAAAAAACGAAGTAGAACGAACAAAAAGGTTCATCAGACGATATTTCAAGATGAATATCCAATCAATAACAATAAGTAAACGACATAATACTTTTATTACTTAAAAACAAACTGATAGAACACCATGAACAATATTTGGTGTAACGAATATTCACTGAATACTGTTTTTATCGTTGTCAAAATAAGTAATTAAAATACTAATTACAATATGAAAATTAATAAATTAACGGAAAATGTTAATTTTACTCAGTCAGCTACAACGTAGGATCCAGGCATATATATGCATCAGTCTAAGTAGCCACACCTCATTAGCAAAACAAGATGAACAATAAATTCATATGGACAGTTCAATGGTAGTAAAAAAGATTGCATATAAAAATATAGTACAGGTAGAAAGAAAGATACAAACCAATTCCAATTTCACGGTTTAAGGGAGGACAACAAGTGTATAAACCTACGATACTGTGATTGATTTTGAGTCATGTCACCCAGATCCTTCAACCACTGTTTATGATAGTCGCGCGGACTCCAACCAAGCAGTCTACATCTACCAACATGGTTAAGACTAGAAGCTAATGACTTTAAAAATTGATGCCACGTTTTGGTTTGACCATCCCTGACTTCTAATTATTTTTAGTTAATCAGTAGTAAAAGTTAATTTTACTACTAAAAGTAATTTAAAAAAAACATGCTATAAAATTGAAGAAATAAGTAAACCTGTATGACAGTCTAACTGTACCCATTTTAACTTCATTAGAAAAAATAGTGTCAATGGAAGAATAACATAAGATCAGATGTTTATGTTCCAGTACAAATTATCAAACATCATATCAATGTATCGAAAGGAAAAGGCAAGATGAGAAACAATATCAAAAGTAATAATAGTCTAAACATGAGAATTACCAATATCAAAGATAGAAATGGTATTTAAATCAAGATTTAGATAAGCAAAAAATAAATGCAATTGATTCACAGAGAGATTTTGTATTATGAAACAGCATATCTAACCACTAATTACGAATACTAAGTGATCTCTACTCAGAAAACTCTTACTGACCAAAATAATTTAGATCAAAGGTCAATGACTTAGTGAACTAACCCCATATCTTGACTTATCCATCCTTACTGCTTTCCAACCTAAACACAAGTCGGAAAGTATTGCGCGTTTAAGCAGAGATCGGGCATATGTAATACGTAACCTAACCAATCTAATCAATGAAGGATTTTAGCCATATCACTGTTCTAGTATCATGCGCTTACTCCCAGAATCATTTATTTGATGGTTCAACCATATACCTCGAAGATAGCTATGATAGAATACTTCCAGTCCATGTTTATTGTCTACTTCAATAAGGAACATTTTACAATCTTAAAGTAATATAGAAGGGAATTCTATGAAACAACTCACCAGGGCTAATGAAAATTCGAAAATGATGTTTTACAAAAACTCACCAACATGCATATGAACAAATCATATTAGCATTTCAGAAAGATGAGAATCCCAAAATAAGTGAAGTTATCAATGAGCTGAACTACATCATTCACTATGGTGTTGCTAGGAACCGATGCTGAGCAGTAGTCCTGAAATAACACATTGCATTTGAAAGGAAAGCAATGTGGGTCACTACCAAGTGATTATTCAATTGTAAATACATTTAAGTCCTAAGAGAGGTCAGAAACGGCCCGGATGAGCAAGTATTAACGTCTCTGACTGTGAAGCTGGGTGACACAGGATTGAATCCGCCGAAGAGCAACAATTCCTGAAGATCACAGATACACCTTGGCGATGAGTGTTAAACAGCACGAAACCTAGGTCCAGGGTATCATGTCGACTACCTCTAACTACTGCCTTAAATCACAAACAAGTTTTAAAAGAGTTTGGAGAATTTTGATCAAGATATTTCTACACAAAGTACTAATTTTGAAGACTAAGTGTAGATTGGAAATAATTAGTAGCTTATTAACCGGTAAGCATTTTTAAACCTGTTTAGTCACATGATTTGTTTTACAATAACTCACTCACCAACATACATATGAACAAATCATATTAGCATTTTAGAAAGAAAATGAAACCATGAATTAAAAAAAATTGACAAAAAAAAGAGTTCAGTTTTTGCCCAACTACTAAAACTCAACGAGTTTACAAACATACACAGACAAACAGACAGACACATATAGGTATAGGTGAAAACATCACCGATCATCAGGAATTATGAGATTGAAAACAACAACATAACAGATTGAAGAAAAACAAAGTTCACAATTAAATGCATCATATATAATTTCTATTTTTATAAAATAACAGAGGTATATATATATATATATATATATATATATATATATATATATATATATATATATATGCTGTTAATAATAATAATTAAAAGTAACAAGGTTAGTATTGAACAATTTATAATTATCCTTCCTAATTATCAAAACAATTTGTTGTCATATGAATATAAATAAATGTAATATAGACAATATTTACTATGAATTAAATAAATAAATTAAGAAATAAATATTTATTTATGCTGTTCAAATGTAATGGCAATAGTCATAGTAATAACAGTGGTAATGATACTCCTGCTGCTGATGATGATGTACACACATAATTAGCTGAAATATTGGACAATTTTCAAGTACACTTTCAAGCGAAACTGATATGAGAGAAAATGATGAGGATGACTTTTTTTTTAAAAAAGCATTAATCATAAATGGACAATACTGATGTATTGTAGCACATATCAACAACCGGTTGACACACACACACACACAAATATATATATAAATATCATTAGAGTGAAACAATTGTTAACGATGAATAAGGGAAAAAACAAATCAATCAAATTGTGACAAAGTACAAAGATTCTCATATATATATATATATATATATATATATATATATATATATATATATATATGCAAAAGTGAACATTTAAATCATGACAATGTTTAAGAACTAAACAATATTAGGAAAATTATTATGCATGCAATTTATAATACAATATATATCATATATATGCATGTCTATTAGAATAATCTCTGAACATTGAAAAAGATAATGTTTTAAAATAAATTGAATAATACATCGAAGTAGTAGAAGTAGTATTAGTGACAGTATGTACATTATGAGATTGGAATAATCAACTATTAAAGTGTTTAATATACACAAGAGAATAATTCATTTTATATAACTTTACAAATAATGATTCAAAATAGTCTCTTTTTTTGTAATGATCTTGTCATTACTGTTTCATGTTCATAATACTATTCATAAAGATAGTTTAACAGTGTGAAATTTATGCATAAAAAAACCCTATGAAATGGTAGGGGGGTTGAGGGCTTTAGGAATTAATAACACCGTTACGCTTTGTTTACAAGAATAAAACATTTTTCTTCACAAGTGTGTCTAGTTAAGTACAGGAAAACGAGTAAGAAGAATATTCTCAGTTGTGCATATGACAAAGACACACACACATGGAGTAAATGAGCGAACTACTAATTGAAATAACATTAAAATATTGAATCATTGCTCTTGTCCCTCCCCCACATAAAAACCCCAAGAATTACATCATAAATTATGATGATCCAATTAAAACTGTGGAAAATGAAAATTAGGAAACGCTTGTGAATGTAAATGATTAAACATTGAAGAAGAAGCAGCTGCAGCGGCAACAGGAGACGAAGATACAGAAGCAACACCCGAGCCTGGTAATGTATGGTGATGTGATGATTGACTACGTTCAACAAAACCAATATTTTGCTGTTGTTGTTGACGTTGTTGTAACAACAATTGTTGTTGATGAGGTTGGTGTTGTTGTTGTTCTTTAGCAACAGCAGCCAATTGAAATTGTTGATAATGTACAGTTGGATCAAACGATGTTCTTAAATTGGATAGATTTCTTTCTGGACTAGTTTGATGATTATGTGCAGAATTACTGTTATTATTATTCTGTTTGATGATATTCATATGATTTTGACTGTTTTGAGCTAAATATTGTTGCATTGCTGCAGCGACAGCATGAGATGGAGTTTGTTCACCACCAAACCCTGCTCGTTGTAAATCTAATGAACATGATGGAGATGATAATTGTGGACGTTGATTTGTTAATTGTGTAAAATAATCCTGCATCATAGATACATGACTTTGTAAAGTATTCACCTGATGATGACCAGATGATAAATTAAGATGTTGAGCATGACTGTTATTAGTAGCACTAGTAGTATTACTGTCATTATTGATATTGTTGATTCGTGTTGGGTTTTGATAAGTGGACTGGTATGAAGAATTACTAGGATTAGTGTTGTTAGAAACTGTAGCAGACAGGGCCGATTGTCGTGCAATATCTTCAGCAGTACGTAAATACTGATGTTGTTGTTGTAATTGACGATGAGCAGATGATAGAGCGGATGAGGATGGTGCTGAGGAGGAAGGAACATTTTGTGTCTGGTAGTACGGCACACTAACAGTTGTTTGATAATTAACAGCTGATGGAAAAATTTTCTTATTATTAACATGATCGGATTGAAATGATTCTGAAGGAGTAGTACAGTTAGTAAAAGGTCTAAATCTGGAAGATTGCACATTCGGATCACTATTTGTCGGTGAACTAGAAATAGTAGTTCTTACTGAAGTGTTTATATTCGATGAATTTAAACGACAAGTACAACCTGTGGCAACAGTACGTCCGCATGTTAAGCATGGCCAAGACAATTCAACCTGTTGTGTACGCTGCACATGAGCTCGGAAAGGATCCTGAGAAGAAAATGTTTGATTAGGATAGGTTATACTTGTGTTATTTTGATCTTCTTTAGTGCTACTACTACTAGTAGTAGTAGTATCACGCCGGTTCAACATTCGATGTTGATAATTAGACGATTCTGAATCGTAGGATTGTCGGGAGTCTTTGGTGCCTGGATCAAAAGTAAACGTTTCATTGGATGAATGAGCACGTTTTGGAGAAACATTAGATTGTAAGAAATGTGAATCTTTTGAATAACCTAACCTACCACTATCTGAAGCTGAATTCGCTACACTGGTAGATGTTTGAAAAGTATTTGTATTAGACTGATTATATGACTGAGAATAATTAAAAGGTTGACTGTTAGAATAAGTCACAGACGAATTAGGAACATTATTTTCTGATTTATTATTCAAATTATTGTATCTGGAGATATTAGAATCAGAATTATTTGTTGAATAAGATGATTTCTGAAGTGTCTGAGAATGTTGTTGATTGTTTTCATACGATGAAGCAAACGTCGCAGGACGTGTAATATCAGAATTATCTACTGCACCAGTAGTAGTAGTAGTACTAGTAGTATTAGTAGTGGTAGTAGTAGCGACTGTGGATCGTAAATTATTAGAAGAGTTTCGACAAGTAGTATTTGAACTCACTGTATCACTGGACGTTATTTGTTTGTCAGTAGTAGTGGTAGCAGTATTACTTTCTTGTCCATCCAAAGAAGGAGTATTATTTTCAGTAGGAAGTGAATTACTATTTGTTGTTCCACTGGTTTTTACAATAAACAAATCACCAGTTCGACTAATACGTAAATATTTCGCTTTTGGAGTTTGTATCACCTCGAGTACTTCACCTTTAGGAATTTTACGTTGTGTAGTCGTTGCGTTTGTTGTGGATGGGAAAAATAAATCTACAAACCAGAGAAATAAATATGATGAAAATAATTCATAATTTTAAAAATTCCATTGGATATATTTTTATGAAAAGAAGAGACCTAAAATATATACCTATAGTTTGTGTTGGAATGTCATACTGGATTTAACAATAGATCTAGTAGCTCGGAAAGTAACCCAGTTCATTATTAATATATACAATTACGAAGTAACTTAACGAGATTTACTTATTAGGCGATAGAAACAGTGTCAAATAAGCATGGAATCAGTAGAACGTGAACAGGATGGTAAAATGAAATCTAGATGGCTTGGATAATACGCGAGAGAAAGTATCTTGTAAGCTGGTCAAATGAGATGAAGTGATTTGAAATTAATCATAATACTAAAAATTGTATCATCTTGTTTGTTAATCCACTTACCTGTTTTATAGCTTATATTGCAAAATAATTTTAATTAGATAACCGGTGAAATTCAGGAAACATCCATTTTGTTATGTGACTCCTTAGACGTGTGAATCAGCAAATTTTATTTCTAATTATCAACAAAAACTTATGTTCGTTAATGTAAACACTCCTTTAATTACACATGTATCAGTTACTGTATAGATTCCTTCAAGAAAATATGCAATCATAACATTTGATGACCAGCATTTTTTTTAGATTTCTTACTACACTATGCTAAGACATTCACTTCTAACCAATTTCATTTATGAAAATCTATGCTAAATACGATTTATAATTTTAACATTTAAATATTACAACAGTTAAGATCATGAGTCAATTAAAGCTAGACCACCATGAAAAACCTGGAAGCACTGGACAGCCGTTTCGTCCTATTGTGAGACTTCTCAGCATAAGCATCTACGACCCCGCCTCGCGGGATTCAAACCCAGGACCTATCAGTTTCGCGCCAGGCGCTTAACCAACTAGACCACTGAGCTGGCCGGCATCCGACGGTGTTAATGTCTAACTTCAACTAATCCACGAAATTGAGCGACACATCCACCATTGTCATCAGTGAGTTACTATCTCATAACTAACCCGGTTGAATATTAGTTAGAATGAACAATCGATGTGAGTCTAACGAAATAACATAAATCATTAAGTTATTCTCTATCCAAATTGTGGTTCTTACATTATTTATTTAATTATAAAATTGTAAAACTCATAAAACATATAATCATATATTTGACTTTGCGTCTTCTAGAGGTACCTGAAAAGAAAATTAGGTGAAATGTGGTCTTAGTGACCTGAGAACGTGACCACAGTGCGCTCAAGGAACAACTGCATGAGGTCGGTCACATACGACCTTTTTGTCAGTGGTTTCGTGTTAGCTCCTTATTTGTTGGGACCTTACCGCCGGAGACGGATATCCGTGGGATAAGGTGAAGTGTGTATACTTAGAACCGACCTATTCTAATCCCACCCTTCCTTTATGGGGAGGAAGTACCACTGTTATGCTGGTTGTCTGAAGGAAACACCTTACTGCCGTCAAACCTCTGTATACGGTCAGCATTACGACTTTGCCCTCGGATATCGGGTTTGCTGCTTTTAGTCTTACCATTCTTCAACCGATCTGTCTGGCATGGTAGGACCTTGAAGAACGATTTTTCTAGTCAGTATAGCTCAATTGGTTGATCACAATAGGCAAACCCGACCGCCACATCAAGGTAGCAGCAACGGTCGGGGCTTTGAGTTACACTTCATATATACGTATGAACTGGTTATAATATCTGACCGTCAAATAATAAAAACATAGACAGTCTGACTATAACTTGTGACTTGGATAGTCGAGAGGAAAATTGAATAGTCTGACCATTTAACTACACCGATGTGTACATGAATTCAATCGTAATGAAAATTCTGGAAGTCTGTAAATTTGTCACACGTTTACAGATTAAACATTTCTTAAAGTATGGAAATACTTCCTGTTATCAAATACAATAAAGAATGAATTGGCGATAACATAGATATTAGATACGTATATATAGTAGTAAAACGTCACATCAGAACGATCAATAAGAGAGGAAATAAAAAGACCCCAAAAATAGTTGAATAGAATGAAAGTTCCACGAGCAACTAATTGGGTCACAAATTTCGGATTGAATTATACAGTTCAACTAGTAGACTGTGTGACTGGATAGGACTGGAAAATTAAGAGAAAACTGATTGGTCTCCGTAACGTAAGCATAGTATTTATTGTCACTATACAATACAGTTATGAGTAATCCAAAAATCCCAGGAACACAGAATTAGAATAATTTATAAAATTAGAAAAGTGTAAATGACAATGATGGTGACGATTTCAGTTGTAGTGAACGCTATAGGTGTTGTCGTATTTTCTCAGTTGAATAGCATAGTTACAGAGTTTTCATTACTGTTCAAGATAATATCGATTAACTATGTCAATTTTGTATCCATAATTAAACCATCTAGCTCACAGAACTAGACAATAAAAGAATGAAGATTTCTGTACAATACAATAGATTCAGTTATTATCACAATTGTGTTTCGTTTTTTCTATATATCGGTCAAGTGGATAATTATCTCATAAAATTCTGATCGTTAAATTATTTCTATTATTCTTTAACCCAATTTATATATCATTACATAACCACTTTTTCTTTGATAATTGAAATCTTCATTTTATGATGTAATTTCTTCTATACTGAATTATTTTTATTTCTTTTTAAATTGTCCATATATTTTATTACATTGGATCTCATAGTTTGTTGGTGAGTTCGAAAGATCAACTTCAGTTTAGAATAATTCTGTGAACGATATAAATGTTAGATATGATCAGTTATCAATACTAGGTCTCACGGAAATTTTCTAGAAATTTCCAAAATATTTAGCAACTGTGTGTGTGTGTGAAATTATCGCTACAAAGTCTCATCTTTTCCAATCCAAAACTTGATCGTACCAAGTGACATGTCGCACTAAGTGTATGTGGATGCTTTTTCAGAGCTGAAGAACAGAGAGAAGAAATATTAATCCCCAAGCAGTTTTTTTCTTCAGGGTTCTACCCTCATATGGATCGGTAAGATAAGATCGATACTAAATCGAGTGTTGTTACATAGCAATATTACTAATTCAGAAGTGTTTATGAAAATAAATACGAATGATTAAACAAATTATAAGATGAGTTGGATTAAGTGATTAACATCCGGAAAGATATTCATTAATAAATAAATGGATTAGAAAATGCAGTTTGTGGAATTGGCAGATCGCATAAGACAATTAACAAATAGAATGATGACGACAATTGCGTAAGAATGAAGAGATATATACGAAAATTATGAAAAAGCAAGAACGCAAACGGAATTTTAAAAAAAAACTTTGGTAGCAAAAGGGGAACGAACAATAATAAGTCATTTCTAAATAACTCTAGAGTCGACCAAGTTGATGTACAAGGGAATGGTTGTATAAAATTCTTATGAATGTATAAGTTTATTTTACTAAGATGGATACCGATAGCTTCCGCCTTAGGCAAACAGTGTAAATGTGAATCGCAAACAAATTATAAGGTGTCTGTTCATAGCCGCGAAGCTCGTTTAGCAGTAAATGTGGAAAAATTTCTCGTTTTCATTTTATCCTTCTGATGAAAATAGATAGTAACTTATTCAGACATATGAAGAATTTAGATTTACAAAAGGTGTGAGTTGTTGATATACACTAGTATCAGCTAGTACAATGACGCTTAATTCGTTAGTTGATCAACTACAAAAATCGCTAGTGTTAACATACAATAGTTGTTCAAAAGAATAACAAGAATCATATGAGAACATGAAAAGAAACTCAACCAAACGCATACAATCGCAGTAACCGACGCGGACGCTATAAAACGAATCATCTACACTTATGCAATACAGTACATAAAAGCTTAGACTTAATTAACCTACAACGATAGGGATAGAAAGACGTGCAAATTCAAAAGACTAAAAGTCACATGTAGAAGATTAAACATTACAAAAGGAGACAATAGTATCATCATTTTCCTAACCAATAGTAACCGACTTTTAATATCCTATGCACATTAAATTACTCTCATGCTATGACAATCAAGATTTCAGTTAAAACCATTTTTATAATGTTAATATTTTTTATGCAGAGGTTGTGAAGAGTTTGAACAATGAACAGATAAATTTCCGGTACTTATTTCACAGTTTTTTCAACTTTATATTCCACTGATTGAACCATGAGTCAATTGAAGCTAGATCACCGTAGAAAACCTAGAAGTACTAGACGGCCGTTTCGTCCTAGTATGGGACTTTTCAGCAGCGCGCATCTACGATCCCGCGAGATTCGAACCCAGGACCTATCAGTCTCGTGCTAGGCGCTTAACCAACTAGACCACTGAGCTGGCATCCTACGGTGTTAATGTCTAACTTCAACCAATCCACGAAGTTGCGCCACCGTACACCACTGTCTTCAGTGAGTTCCTATTTCACAACAGACCTGGTTGGACTCCACTGGTAACTGCTTCTCACTAGAACTCCAGGAGTATCCCTTGAAGTCAGTCACTAGTGAGAGGATGATTGTTATCAGAAGAGGTTTTGTGGAGATTTTAGAAATTTCAACAGATGAGATCATGAATTGTGAGATAGTAACTCACTGATAACAATGGTGGATGTGTCGCTCAATTGCGTGGATTAGTTGAATTTAGACATTAACACCGTTAGATACCGGCTCAGTGATCTAGTTGGTTAAGCGCCTGGCGCGAGACTGATAGGTCCTGGGTTCGGACCTCGCGGAGTGTGGGATCGTGGACGCGCGCTGCTGAGGCGTCTCACAATAGGACGAAGCGGCCGTTCACTACTACTAGGTTTTCCACGGTAGTCTAGCTTCAATTGACTCATGATTTCAGTCAGTGAAATTTCTAAAATCTTCACAAAACCCTTTCTGATAACTTTATATTCGACTATGGCGTAGTTGGTTTATAGTTATCAGATGTTCCGGAAATAAAACCTGATTATTAGTAATATCTGTTTTCTAAAAGTGGTTCATATAATTGATCAGTAACCTCTCTAGTCAGCTATCTATGTCGACTGGTTATTCTATCAGAATCCATCCACTGTTGAGTTAGAAAAAAAACTCTAATGAGCGACTGTCGAATGCACAAGATCTTGTGATGGAGTTTCGTCCTCTGGACAGGATGACTTAGTTGTAGAGCTTTCATTGTTCTTCTGAACAATATCATCAGCAAAAAATTAATTTAGAAGTGAAATATTTGAAACTTCCTACATACGACTAATAGCATGTGATTTCAGCCTCAATCTTGATTGGTTATTGTTGAACTTCAACTTGTCATTGTCTGGATCTTAGTCTTAAATGTCTCTCATCTGGTTTTCTATCCTATGAAAACTCCACAATTAAACCACTTAATTTAGGGAACAGGACACCACCAAAATCATCTATGTGAGCTGCTTATCTTCTCCACCATTTTAAAATCATAAGATAATTTATTGAAGTAATAACAGTAGTAAACAAATATTTTTTTAGTGGTAAAGAAAGAAAACACTTGCACACAATAACTGCATTATTTTGAATTAGAATGATATGTATATTTTAGTAATTGTGAAAAGCGACTGGAGAGGATCACTCGATCTTAGCAAAGTATATAATTTCTAATACAAAAAATAAGTACCATTTCCATTTTTCACAGTTGCAAAGATAAAAAAGTCATTGATCATTCGTATAAATAATTAAATAAACCGTAAATACACCAACTCTGTCGGGAGCCTTTCTAGTGCTACTGCCGGTCTAAAGCCCACACAAAGGAGGGTTGGGCATAGGGTTAACAATCCCATCACCTAGAAAAAGCTAACCAGGATAAACGATTGAAACTGTGTCCTAGGAGTTGAAGGGAGAACTATGAGATTTCATGATGAAAGCCGAGATTCTTCGGAAGTCACGGGGTCGATGCCCCTTCTAAAAACCAGAGACACAATTAATATAGGTACGTGGAATGTTCGAACAATGTAGGAGACCGGTAGGATGGGGCAATTAGCTAAGGAAATGATGAGATACAACTAGGCGGTTCTCAGAATCAGTGAAACCCATTTGACCCAAGCTGGAAAGCAAAAGCTATGAACGGGAGAGAAACTGCTGTACTCCGGTCACGAAGAGGGAAACGCTCCCCACACTCAGGAAGTTGCTATGATGCCGTACAAAGAAGCACCGATTGGGTAAGAATATAATGTATCCAGGATCATCAAAGTGTCCTTTAAAATAAAGAAGGAGGGAGCTACAATGAATGTTATACAATGTTAAGCACCTACCAGTGATAGCAATAATGACGATAAAGATCAGTTTTAAGAGAGGCTGTAAGGAGCTGAAATTTGTGGAACTATCACAACAATCATCAAAAAGGTACAAGCATTTACAAACAATTGTCTACACAAAATACTCGATGACCGTTGACCGAATATCATCAGCAACAACCCACTGTGCGAGAGAACAAACCAGGTTTCAGCTGAAGAGGAAATTAGGAAAAGACGATGAAAGTGGATGAGACATATATTACGGAAATCAACAAACTGCATCACGAGGCAAGCGCTGACTTGTAATCGTGAATGGAAACTGAGAGGAGGAAGGTGAGAGAACACACTGCGTAGAGAATCGGAAGCAGACATGAAAAGAATGAACAGTAGCTGGAAGGGATTTTCCAGTACAGAGTTCGATGGAGAATGCTGATGGGTGGTCTGTGTTCCGCCACGATAGGTAAGTAAATAAGTACACTACGTAAGATAAATATTAGTGTTTCAAATGTATCGACAAAAAATAAAATGTACTTGGATTGATTTCAGAATAAAATTATTTCTATCAAGGCAGTGAACCCTATGAAATGACAACATCTAGAGAATACTAGAGGTTTTGAGTTTCTAACCAGTGGACTTAGGAAAGAAGCTAGAAAATTCTAAAGCCTGGAAGTGAGGGGTTTACCTATATACAATACAGAGTAACTTTGATCAATTCCTTAATTCAATAAACAGAAAATTGTCCAGATTGATTGCGTGCTACTGAGGTATCCCGATAATTTAAAAAGAAATAATAATTTAATTGCCTTTGGTTTTCACAAGTTCTTTAATTGACAACAGTTCATGATGCAATACTAAATACAAATAGTCTTTTATTTGCATTCAGAGTTGTAATCAAGGTTACGACCTAGTGTAACAGGCTAAGATTAAATCGATTATGAAGAAACGAATGTCGTTCATTGAACAATAAAACTTACGATGATTGTTAGATTAGTAATAAAGAGTTCAATAGAAGATTAAACTTAAGTTGGGTAATACATTTTGAAAAAGAAATCGTTTCAACTATTATTATTAATACAGTATCTTAGGAACATGTATTAATTAAAGATTATAAGTGGTTTGGAAACATGGAGTCGTTTAATGTTACTAATTCATGAATAAAATTTCGACAATAATCAAAAACAGTGGAAACATGGCAAAATAGCACTAGTTAAACTACTCAAAAAGATATTTAAAGAGACTAGACAATCAACAAGTTGGTCAGGAGAGAAAAATTAACATGATAATTTATATTAGGGTACCAAAATTATTGAAAAAAGTTGTGAAAATGTGCAGGGACTTGGACTAACGGTTATTATTGATTTTATTTTCATCTCCTCGGTTTAATTGATCTACAACACAAAACATCTTAATTTGGAATGAAAATGCTGAAAAGTGCAGAGACTAGCAGAAATTTATCCAGTGAAAGTGTGCTAATCTCACTAAAATCCAAAACATTGTTTTAAAACTTGACAACAACAGTAGTTGACAGCTTGGACTCCTTAGATTATCTCAGGATGGGATGGTGCCTGAAAAAACATCGACGTAACAAAGCACTTTTCTGGGTTCTGTCAGCTTGTGGAACCTAGCGTATAGTAGAGATGTGTCAATTTGTCAAAAAATGAAGAATGAACTGCAGATCGCTTGGCATTAATTCATAGTTGCAAAATATGGCCTATGAAGGCATTTCACCAAACATGTCTTCGAAGCGCTGTTTGTGTACAGTGGAATCAATGTTAGCTGTAACGGGGTGAGTTATGGGGCTACAAACCTTAATAAACTCAGGCGGCTAAAATAAATAATACACTACTAGCCACTATGTATGTTAATCTGCAATGCTGACTGGCATATGAGTAAACTGTGTGAAGGTTATAAATGATCAGACCAAGATATGGTTAAATTTCATGAAGTTAATTAATACCCACTCGAATTTCATTAGAAGATACAAACCTCTTGAAATCGACCACTGCTTAATGATCAGTCAATGGAAATAACTGTCATCTATGATTGGAGATGTATGTATTTTTTAATCTTCGTTTAAATCGTGATTCTTGCAATATTTTTTATTCTCATTGAAGTTATTTAGAATATTAGTTTTTGTTGTACTGGTTTGAAGTGTACAAACATTATATCTGATCCTAAAATGTTGTTTATGACTGACCCCTGTTACTGATTTGGAAATACTAAATAAATGAATGATGAGTTATGAAATGTATTAATCAAAAGTTTACTTAAGCTCGATTCGAATTAGTAGCTATTGAAATGAAAAAAATGTTCAAAAAACTATCCAACTCATCGACAGTCTACCAAACTTCGTGAGAGTTTTGTAGTGAGATGTCGCAGCGCAGAAAAAAAAGTTGAGACGATATGAAAATAGTAAATTCTTTATTTCTCCCCACAACATAAACTTTTCAAATCATTAACAGGATTATAGAGCATATTCAAAATATTCACAAACGTGTGTAGTTGAGTTACTCACCAGTATTAGCTACAATCCTTGTCACTTTACAATCAGGAGATTCAATTATTTTACCTACAGGAAGAAAAGATAGAGTGATATTGGTAATGAAGTGAAACATATAACTGAATATACATGAAAAGTTTTGATAATCTATAAATGTGTTGAGTTTATTACAAAGTAACAATAAGTGATAAATACGTACCCATATGATGTGACATAATCGAAAGAGAAATGATCAATATTATGGCAAATATGTGTTCACATAGTAAGTTATTAACTGACTGATGTTAAATACTAATCAGTTTAAATGATACATATTCAAATGTTGATCTGATCATATGAAAATTAGTTTATTCAGATGACAGTTCTATTTATTCCCACGGCAAACAAATCCATATCGGCAGTCTTTGGGTTTTCACTACGAATCGTCGAATTTGGGGTCGCCAGTATCAAGCACAAGTTAATTAAGTATAGCAGAGATTACAAGTGATAGACATAACAAAAAGACTCTGTATTTTGAGACCTAAGCATACATGTTGAACGGATTTTGTTGTAATGACCGACATGTGAACTAACCCATATATTGCTGTCAATGCTATTCATGATTAATTATTTTACTTAACATAAGTATTATAAATAGCCAATCGCAAATCTATCTTAATACGTAGGTCGGAAACTAGGAATGATCAAAGGAAGATGTGATATTAGTTCATGAAATCATCGATAGTTAAACAGAGTCATGATGGTGGTAGATGTAAATAATATGACCGATGTTCGAGAGATAAACGTGACCAATGGAAGAAAATGTTACATAATATAAAGTGAAATCGATGACTGTCAATCAGTCACAACACAGAGCCTGTACGTATGTACATCGGTCAAAGTTGCCATACCTCAGCAGCACAGAAGGCTGAATCCTAGAAAACTAGAGATCAATCAGTCAGTAAATATAGAACTTCGTACGTACGTACATCAGTTCGAGTTGCCATACCACATCACATTAGCACAGAGATGCAGTTATCGATTCAAATCACATAGTGGTAGAGGTAGTAAGATTATAAGCAGTAATCGGAAACACTAGGGTTTGAAGATGTTATTCAAGGAGTATAGTCCAATGAAAGAAATTCGAAAAGAGAAAAAAGAAAAAGGAATATGGGGAATTCACAAGATTAGAATTTGGGAGAACACAAAGAGTGGATGCACCTACGTTATTACAAACGATTTTGAGCCATGTCATTTAGGGTCTCTAACCATCGCGGATCCCAACCAGGGTACACACAGTTCACTTGTAAGTGACTTCATGGATTTGTGCCATGTTTTGGTCTGACCGCCCCTAGCTCCGTTCCAACCTATTATTACACCATAAAACATTGCACGTCGGGGCAGTCGTTGGTTGGACATACGTAACACGTGTCCCAGCCATCTCAACTGATGAAGTTTCACTACTTCATCAATTGATTTGCCATCCTTACCTAGTACCAGTGGCAACAGGAAAGATTATGCATCGAAGATCAGATTCAAGAAGAAATATAAATTATTGGAATAAAAACAAAAAGGTTGAGGGATTTAGAATCTCGGAATTTCGGGGGAAGTTAAAATGAAGGGGCTGGTACTGTGCCAAGCCCATATAGATTATTCTAACCTCCGGACAGACCAATCGATTCATTCTTCTCAAACCATATTTTTACTCTGTCACTTATTCGATTACTAACCCTGACTGTTTTTCGTACGAGCATATGTGTGTATATTGTTTATCCTATTCATCACATGTCTGTAGCTTATTTTGATCTAGCTATAAATATAGATTCACGCTTAGTTAAATCGATTTGGCCAAGGTTCCTTCATCTATTCGTTGCGTTTCTCTGAAAGTTTGTCTGAATCAACATATTTATTAAAATTCATTCTCATATTCGACTTATTTAATTCCTTTTCAATAATTTCTCATCAGGTTCTACAATTATAAATCCAAATTAATAATCCATAAAATTGGCCAGATTTAAGGCAAAGTAATTGTAATATGTGAATTGAGAATTGTTTTAATGCGGGTAAACTACAACTAATGTTCTCCACACGACCAATAATCACTCCGAGGTTGAAAGATAAATTACCTAGACTAGCCACCTCGTTCTGTATTTATCAATTCAACTGCTCCTGTGGAACAAGTTATATTGGCAGATGTTCTAGGAATCTGTGCATTCGAGCTCGTGAGCACCTCCCCGTGTGGTTAAGCAAAGGTGTAGACAGCTCCATCTTCGACCATCTAGTTTAAACAGGACATACAGCCAACATGGAGAAGTTTATGCAATAATCTATCGTGTTAACAACAGTCTACCTAATTCCGTCAGATTGAGAATCCTACAGACGGCTGAAGCAGTTGCGATTCGGATCAAAATGCCAGAGCTTTGCATTCAAAAGAAGTATGTTCAGCCACTCCTTTTACCCTGGCCAACTAGTTGATAATTAATTTTATAATATGGTGACGTAATCTGATTAATGTTCATTTTATGCCCCAAACTTATTATTATTATCTTAACCACTGTGATTATCATCTTTATCATTGTTATTATTATTATCTTTACACTTGATAACCTTTTGAGGAATTCAATCAGTATCCACCCCTAAATCTACTATATCTGACCTAATTCATATTATTCTATACATTACGTAATTTCCGATTTTTATTCCATTAGTTTCTCTCTCACTCCATGTTGACCATATTTATTCTGATCATTTATCGCACAATCTCATTTCATTTATAAACTGATTCAAGTTAACACTTTATAATAAACAGCCCTAACATTAACGATTTGATTTGATTTTATGTAACAAACAACAATTCTCAATTCACATATTACAATTTCCAAATGATGTACTCTGTCTTAAATCCGGCCAATTTTATGGATTATTAATTGGAATTTATGATTGTAGAAGCTGATATGAAATTCATTGAAAAGAATATTCTTCGTTCATACAATTGTGTTTAATTATGATGGGAATTTTCCAGCGATTATTTAATTCCATTATTAAGTTTTTGATTGAGATCATGAACCAATTGATGTTAGACCATCACAATTGAAAACCTGGAAGCACTGGACGGCCGTTTCGTCCTATTGTGGGACTCCTCAGCAGTGCGCATTCACGACCCCGCGAGCGGGATTCGAACCCAGGGCCTTCGGTCTCGCGCGCGAACGCTTAACCAACTGGACCACTGAGCCGGCATCCAACATGTGCTCACTAGTGACTAGCTTCGTGAGGAAATTCTCGGAGTTCTAGTGAGAAGCCGTGACCAGTGGAGCTAATCCTTGTCGGGTAGAGACAGTTATCTACCTCAGTACAATGGAAGTTGGTTGCGCAATTTAGTGGATTGGTTGATGTTAGAAACTATCACCATTGGATGCCGGCTCAGTGGTCCAGTTGGTTAAGCGTTCGCGCGCGAGACCGAAGGCCCTGGGTTCGAATCCCACCCGTGGGATCGCGGATGCGCACTGCTGAGGAGTCCCGCAATAGGACGAAACGGCCGTCCAGTGCTTCCAGGTTTTCAATTGTGATGGTCTAACATCAATTCGTTCATGATCTCAATCAAAAACTTAATAATCTCCACAACTCCTATACTAGTAATTCCATTATTCACTAATGAGATTTGAGTCGATGATTACATACGAGGATTGGCGGCATATATGTTTCGATGACAATTATCATATGATCTAACTAAAGTCAGATAAAGGGTCATACAAAAAAGAATGCATGCCTGTGTTCCATTGCAATCGATTTCGAGCCATGCCATTCAGCTTTTAACCATTGATTATGATAATCACCAGTACACTAACCAGATAGTCTACATCTATTAACTGATTGTCTGTGACTTCATGTACTGATACCGTATTTTGGATTGATCGTTCCTAGCTTCACTATCTATCACTAATTCAGGCTATGAATCAAACCAATCCTGAAGTAACATTTTACATTTGGAGGGAGAGAACTAAATTCCAAATATGTTTGCATTGTTGCTTAAGGTGGTCAGAAGATTCTTTACTAAACAGAAATATATCGTCTGCGTATTTTAAGTCAGCAAATGAATGTATATTCAAGTTTAATGCTGATTACAACTAACTAACCGAACGATTGAATGACTATTATATGCTTCCCTTAAGTACGTTTTGTGAATCAAATGGAATCATCTATATTTTTTGTAAGTAATATATGTTTGAAAATATGAATTATGGAATTTTCTTCCTGTCAGTTTTTTTACGTTGAATGTTCTTTATTGATCCTGACTAAAAAAATTTATCTTAATAAATAGCATTATTTTTGTAATTATATATCATTCGAAATATGGAGACAATCCTCTAAATATGCATTTAAGTACCAGTGGATATATTCGTACAAACAATGACTGATATGAAAAATTAAACTGTACTATGAAAACTTAACAGAGCCTTTGATTACTGCGATTTATATTGAGAAAAAAGTATGAAGTAAACTTCTGCAATTTAATCATCATTGTACAGTATAATTTATAATTAGATTTGTTGAACAGGTAAACTACTTATCATAGACTGTTACAGTGGATTACGCGTTTTAATTACCTGATAGAGGAGCAGGAGGTATAGCTTTCTGAGAAGTGTAAACAAGTAGAAAAGCTAGATTTAAGGATCTTTGTCGATGTATCTCAGACATGTTGGTTTGTTGAATAAAAACCTATTTTTATAGGCAGCTAACTTGTCTTTTGATACCAATTTAATTGGGATGTGCAGGGTGAATTTGTAAACTAGTTTTGTGAGAAAACCATATTCATTCATTGCATATTAAAAATCGACAGCCCTATTTCAACCACTGATATAACTATTCCAAAAGATCCATTCATTATAAATCATATAATTAATTCATAACACCTGACGGCTATGACTTTACAAATTAAGTTTGAAAAGATAGTTCTAAAACACGGAGGACATACTAAAAGATAAAAAACCACTAGAAAACTATTTTTTGGAATCAATGCAAAACAACAAGCAAAACAAACTTACTTAGACCATCAGGTTTTGCGTAACCACAACGCCGACGTGCTTCATCTAAGTCTTTTTGTAACATTCGTAGACGTGCTTGTCGATCAACCTGACGCATCGCATCTAGAGCTGCCATTCCACTTGTATAAGTTGGTCGATAGTTAATGGTACTTCGAGAGAGGATGTTAGGAGTTCGGGAATTGTAGAAGCTATATAAAAATTAAAAATAATTGAAAAAAACATGTTAACATAACATGTCTAGCTTAAACGTTTGTTAAAGACTTCCTAAACGCTTGCAATAACCTTACACTATTTACTTACGTTTGTTACCCATCGTGGAGGAACACAGACCGCGCATCAGCATTCTCCATCGAACTCTGTACTGGAAAATCCCTTCCAGCTACTGTTCATTCTTTTCATGTCTGCTTCCGATTCTCCACTCAGTGTGTTCTCTCACCTTCCTCCTCTCAGTTTCCATTCACGATTACAAGTCAGCGCTTGCCTCGTGATGCAGTTTGTTGATTTCCGTAATATATGTCCCATCCACTTTCATCGTCTTTTCCTAATTTCCTCTTCAGCTGAAACCTGGTTTGTTCTCTCGCACAGTGGGTTGTTGCTGATGATATTCGGTCAACGGTCATCGAGTATTTTGTGTAGACAATTGTTTGTAAATGCTTGTACCTTTTTGATGATTGTTGTGATAGTTCCACAAATTTCAGCTCCTTACAGTAGAACTGCTACACTGGCTGTCTTCATTTGCATTCTATGGTATGTAGGGAATAGAAGAGGTAGGTCATCTGCGAAGTCCAAATCCTCCAGTTGCATCCAACCTGTCCATTGAATTCCTTGCTTCCACTGGTATGTGGAGGTCCTCATAATCGATTTAACCGCCAGAAGAAAGAGAAATGATGAGAGTAAGCATTCTTATCTGACTCCGGTCCTCACATAAAATGTGACCGTCAGTTGTCCTCCATGCACAACTTTGTAGTGTAATCTGTCGTATGAATTCCGGATGATGTTGACGATCTTCTCAGATAATCACACCACAGTGTCGAAGTTTGATGAAGTATCCTTCTTTTCAGTCCACTGGTACTGATTCTTCCTCTTAAATCTTCCTGAATAGAACGTGGAGCATATTTGCAGTTTCTTCTATGGCTGACTTCAGAGCTTCAGCTGGTATATTGTCAGGTCTTGGTGATTTCCCACTATTTTTCTGGTTGTCATTTTGATTTCTTCGATCGTTGGTGAAGTGACATTTATAGGGAGGTCTGTGGGTGTTGCTTCGATGTCCGATGGATTCGAAGAAATTGGCCTACTCAATAGTTCTTTGAAGTGTTACACCCATCTGTTCTTGAATCTCAGTGATTGGTTTGCCTTCTTTTTCCTTGACGGGTCTCTGGTACACTGTACTTCCCTACCGGTTTCCTTGTTGTGTCATGATAGTTGACTGATATTTCCTTGTTGTCTTACAGTCTTTTCTACTGTCGTTGCTAGGTCTTCTACATATTTCTGCTTGTCAGCTCTAATACTATTCTTCACTCTCTTGTTTGTTAATGTGTATTCAACTTGTGCCTTGACTTTCGCTGCTATGCTAGGCTGTTGTTAATTGCAGTCTTCATGTTCTCATTTTCTTGAATCTTGTCCAGGGTTCCCATAGACATCCATTCCTTATGATGATGCTTCTTGCGGCCCAGAACCCTCTAACATGTTGATGTTAGTGTTTCTTTTAACATGAACAACAGAGAAAAGGCGCAAGAAAATGTAATTAAAGCTGTAATTGATGATTAGTCTGTGTAAAGTAAACCGAGTTTATTCAAAGACTTTAAAATGGCATTGATCTTTCAGAAAATTTTGAAAATATATAGTAAATAACCATGTAGAACTTGTATTTCGCTGCGCTTCTACAGAGTTCTATAAGGAATATTTATGGAGTTTCAATATATTACAAAGACAAATATGAGTTGTCTAATCCGGAGAATCAGAGACGATGTCAAGCGAAATTGAAAAATCTACAGTATAATTTCATTAAAATCTAAATGTTATCGTGATTAACCAATGGAATGCAATATAAGACTAAACCTAAAGAATATTAGCGCAATAATTGCACTCATGTATTCTCGACCCAAATATTTTCCTTTATACAGATAATAAGATGCTCTGGGTGTTGAAAACAAGCAAAATAAAAATGTTTTCACAAACACAAATACGATGTAGAAAAATAAAAAGAACTAAATCGAGTAACAATTTTTTTAAAATAGATAACTACCACTTACCGAGATGAATCCACCAAAGCAGGATTAATTCCAGCGGCTAAAAGTTGTTGTTGTTGTAAAATTTGCATTTGTTGTAATTGAAATAAATGGGCTTGTTGATAGCTTAAACTTAAACGTTTCTCTTGTTCATAACGTTGACGAGCCATACGCTTTTCAACGCGTGTTAAACGATAATCTTTCCGATCAATTAATAATGATTCATGGGTGAATGGTCGCTAATAGTAAGAAAATAAAATCCAACATACACATTATGAATAGAATGAATGAACGAGAGTTGAACAGTGAATAATCATGAAATATTTATTTATTGAAACACATAAACATTGGTATAAACAAACACCAAACTATATATATGCACCACACAAAGTTGTTATCATTAGATTTGTGTGTGGGCTGTGGTACTGCTCAGATGCCTGAACTGAATATTTTATTTTTATTTTTATTTTAACACATAGATATTGGTACAAGGAGGCACCAAATACATATGTGAGGGCTATGACACTGTTCGGGTGCCCAAACCGAAGCAGGTGGTCTTCTTAGGGAGCCACTCCCCGAGCCTTTGACCTAAAGGTCTGGTCCACAAGGCAGTGGAGCGTCGTCAGGAGATTCAGTCTCATGGAAGCCGATGATCAACAACCGGTTCATACGTCATTTGTTCCCGCAGGATACTGGAGCCCATGTGCACCATTGGTTTGGAGTCCGGTTAAAGCGCCGGACATTCGCTTTTCGTCCTCTCATTTTCGTAAACAACACCCCCGCCACGAAAAGGCAGTGAGTAGGACTTCCCTGGCAGAGGCTATATATGCGTGGCCATGTGAGAGCATTTCGAGAGGGAGAGCGGACTCTCCCCTCTCGCCCATAGTAGGGCATTGGGGCGCTGAATATGGTTATCTAACGTGGTCACTTTCCGAGCCCTTTTTGATCTAAAGGTCCATAAACAAGGTAGTGGAGCAACGTCAGGAGATGTAGTCCTATGGTAGCCGTGAACAACATTAGGTTCATACGCCATTTGATTCCTTAGGATCCTGGAGCCCATGTACACCATTGTTTCGGGATCAAAGTTTTCCAACTCTCCTAGATGGATCCTCCATATCCATTAACCCGGTTAAAGAGCCCGACATATATATATATCCCTCAGGTCACTTCTGAATGCCATCGATTGACCTCCTCGATAGGTTATTTCTGACTGACTCACGATATCAACTTTCTCTCCCACAAATAAGTCCTGCGCCTTGAAGAATTTAACCAAAGGCGTTGAGGTCTGGTCATTACTTCGACTGAGCTGATCTGGCTGCTCTAGACTGACTGGATCAATTAAATAACCGAATGGCAAGTTCGTGTTGAGGGGGGGTTCAGAATTTAGTCGTCTGTCGCGGGTGTGAATTACGCATCTCGTCAGGCATTTACCTCGAACATCACATCACAAATTCCTCTTAGGATGACACCCACTACATACACAGGCCACGAGTGTCCGAGATTTCATACATACAATGGTAACCCGTGTATTACGTATGCCCAATCACAGATTACCACGGCGCGCGGTACTGACTAGTGTCGTAGAAGGTTAGGAGAAATTTAGGGGCGGCGCGGCCAAACCAAAACGTGGCATCAGTGCTTGAAATCACTAACTTCTGGTCTGAGCCATGTTGGTAGATGCAGACTAATTGGTTGGGGTCCATGCGACCATTGTAACCAATGGTTGGAAACTGTGTGACATGGCTCAGAATCGATCACAGTGGCGTAGGTGTGTACAATCTTTATCTTCCCTTAAACTATGATATTAAGACTGCTTTATATCCTTCTTCCTACCAACTAATTCTTTCTTCCTATATCGTATCCTTATATACAATCTTTTTTTACTACCATTGAAATGCTTCTATGAATTTAGTGTTCATCTTGTTGTGCTGATGAGGTGTGGCAACTTAGAATGATGCATATATATGCCCGGTCCTACGTTGTAGATGACTTACTGACTGAACCCATTAAGAAACTGATGTTCAATTCGCCTCGCCTCGTGTTTATAATCTCGTCTTCATTGTAGATATATGCTACTCCTACACTATACAACATCGTTCATCGAGGTGTGGTGAGGTATACGTAATATGTATTCAAACCATCTAAGTCGATGAAAATTAATTTATATTCACAATATTAAAAAAAAGTAAAACTTACTTTTGTAATCCATCGAGTGTGCTTTTTTAAAACATCTGCAAGTATCGGATCTGGTTGGATAATATCTTTACAAATTTCTAAATCATCATCTGTGATAGTCTCCATATCTTTATCTTCAAATGACATTAATAACTCCACTTGTGAACGAGTAAACTGTTGTGTTGGATTTAATTCATCGACAACACGATCTGACATGCCTTGTTTAGTTACCTTAAAATTTAAAATAGGAAAATATAATCCATTGAGTGATAATATTCCATACAGGGTGGTGAGAATGTTTAGAAAGATGAACCAAAATATTCATTCGATAGAGAATCCTGGTATTCGGCCTATACTCCGCCACGAGGGGCAACAGGCATAAGTAAGTAAATATTGGTTGGGAACTCTATACACAACACTGATGTCAATTATGTTTGAAGCAATCTCTCCTTTAAACTTTAAAAATTAAATCTACCTTATAAAGATATTATTACAGTTTAACCATTCTCATGGACTATCAATTCTCGTGGCCGTCTTTTTCAAAAAGGTAATTTAACCGTAGTGGCAGATTCGATTTATTGCATTCGACGAGATTATGTGCACTGAAAATACACAATAGGTTTCTAAGTGTCTGTAATTCGAGAAAAGCAATCGTCTACCATATGCCATCTTGAAATAATCATGTAGTATAGCATAATAATCTAATGTTTCTATAATGTCAGAGACATATGTAGGTAGATCTCCTTTACACTGGAAAAAAGGTCTGAAAGATATTTTCAAAAGCTTACTTGTCGATCGTATATTTTCTTCTCCATAGTATTATCTGAAACAAGTCGATAAATATAACACGGTTTTACTTGACCATATCGATAAACACGACAAACTGCTTGACAATCATGACATGGATTCCATGAAGCATCAAATACAACAACACGATTCGCTCCAATCAGATTAACACCTAGACAACCAGCTCTATAGCAAAAAAATGGATGAATAAACAAATAAACACAAAGTTCTCATGCATATATGGTTCGTCCAATGAATATACAAACTAAAGTTGAGAATACTAATCCAGTGGTCAGGGGATGCTAATGAAGACAACTTTTTACAAGTGGATCAAGCATTTTAATAAAGGTTGTAAATAGAAGGATCATGGAAAATCAAATGACCAGAAGCTTATTTTATGAAAGAAAAAAGTAGACGCATAGTGGGTCTTTAATACTTTCAGGTTTGCTACTCTCTCTCGGAATGAATGGTGATGAACTAGTTAAAGAAAAATCACATGTGAACACAATTCTGGCCTTGAGTAAAGCAGAATTAAAAGGAAACCTAATGTATTTTGTGAGAAACTGAGAGTATAGTGATAGAAAACTTTTACGTTATTTCGACCAAATGAAAATCGGTAATATTTGGTTCCTAAAATACATGAAATTGACAAAAATATCATGCAACCAATAAGTGTATATAAGATGGTATTTAAGCTAAATCCCAAAACTACTTGCTCCTAATACCGACTGTGTTAAAGTACTTGTTGTGATTCTATGTACAGTCAAAAGTGTTGAATGTAGGAAGACATTCTCTCACACTAAATGTCATTTATTTATTTGAACACATAAATATTGGTACAAGGGGGCACCAGATAAATATATGCGCCACACAATAACAATGAGAATGAGAAGAGAAAAAGAATGTAAGGTGCGTATAAGAAAAAAAAGAATAACGACCACAGGTTAGTGTACAGTAGTGTAATAATAATAATAATAATAATAATAATAATAATAATAATAATAATAATAATAATAATAATAATAATAATAATAATAATGAGGGACACGGAAAGGTACAACCAAAAAGAATTTTTCAGTTAAGGAAGTTACAACCACTTTTTACAGAGAAAGTAAGAGAAGGTTACAGCAAGATCGCCACTGGCTTCTATTCTGAGCTATATCTGATAAAGTCTCTAGCTACTGCGTAGCACCATCTCTCGGACCCCAACCAGGGAGTCGAGAAGGACCAACACAAGCCAGTCCTTCGCAGCTTTCTTTCATACCACGACACCATGTCATGCACTGACCGCTTCTCCGCTTTTTCCAACCAGTCCCAGAGTCAGCAAATAATGCACGACGAGGAATTCTCTGGGACGACATTCAAAAAACATGTCCAAGCCACCAAAGTCGATGTATCGAGATGGTGACACCAAGTGGATTAGCGTCACTGACCTCGAAAACACGATGACGAACCTCCTCATTACTAACATGGTGTTGCCACTGTACTTCAGCAATCCTTCGGCGACAGCGGTGATCGAACACAGAGTCGTCTAACGTCCTCAACTCGGAGAGACCAGGTTTCACAAGCATAGAACAAAACTGCTCTCACCGACGCGTTGTAGATCCGATCTTTTACAGCGAAACTGACATCACGAAGGCGCCAAGCTTGGCCCAGATTGGCATAAGCCGCTCTGGTTTTCACTATACGTGCATTGATCTCACCACTCACGCTACCATCAGCACTTATGCAGCAACCCAGATACACAAACTTCTTAACTACATCTATCTGCTCACTATCCAGGGTGAGTACAGGATTAGAATCCTGCAAGTCTTGTAAAAACACTTTGCACTTCGAAGGTTCAAGGAACATACCATACCTACGGACACTGTTTGCCAACTGATTAAGTGCGGATTGCATGGCTTGGGCATCGTCGCACAAAGAGAAATTTATTGTCCGCGTACTCAAGGTCGAGAAGTCTTTCTCCAGGCAACAGATCCACACCGCCATTACTTACATCCATCAGAGCTGTTTCTAGAATGTCATCGATGGCAAAGTTGAAGAGGAATGGTGAGATCGAGCAATCCTATCTAACGCCACTGCTTGAATAAGAAAATGGTGAGAGGTGGTTGTTTGCCGTCAGTCTACCTGAGGTGTTTGTACATAGGGCTTTTAAGATGTTAATAAACTTCTCAGGCACACCCTTCTTCAATAGAATATCCCAGAGAATAGTCCTGTCCAATGAGTCGAAGGCAGCACTGATGTCAAGAAACACTACGATTGTTGGCCGGTGATAAATATGACGGTGTCCTAACATTTGGTAGAGGGTGAAGATATGATCAACACATCCTCGACCAGAAGGAAAACCAGCCTGCTCCTCGCGAGCCAATCTTTCTCGACTTTTGAACAACCTACAAGGTATGACGGAAGCAATCGGAAGTGGACTTATCGCCTGATAGTTGTTACAGAAACGACGTGAACCCTTTTTAAAGATAGGGACAACTATCAACTCGACTAAATCTCAAACCCAAGTTTATTAAATTTGTAAAAAGAATGGTAGTATTATTATTAATGGCTTCATTCAATATTATATTTTGGTACAATATAGAATTCTCAGTATTAAATTATAGATGTTGTAATGAAAACTCTGAATTTATAACCCTAACATACAACACTAGCCCAACTCTAAATATGTAAATTTAACCTCTTTCCCTTACTTTAAAGAATAATTCAACATGAGAAGGTTACATATTTATAACAAGGCGATTATTACACCGTTACTGTATTACTGTTTTATAATTACACGCTATTTCTTAATTGACTGATAAGTTGCACAAGATTCTCAACGAATTACACTTTAACCGAAAAACGTTAAATGAAACAGCAAGAAAATTTAACGCTTGACGGTTTCCATGGGCGTGGTTTGAACAATAGAAATAAGGATATGACAAGTATATTGGTACAAATGAGGAGTGTTTCGAAAATCGATGTAAAGCTCAATTTACGTATTTATTGAACAAACTAGTTGGTGAAAAACAATAATTAAACCACTGAACTTAATTCCTGTGCAGAAAAATCTTAACATTAGTCATACAGTTGTTATGCGAGACTTAATTTAGAGTAGATGATTACGACTAATTATTATTGAAGATATACAAATATTGGAAAAATAATAAGAACACAAACCACAATCAATAGACAATATATCAATGCATAACCGTTAATAACAATGGAATATAGACTGAGCTCACCTAGTTGACATAAGAAACAGTTTTGCTGGATTTTTAGGATCATTAAAATTATTGATTAATTTCTCACGTTCACTTGCATTTGTACTACCATCTAGACCTATACATGTGGTTGGAGAAAATAGTACGTTAAATATATTTTATCATACTGATTGAAAATACAGAACACAATTTCAGCGGATAGATTTCAAAGCTGAACAAGCACCAATAAACTAATTTACTGAGTGTTTAAAGACAATGAACAAAATCAGCATATTGACATCGCAAACTGAGTTGTAGGATAGATATAATTCAATAAAGAAAAATCATACCTAATATTTAGATTACGGAAACTAAAATATCACAGACAGCTTAAAATAATATCCAAAGTCACTACTACATGTGTGTTTGAACGTAGTGAAGTTATTTATCGAGTCTCAAAATTATGAGAATACTACTACTCAGTCATTAATATAATAAACCTGACTAAATTCAATCGGCAGTGTTTGACCAAAATCATAGTCTATATAATAATAACCCAAATATCAGACATATCATTTACACTAGAAGCCGTTCAGCTAGTCACCATCGATGTATAACGTGATACGAGTATGCATCGAATTCAACATTAACACTCCATGAAAAAAAACAAGATGAAAAACAGAGAACTGGAGATAATAAAGAGAGTAATGTAGATCGAAACGTGAGAAGTAGTTTGAATGGGACAAATCAAAAACTAGGAATGTTACTCAACAGAAGTGTGCTAATGTGACTAATTTTGCGGCCTCATTTTATCAAACACTAAGGGAAAACATTCCGTAAATTAGAGATTGACATTGAGAGTAGTTAAGAAGACTAATCGGTAGTACATATACAAAGAAATATCTGTGAAACAATTGGAAACAGAATACACCATTAACATAAGCTCAACTAGGTCGTTACAGAGCAAGCAGATTTAAGTGATCAGTTATGTCAAAGTTAGTCAAAGGATACTAAACAAATACAATTTGGTTGATGAGGTCATATCAGGTTCCACGTTGCTGCTTAGAACTGACTAAATGAACATCATTTACAAAGAGATTATGGTATGATAAACATGAGAAAAAATATATAACTCACGGAAATAATGGACATTGCGAGTCCACACAGTCGGTTCATCCATACAACCTCGACGTGTCGACAGCCTATAGTGTAAAGATTTCGGAGTTTCTTCTTCTTCTTCTTCTGTTGCCATCTTGTTCTTGATTTCTTCTTTACTATTTTCCTGCCCTTCTTGTTTCATCATCTCATGAGGTTGATTCGATTGAAAGTGATCAACTCCATCGTAATCATCCATTGATTCACTGCATTTATGATCATCTTGATTCTGTTCATTATTCTTGTGTATCGTTGTTGAAGGATTGTAAGATGAGATTTCGGATTTGCCAATGTCTTCTAATGGAACTTCCGATGATTTTGCTGGAACTGTTTCTGACTTATCAACACCGCTAACCGGTAATGGCAAATGGCGCAATATGCGCTCTAACAAATCTAATGTGTACAAACTCTGTGTAAAAACTAATAATTTATCACCGGCTAAAACACTTCCTTTCAATATGTCTAAGAACAGTAGAACTTTGCCACTATGTTCTACATTACCAGTTTTAAAATCATCACCCCATAATTCTTGATCACCAGCCCAGTCATAAGTGCCAACATTTGATTGATGTGTATAGTTCTGAGTGTAAAAATAACCTGAGTTAGGTGCGGTATTAGATTGTCCAGTGTTGGAAGGAGTTCCGCCACAAACCGTAGAAGCAGGGAACATAGGATTCTGTAAATAAATTATTGGAGAAAAACAAGTATGTCAGTGCAAAATAATAATACATAAATTCATAAGTTCAAAACTTATCTTCACAAAAAATGAAAATACAAAGCTAGAGATAATGCATAACTTTCGCTTAGCTGAACGTACAGTGATGTTTGTGAAACTAATGGAAACATTTAGATCTTCAAAATCAGCTTACAAAATTTACTGTCACGTGCATTTTTATGCCGACTAAAACAGATAAAGAATATCATTAACTGGATAACCTAAAAACCTCTACAAATTAAATTTATATCTATTGCATCAATGAATGGCTATCTGAACTTAATAGCCACGTGGATAACACCTTGATGTTTGAAGTAAAAATGCACTAAGTTCAAATTCCCAGAGTCCATATCAACTCTGAGATGCAGGTACATCTAACTGTCGAATTTCAGATAGAATGAAACGCGCGTCCTGGCTTAAACTGCTACACGCAATCTCTCTTCATTAAAACGTACCACTAAATCACAGTACAACCGTGCACGTGAAGCTTCAGAACTGCGGCTAATGAAGTTAGTCGGACAGCGCACGAGCGTCTACCTATGGGAATCCATACTAACAGAGCCTGTTCTGTTTTTACTTATTTAGTCGTAAACATAAACATTGGTACAAGGAGGCATCAAATATATATGCACCACACAATAACAATGAGGCCAGTAGCAGTTATCATTGATTTGTGTGAGGGCTATGATATTACCCGAGTGCCTATAACGAAGCAGGTGGTTTTCTCAGAGAGCCACAACCCGGGGCTTTGACTTGAAGGTTTAATCCATAAGGCAGTGATGCAGCGTGAAGAGATGCAGTTCTACAGTAGCCGGCGACCAGCAATTGGTTCATACGCCATTTGTTTCCTTAGGATTCTGGAGCCCATGTAAACCATTGGTTTGGAATCAGAGTTTTCCAACTCCCCTAGGTGGGTCCTCCATATCCATTAACCCGGTTAAAGCACAGGACTTTCACTTTTTGTCCTCTCAATTTCGTAAGCAACATCCCCGCCACGAGAAGGCAGTGAGTAGGACTTCCCAGACAGTGGCTGTATACGTGTGGCCATGTAAGAACATTTCACGAGGGAGAGCTGACTCTTCCCCCACAGTCGGCGGTACCAGAGTAGTAGTTTAAATGTATAAAGGAAACTTTAGATCACATTAAGATGGGAAACACACTTCAAAATGAGAGATAACAATTCAAATGACATCCATGTACCAGTTGATAAAAGTGACAATCAAAATATTACAAGAAACAGATCCATGAGATAAACGAACATATAGAACAAGGAATGGGCTCTCTTCATCCTCAGTCTTACCAGGGCATTTGGAGGCTGTCATGCTTTGGAATTTAATTCTATATCTACATCAATGAAGCCTTGGGAAGTTGTAGTGGGATCTCCAGATACTCGAAGGGTAAATCGTCTCGTTTCTTCATACTGACAAGGTGACATCAAATGAATGACCGTATTTGGATCCTGTATGCACGTTTCGGAGATGCAGCATACATCGGTCGACAGAGGTTCTAGAGTCTTAGCTAAAGAAGCCTCCGTCCTATATGACACGAGATTACAACATTAAGAGCCTCAACATGTAGTTTAGAGAGTGATTTCAGGAGATAAAGAATAATACTTCGTGAACTTAATTCATTAGAATTGGTGGTGAGTGATGATAAAAATATAGAGAAGGGTTAGTCGTGGGGATGGGAGAATTATGAATAGGTGAGGGGTGATTGATTGTGAACAAGATGACTTTCGATGCTCTTAGAGGTATGAGGTAAGTGTCACTTCCAAGCTCTTCAAACAGTCGAAGAATAATTATTCTTGAAGAACCTAAAATGTATGTTCAATTAGTGGTGAGTAATCATAATAGGCAAACCCATCCACCACATTAAGGTAGAAGCTATGGTCGCGTTGCTGCTAATACACAATGGTTTAAAAACCAGGACGAAACATATCACCGCTTTCTGAAGAACTCATTCAGACTCGCAATTGCATACGAAAGACATAGTTGCATTGTTAACTAAATTCTCCTGAAAATGTCTGGAATTTCCTTGAATATTTGGCAAAACTTTGGTCATCGACTCGCTACTGATTTGATTGCAGTTGTTAAAATAATAGTCAGAACAATAATACTCACTTCACATGTTAGCCAAGCGCAGTGTAAATTTTTGCAGTGGTATTATTTGTTAGGAAAGAATATCTGCAACACTTTACAAGATCTTACTTTATCGACAATAATGTA
The DNA here is from genome assembly GCA_944470205.2 of Schistosoma margrebowiei. NCBI lineage: Eukaryota > Metazoa > Platyhelminthes > Trematoda > Strigeidida > Schistosomatidae > Schistosoma > Schistosoma margrebowiei. The sequence continues at coordinate 43,514,554 of OX104026.1, read as the reverse complement.
AAATATTCTACTACTCAAATATTGAACAAGTCAAAATTATAAGCACTGAGCTAGTCAAATGATTTAGGAATATATAATATCGACAACTCACCGGAGCCATAAAAGATGGTGGCACAGAAGGATCAGTTCCAGAAAATGTAGAATTATTAATTGTTGATGCAGATAATTGACCAGAGGTTAAATCTGAAGAAATAGAAGTGGAATCCCCGCCGCTAACCCATGATTGTTGTGATTCATTTTGACTAGTTGAAATGGTGCTATTTGATCGTTGGTAAGGTGGTCGAGTTGTGGAAGACATTGTTGTATTCGAATTATTATTTGCTGTTGTCTCTTCTATATCAAAATCCATAGCCTCCTTATGTTCTTCCATTGCACGACGTAATATATCAGGATGATTCCATATCTAATTGTACAAAGAATCAATGCAAAATGACTAAGCGATTTATTGCGAAAAAATATCACAAATGCTCTACACATCAAAACTAATTTTCAAAATGTTATAATAATGAGTATTTCTTTTAAATACACAAGGAATAAAATAACATTAGCGTCAAGAAACAATAATTATTGACTATAAGTTCCAGAATAATAACGGCAGTTACTGCCTTTAGTACATCTAATGTTGAATATTTTAAGAGTACTAGCATAGGTCAAAACTCTGTCTGTAGCTCTTTTAGAGTTAACCACCGGTCCCAAGCCCGGGTAAAGGAGGAGAGTTGAGCATGGGGTTAGCGACCCCATTCCGTAGAAAACCAACTCATTAAATAAACGCTTGCCAGAAAAAATAGTTCGAACAATTTAAACTCTGCCCTGGGAGTTAGGTCATCATTCAGAAGAAATATGACGCCTTATGGTGAAAGCCCAGTTCCTTTGGAAGCCACGAGGCCGATGCCCCTTTTAACAACCAGAGCAAAAATTTTTATAAGTACATCGAACGTCCGAACAATGTGGGAGAACGGGAAGACCAGTCAAATAGCAACGGAAATGAGGGAATACAATTTGGCAATACTGGGAATTAGCGAAATCCACTGGACTCAAGCTGGACAGAAAAGGCTAGCTACAGGAGAGATGCTACTATACTCCGGTCACGAAGAGGACAATGCTCCACACACTCAGGGAGTCACTCTAATGCTGTCCAAAGTGGCACGCAATGCACTTGTAGGATGAAAATTTCACGGATCCAGAATCATCAAAGCATCATTCAAAACAAAGGAGGGGATTTTAATGAATATTATCCAATGTTATGCACCCACCAATGATAGCAACGACGACATTAAAGATCAATTCTACGAGCGGCTGCAGTCAGTTATTGAGAAATGCCCAAGGAAGGACCTAACTATTCTGATGGGAGATCTAAATGCCAAAGTTGGAATAGACAACATCGGATATGAAGATATTATGGGACGATATGGAATGGGAGAGGGAAACGAAAATGGAGAAAGATTTGCAAATCTATGTGCATTCAACAAATTGGTCATAGGAGGCACAATATTTCCACACAAGCGTATACACAAGGCTACATGGATCTCACCGGACCACACTACAGAGAACCAGATGGATTATATTTGCATCAATAAGAAATTCCGAGGAACAATTGAAGATGTGAGAATCAGGAGAGAAGCTGACATAGCTTCGGATCATCACTTGGTTGTGGCCAATTTAAAACTGAATGAAGCTAAAGAAGAACTGGACAACTGGACAAACAGCACTACAAAGGTTCAATACAGCCTTCCTTCGAGATGCTAACAAACTCAATGAATTCAAGATATCTCTCAACAACAGATTCCAAGCCTTACAGGAACTACTGAAGGAAGAAGAAACTACTATGGGGGACAACTGGAAAGGTATCAAAGAAACATTAACTTCAACGTGTCAAGAGGTTATGGGTCTAAAGAAACACCATCATAAGGAATGGATCTCTATAGAAACACTGGACAAGATCAAAGAAAGGAAGAACAAGAAGGCAGCAATAAACAACAGCCGAACACGAACAGAGTAAGTCCAAGCACAAGCTGAATACACAGAAGCAAACAAGCAAGTAAAGAGGAGCATTAGAGCCGACAAGCAGAAATACGTGGAAGAACTAGCAACGACGGCAGAAAAAGCTGCTAGAGAAGGAAATATGAAACAGCTTCACGATACAACGAAGAAACTCTCAGGGAAATACAGTAAACCAGAGAGACCGGTCAAGCACAAAGAAGTCAGATCAATCACTGAAATTCAAGTACAGCGAAACAGATGGGTAGAGTACTTTGAGGAACTCCTGAATAGGCCGACTCCAATAAGTCCACCGGACATCGAAGCAGCGCACACAGATCTTCCTATAGATGTCAATCCACCAACGACGGAAGAAATCAGAATGGCGACCAGACAAATCAAGAGCGGGAAAGCAGCGAGACCCGACAATATACCAGCTGAAGCACTGAGGTCAGACATCGAAGTAACTACAAACATGCTTTACCTTCTATTCAAAAAGATTTGGGAGGAGTGTAGTGTCAGTTATTATATTAAGCCTATATACCTTATTCTAGCTTTCGGACATCCCATTCTATTCATTCTACTTGAGTCATATGTTGACCTTGTCAATTATTCGCTTGTCAGTCTTGATTGTTTTTATATGAGCGTATATGTGTGCACACTTCATATCCCATGACTCACCACATGTCTGTAGTTTATTTTGTCTGACTATAAATATTGAGTAACGCTTGACTAAAAATGAGTTGGCTTACCAGCCATCTTCACTCTGCGTTGCTTCTCTTCCTTCTATTCAATTCACCTCATATACAAAATATATGTATTCAAAATCCCATTCTCGTTATTTGACTTATTTAATTCCGTTATTGGATAACGTGATTTAAGTCGACGATTATATACGAGAATAGGCGATAACAACCATTCGTACGATCTAAAAAGGAGTCAGATACACGGGTCATTAAAGGAGAAACAAGTGCCGATAGACTGGAAAGAAGGACACCTTATCAAGATTCCAAAGAAAGGAGATCTGAGCAAATGTAAAAACTACAGAGGCGTCACACTACTTTCGGTATCAGGAAAAGTCTTTAACAGAGTTTTGCTGAACCGGATGAAGGATGCAGTAGACGCCCAACTTCGAGATCAACAAGCTGGATTCCGTAGGGATCGGTCGTGCACAGACCAAATCGCGACACTACGGATCATCGTCAAACAATCAATTGAGTGGAACTCGTCACTGTACATCAACTTCATTTATTATGGAAAAGCATTCGACAGTGTAGATAGGAGGACATTATGGAAATTTCTTCGACACTACGGAGTTCCTGAGAAGATTGTCAATATTATCCGGAACTCATACGACGGACTACAGTGCAAGGTCGTGCATGGAGGACAGCTGACAGATGCAGCCCAAGTAAGGAACGGAGTCAGACAAAGCTGTCTACTCTCTCCCTTCCTCTTTCTTCTGGTGGTCGAATGGATTATGAGGACCTCGACATCTGAAGGAAAACATGGGATACAATGGACAGCTCAGAATCAATTAGACGATTCAGACTTCGCAGATGACCTAGCCCTCCTATCGCATACACACGAATAAATGCAGATAAAGACAGCCAGTGTAGCAGCAGTCTCTGCATCAATAGACATCAACAAACACAAGGGGAAAACCAAGGTCCTCAAATGCAACATGAAGAACACCCATCCAATCACACTTGATGGCGAAACTCTGGAAGATGTAGAATCCTTCACATACCTGGGAAGCATAATCGATGACCAAAGAGGGTCAGATGCAGATGTAAAGGCGAGGATCGGCAAAGCAAGGGTCGCATTCATACAATTGAAGAACACATGGGACTCAAAACAACTTTCAACCAACATCAAAATCAGAATCTTCAACATGAACGTCAAGGCAGTTCTACTGTACGGAGCTGAAACTTGGAGAACAACAACCATCATCAAGAAGGTACAAGTATTTATAAATAGTTGTCTACGCAAGATACTCAACATCCATTGGCCGGATACCATCAGCAAAATCCTTCTGTGGGAGAGAACAAACCAGGTTTCAGCTCAAGAGGAAATTAGGAAAAGACGATGGAAATGGATAGGACATACACTTCGCAAATCATCAAACTGCATCACAAGACAAGCCCTAACTTGGAATGCTGAAGGTAAAGGGAAAAGAGGAAGGCCAAAAAACACATTACGTCGGAAAACAGAATCAGATATGAAAAGGATGAATAACAACTGGACAGAGCTGGAAAGGATTGCCCAGGACAGGGTTGGATGGAGAATGCTGGTGAGCGGCCTATGCTCCTTTACGAGGAGTAACAGGCGTAAGTAAGCAAGTAAGCATAGGTCAAAATTGATAGTAATTATAACAGCCTAGATGCTTTCTTTTTTTATATATTCTCTTTTGAATCTTCAGTTTTAATGGAGTTTTATATGCTTCTATTCCTACATACTACCTCCTTTTATTTTCTATTAAGGTGTAGAAACTTGGGTTAATGTATATTTGTCCCAAGTTCAAATAGGTTATTTACGGTCGACCTGAGACTATGGTTATTGCCTCACTATATACAACAAATAGTCCTTCGGTAATATTTATGATCGAATATCAAGGTTCTTATGAACTTTGCCTTTTATAACTAATATACCATAGGATATAGTAATTGTAGAGCCTGATAAGATAAACGCCAATCAACGACTAAGCCTAATTCACTTCATCAAGTGATCAAAGGACTCAAAACCAGCACAACTCCACTTACAATTTTGTTGATTTATGGTAGTTAGAAATAGAGGATTACAGAAATAGTAAATATTTTCATTGAAAACAATATGTATCCCCCATTAATAAGTCCGACTGTTCTTCACGCAATAAAATTGAATACCAACCAGAATGTAATGTAGGCGAATTATGTCTCAAATGTTATCTGAAATCACACGATTACACTATTCCCATACAGGAACAGATATTGGATTGCCTTAAAGTTTAACCTATACTTGAGACGAGTTTATATTTGACATTTGTATAGTCTGGTCCATAGCATGGTCATAGACTTTGAGTAAAATTGATGACGTCAGATAAATATTATAAACTCTAAGATTTATCTTTGCTTTGGGTCCTTTCTATGAAATCTGGAATTGTGTAACCGACTTTCTTGATTTCCGAAATAACACCAACATAACAGATCTTCATCTGGTATTATATCTAAATATGTTGCGATAAACAGTTGGAGCTCTCAGATACACGTCGATACTTAGACAAAACAGCAGTCTTCACCATTAGCCTTGGTAACTTCAAAAAATAAATCTTATAAACAGGATTTAATTGGTAGTGATTAAAGATTTACTTGTATTCGAAATGTTTCAAATATATACAGATCACTTTCAGTGATTATTTTGTTAGAAAATATGTCAAACTGAACAAATATCACATGAAAGAATTAATAACATCAATATGCATTAAAAACTAAATCAACAAAATTCACACTGAATTCGTAAATACAAATCAAAGTTCACGGATAGTTAAATGAATGAAAATCATTTTAAATTGATATAGAAATTTTAAAGATTGATTTCTTTCTAGTACATTGTATTTAGAGATTTAACATCCTCAACACTTCTGAACAATTAATGGTGAATTATTTTCGAAGTTACTTGGAAATTCAGTGTGTTTCACCAGAACCTCCAAATGCCCTGGTATAGCTGAGGGTGGGGAGAGTCAGCTCTCCCTCTTGAAATGTTCTTACATGGCCACGTGCATACAACCACTGATATGGAAGTCTTACTCACAGCCTTCTCGCGTCATGGGTGTTGTTTACGAAATTGAGAGGACGAAAAGCGAATGTCCGGTGCTTTAACCGGGTTAATGGATATGGAGGATCCACCTAGGGGCGTTGGAGAACCCTAATTCCAAACCAATGGTGTAAATGGGTTCCAGAATCCTAAGTCAGTCAGTCGGTCAGCTACAACGTAGGACCAGGCACATATGTGCATCGGTCCAGGTTGCCATACCGCATTAGCACAGCAAGATGAACACCAGATTCATAGGAGTGGTTAGGTCAAAGGTGGTAATATATAGGAGAAAGATTGCATATAAGGATATAGTACAGGAAGAAAGAATTAGTTCGTAGAAAGAAAGATATGAAGCGATCTTAATCTCAAAGTTTAAGGAAAGACAGAGTGTATACACCGACGCCATTGTGATCGATTCTGAGCAATGTCACCAAGAGTCTCCAGCCATTGGTTACGATAGTCACACAGACCCCAACCAAGTAGTCTGAATCTCCCAACATGGCTCAGACTAGAGGTTAGTGTCTTCAAGCACTGGTGCCACGTTTTGGTTTGGCCGCCCCTAATTTTCATCCAATACCGAATAGCATTGCACGTCGTGATAATCGGTGTTCAGGCATACGTAACACGTGGCACAACCATCTCAGTCGACGAAGATTAACAACCTCATCAACTGATTTACCATCATTACCTAATACCCTAAGTCTAACCTCACTATTACTTACCCGGTTATCCCAGCAGACACCAGCAATATTTTTTAGGCATCTGTGGTCAAATACTAATAGCTTACGAGTGTCTTCTACTATTAATGGCCATGTTTCGCTGCCGTAAATTAAAACAGAACGGACTGCCGCGCAGTATACTCTTCCTTTTATTGATAGACGGATATCTCGCCTTCGCCAAAGGTGATGTAAGTTGGTAAAAGTCGAGCGAGCTTTTCGAATCCGTGCTGAAATTTCGTCCGATACCAGCCCATTAGGGCTGATCAGACCTCCAAGATAAGTGAAGTTGTCAACGCGTTCGACTACTTCACTCCCTATCCTTAGTTCAGGTGTTAACGCAGACCAGTCCTGAAGCAGCAGCTTGCATTTAGAGCAATAGAAAAGCTCATTCCAAACATTCTGGCATTGTTGCTTAGTGCTACCAAAAGACTATACATCTTGTCAGTGTCTTCACCAAACAGGACTGTCATCTGCGTATTCTAAGTCGATAAGTGAACCTCCTGGTAGGACATCAATACCCGAGAATTCAGTCGACGAGAGTGTTATTTCCATCAATAGATCTATGATGAAGTTAAAAAAAATGAAGAAAGTGGACATCCTTAACGGATATCACTTGAGGTTGCAAAAGCAGATGACAGTTCGCCATAAGCTCTGACTCGAGTGGTAGTGTTCGAGTAAAGAGCCTTTACAAGGTTTATGTACTTCTGGGGTACGCCTTTCAATGACAGACACTGCCACAGAATCTCGCGGTCTACAGAGTCAAATGCTGCTTTTAAGTCAAGAGAGACCACCATTGTCCAGAATCCTAAAGGAAAAAATGACGTGTGAACCAACTGTTGGTCGCCGGCTATCATGGGACTGCATCTCCTGACGTTGCTCCACTACCTTGTGGATTAGAACTTTAGGCCAAAGGCTCGGGGTGTGGTCCCCTAAGAAAACGTGGTTCGGTTTGGGCACATGAACAGTGTCCCAGTCCTCACAAAAATCGATTGATTTATGTGGCGCATATGTATCTAGTGCCTTATTGTACCAATGTTTATGTGTTTAAATAAGCAAACTAAGAGAATAGAGAGTTGATCAGACAATCTCTTTAATGACTCTCCCTCTAAACGTTAGTAAGTGGAAGGTGATAAGTCGTTTACTAATACAAGTTGTATTTGGAAATTTAGCATTTTTGACAATTCACAGAATGACTTCACTTTATTTGTTATAACAGAGTACCATTATCATTTTAGTTTTTTTTCTCTTGCTCCTCTTTTTCTAAGTGATCTTAAATAACCTTAACTGATCATACATTTAAACTTTAATCTACACGAAATTTACCCAGTCACAATATAAAACACCATTACTGTAGAGCTTTTCTGAATACGAAGTTACTGACAAAAAGTATGTTTGCTAAAAACATCCCTTCTTTTTGAATATCCTACATAGATCATCAAATGAGATGTGTTATTATTCTGACAAAAAGTGTACTAGAATACTTTATTGATTTGAAATTAGTTCATTTATGTACAACTTTGAATATTGAATTGAATACAGTTACTTGATTGTTCAAACAGTAAATGAGTGAGTGTTGTTAGAGGTATGAGGGCGGTTATCATTTTCCGGTTGCCCACACCGTGGAAGGGTTCTTCTGGAGGTACTTGAAAACGAAATTGAATTACAGGTGGTCTTAGTGACCTGAGAGCGTGACCGCAGTGCCCAAGGGACAACTGCTTGAAGTCGGTCACACACAACTTTTTTATGGGTAATTTTTGTGTTAGCTCCGTACGTGTTGAGACCTTACCGCCAGAGATGGATATCCGTGGGACAAGGCGAGGTGTGTATTTTTAGGGTAAACCTTTTCTAACCCCACCCCTCCTTGTGGGAAGGCAGCATCGCTGTCATGCTGGTTGTCTGAAGGAAACACTTTATTGCTGTCATACCTCTGTACAGTCAGCAGTACGACTTCGCCTTCGGACCTTAGGTTTGTTGCTTTTAGTCTTACCACTCTTCAGCCGACCTGTCTGACATGGTAGGACCTTGAGGAACGGTTGTTCCAACCAGTATAGCTCGGTTGCTTCATCACGATAGACAAGCCCGACCACCACGTCAATCTAGCAACAACGGTCGGGCAAATGAGTGAAGTTTGAAAGCATATGAATCACAAACTCATGCAACCAAAAAATGCATACTTAATAGACTTGAGGATAAAATTGAAGTTCAGGATATAGGGTAATTGGTAAAGAAGTAAGAAATTAATGAACATTATGAATTACCAAAGTTAGAATCAACATACACAAGTAATTAGACTATATAAAATGTAGTCTGTATAGGCAGAAAACATCACTAGCATGGAAATGTTTGACATGATTAAAAAATTTACTTCACAGCAAGATTAAAGCTAATAACTTTCAGGTTGAAAAAATATGAGTACTATAATAATCTAAAGAGCAATAAAGCTTACTTTGCAACACATTGCATATGTTTTCAACGTATTCACTTGAGCCCAACCAAGTGGACCACTGGAGCCCAGACTTCGCATAAATGCTGCATAAAGTGTTCGTTGTAAGGATGACAGTTTAATTAGTAGAACAATTTCGGTTTTCGGTGGGAGACTAGCCTTGAGTACAGCATGTGAACGCCGTTGAACAAAACCAGATAACAAGTCATGCAGAACATGTGCTCTGCCTTGCATTACTTTACGATCTTCAGGTGTACTATCTATACACTGGCCATTTTCAATTGGTCTTTGAAACATATTAGTGAACTCTTGTTTTGTTCCTAAATAATTAGGTCGGACGAAATCAACCATACACCAATATTCCATAAGATTATTTTGAAGTGGATAACCAGTGAGTACTACACGTCGACTACAAACACATAAGCAAAAAATATTCCAGAGTTAATTGTGAAAAATAATTAGTAAGTTAAGACGATTTTCATAAATTGAAACTAGACAAATTACTTACTGTGTTTTAATAGCTTTCAAAGCTTTAGAAATTGACGCCTCACTATTTTTAATTCGATGACCTTCATCACAGATAACAAGCTGAGGACCAGGATCCAAAAGCGCTGTATGGAAATCTGTTAATAAAACCGTGTCATAACAATAAAAAAGTGATTCTTGAAAATATATTGATCTGTTGGATCAATAAATAAAATAAAATACAAGGATGGGACTCATCTGTCATCCGCTCACTATTAGTGGTAGAACATATTACAATTTTTAAAAATGTGTACATTAGCAAGCTACTGAGTTGTATATAGACCACAAAAACTGCTTTATAGCAGATTGATAAGCTGTCTAGTGACTACCCTACAACGGCACGAAATCAAACCGAGATAGTAGATTTTCCTGTAAATTCTAAACAAACGTTAGTTTTACTACTATATCTTCCGTTATTTGCGTTCACAGAAATAAGCAAGATTCCCTCCCGATTTTTTGTTCTTATTTGAAACGAGCTGAGAGGAATATAGTGATAAATACTAAACAAGAAAAAACGCAACAAGTTCAGAGATGCAAGTTGAATTCAGAAGACCCTGAAATTCTCACCCATGTAACTTAGGGTGATATACGTAGTTAAATCTAAATGGAGAATAGAATCACGAAGCAAAATTTTGTTTCTGGATAAAATAATCAGAACTTTGATAACATAACTATGGATGAAACTAAAGCATACGGACCAAATCTTAGATTATAATAATGACCCAACAACACCGAAAATAGGTTTTGTACAAACACTACTCAGAAGAATCAAGATTTAATACAGCATCCTAATTACATGAAAGATTGAAGAAGCCTATCTATAGTAGAAAATGGCTACATTGATAACTACTTTGAAAAGCACCTGGGAAATTAACAAATATCGTGAGATTACTTTAGGAAATCGAGAAAAGATAGTTTTGTCGTATGTGAATAACATTTCGGAGATCACAAGGATTTCGGAAAACTTCTGAAAGGGATCTCCCTTATAAGCCAACATAACCACAATCTATCTTACGCCATCTGAAACACTTCAACGGGCATACAGTAGATGCCCCACACCTACATGCGTGAGAATATTAACAAGCAGTGAAACAATACAATCCACACAAATAACTATGAACACGAACTTAATTGGGAAAATGACAGTTCTGGATCAAGGAAATCCTAGAAATACGAGATTATTAGAATTTCAACAGCCTGCAATAAATAAACAAGTCTAATTTTTCAACAGACAAGATATCGTTCTTAAATCTCATGGTTTGTGGTCAACGGAACTAAACAACCAAATGAAAAGCAGATACATGGAGATAACAATGCCTAAGACAACCGGCCCAAAATAAGGTCAGTAGAACGGAATGATTCAGATGCACTAATAAAATTGTCTAGATCGACAAAAATGTTCACATTTAAACCATCTAGTTCAAATACCACATACAACCTTGATACTATACTTTAATTAATCTGATTTACACGGGGAAATTAATAACACTGGAAAAATGTGGATTTTCGAGGGGTACCAAAAAACGGACCGTGAATTGTTTCAATTGGTAAACCTGTAGTTGTTATTTATTCGCCTTGTTAAAATGCAGGCTAACTCTCAAGTTGCAACCAAAACTTATATATTCAGGTTTATTTAGAGAACAAGTAAATTGAGATATTCAATTTAGTTTAATATAAAACACACAATGAAAATACAGTGGTACAAATGACAAAACACTGAGTGTAAATGCATGGTTATATCAGATAGATAACTAAAGGCAACTGAATGAAAATGATTTTCAAGTGTTTCAAAAATAGTAGATTTATCGTGAAATTATAAATAATATATGCATACATCATTTAGACTAAGAATAACTTCTGGGAAATATATTACATTGACCTACCAGCCCACATCTTTTCTCGTTTTTCCTCTTTATCAATATCAATACAAATATCCTTTTTCCGACGTTTAGGTATTCGTACATCAACTTTCGTTGTATATAATGGAGGGGGATTCAAACGCTTTTGATTTAAAAGTAGCCGGAACATTTCGTAACCTAATAACAAAACACCACCTTCTTCAAACCATTGTTGAATGATCTTTGGAAAAAAGAGAAATGGAAAACAAAGTATCACATCAAAATGAAAATTGTAAAAATGTTTAAGTGACAAAACATAACTGTACTAACAAAGTTTATTATTATTTATTACCAACTCTCTACCCAGTGCTCAACTTATTTGAAACTATCAAGTCCAACCTTGGCCTTGATACCCAACCCATAAGCTCGTTAACAAGAAAGACAATGTTTGTGAGATACGATTAACAATAATTTCTGAACGAACCAATCAGATTTAAAATAACAGGTCTTGGATTTCGGCGTAATATTCGTTCATCCATATGGTTAAATAGCATTTTAGTTGATTTCAGTTCGTGATGAAAACCCTGACTCTAATTTCCAACGCTACTGTACAATTGAAGATCCTAATCCTAATTCCTTACACTAATTTGCGAACCTCACCTAATCCCAGTACGTGGATGTCCTCAAGGTCACCTAAGCATTGTTCGAACGTCACCCATAAATTATGATTTCACCAGTGTTACATGTCAGTCACGGGATGAGCAGCTTAGTAGTAGTGTCTCTGATTCTAATGCAAGGTGAAACATGAGTTTGGATTCTTGACATGCAAATACGACTGACCAGTTTGAGGCTTTCCTAGATATAGCTCACAATAGATACCAGTGATAATCTCGTAGTTCCTTTGAACAGAAACGTCCCACAGAACAGAAACTATTCTTGTTTATCCGTTTATTGATTTGCCAAGTCTTGAAATATACACTACTTGTAAGAAGGCTGAAAAGAGTTAAGAGGGTCAATAATTCTAAATCCCTTATGCAGACAATGTGGAAATGAGACAGCTCATAAAGATATTAGTCTATTCATCGCATTTTGAACGAATTACTCCAATAAACTAAATCTGCTAGTAAATATAAACTAACTAGGTCATTTTTTGGTAACCAAGTTTGGATGCCATAGTGTGGAAGAATAAAATAGTATATCTTAAGACATCATTGAGAAAGCGAATTTCTGCTTACCTGATGACGCTGACTCATCGTTTTCACAGTATCCCGCACTACAAATAATTTAAATGGTCGAAGGCAACTACCACTATTAACAAAAGAATATTCTGAATCATTCGGTTCGCCATAAAAGCTTTCATTATGGGAAACGTCTTGCACTTTCGACTGAGACTCGCTCTTGTCATTTTCAAACATAGAAGACCATAGCATTTGATCATCCATGTTGGCGTCAGTTTCTTTTGAATCAACCGGCGGGACATTCGGATCGGCAGAAGAATCTGCGCGATCTGGGAAAGAAGGATGTTGTTTTGATTCTATAGTGGGTTTAGGAATGGAGAAACGTTGGAAAAACTTTGACTTTTTATTTGCAGCGCAGCTTGATAAATCAGTTGGTAACCAGAGCTCAAATTCTGCTTGCCAATTCTGAAATTCCATGAAATAAATAGTATCTTTACAGTTCAACAAGTATAAGTCATCGCTTTGTTTATTTACTTGGAAAAGATAAAATCTTCATAATAATGTGAAAATTATAAAATTTAAACAAAATTGATGATTAACCTCATTAGTAAATATGAATATATGGAGGGAAATAAATTCACATTTCAAAAAGTACTTGTGTGTTCAGAAACCTGGATATTTATCCTTAGTCTACCTGGATTGCAGTGAAAAATAGTGACAATTATGAAATAGTGGCGATTTGTAGGTCACCAAATGAAACCCAATCAAAATAAAAATAGTGATACTTTTCTTTCATAAATAGTTACCTTAACTGTGTTCTCTTTACATCCCAAAAGTTTAAGCGCTAGAAATTACATATATCGCAGAACTATTGATATAATATAAATACGCTGAATTAATTACAATATAGTTGGGATGTATAGAGATGATAAATTATAGTATAATGTTTAAAATTGAAAAAGTAACAAAATCATACCTGTATCGTGTTAATTGGAACGATTACAAGAACTCTTTGTGCTTGGCAAAAACGGAATAAAATATCAAGAAATCCGATAATCTGTATAGTTTTACCCAATCCCATACTATGCGCTAAAATGCAACCGAATCCATCTGTCGTATGAAATCTTTTTACACTTTCAACAACATTATCATATAGAAAACGTATACCGCTAACCTACAATTAAAGAAAAACAATTGTAACACAGTCAAAAAGTCTACATTTTAGGATGTGTAAACAAGCATTAATTGTCCTTTACACTTTATTTTCGGGAGTAATCATTTTTCATACGATGAATTTCATTCATCACTGTTATAGTCTGAGTAGTGGATCATGACTTTTACCTTCCAAATATCTACACGGATGAAATAATTTACTGATAAGCCAGTTTGTAGCAATGGACTCCAGAATGTAACAAACAAAACATTTTGTAAAGATTAGAGATTGTACTTAAATCACTGTTGGTGAGCATTAAATGTTTATACACTATTTATTCCACTTCTAAATCAACACTTCTTGACTATCTAAAATTCACTTAGCTCATATCCACTCATCCCTTTAAGACAGAAAAACTACACAGTAAATAAGGGACTGCTCAACAAGTACAAATTAATTTACCCACTAACCTTTACAAGCATGATGCTTCAATAGAAAAAGGATAAAAACACAAACAGACCAAAGATAATGACCTTTTTGAAAATAATATAACTTAATTCCACATGAAGGACAATTAATGCTACTTTTAATTTTCAAGTTAATGAAGAACGCGGAAAAAATAGAGGAAACCTTCTAATGTTTCGCTTGTAGGGCTCTGTAAATTTATTTATTAATTAGAAAAAAATACTCACTTGATGCGGTTTAATAACCCTAGCCATTTGAGGGCATAAAACAATTTCTGGTTCTTCATCTTGATCACGAGATGTATTAATAATGATTTTGCCATCAATATCGGCTAAGTTTTCCGCATCTTGTATCTCGCAAATTTCAGCTTCAACTTCTATTTCTGGTTCATCTTCACCATCACTAACTTCAATGATACCAGAATCTGCATGCTGTGTACACATGGAAAAATGTCAATAGAATGAAAACATTTAAGTGATGAACTGCTTAATCAAGATTTATTCAGTAGGATGTAACTTAATTGGGAGATAAGCAGGAAATTACTTTGAAAACTGATGTCCCAGTTTAATAACGTAAAGAATGAGCTGCAGTCTACTTGGTCATAACTTTTTTGTCATGTCACTACTAGCGGTTTGCCATACTATTCAATTTACTTCTTACAAACATATATATTGCATTTCATTATGTCTGAGAGAAGCATTTGAATAAATGGATAAAAGTCGAGCTCATTTCACATACCACCACATAAGAGGTTAACAGCAGATTGATTACGAGGGAACTACACTTTTATGAATCCGCAGTATATTCTGACTTCTAAGCGTAATTGACAGCATATGAATAATTTAAGAATTGATTTAACACGTACCAATTCATCTTACAAAGCTTAAAAATCCTTCAGATACGAAGTTATTCATAACCATCGACATTAACTGGAAATGATAGGATTTCATTCAACTTATATTAAAATTTTATCACAACTCAACAAATAAGAACAAGTTTATTTTCCCGAATTTAAGTCTCACTTGTGTGTGATACTAAACACTTAAAGCCAAGACAGGTGGTTTAAGTATTGAACCTGTAGTCTACTGATCCACAATCGAGTAATCACGACATTGGACAGTAGCTATTCGATCTCGGTAACCACTTGAGAGAGCTGATTATACCTTATAAAACCATATTAAAAAATTCCAGATTTTATGCACAGATGTAGCTATGTTAAACGTTCCCTGACCAGTGTGAATAGATTCATCAGAGAGAACTATATATATAAATTTAGGGAGCAACCGGCACGATAATATCACATCGCACAGCTACCGGAAGCAACCGCTTGATACTAGGTTATGAGCTCAACACATAATGGCGCCCTCTCCAGTGATCAGAAGTTCATTACGTCTAATCAACTGAACGAAAAAAAGATAATCCTAAAGTCAATCACTCAGTCAGGTTATTCAGTCATACGCAACGTAAAACTTGGCACATATACGCATCGATTCACGTTGCCACACATTATCTGATTTGAAATTATAAATAAAAATTCCAGAGTAGTATAGTGACTGGATTTACAAGAACACAAAATGAATCATACAAGCCTACCTGATCATCATCAGAATCACCAAGTAAAATAGGATCGTCTTGTGACTGGCCCATGCGAAAAGATTGCAAATCACTCCATGTGGAACCAAACAGTGCAGCAGAGGCAGAACTGACAGCTCTTTTCTGATCCAATTCGTTGCCAGGTGACTGTTTGCCTCCATTCGTAAGAGCGTTTGAGACGGTTTGTTTAGCACCTTTTTCAACTGTTTCAAATGAACTACGCTGACTATCAACGGAGTTACATTCTTCTGCATCCGAGTCATACTTTCCCTCCTTTTTTACAAATGAACCAGTTTCTTGCAACTCAGATTGAAAGTTGGCATCAGAACACTTTAGAAAATCGGGTGACGATGAAGAATCTATTTCAAACGAGAAGATATGGTTGGAAGCTCATGGTAAACTTCAAATCAACTAATAACTGAAAATTAAGAACTATGTATCAATCCAACTCAAAGTGGCAATTATGTTTAAAAAAATAATCTTTCTAACTAGACAGGAACGAGGCACAGTATAATGACGTTACATACGTTGAATGTTACTTGGATAACCCCTTAAGTAACTATCATTCGGTACAAAAACATGTTGGTCGAAAGACTCCAATCACGAACCACATAATATGAATCTAAGAGCAGCGATACTTTAATTTTCTAACAACTCACACTAACAGTTAATAACTCTACGGTTCAGCCTCCTGTCATTTATCAAACAGACCTTTATTTAAAACATTCGAGAAAACCTTTTATGGTCGACATTTAAACCACAGCCTTTACTAGCCTATGCCAGATAATTAGTTTGAATATTTAGGTAACCCAGATATTTTAGTACATTGAATGTACCTGTCTATTTTAATGGAACAAGTCGAAATCTCATAGATCATAGAGTAGGTGTTTCATTAACTAAATCGACAATACGATTTGTTGAGGATCGTTGTCTACAGAAATACTAGCCAATTTTCAGCGTGAATAATTCCACAATCTTACAAACTTTCAGATGATTTGGTAATTATATCTTTAGGTATCACGAGAACAGGGATTGAGTGCTTACAGGCTTCCATCGATGAACAGAAGCACTTTGTTAACTGTCTGCATCTCCTCAGAAACTGATAGGGATTCGTATTCTCAGTTATTAGGTATGAAGCTGCTACTGTGTGGAAAAAATAAAAACTACATCCAGTATAAGGCGCTCCGGGATTTAAGAATCAACGGTATGTAATATTTCTCGAAGTTGCTAAAGCACAAGGAAAGTATTAAGATGGAGATCCTTTCGTGCAACACCTGAGATGGACAGTTATCAAATTCAGTGTAACCAATCGGTTCTCACGGGAAATTACAGTATATTTCTAGCCCAGCCGAATGTAATTTGATGGGGTTTTATGATTGTCCTAATGTAGTGTGGTGTAAAAACGGTTTTACGAAATTCCAGAATAGCTAGTGGCAGGTCCTTTTTATGATTTAGAACATCCACTTTCTCTAAAGTGAAAAAACTGGCGACAATACAGATTCCAAGAAAGTCGTAGCCATTAATGCTAGACTGAAGCTTGGTGTACAGTTGAGCAGTGAAGCTTTCGTGTTTGTTTCAATATGCAATGGTGACAAAATCACAGGGGAAAAATACAAAATACAACTATGTGGAAGTTCTCCTATTAGCCAAATAGAAAATGAACGATAAACAACCAACTAAAAGCCTAATATCTCCATCTTGATCATGTTCGTTCTCTGTGCTTCCATTGTTATGACTGATGGGATCCAGAAGTGATAGCACTCTAAAGTATTCAAATTATTAGGCTAATCACGTCATGTCGAACTACCAATTTTAGCTTGGTTTTAACGTTAAATAACAGTAAACTTCACTTCTTCGGAAAATTAACGTGAGTAATTCTGATCAATAGACTGTTTAGGCGATATTCATGCATCTAACAAATCTCCAAGGCGTTAAATATTTTACAGTACTAAATTGACGGGAGTATAACGCTAGGTATGCAAGTAATTGACCGAATTACGGCTTTTTAAGCAGTAACTTGAAGGACTTAACACCCAAAAAGTTATACGGCGTTTAAAGTAAAGGTTTTTAAAAATATACGGGCTACTTACCATTTAGTAAGAAGTCTATGTTAGAAAACTTCACTTGCTCTCCTTTATCTTTACTGAAAAGACGTTGCCTTCTTTCCATTTCTGCCTTTTGAGCTGCCTTGGCTTCTTCGCTAAGGCCATCTTCCCGAACTTTCCTAAGATACAATCAAGAGAAATATGATATGCACAAACTTGATATTGCGTCTTTCGAATGTTTGCTTGCGGCGGCTTTTGCGAGAATTTGATCTATCAGGGCTTTCACCTGGTTTTTCATCTTGATTTTCATTGTCTGATAAAATTAACTCTCCATCTTCCTCTCTAAACTGTACTTTTAAAGCTATTTAACAGGTCAATTTGATGACTTTGCTTACATTGTTCAGGATGTTCCTCACTCATGAGTACAAATTAGTCTAGTTAAATCATGAATAAATTTTCCGACGGTGATGAATCACAGAAATAAAGAAAACCTCAATTATGTAAAAGTACGAGTAAAAACTGTCAAGGCCAATTCATTCAAACAACACAGGGCATCATTTACATTATATTATGAAAGATGATAAAACTAGACAAAGAGAGTAACATGATACATACTCTCAAAATTCGGTGTATATAAATGGTGTAAATAACTTATGGGAAAATGAAGGTAATAATTGTATTCAATATCCAATAGATACCACCTCGATGTGTCGTGCTTCATCTAACTCTGAAATAAAATATAAGAAAACAACTAACTTTTTGAGCACTAGTATGGATGTCAGATAGAAGTTCTGAACTATAATTGTAGCACAATTGTGTTAGGTCCGACAACTGGTTGAAAAAGTCTGAGTAGTGTCTGAGGTTCTTTGTTGATTTATTTTGTTAGTAATAGAATGAGTATGTTCCAGGGTGATTTAAATTCCGAAGTCTATAGTTTCAGTACTAATGGCTGGTATTCTAGTTAGTTAAGGGTTTTAGTAAGGAAGATAGCTCAAATTAGTACAGATCTGCAATGCTTATTGTTGAATGTTACCTGGGTGCTTGGCTCCTTACAAGTACTTCTGTTGAAAACTTTTGAGAATGTTGATATCAGTTGAGGCCTTAGTCTCCCGATATCCGGTGACTGACCTGACTCTAGGTTACTTAGCTAGTGGGAGACTACTGGTTCATTATTAGCTGACTCCAGGGAATGCGTTCATCAAATGTTGCATGATTATCCACAGAGTAGACTTAATTGGACATCTCAGGTGACCTAGCTCTTCCACTCCATACACGCAACCAAATGTAGCTAAAGAAAACCAGTGTAGCAGCAGCTTCTGCCTCACCTCAATATACACAAAGGAACAGAAAAATCCTAAGATACAACACGAAGAACACCAAACCAATCACACATTACGGGGAAACTCTCAAAGAGGTGGAAACGTTCACTCACCTGGACAGCATCATCGATGAACCGAAAGGATCTGATGTAGATGTAAAGGCACGTATTAGCAAAGCAAGTACAACATCCCTACAGTTGAAGAACATATAGAACTCATAACAACTTTCAACCAACAGAAAATTCAGAATCTCCAACGTCGAAATAGTTCTGCTGTAAAGAGCTGAAACTTGGAGAACCACCGCAACCATAAACAAAAAGGTAAAAATATTTATAAACATCAGAAGGGGTTATGTGGAGATTGTAGTAATTTCAGCATTTGAGATCATGAGTCAATTGAAGCTAGGCTCACAGTAGGACGAAACGGCCGTCCAGTGCTTCCAGGTTCTCCATGGTGATCTAACTTCAATTGACTCATGATCTCAATTATCGAACTTATTTATGAACAATTGTCTACACAAGATACTCAATGACCGTTGACCGGATACCATCAGCAAGAACCTACTGTGGGAGTGAACAAACCGGGTTTCGCCTGAAGAAGAAATTAGGGAAAGGCGATGAAAGTGGGTAGGAAATACATTACGGAAATCAACAAACTGCATCACGAGACAAATGCTAACTTGTAGTCGTGAATGGAAACTGAGAGGAGGAAGGTTCAGATGGTTCAAATGGTTGTGGACGGAATAGAAGAAGCTTTCGGTAGCGAATTCCAGCTTTTGACAACTCTTAAGGAGTAGAAGTTAGGTCTACATCCCGTCTTGCTATGTTGAGTTTCCAGTTTCTGGGTGTTACCCCTTAGGTCAGTATTCGAACTAAGCTTGAGTAGGTGTTTAAGAGGATGTCCAGAAGTGTTAAGAATACTATAAGCCATTGATAAATCACCTCTAAGACGCCTATACTCTAATGGGTAAAGGTCTAGTGAATGGAGGCGTTCTTCGTAAGGCTTAGATTTGAGTCCGCGAACTGATTTCGTGGCTCGCCGTTGGATACGCTCCAAAGTGACCTTGTCCTTTTGGAATGAAGGGGGAGTACTGTGTTTTTGTACTCTAAATGGGGACGGATAAAACTATTGATGATCGTATGGAAAGTTCTTCCGTCAAACTGGCCAAAAATGCGCTTCAATGTTACCAGTGCAATGTTTGCTTGGAAGGCAATTTTTTCACAATTAGCGTAAGACTTTAAATCATAGGGCACCAGGACACCTAAATCTTTTTCGACTTGGGATACGACGAGAGAGGAGTTTCCTAAGTTGTAACTGTAGTGTGCGACATGTCGCAGATGAACTACTTTACACTTTGAAGTGTTAAAGGTAAGTACGTTATCATCTGCCCAACTTTGAAGTCAAGTCAGATCCTCCTGAAGTGCCTGTGTATCGTCTTGGTTGCGTATCTCTCTCCGAAGTTTCACGTCGTCGGCAAAAAGTAATAAGTCTGACGTTACCTGTTGAGGAAGATCGTTTATGTAGATCAAGAAGAGAACACACTGCATCGAGAATTGGAATTAGACATAGAAAGAATGAACAGTAGTTGAAAGGGATTGTCCAGTACAGAGTTCGATGGGGAATGTTGATGGGCGGCCTCAATCCTCTACGAGGAGTAACAAGAGTAAGTACGCAAAAAATACCTATTTGAAACAGTTTGACAAGCACTGACCTTTTATGGAGTCCGAACAAAATTTACACATGTATATATGCTTTCTCAGTGTTTAAAAACTGTTTATTATTATTATTAATAATGGCTTTATTCAATATTATATTTTGGTACAATATAGAATTCTCAGCACAGTTACAAGTTACTTACGCAAAAAACAGTAACAAATACAAAAAAAGTAAAAGAGGTTTTTCTTAAAAAAACAACCGAAAAACTGTACAACTTTTCAAATTAGAGACATGGTTAAAAAAGCAGGTTATTGACTAGGTTATTAATTTTGACCTCGAAAGATTCACCACACATCTTGCTAACTGTCTTCAGCACTCTCCGCAATGCAGCAAAGTCTTTTATCAAAATCCCGGGAAAGAATAATGGAGAACAGTAAAGAATAATAGGCAATATGCAAGAATCGACAAATTGTAAGAGTAAATGTCAACTAATCCCAAGGGCATGTAATCTCTTTATATAGTATGTCAGACGGAAAACTTTCCTTGATAACAATAGAACGTGGGAAGACCAAGAGAGATCAGAGGTAAAGGTGACACCAAGATAATTGACCTTCGACACTGAGTTTATCAAAGAGTCTCCGATGGTACAAGCATTATGGGATCTCAAAATGGTGTTTAGATGCCGTTCATGTCTCATGCTAATGTTAACAGCTTGACATTTAGACGGATTAAGTATGAGACCATTACCAACAGACCAACAATCAAAACGAGACAAAAACTCATTCATTACTATTGGATGTAAAGAGGAAGATATAGGCATACATACAGTGAGATCATCCACATAGTTCACAAAAGTGTTTTCTGTGAAAGATGGAAGATCATTCAGAAAAAAAGAGAAAAGAAGAGGTGAAAGAACAGCTCCTTGTGGTACACCTTCATGAGACAGTAGAGACTATGAACACTTTCCTCCAAACATAGTGTACTGTTCCCTTCCAGAGAGGTAGGAACATAGCCAGTTGGTTATCCACCTGTCAGTGTTGACGCTGTTTAACTTGTTAAGTAAACGTTGTCTTGGTACAGAATGAAAAGCTGAAGTATAGTCCAGAAAAGCACATCGAACATACTTCTTACCCTTTTCTAAGTTGAACACTATGTTGTGATGCAGCACAGCAACAGCATCTAAAGTGCTTCTTTTGTGTCTGTAAGTAAACTGATATGGATCAATATGCTCTTTTATCGCAGGCTGAATTGGAAGTATTAATAATTTTTCCATGGTTTTGAGGAAGGGTGAAGTAATTGCAATAGGTCTAAATCTTACATTCTTTTCACCAGATGATTTCTTGGGCACAGGAATTATCTTCATCTTTCTCCACATTTTCGGTATGAGATTAGATGAGAATGATGTGTTAGAGATAGTTGTAAACGGATGACATAGGACGTCAGCACACTTTTTAAAAAGGATGTTTGGGATACCATCAGGTCCAAAACACCGAGATGAATTAAGCGACTGGAGACATCTTCGTACATCAGTTTCAGTAAAAGCAGGAACACAACTATTATTTAAACCCGTGGATAGAGGGTGCATTACATTAGATGACTGACGTACAAAAGACGTATTTAAGTTACAAACATTCAGCTGATTATCGCTTCTAAACTGTCTGTCACCTGTAAGTTCTTTAAAGAGTTTCCACATACTTGGAGAGTTTCTGCAAGACAACAGTTTTTGAGTAAGCATACAGTTGAGACGTCTAATCTCTAGGTTTGTCAGACCATTTAGCTTATGAACTTTATTAGAGTTCTTCTCCTTGTACATTCTTTCTTTCATCCTCCGTAGCCGTTTTAGTTGTGAAGATGTAAGTCGATCGAAACCTACAAAAATGGTTTCAGTGGGACAACAAATATCAAAACAGAATTTAAGGTAACAAGTGACAACATCAGTAGTGTTTTCCAGTGAGTCATCTGTAAATAATTCCCAATTAGTCGTATGAAACATGTATTTCAGATTTCGAATATTTTCTTCTGAGTAATTTCTATATTTGACTTTCTTGGTTTGATGTAAGAGTGTACTCTTCCGATGCTTTCCATATACTTTAGGTAGAACATGAATTATACAGTGATCCGAGCTAGACAATGGAGAACGTTTACGAGTCGCATATATACCCACATCATTAATGAAGACGAAGTCTAAATGAGCATCCAAACGGGTAGGAAAATCTACTACATTTTGGTGACCTAGTGACGTAAGGAAGCTACAGTCACATGAATTGAAATCACCAGATACAACTGAAAATGAATCACTGAAGGCAGTAAGAGCGAACTCAGTGAATTCATCAGCGAAAACAGATGATGAAGATGATGTGCAATCTGGAGTCACGTAGATGTTAGTAACATAAACATATTTGTATTTATTCAGATGTTTTGGACGACATCTTAGAGTTAGACAGTCGATAAAGTCATTTGAAAACTTAAAACACACAAACGAAGATCGACACCAGTTTATGTTTACAAACGTAGCTACACCGCCACCACACCTCTTTTTAATGTTTGACCGATCCTCATGATAAATTTTGAAATCACGTAGTGATACTAGACAGTCATCCTGAAAATCATTTAACCAAGTTTCTTGAATTGTGATGACACCACAATTACGATATATATTTTGACTTAGTACCCAAGCAACACAAAAAGGGGAAATAAAGGGGAAAAAAGGGGAAATAAAGCGGACGAAAGGGGAAATAAAGGGGAAATGTCGCTTTTTCGCCTTTACGTCGGTTATTTAGGGGAAATGTCGCTTTTTCCCCCTTACGTCGTGTATTTGGGGGAAATTTGTCGACAATTCTACGTAACGTACAGTTTTTGAATAAACCGCATCAGGAACAGAATTTTCCATAGACTTCGGCGAATTAAGGCGCCGCTTAGTAAAGAAACAAAAGTATTGTCATAGAAACAATGTACTAGATACGGAACCAGGCATTCGGTTGATACGCACACAGAGTGACTTCGTTTGTTGTTTAGCTGAAGTGTTCCGACATTCTTTGGAGCCATCACAAAAAACTTACGTGATGCAGGTGAGTGACGTGCTCTCAGACTTTCATGTTAATTTTAATTGATTACCTTGTAAGGCCAATACTATGAGTTCTATTGAAGTCAGTGAGAATGTTCGTAGACGTAGGGCCACTGTGAACTTGTCACGTTCCCTTGGCTGTCATAGATCCACTTATAATAGAAGGTGGAATAAAATGAAAGCTGCTCTCATGAAAAAATATCACTTTCTTTCGTTTAGTGAGTTTGCTAATGACAGCACCATAAAAGGTAACTGAGTTCAACAATGTTGTTTACTTAATTTATAGAAATAACGAGAGAAGTCATTTGTAATGAAAGTACTTCAACTAGTACACCGTCCACTAGCAACATCAATCAAAGGCTTTCACATAATAGTGGTATGAACAATAAATTCTTACGTGAATATATATCTTATAGGATGTACTGAAGTGGACTTGTGCTCTCAAAAGTTTGTGAATCGCAAAGAACTAATGAACGACTTTATAATGTATCTAAAGTCAAATACATCTCTTAGCATAAGAGATGCTGATCGGGTTTTGTATGGTCTACGATTTCTTATACCGGAAATACCGAAAAGCATCAGAAGTGTTCTTAAGACGTGTCCAAGTGTTCAACCAAAGTTCATTGGCAGTGGGGTTTACTACCATCTTGGATTGAAAACCAATCTGCTAAGATACGTTGAGCTTTGGTTGTGTACTATTGATTTTGACTCTTTAAATTTATATGTTAATATAGATGGACTTTCTATGTCTAGAAGCTCTAATCAACAGTTATGGCCTATACTAGGACGGATCATTACCCCTAGGCTTAGTGACGTGTTCATGATAGGTATCTACGGAGGAAATAGTAAACCCGCAGAATTTAACGAATTTTCTGCGAACACAATTTCTGAAATAAAAGAAATGACTGACGTGGGTCTTTTTAGTGTCAAGTTTAATAAATGCATAGCTATTCGGTTGGCGGCTGTTATATGTGACGCACCTGCTCGTTCCTCTGTTAGGTACACGGTGAATCATAACGGTAAGGCAGGTTGCGATAGGTGTACTGTTCTTGGAAGACGGCTTGAGGGTAAGACAACTTTTGCAAATGGGGTATATACTTTAAGAACAGACGACACCTTCCGTTGTCAGACTCAATCTATTCACCATCAAGGACATTCTATAATGGAAACGCTTTCTATTAATATGATTGTAGCTTTTCCTCTAGATCCTATGCACATGGTGTACCTTGGAGTTACAAAAAAACTAGCTAATTTATGGATAGATTTAGCACGCCGAAGAATGCGGAACTTTAACTCATGTGCAATTAGAGACATAAACAATTTAATATCCGGTTGTGTGGCAAGTACTCCTTCTGACTTTCCCCGTAAATGCCGTACACTAGACTTTGTATCGGCATGGAAAGCGTCTGAATGTAGGTTGTTCCTGCTATATTTAGGCCCGGTGATTCTTGAAAAGACATTGCCACAACCTTATTATCTTAATTTCCGGCGTTTAGCGTTATCCATGTATCTGCTTGCACATCCCAAACTGCATAAAAGTGTTGTAGAAACCGCCAGAATGGAATTACTAAACTTCATGAATGAATATGAATGGTGTTATGGGTGTGAACACTTAGTTTACAATGTGCATTCGTTACAGCACCTCCCTGACGACGTTCAAGCACATGGACCTTTAGATAGTTTTTCAGCCTTTCCATTCGAGTCTTATATGAGACAAATTAAGGATTCCGTGCGTAGTGGGTTTGCAGTGGCTAAGCAAGCAGCACAGCGTTATGCTGAGAGAATGTCCTTCAGCGATAGGCTTCAAATTAGTGGCTTAACTAATACTACCCCAATAGGCACAACTGATGTCTCTACAAAACAAGTAATTATGTTTAACAGTAGTAAAATTACTACATGTCAGCCTGATAATGTAGTAGTAGTGAACGGCCAGCCAGGTTTAATCACTGATATAAAGGAGGATGGACTACTAAAATTTAGGACTTTCACTGACCCACGCAATTACTTTGAAGATCCATTCCCATCTACTGATATTGGAATTTTTAGGTGCTCCGTAGTTAGCCATGAACACACATGGATATCACTTAAGGACATTGATTGTAAATGTATAGCCATCAACTGTATCAATTATGTAGTTATAGTCCCATTGTTGCATACTGTATTGTAAATGTATTTTGTTTCACTAGTGTTTATTAATGACGATAAATCATTTAATTACGTCTTATGTTATTTTCAGCCTGCTAACAAGAAATACGTCATTGTTGACGTCTTGAGCAAAAAACAACTAATGGTAGCACACAAAGATTGGATCGTAGGAAAGGAACTGTGCGCTTTTCCGAAAGAGCATGTCGATTTACATCTTCAGAAGAGCGACCAACCGAATGAAAATTGGTCATTTATGAAATGTAAAGTGATTCACGAATTAGGTACGTTACATACACAGGATGGATAATTCACCATAGATTCTCTCCAGTCGGCAAAAGATCTGTTAGTTGCCCTACAGATACTGGAGTCTAAACGGAAAAACACCTCAATGGATGAAAACACTTTGCCACTGAACACTGAAAAGCCAAAAAGGTCTGTACAATAATCTTACTAACATTTCGTAGAGGTGTAATGAAGCGTAAAGAAGATTTTCTTTACAATTCAGTAGACATGGATGTTGCTGAGATGCAGTCTAGGAATGTGCCCGTACAATATCCAAAATTCCGTGTTTTCGAGAAATTAATATCGCCAATCGCCAAGTACGTTTAATTAGTATTTAGATATTCACGAATTAGTTCGACACATTTGGAGACATCACCTTCGACATCGGAATGTAAGCATGTTGGCGGCGCTATAGTGGACAAGTAAGTTACCTGCATCATGTAGTGACCTTTTTCGGCAGTGAAAGGTTGTATGCACTGGTGCTGAACATGTCGTCAGCTATCAATGAACTGACAAAAACAATTAACAACATGTCGTCCGCCATTACTGACTTGAATGTTAATGTGAACCAACTGCTATCGAATTTTCGTGAAAGCGAAAAACCACATCAATTCGATTGCGGACTGTCCAGTTCCTATAGGAACTGCAGCTAGTCTACTTTGCTGATTAGTGATCGGCAGTTAGAATTTAGCAGCTCAGGAATCGACATTCAATTGATGTTCATCCTTTTTAGTTCATATTGCCGACCACCACGATGTCCTTTATAGTACTTTTTTGTAATTTTTGCAGCGAAAGGTCGTAGACTTTTCGTAAAAGCGCCTGAATAGGTAACGCTATTAATGGATATAATTATAAGTTAAAACAAATAAAAAACAGATAACTTGTTAAAATAATCAGATGGCAGAAACAGGTAGCTCAGATATTCATATGTTACCTTATTCATACCTAATCGAGTTGTCTAGTACTGATTTTTAAATCAAAAACGTTTATAGACCCTGAAGTATGGCTAACTTTATGTATATTTCTTAAAAATTCAGTGTTTGTGCTTTTATCATAAAGTCTTTGTAAACAAGGTCCGTCTACAGAATACATCCTTAGTTAATCAAGTATATATGACTTACTGTGCACACTCATGAATGTAAAATACTTATCGGATGCATCTATCGCGCTACTAACATTCCTAGTTCAACTTACACTGTTATAAGTGAATCATTAGCTCAGGCTGCTTAGCTTGATTTCAATTACAAAATTGTATTTGGTGATTTCAACCATTCCACCATCAACTGGATGACACATTGTGCTTTTAAAGTATACTTGAGTCCTTACACATACACGGTTGGCAACAACATGTACACCTGCCTACACGAAATTACAACATTCTTGATTCAATGTTTTTCACAATATTACACCTACATCAATGGTGGTTTGTGAAAATTTTCACATCGATCATAAAATAATCTTCTACACCCTTCCGATTCTTGTCATGTGCGACAAACTGAAGACATTAAATACGCGTTCCAAATATAGAGATTACGCAAACGCTTACTGGGAAAACTTTCGATTTCTAATAAAGCACACTGACTGAAGTAGATTCTTTACCACTGATAACCTATTAGAAACATAAGAAATATTCAATACCACCACCAAATCTGCCCTGGACACTACTATACCCTCTGAAATTGATTGTAAAACAATTACTCCCCATATAAAATAAAAGACTAGATATAAACTGCGAAAACTGCAAAGGACGTACTGTATATCAAAAGACTTCATTAACCTGAACCAGATATACTCTGTAATTGAGGGAGTGTAGTGGCATTAGACCATAACCACACTATCCTCAAAGCTGAATACGAGATTACTCAGAAATTAGGTATTCAATATTTAACGCGAAGAAATACCTAACGATGGAGAAGGCGCGAATAAGGAGTTGAATGGACTAGAGTTGATCGAACGGCATGGCTCGGCCATGCAAGCGTGGTCTCTGCTGAATGTTACCTTATATCTTCTATTCATATTAAATATATTGTTCTTTCTCTAGCCTAACCTTGTTCTACGTCATGTATTGGTAATTGATACGATACAGTGAGTTGGTGTAGTTGATGGTGTGACTTCCACGTAAGATCTTATAGATTAGGCAGTCATATCATGACAAATCCACAGATTTAGGATTAGGTCTATTATTAGAGCATTACTAATATCATAGTAGACCAAAATCTACATTGGTGAGCCCAACTAAAGAAACGCAACCTATTATTGTTAATCCTTATTTCCACCTTAACCTTCTCAATCGGTTTTTATTTTTGTAAACCCAGTATTCTAATAGTCCTTTGATTAATGGTCACACATATTATCGTAATGTTATATCTATTAGTTCACATAACTTACTAGCTCAATCGATAATAAAAGTTGATCATCTATATCAACTAATTAGCTTTGATGGTTCGTTAACAAGCTTTAATAGCATTTACCTGCTTCAGCGACATAGACTTGTTTAAACATCAAGCTCTAGCAAATATGACCTGTAAATAGCGTAAATATACATTGGCTAACAATGCAATCAAGGATTGAATAGTTATCTGGATCTAATTCTTAGTGTTTCTTCGCTTAACACCTCATCCTGTTTTAAACTATGCACTATCCTTTTCTTCCGACCACTACCTGCCTAATTTCATATTCTCGAGTTCCATTGCCAAACAACAAGGATGACACTTCTCTAAAAACATACGGTGAGTTTCA
This sequence comes from Schistosoma margrebowiei, assembly GCA_944470205.2. NCBI lineage: Eukaryota > Metazoa > Platyhelminthes > Trematoda > Strigeidida > Schistosomatidae > Schistosoma > Schistosoma margrebowiei. The sequence continues at coordinate 43,485,624 of OX104026.1, read as the reverse complement.
GCCATAAGTTTCCTGCAATCATAAGGTCATTTTAGATGGCTCGTTCAATGGCTGACACAATTATCTGGATTCATTCGATTGCTTTGATCTGAGCGAGTGGCAACAGCATCAAGCACCCTGGAATTAATTGCCATACTGCATGTTTTATTGTGGATACTTTTGGATCATTACTCCTCACGAATGGCGTTATATATGTCGTCCACTGAATAATCTAATTTTCAAAAATTATCCAGGCGAGTTCAACTATTTTACTGGATGATTTTTCTGTACTTAACATGTATATGTTTTCCAGTTGTGTTTGCCACATATTTATAATTATCTTTAGGCTAAATGCAGTAACTTCTTATAGAATGTTTATAACGCGTCATATTCCTGCCTAAAGTTTCACAAGCAGTCTTAACCTTAAAATTGTTTTTCTGGTCATGTTCATTATTTTTAAATTTTCATATACGTCAACAACCTGCATGTTAACCTGGCCCGTATGTACGTTTTAATATATCTTCATGTCTTTTGAATTCAGAAATCATCTGAATCGCCGTTAACATTTATCAATAAACCCATCATAGTCATTGTTGCTAATCGTATTTAGGTTCATGGATTGGTTTATCATATTAGCAGCCTAAAATACGAACATAGTTTAGATGATAAGATTAAAAAGTTAGGTACTATCAACTGCACTAGTAAAATTACTAAATCCTCAGGTAGTTGTTGGTTGAACAAACTTTTAAAATCAAAACTCCGTAGCCTACTAGAATTAACACTAAACAAATATTTTTAAATTGAAATTTATAATTAAATTAGACGTCTCGGATTCTTTAACGTTATAAATTTCTGATAATTTTGAATCACCTAAAGCAACAATGCTTATTTACCCACTGGCCAATCTTCAATCAACACTATAACTAATTAAACATAATAGTTTCAGGATATCGTCATAAAGCATTGTCATGACTTGACAATCACGTAATATGATTGATAAAATTAATGAAACTATTAACAAAATCGGTCAGCAAATTTACTTATAATTATCACTAGTGTTGTTTTTCTTCATTCACTACAGATGATTACAGTATGTTTCTCTATCAGTTGCTCATTCAGTAAATATCTCAAAACTTTGTCAGTCTAATTGATGGTTTAGCGACACAATCATGCATGCAAATAATCAGTATAAGCAGTCGAGCAAATATCCTGCAAACTGAAAACATCAATGTCGAATTTACCCCAACACTGACTAAGGTTCAAACTATTATCATAGGCATGAGTTGGGAGTGCACTCCCCTTGGTTACAACTTATGTTCTCCCGGATAATCACATGAGCATCACTCACTATTAATCATCTTGTAAAAAATTATTTAGCCAAATACATCTTGCAGCACCACATCACTTAGTAATATGACACATAGGTTTAACTAATTTCAATAACTTATAACCACTATATCTCAAGTAAATCGTATTCCGCCTTATGATAAACTGCATACTTTCAACTAACTTGTATACCCAATCAGCCGGCAAGTATAGATATAAATAAATAGTCTGCCGCAGATCAGAACATTGAGTCTAGAGCATGTCTCTTAAGAATACACTCATGTTTAACGATTTGTTTCTAGCTATCTGTCCAAAATTCACATAATTATCACTCACGTATTTAAATTTTGTTTTGATAACCATTCACGTGTATTAGTAGTATTACTAAATTCTATCACGGTCAGATAAACATGGGGTTGAGACAATCTCCCCGTAACTAAATAAACCGTATCAAACTAACTGGAACACTAGTTGGAATTCTTCTCCACGGTAATACTTTTGTTCCTTCAGTTAGCCTACTAATACAGATGCAATTGGAAATCGACTCATATGGACAACTTACCGGCATAATCGTTATTTGATTTCATAAGTTAGACTAAAAGTAGTACTAATATTAACATTTCTACAATATTCATAACTTTAATATTTCTAAACACAAAATACTTACTACCTATACGTTAAGTTATCAACCAACGGCTATTACACACGCATCGTTTTATTATTACTATTATTATTATTATTGTAATCCCATTTTTTATAGCTCAAATAATCACTCAAATTTTCATTGTAAGCATGAAGGCAGATATTTTAAAATTATTACATGTATTTCCAGACCAGATGCTGCCGTTTTCTTTTTGATTTATCTTTCAGCTTGTCATCACCCGGAGGATTATTACTAGTCTTGGTAACCTTCGGGACACTACAGTCCCATCCAATTTGGTATCGAACCAACACCACGTTGATTCTGGTGGGAGAGTAGTGTAGTGGCATTGGACCATAACCACACAATCCTCAAAGCTGAATACGAGATTACTCAGAAAATAGATATTCAATATTTAACGCGAAGAAATACCTAATGATGGAGAAGGCGCGACTAATGAATTGAATAGACTAGAGTTGATCGAACGGCATGGCTCGGCCATGCAGGCGTGGTCTTTGCTGAATGTTACCTTATATCTTCTTTTCATATTAAATATATTGTTCTTTCTCTAGCCTAACCTTGTTCTACATCATGTATTGGTAATTGATACGATACAGTGAGTTGGTGTAGTTGATGGTGCGACTTCCACGTAAGATCTTATAGATTAGGCAGTCATATCATGACAAATCCACAGATTTAGGATTAGGTCTATTATTAGAGCAGTACTAATATCATAGTAGACCATAGTTCTACAGGAGTACAAATTCAACACGACAAACATAAACAGGCAGAGGAACGTACTGCGCTCACTTCTGCATCTAAAACCCAGGCGTTATGTCGTCTCCTTGCTAAACGCATAAGAAAAAATGCAGATCACAACACTCACTCCTTACTGCACGATGGAGTGACGTATAATGACCGAACCTTCGTATGCGAGCTATTAAATGAATGATTTTCCCACAATGTGAATACATCTCATGCTCCAGATATCTATAACGTGCATCTTTAAAAATTATCTTGGTACCATAGACTTCGAAATTACTTACTTACTTACGACTGTTACTCGCGAATGACCATGGGCCGTTCACCAGCATTTTCTTTTTTTGTACTGGAAGACTTCAACGGTACTTACTTACTTAGTTACGTCTGTTACTCCTCGTGAAGGAGCATAGGCCACTCACCAGCATTCTCCATCCAACCCTGTCGTGGGCAATCCATTCGAGCTCCTTCCAGTTGTTATTCATCCTTTCCATATCTGCTTTTATTTCCCGATGTAATGTGTTCTTTGACCTTCCTCTTTTCTGTTTCCCTTCAACATTCCAAGTTAGGGCTTGTCTTGTGATGCAGTTTGACGATTTGCGAAGTGTATGTCCTATCCATTTCCAACGTCTTTTCCTAATTTCCTCTTGAGCTGAAACCTGGTTTGTTCTCTCCCACAGAAGGCTGTTGCATTTGGTGTCCGGCTAATGAATGATGAGTATCTTGCGTAGACAACTATTTATAAATACTTTTACTTCCTTAATGATGGTTGTATTAAGTCTCGAAGTTTTAGCTCCGTACAGTAGAACTGCCTTGACGTTTTTATTGAAGATTCTCACTTTGATATTAGTTGAAAATTGTTTTGAGTTCTATATGTTCTTCATTTGTAGGAATGCGGCCCTTGCTTTGTCAATCCACGCCTTTACATCTGCATCTGATCCTCCTTGTTCATCGATGACGGAGCTTCCCAGATATGTGAATGATTCTACATCTTCCAGAGTTTCGCCATCAAGAGTGAATGGATTGCTGTTCTCCGCCTTGGATTTGAGGACCTTGGTTTTCCCCTTGTGTTTGTTGATGTCTATTGATGCAGAGACTGCTGCTAGACTGGATGTCTTTATCTGCATTTGTTCATGTGTATGAGATAGGAGGGCTAGGTCATCTGCGAAGTCCATTGTATCCCGTGTTTTCCTTCAGATGTCGAGGTCTTCATAATCCAGTCGACCACCAGAAGAAAGAGGAAGGGAGAGAGTAGACAGCCTTGTCTGACTCTGTTCCTTACTTGGGCTGCATCTGTCAGCTGTCCTCCATGCACGACCTTGCACTGTAGTCCGTCGTATGAGTTCCGGATAATATTGACAATCTTCTCAGGAACTCCGAAGTGTCGAAGAAGTTTCCGTAACGTCCTCCTATCTACACTGTCGAATGCTTTTTCATAATCAATGAAGTTGATGTACAGTGACGAGTTCCACTCAACTGATTGTTTGACGATGTTCCGACAAGGCGCGAAGTTTGAAAGTGTTAACATTTTTTCACTTGGTTTAGAAATTCTTCGACTTGCTCTTTGATTATCATCCTATTCTGTACATCGGGTAAATCTGACCCCTAAAAATAAGGAAAAAACCTATTTTTATTCGACGGACAATTGCCAGTTTGTATTGTACCTATTGCGGACTTAAGTTGTAAATAGATCTGCAATTTATTATATACTCATAGTCTCTTATCCTAGTATTAACCAGGTTAAAACTTAATAACAACTAATACTCAAATATTACATTTAATTTAACGAGCACTATGCTCACCCATCTTCAAATCATAGCCAATAACTCCAGAAAAAGAGAAATTTCACCAACTTCTAAGAAAAATAAAAGGTCCAAATCTGTAACCCCTACAACTGACGACTCAGTGCTTGATAATGTTGAACCTTTAACTACTGAACAATATGTGTACTGTACACGAATGTCTCTATCATCACCAGTTTCTCCATGTCACCTCCCCTTCATCTCTATGTGCAGTATGCCAACGGTAAGACTGGTTGACATACAAGACACTACACCGACATGCATCCAAAAGTCAGCACAGACAGTATGTTCTACCAAGGCCTAAATCTAAAATTTCAAGAACTAAAGAGTACAGTGGTCCATCTCATACACACCAAAATACTGATAGATATAGTAATGACATCCGACTGCTACAAAACTCTATCCGAAATTTACGGCAAACTTGAGAAATATATGGGGCCTTGACACAGACAGAAATCTTGAGCAACTCACTAAAGTTGAGTGTATTTTGGAGTTTGTGGCTGAAGAAGTGACGAAGAGAGTGATGTTCCCCTTCAAGGCAGTTGTGTATAACCTCCTCGACCGCACACACCCATCTAAGTTAAGGGATATTTGCCTTAGAGCATGCGGTATGCCGAACGTTAACTGCAAAGTCATCCGCCTTAGAAAAAAGTCAGACAGATCAACTTGCCCCCTCCTGTTTATGTTTGGCTGTTGTAACGTTGCTAAGCAGTTTATTGATTTGAGTAAATATATTAGCTCACTAATTCCATACAAGAATATAAAAGTCATTCCACACCTTACGCCCTGTCAACGTCGTGTAAGAAGACGTGAAGCGATAGAATTGAATGGGAGTGTTACAGTTAATAATCAGCCAGAGACAGTTTGCAACACAGCAAATAGTTTAAAACACACGAACAATAAGCATGACACCACTCCACATACGGCTGATCACTCTGTTGATCTAGATGAGTCTACAGATCAGAAACCTTCGGATAAAATACGGACCTCAACTGACACCAAAAACCATAACGACATGACTAATCACAGTTGTTCGTTCAGTAATGTACTAAAATGTGAGTCGTGTAACAACACACGTGCAACTAAACCTATACACTTGAAAATTTGTCCTCCTAAAGATATTCCACAAGTAGACTTGAATGAACGCAAGTTCATCTCACAAAGACAACGAAAGACTCCAGCTCTGAAAATAAAGGGTGGGAAGACAAAATTCATGATACCGAATAGGGAAACACGTAAGATTGAACCCAACTGCTCTATAGGTATCTCAAGAACCGTGAACAGGTTCTCCCGCTGCTATCGTATAACTTGCCTTCAATACCTCCAAGTTGCGAAATGGGTGGTGGGTTTCAGCGTAGCAAGCCTTCCTACACGCAGACTAACGAAAACTGCCAGAGAACTGGCCACCAAAGTCACCCACTGAAGCCTAAAACCATAAATAAGAATGGTAATAATAGGTTTCTCACTCCACACCCTACCTACATTCCCCAGGATCGCAACTGTAATTACTCTCAGAAAGAAAATGTTTCACACCTTTTAGTACCGACCCATCACATAACAACGGTTCCCATGTATTACAACAGTCACAACTCCTCACAGTTACGCGTAGCAGACCCCTCTCACGCTAACGTAAATAGCCATAACAGGGGCTACGAGTCTAACCATCAAGACTATCTTGTACATAACCATACACTTCACAGTAGGCCTGTACAATATTTTTTTGGAATAAGACCCCTAATGACACATCTGTTGAAGCATATAGCTCAAGTTATTTCAAACCACATGCAAACCATAAATTTGTTTCCCCCGTACAGTTTCCATCGGAGAGTACGCCTACCCTTTCCTCCTGTGTAAACTCCCCAATCAACTTCACTAGCTCATTTGATACATCTCCCACTAAGTCTAGCTATCAAAATACCGAGCTAATGAAGAACATTCAATCCCTCACTTCAAACTCATCTCACACCCGCGAGGGTTACGACGACTTTATCTGAGATACCCTTACCCATTTTAACTTAGTAGGCCACTTGCTTAATATATGTCTTATCAACGCTCGATCGATCTGCAACAAGAAGACGGATTTAGCCTTGTTTGTATCCATATATCAACCATAACTTATTATGATATCTGAAGCATGGACTAACAGTAATATTTCCGACCAAAGTATATCTTTTGATAACTATTTCCTATATAGAAGCGACAGATTGAATGGACGAGGCGGAGGATGCCTTATTTACACTCACTCTAGCCTAAACTCACTACTACGTGATATGCCTGAACTAAACAAACTGAAGGATTCGGTGTGGATTGTATTAAAGCTGTCGCATTCCGTTACCTTACTGCTCGGCTGTGTTTATCATCAACCTAAAGCATAAATAGATGAAATAGCAGTATTATCGGAGGTATTCACACTAGCATCATCCCTCTCATTCACAGGCAAGCTCATTTGTGGTGACTTCAATGTGCCCGAAGATTCTTGACTGCCAGTCAAAGCGCCAAGACGCTATGAATCATTTATTGAATGTCTAGGGCTTGGACAATGGACTCAGTATGTCAATAGACCTACGAGACATCAAAACATCTTGGACTTAGTTCTTACCTGCGGCCTTATCCTCAATGCTTTGTATATTGGAAAAAAGTTCCCAGGTAGCGACCATAACATTGCCATATGCAGCCTTAATGTAAAAACCACAACCGATAGAAGTAAAACCGTAACACTTCGTAGAAACTATCGCAAGGTTGATTGGAATAACTTCCACAATTACCTAGGAAGCACTGATTGGGGAACTTTCTTTACCTCAAACAATACCGACACATTAACCAATATATTTTATCACAACATCAAAAGTATCATCAACAACATTGCACCTTTAGAATACTGTAAACCTGCGTTCTCCAAAGATCTCTATATACTGATCAGTACAAGAAGACGTCTTCAAAAATATTGTACTCGATTCCACAACTTAAATGACTTTTCTTCCTTAACAACGATGACAGAAATACTTGTCCGAACAAAGGCAATAAGTAAACAAAAAGCAGTAGCACAGGAAAAACGTGCAGTTGAACTTAATAATAACTATTCTGCACTCACCATACTACTCCAAAATAAACTTAAACGCTCTAAATCGAGAGGGAGTATATTCATTAAAGGCAAACAAGTATACGAAGATCCCAAACTAGTCACAGAATTATTTAGTGAGCATTTTTGTTTCTCACTAACTAACGAAAAACCATTTAATGATTCAGGACCAATCCCAGTAACTCCCTGTGAAATCACTAATGTAGAATTCAATGTACAAAATATCTCCAAGGCAATCAGTAAATTGAAACACTCCTACACTGATGGACCAGATGGTATTCCCTCTAGCATGCTAAAACGTGGAGGTGATGATATGTGTGTTTTGCTTTTCAAACTATTCACGATATCACTCTCTTCAGCGTGTTACCTTACTGCCTGGAAAACTACACATATCATCCCCAAAATTAAAACAGGACCTGAAGCAAACGTTGAAAACATAACTTCAGTGGTATCCATAGTGATGGAAAAAGTAGTTAAGGCGGCTGTAGTCCAACATCTACTAACTAATAATCTCATCTCGACCTCCCAGCATGGATTTCTTAGGTCCATATCATGCGATACATGCCTAATAGACTACCTGAATGATATAACTATGAAACGAGACAGCGGACTCCTTGTATCAGTCCTATTCCTAGACTTTAAGAAAGACTTTGATTAGGTCACACACAAAAGACTACTCGTCAAACTAAAGTCCTTCGGAATACACAATCCACTGTACTCATGGTTTGCTTCGTTCTTAACAGAACGTAAACAGATGGTAAAGTACAATGACTGTCTCACGTTCCCTAGGCCAATCACCAGTGGAGTCATCCAGGGAAGCGTATTAGGTCCACTTTTGTTTCTTATGTATATAAACGATATATGTAACACCATAGAATTTGGGAAATCATACTTATATGCTGATGATTTCAAAATAGTATACAGCTATAAGCCTGAGACACTAAGCGAAAGTGTATCCCAGATCCAAAAGGACCTCAATAACTTAACTATATGGAGTGAAAAATAGCACTTACCATTTAACCTCAACAAGTGCGGGATCATGCACTTTGTAAAGCATCCCTATAAACCGCAACTTCACTTAAACGAAAGTAGAGTCCAAACACTCGAATCAGTACGCGATTTAGGAATTAATTACACAGGAAGCCTGAACTTTGAAGAACATGCCTCCTCTATTATTTCTAAATCTAGACGGCTAATTGGTTTTATAATGAAAAGCTTTTTCACAACAGAAGGTAAACTTACTCTCTACAAAATAAGTGTACGACCCTCTCTTGAATACTGCTCTATTGTCTTCTTTAATATGAATATCACAGACAAGATAAGAGTAGAAGATGTTCAAAGACGTTTCACACGTCAACTACTAGGATGCCACTCGGATCTCGATTACACAGATAGATGTAAGCATCTATCATTCGAACCTTTATGGCACCATAGGCTAAAGAACAATTTAATATTTCTCTACAAACGATATATGGGCTCTCCTTTCTAACCTCCTGCTTGAATATGACCCATGACCTAACCTATAGACTTAGAAACAACGCATATACACTACTTACCGTGAAACACCAAAATCAAATGCGTTGTAAGTTTTTTACAGTATGGTATTGTTTATTATGGAACAGGCTGCCAATGCCTATCCGTAACTGTGATACGTTTACCAGATTCAAAAAGCTAATAACCGTATTTCTAAACTCCAAAGAGCTTCAACATTTCCTTGAACTCCCGCCCACCAATGAGGCACTTTATTACGGACCGTTTAGTATCTAGAAAGAACAAGATTATAACAAGTTCGACTGTTACTAATATGAATATAACGAAATCACATAATTCATGGCCTTATGCTCCTAACCCTAGCTTTCAGTTCCCAAATCTCTACAGGTTAAATCTACATTATTCTCCTAAAAGTCATGCCTTGTTTTCTACTGCAGGTAGACAGATAGCTCAATCTTATGGATGCTGATCTACTAAGGCCGATCATGCAAAGCTCAAAATTTGGCCACAAAGTCTTGTAAGTTTCTCAATGTTTTATTTGTCTTACCCTACCCTTCTAAATATTTATACCCTCTCATATCTTTTGATTTGCTGTTAGTCCTTACTTCTTTGAACCATTAGTTATTTTCATAGCAGTGTGATATACTATGTGGAAATCTAACCCATAAAACAGACTTTTCAACTATCTGATTTGCTTGTAACATGGACTTAGTAGAGACAGTGTATTCCAACTATGGGCTTTGATTAAAGCAGTATTCATACTTGACACAAACGTAAGAGAGCCTAACATCACAAAAAGAGGGACGGTGGCGTTACTGACCAGCAAAAATGAAGGTGAGGAGATAACTTCAATCCACTCATGTCTGTGGGGCAGAACATTTAGTTTAATTACGGCTCCTTATGGTTTAGTGGGTTGTCACGAACTTATGGTATTTATGCCGATTTATCACGCAAAATACCTCTTTAAAGCGTGTTACGAACGTTGAATTTGTTTCACTTCCTAACCAGAAATCCTATTACAAGCAAACGAGACAATTCGCTAATATACGCAGCCTGCTCAAGACCCTATAATATTTGAAAAAAAATAATACAAAAAAGAACAAAAGGGGCTCTAATAGCTTCGATAATAAAAGGAAGAAAGTCAATTGTATATCACAATACTCTTTCTGGCACTATATTTTATTTTATAACCACACATAATCCTATATTCTCAGCTTCTTTCCAAATCACCTCCGTTTGTCAGTTGTATGTCCACTCATACCTTGTTAATACTTATTTTCTAGAACCTATTTAAATTCTCTTTGTTAACAAATACCTTAATAAAAAAATTAGACTGAGTTATCATACCTTAAACATTTTTTCATGAATATTGGCTGCTCTGCCTCTCGTCCTTTTTTTTTACTTACTTCCTCTTTCAGATTCAGTTTTGGAAGGACAGGAGGCTTGATGGCTTATGTTGGTCCTGGCTATAGAACTTCTGAAATCTGGAACAAACTCTACGTAAGCGTCTCCCCAAGGTCAAAGTTTACAGCAGGCACTCTACAACTCCACTTTGTAACAACTATAAACCTAATAAGTTGGGAAGCATGCTGTAAGTCAACAAATGTTGTAATTTGTAAGTCATGCCTGTAAAAACGGCGTGTACCTGCTCATGCAGAAATTTATTATTATTATTATTATTATTATTATTATTATTATCAATGCAGCCAAGCTTAGCCTCTAAATTGGCAGACATGATACAAGAATTTAAACAAGATTTTTCACAAGTCCGGTTCTTACTAATGGTTATTCCCTATTAACTCGTCTTGATATTTATGCTCTCACCCCGCATGTCATAAATGATTTCCACTTGCTCGTTTGCAACATGCTAATCCCGATCGCAGCTGCTACCTTGACGCAGTGGTCGAGCTTGCATGTCGTGATGACCCAACTGAGCTATATTGACTGGAACATATGTTCCTGTAGGTTCTACCATGCTAGGCAGGTCGATTGGAGAACGGTAAGAGTAAAAGCAGCAACTGAAGGTCTGAGGGCGAAGTCGTACTGCTGAATGTGGAGGGGTGTGACAACAGTAAGGTGTTTCCATCGCACAACCAGCATCTGCAGCGATGCTGCCTTCTCACAAGGAAGGAAAAGGCTAGAAAAGGTCGACCCTAAAAATGTCACATCTCACCTTACCTCACGGATTTCCGTTTCTGACGGTAAAGCCCTTTGAAGAACGGAGCTAACACATCAAAAACGTTCCATGAAAAGGTCGTGCGCAACTGGCTTCAAGTAGTTGTCCTCTGGGCTCTGTGGTACGATCCCAGGTCGTTAAGGCCAACATTAATCCGACTTCCTTTTCAGGCTCCTCAAGAAATACCCTACCATGGTGCGGGCATCCGGGAAGTGACACCAGCCCTCATACTCGTAACAGCACACGAGACCAAGTTGGTCACATTCAAATCCTTACTATACCTCTTAATACCACTCTTATCTCTATGGCTAACCCTTCTCACGTCCTTTTATCACCTCGCAACGCTACGGTAAATGATTTGATTACGCCAAACGTTATTCCTGGTCTCCGCAAACCACGCTCTAAACTACACGTAGGAGCTTTAAACTTCCGAAAATTGTGCCTAATAGGACAACAGGCTTCCTTAGCTACGACTTTAGAATCTCGCGCCGTCGATGTCTGCTGCATCTCCGAAACGCGCATACAAGATCCGAGTGGCGTCATTCATTCGACTTCACCGTCTCAAAGTAACGAACCAACTCAGTTTACGTTCTGCGTATCTGAAAGCCCCGATTCTCCTTTCCGTGGCTTCGCCGGCGTAGGTATACTATTGACTCTTAAGGCATAACTAGCTTTCTTAGAGTGGATCTTAGTGGACAGTCGTTTGTGCGCTGTCCGTCTGTAGTGTCAGTTACTATGCTAAGCTCATATACCTTATTCTAGCTTTCGGACATCCCATTTCATTCATTCTACTTGAGCCGTAATTTGACCTTGTTATTTATTCGCTTATCAATATAGACTGTTTTTATATGAGCGTATATGTGTGTGTATTTATTATCTTATTAATCACATGTCTGTAGCTTTATTTTGTTTGACTGTAAATATTGAGTAACGCTTGACTAAAATGGAGTTGGCTTCCCAGTCATCTTCCTTGCGTGTCATTTTGCTTTGCTCTATTTCATTCACTTCATATACAAAATACATGTATTAACAAATCAATTCTCGTTATTAGATTTATTTAATTCCATTATTGGCTAACGCGATTAAGTCGACGGTTATATACGAGAACAGGCGATAACAACCATTCGTACGATCTTGGAGTCAAATCCACGGACCACTAAACGACTAAACGGAACAGTAAGAACTCGGAAGTATAGGGACACTCTTCATTGTCTGTTCGTCGTCTCTGCCCATTCTCCCACTGACTGCAGCCCAGATAATGCAAGAGATGAATATTACAGAAATCTATCCGACCTTCTACGAAAAGCTAGGCGCTCAGATGTAGTAATTGTGGTCGGTGACTTTAATGCTCAAGTAGGTAAACTAAGCAAAAAGGAAAGACACCTGGGTGGATCTTATGGTGTCGCAGCTCAAAAAACAGATAATGGCAACCATCTGTTACGTCTGTGCTGAGATAACCGTCTCTTTCTTGCAAATACCAACTTTAAGCATAAGGAAGAACGTCTTTTAACACGGCGACCCCTAGCTCCTCCCCACGTTGGACCCAAATAGATCACATCGCTATCAGCCACCGATGGAGAGGCTCGATAGAAGACTGTCGCTCATTCTGGAGCACATGCTTAGATTCAGATCATGCTCTAGTGCGAGTGCGTATTTGCTTGCGTTTTACTGGACGTAGGAAAGACGCTGCAAGGAAACCTCTTAGGGGCCTACTTAATGATAGTCAAGCTAAGAGTATATTTCAGGAACAATTAGGAAAACAGTTAGGCAGCCATGTATTTGATGCCCACTCCGAGGCACCATGGAATAATATCAGACAAGCTGTGGAAACAGCAGTGATGTCTGCTAGTACGGTAAACTGTAAGGAGAGACATTGGATCTCAGGAGCATCTACCGCACTGATAGATGCTCGGAAACTCATCCCATTTGGCACGGAACATAACAAATTACGGATTCAGCTTACGCGTAAGCTGACAAGAAGTCTACGCAATGATTGTGAACAGTGGTGGGTTGCGAAAGCAAGAGAGATGGAAAAGGCAGCGGCAATAGGTAATAGCAGACAATTGTTCAGACTTGTTAAGGAAACCGGTATTAGGAAACCGACTGTTAGCGAAACACTCTCAGAGAAAGATGGATATATTATTCATTTTCAATCCAGGAGATTGGATCGATGTGCAGAACGCTTTAGGGATTAGTTCAAATGGCCTTCAGCCACACTTCGATTTTCCACGATCTCCAGTCGACCTGAATGACAATTTAATGTAAGTCATCCGATTCTTTATGAAGTTGAAAAAGCTATAGGAAATCTGAAACAAGGGAGAACAGCAGGTCCTAACAGATTTACTCCTGAGATTTTTAAGGATGGTGGTTCAGTATTAGCAGTGAGATTAACCGAGGTCTTAGGTAGAATTTGGGAACTGGACGTAATCCCATCTGACTGGTCTCAATCACTGATTGTGCCAGTCTATAAGAAAGGACAAAATTCCTCTTGTGACAATCACAGAGGAATCAGTTTGACTAACATAGTGTCAAAAATATTAGCTTCAATAATACTTCGACGCCTAATCAAAGCTCGTAAAGAGCAGATTAGAGAGAACCAGGCCGGTTTTCGACCTAGACGTGGTTGTATAGATCAGATATTCACACTACGTCAGGTTCTAGAACACAGACACACGTTCAGGCGCCCCACAATGCTAGTATTTCTCGACCTTAAAGCGGCATTCGACTCTGTTGCTCGTGAGGTTCTATGGCAGTGTTTGTCACTGAAAGGAGTACCAAAGAAGTACATTAACCTTATTCAGGCTCTCTACTCGAACACAACTGGTAGAGTGAGAGCTTATGGCGAACTGTCATCAGAATTGATTACCTCAAGTGGTGTTCGTCAGGGCTGTCCACTCTCTCCATTCTTGTTCAACTTTGTGGTCGACGTACTTTTAGAGATGACACTCTCCTCATCTAAATTTCCAGGGGTTGAACTTCTACCGGGAGGTTCACTTGTTGACTTAGAATATGCTGATGACATAGTTTTATTTGGTGAAGACGCTGACAAAATGCAGAGTCTTCTGACCACTCTAAGCAACAATGCAAGCATGTTCGGGATGCGATTCTCTCCCCCGAAATGCAAAATGTTGCTTCAGGATTGGGTTACATCGACGCCCGAACTATTGATAGGGAGTGAAGTAGTTGAGTGTGTCGACCGCTTCACTTATCTTGGAAGTCTCATCAGCCCTTGTGGTCTGGTGTGTGACGAAATCTCAGCACGGATACAGAAGGCTCGACTAGCTTTTACCAACTTGCGTCATTTATGGCGTAGGCGAGATATCCATCTATCAACCAAAGGACGTATTTACTGCGCAGCAGTACGTCCCGTCCTACTTTATGGCAGTGAAGCATGGCCGGTAAGAGTAGAGGATATTCGTAGGTTACTAGTATTCGATCATAAGTATCTTCTAAGCATTGCTCGTATATCCTCAAACCCCCAGATAAGTAACTCATTTGTTAGAAAACGGGTGTAGTTAACAAGAACACGGGTGGGGACAAACGGATGTATTTAGCACAACAATTACAGTCTGTCTCAACAAAATCTGAATACCATATAGTCAATCGTCAATTTGCAAAATATTCATGCATCAAACCAAACTGGATTGTTCCTGTTGCAAACACCAATCCAATGTCTCCCATTCCATTGTTCATACGATTTTTTACAAATTCCATTATGTTCTCGCTCCACCTTTCTTGATCTTCGCCATCTTTTGCTGCCAGACATTACGTTCTTTTAACGCACATTATACACTACTTATATCAATAAGTAGTTCACACCACAACGGGTACTAGGTAAGGATAGCAAAATAAATGATGAAGTAGTGAAACTTCATCAGTTGAGATGGCTGGGACACGTGTTACGTATGCACAACACAACCACTGACTGCTCGAACGTGCGATGTTTTCTGGTGTAGGAGTAAGTTGGAAGGGAGCTAGGAGCGATCGGACCAAAACATAGCACAAATCCATGAAGTCACCGACAAATGGATTGAACCATGTTGGTAGGTGTAGACTATCTGGTTAGGATCCGCAACCGATGGTTTATTTATTTGGACACATAAATACCGATGGTTAGAGACCTTGAATGACATGGCTCAAAATCGTTTGTAATAACGCAGGTGCATACACTCTTTGTGTTCTCCCAAATTCAAATCTTCTGAATTCTTCATGTCCCTTCTTTTTTTTGTTTGCGAATTGATTTCACTGGATTATACTCCTTCAATAATATCTTCAAACCCTTATGTTACTGATTACTGCTGATACTCTTACTACCTCTATCACTACGGGATTTGAATCGATAACTGCATCTCTGTGCTAATGTGATGTGATATGGCAACTCGAACTGATGTACGTACTTACTTATATATATATACATGTATTCGATACTGATGTTATACTAGCTAACCAAATAGTCAGGCATAACACAACTTGACATTACCCGAAAAACCTTTGATAAAAAGCTCAGAAGCCTAATTAGCGTATGAATAGAGCCGTACAGGTATTGTACAAATTAAACATACTAGACACTAATAAAACAATCTCTAACACAGAGAAACGTCGATTCCAAATGACACCATTGTGTCCCATTACAACTCAAAGACTATATCATCAGGTCGGGGAATCACTTACACCCTGCTGATAACACTTCGAACTGGAATCCATCCCAATATTACGTTCCCGGATTAAACTATGAAAGTCGAGCGATCTAATTTAAAAACGACCTAAGAATAGTAGGTAGTATTACCTTCCAATTGTCTTGACTATTGTAGTTTAATAGGATGGGTGACAAAACATATTGATCCTACTGTTTAGGCGTTTACTGCCGTACTCAAACCTAAACGCTGAGGACTTATCGTTAAATTGTTATTATGATCACCGTTAGAGAAATGTATTTCGGTTGATAGTTTCCAATTTACAACCTAAATTGATTTTCCCGTTATTTGAGTAGAAGTGTGTACGTGAATCAAGACCTGATTGTAGATCTGATGCAAATTAGATAGATGCTGATTTTCCTAATGATCCTTTATTCTCCAATGCGATTTCTAATAAATTTGAGGAAGATACACCAAAAGAACCAAATCCTGATGATGTCATGTATTATTTGTTTCTGGTGGAAAACGTGGTCAATGTGAAGCTGTGCCATGGCAACATAATTAATGAGTAAATCTGAACTGTTTAATCCATTTAATGTATCACATATTTGCACAATAACAATTACATTTAATTGTTCTAATTAGTTGTCTTGTCTGATGAACAATTAACTGAAATAGCAAAATAACACAAATATTCACCGATCAGAGGTGATAAATTTATTCTCACACCTCAGATCCACTTGTGAATAAATACAATGTTATCATAACACACCTTTTGTTATAAACAATACAGCAAATATTTTAGAGGTTGTTAACGTGGTTCGATAACCTAATTAATACACCGTTTAACGAGCGATCTCGCACCTATTTATATTCGATAATTTTGATTATATTTCCGTAAAAATGCTTGGACCAGATTGCCAAGCGAATCTTTGGATTGACTTCATATTCAATCAGAGATTCTAGAGATATATTCTTCTTCCTTAATGTCTTACATTGACTCAGCACCCAAATACTGTAAAACTATTCGTTCAAATTTAGTCGAAAGTGCTTATAAACCTGTTTACCAACACTAGTGTTTTTGTGTAAAATCAAATTATTTTACTGACGTTTAACTCATCTAAGTTGAGATGGATACTGTCAACTGTTTTTTGGAAGAAAAAGCTAAGTTTCAGTAAGATCTCATTTAATACACTGAATCTCATAATTTTGCCTGAATGAATAGACTTTAAAACGTTCTTTAGCCTAAACTTCAAGCTTGACTTGTTTAACATTGAGATGTAATCGTACGGTTTTTTTATTACTGTATATTATAATCCGTTAACATTTTATCCATGTTTAAAATGAAAGTAGTAATCCTTACCATGTTTTTTTGTTGGGCAAATAACATTTACTCCTGACATGTATCTACATCTTGAGACCCGATATAGGAAGTGGTGATTAACTAATAAATTCTAATGTTATGCAGCATTCTCTCGTCATACAATCATAACTTTGTGAATGAATTAAAGATTAGATAATAAAACTAATTCTAGTTATTATCATGCACATATATATTTAGATTTCACTAAGAGCTGACAGACACTTTCATCTGTAGTGTCAGTCATTAGTTTTAGCTCATAATATACCTTATTCTAGTTTTCGGACATACCATTCTATTCGTTCTACTTGAGTCATACTTTGACCTTGTTAATTATTCGCTTGTCAGTCTTCATTGTTTTTATATGAGCGTATATGTGTGCACGCTTCATATCCCATGACTCACCACATGTCTGCGTTGCTTCTCTTCCTTTTATTCCATTCACCTCATATACAAAATATATGTATTCAAAATCCCATTCTCGTTATGACTTATTTAATTCCGTTATTGGATAATATGATTTAAGTCGACGATGATATACGAGAATAAGCGATAGCAAACATCCATACAATCTAAATTGAAGTCAGATCGACGGGCCACTAAAATGGTAACCCTGACGTGAGAACAGGAAATGGCGGGTCACTAAACATCAACATCACTATCTTAGATCGCCGACTACCAACACTCTCCATTCAATCTTGTCGTAGGCAATCTTTTCTAACTCTTTTCAAATGTTTATTTTGAATATATATATTGGAGTCAGATCCACGAGCTACTAAAAAGGTAACCCCGACGTGAGAACAGGAAATGGCGGGTCACTAAACATCAACATCACTATCTTAAATCACCGACTACCAACACTCTCCATTCAATCTTGTCGTAGGCAATCTTTTCTAACTCTTTTCAAATGTTTATTTTGAATATATATATAATCCTCATGTATATAAATGACATCATAATAATAAAACAGACATTTTGAGCACCGAAAAACAAGAAGAAGAAGATTTATTTATTAATTCACAAATACATAATTAAGAATAATAATAATAATTTATCATGGAATTGTATTTGTGTGATAAACATTATTATTATTATTATGAAAGAGACAGACAAACAGACAGAGGAACAATACAATGTCAATCTAATCATGTGTTTAGACTAAATATAAGTGAAAACTGAAGTTAGATACTGCATACAAAAATGAAATAAGAATAAGACTAAGCAAATCATACAAATGGAAAATATTCTCTTCACAAAACAGAAGATATACATACACCGTCTCTCTTTCTTTCTTTCTTTCTTTCTTTTAATATCATTTGATTACGCATAATAATTATGTAATATAACTTGTGCAATAATAAACAACAAATGAACCAATATAAGTGATTAATTGTTGAATGAATAAAAAAGAGTCAAATATAGTATGTTTTAGTTGATGATTAGTACTTCCTGTCATCAGATAATCCACTACAAGTAAATTAGAATAATAATAATAAAGATAATTAAACGAATATCATTATGAATAAATAAATAAATATATTTGTAATATAACAATGATATTTCGTGACTTAGTGTAAGTCACCTCTTCAGAGTGAATAAACAGTCAAATTAAAATGAATCAAAGTTTAAATAGTACAATGGAACAACACAAGAATAATATTTGATCAATCAAAAACAGGTCTGAACAAGTTAATATGAATTAATTTTAATTTAATTATTTATTTGCTCTGAAGAAGCGGCTTACACTAAGTTACGAAACATCAGAAAATTTAGTTTTTCTACTCATTATTTAATTATAACAATCTACTCGATGCTCAACTTATTCGAAATTATCAAATCAAACTTTGGTAATGATTCCATTAATGAATATCATTATATGTGTGAAAATTATACTTGAAATAATCTCAGTGATTGAAATTCAAAATAACAATTCCAATGTTTCGCGGTCCAGCTATCTTGTTTGGACTTCTTCAGGTTAGAATTAATCAAAATCATGAAAGAAATATATTTCAAAACAACATTCAAATTTGATTGGTTTAACACAGTATAATTTTGATTATTCTAACCTGAAGAAGTCTAGACAAGTTAGCTGGACGCGAAACATTGGAATTGTTATTTTAAATTTCAATCGTTGAAATTATTTTAAAAATAATGACTTCTCTATATTTGGCGCCCAATTTCTGTCAAACTATTTATTCTAATCTTGACGAATACTTTTACAAATCATAAACAAAATAATGCGAATATATATTAGAACATGAAAACATTTCTTAATGACAGGTAACTGTGTTCACTAGTATGAGTCTTGTCATAGAGTAGATAATAAATGTTATTACACCATAAAACTTTTACATAAAACTGATAATGGTTTTTGAGAGGATCGTTTTAGTTGTGATTAATTTTGACTAAAAATTCAAAGAACTTTGTGTGGGACTCTTGACTAATTTAAAGCTATCTGAGTTGTGATTACCATAAGAACACAAGTTTTTTATGAGGGCTGGTAGATTGACATAGACTGAAAAACATTAAAGTAGAATGGGTTTACTGTGCAGAAGTTCGTTCCGTCCTACTTTATGGCAGTGAAACATGGACTGTAAGAGTAGAGGATATTCGTAGGTTACTAGAATTCGATCATAAGCACCTCCCAAGGATTGCTCGTATATCCTGGGACCATCGAGTAACTCAGTTGTTATGAAACGCGTACTAGGTAAGGATAGCAAAATAAATGATGAATTAGTGATATGTATGCTCAACTGCCTACTGCCCCGACGTGCGATGTTTTCTGGTGTAGAAGTAGGTTGGAAGGGAGCTAGGAGCGATCGGACCAAAACATAGCACAAATCCATGAAGTCACCGACAAATGGATTGAACCATGTTGGTAGGTGTAGACTATCTGGTTAGGATCCGCAACCGATGGTTTATTTATTTGGACACATAAATACCGATGGTTAGAGACCTTGAATGACATGGCTCAAAATCGTTTATAATAATGCAGGTGCATACACTCTTTGTATTCTCCCAAATTCTAATCTTCTGAATTCTTCAAGTTCCTTCTTTTTTTGTTTCCGAATTGATTTCACTGGATTATACTCCTTCAATAATATCTTCAAACCCTTATGTTTCTGATTACTGCTGATACTTTTACTACCTCCATCACTACGGGATTTGAATCGACAATTGTGTCGCTGTGCTAACGTGGTATGGGAAATTGAATTGATGTACATACGTACGAAGTTCTACATTGTTGCTGACTGACTGAAAGTAGAATGAAACAGGTTGCTAGTCTTCAACTAGTTGATCAGTTGAACGAATTCTGAGTTGAAAACTGTTATAGACATTTTGCTCGGACCGGTCATCTAGCGATCATTAGGGGGGTTTCATCATCGAGGTTTTAGGATGAAATATTTATAATTAGCCATGTCAATCACTCCAAACCGATCTCAATGACAAGCCACCGTTGCGTATACAAGACCAAACACCCATTAACAAATAGATAAAGTAGGACAATACTATTTCAAATGGGTTGAAGAAAAATGATTATGCAAACCAATTTTTTAAACAAGAACATACCTAGAAAGTCGTGAAGGGAATCCTGAGCTACCAAAAGGTCGTTTCCTTTAGAGTAATGAAAAAAAATATGGAATTCATTTGGGAATCTTTCAAAGCAACAACAATAACTGGTTAGTGGAATGACATGATCATCAAACTATGTGATACATATTATGGCAATACAAATTTCCCACAATGCCATTACAAGTTACTTGTTAAGATTCGTTATAAAATAAATTATATATACACCTTTAAAGCATTTACTGGAAAATAGAGCATCAACAATGAGAATTCCGTTTCTCTAAGAGTTGTCCTCAATAATTTACAAAACTGTAGACAAAATATAAGTGAACAACCTAATTGTTTAGCATTTACATTTTTTAAAAACTCGTTACAAAATAAGGCACCATGATGGATGTCACACACACACGCAAAGAAAATAGGAGTGCAAGAACTGTAAGTAACAGTAAAAACTGAAGTAAGGAGTATTATCTACTCAGCTCAACAAGAGTCAAAGCATGAAACTGAATCAATTTGCTAGCAAAATTACTGAGTTGGAATTGATATCGTCGCTGAACAATTAAATCAATACGTGAGAACACTAAAGATGTTAAGCTTTGACGGGAAGTGCGGTGACCTAAGGCTGATCTCTCTAAACATTGCTTGGCATATACATCTAAAACATAAGGCTACTTGACAGAATGAAATTGATGGTGGACTATTGTTCACTCACATGATAAATAAGTGAATAGTTGGGGTGTGAAACCTGAAAACTGATGATTTCTGACTTTATGGGCAAGAATTGAACTAGATAGTCAGGTCTTAATTATATGGGCAAATTAGTGACCCACAAAATACATTAGTAATAGCCCATTTGATATTTATTTATTTGAACACATAGATATTGGTATAAGGAAGCATCAAATAGATATGCGCCACATAATTTGTGTGAGGGCTGTAATACTGCCCGGATGTCCAAACCGAAGCAAGTGGTGTTCTTAAGGGACCACACCCGGAGCCTTCGACCTGAAGGTCTGATCCACAAGGCAATGGAGCATCGTAAGGAGATGCATTCCCATGTTAGCCGGTGACCAATGATTGGTTCATACGCCATTTGTTCTTTCAGGATACTGTAGGCCATGTGTACCATTGGTTTGGAATCAGGGTTTTCCAACTACCCTAGGTGGACTCTCCGTGTCCACCGATCTAGTTAAAGCGCCGGACATTCGCTTTTCGTACACCCGATTTCGTAAATAACAGCCCCGCCACGAGAAGGTAATGAGTAGGGCTTCCCTGGTGGAGGCTAAAAACGCGTGGCCATGTGAGAGCATTTGGGGGCTCATTCGATATAGGATATCTCATATATTTATTTTATATTCAGATATTGTATTCCTACATGACAAAAACGAACTATGCTGATTGTGTTTTATCACGATTTACATCTATGTGCTGGGATCAGTAACTTTGTTTCGTGAGGAGCTACCACTCGATTACATTGTATAGGTGCACACAGCAACCAATCGATTTATTAACATAAACCATAGCCAGACTTCTGAACAACGGGAACAGTGGTAAAAACACTGAGTTTAACCAACAGATTGCAAGTCTGACCATTATACTATTAATAAGGGTTTGGAAACCAATCAGTAGTAGTGTGTAACTAGACATCACTTAAACAGCACTTTGTGAATAAATTCCATTATCATCATATCTTTTAGATCATACACGAAGGTACAAATAACTTTTATTTCAACGGGCGATGTTTGCTAGTGTAGGAGCGAGCTGGAAAGAAGCTCGAGGTAGCCATACCAAAAACGTAGCATCAATCCATAAACATAATGATCACTGAACTTGAACCACGTACGTAGGTTTAGACTGCCTGGCTAATTTCTGTGCAATAAATGCGACCAATAGATGGAGACTTTGTACAACACGGTTGAGAATTGGTTCACGTTTTCTCATCTTTTCAATTATGACTTAAAGTATCCTTTCAATCCCAACCCTCTGAACCATATTCCCAATATTGATTGCTACTACATTATTCTGATCCTGCATAACTCATCATGTTACATTCAACTCGTCCTACTATAGCATAGTTAGTTGAACCAATGCACATATTCACCAAGAATTATGCTGATTATGACTAATTGTTGATACACAAACCGACGATGATCATTGACCAATTATATACCAATATGAAAAAAATGTAATTCTACAAATTGAAACACTTCGATAAAATTTATGGCATGTATGAAATCAGTAGTTGAACTGATCATATCGAAATTATGGAGATTTACAAGTACACAAACACACTTTATCTTAATATATCCTACAAACACTTTGATCTAAGGTCAATTCACGAAATGTGAAGTTAATTTGAATTTCGAAACAAATTGACATAATGAAACGAACAAAATCAACATAAAACTTACACATTACCACCTCTCATTTCTTCAAAAACTTGTGATTTGCCCGCTGTGGCATTTGGACCTCTATATAATAAACGAAAATAGGTTAAGGAAAAAAAATCATGAGAACTATTCAGATCAAATAAGGGACAAGAAGAATGACTTAGTGGTTTAGGCAATTATTGAGGTATCCCACTGATTTATTTCGGTTTGGCCAGTTGCATAGAATCACAAACTTTTATACAAAGTAACTTGGAACGCGAACTATGTAAACCTGGTTATCCGGGGTGAATCCGCAATCTAATAATTAAAGGTATTTAACTTTAATGACGAAACCATTTATATTGTTCAAGACATTAAGATATTATTGCTATCACTTACATGCAAGGCGTAACTGTTTTAAAATGAGCACAAAAACCCTTACACGGTTACCGAGTTACAGTATTAAATCGATTAAGTAACCTATAACCTTGTTACCACAATGATGAAAAGTATTTAAGTTTCATTGGAATTTCGTACTAATTGTGATAGTGAAACAAGGCCTTCAGAATAATCAATGAATTTCTGTAATTCAATGCAGTAATTTGACCGTAGAAAGTGAATAGCTACTCAAAAATCTGACTGCACAAAAACTACTTTAGACGAACTTACTCTCTACGCCATGGAGTTGAGCTACCAGTGTCCATATCCAGATTTTTAGATCTAGGAGAATAAGTGGAAAATAAAACAAAACAAAGGAAATTTAATAAAGATCTGTAAAAGAAATTATGAAAAGACTATGGAAATGGATACGTCGGGAAATAGAATCAGATATGAAAAGGATGAATAACAACTGGAAGGAGCTGGAAAGGATTGCCCAGGACAGGGTTGGATGGCGAATGCTGGTGAGCGGCCTATGCTCCTTCTCGAGGAGTAACAGGCGTAAGTAAAAGTTATTACTTAAATTAAAACTGAAATGCACTAGTAAATTGATCTAAATTTTTGTTCAGAATATCTATCATATACGAAATAATGTTTCAGTGAATTAATAGAACCATGAATAATGTTATGCTGCGTAGTGTCTGATTCTGGTATACGAGTCCGATCAGCTACTTCAATAAGAAATACAAGAGTAGGGAACTGATATAAGAAATATGTGAATATTCATTAGTATATACATCTTTGTCCCCAATAAAGTAAAGCTGAAATTCAAACTAATGGGGTGTAAATGATCACTTAAAAAGGAGGTCGAATCCCAGCCAACAGCATGCCCTTATCATCTGAGCTACATCTGACTGATCTAGATGGTACTGTTCGAGAAAAGATACACGTGGTACATGTAATAAACTGACTCAATTCAGGGTCATTACAGTTGATTCTGAACCATGTAACCCGTCTTTAACCACTGATCGTGGTACCAATACAGCTGAATTTAACAGTCTACAATTTCATAAACTGATGTTTGAGCTCTTTAAATTTTCTATTCCAACTTAATCTTACTTTAGTCAACATTATGTGTTGAGGTAAGTCATGATTGAATATGTCTAGCACATATCATTGTCAATTCAGACGGTAAGAATTCAAAGATGTATAGTCACCACCCAATAATCTATATCTCACTTCAGCATTACTCAGTGATTTCACTATATGCAAGCGATGCTTTGAAGACACTTGAAACTCAAGTATGTTTTACTCCAACATAAACTCTACATGTTGAATTATTATTTTTGTTAACAGTAGCTGATACCTTGAAGTGTTTTCTTTATCGTCGCTTATCATAAAAGTACAAAAAGCCGTATTAATTGGAGTATTGTTGCATAATATTGACTGAATTTATGCTTTACTAAATTAGCACATCAGATTCGGATAAACTGAAAATTATTAAATTGACTAGTTGAAATCATGAGTCAACTGAAGCTAGACCACCATGGAAAACCTGGAAGCACTAAACGGCCGTTTTGTCCTAGTAAGGGACTCCTCTAAAATCACAAAATCCCTTCTGAAAATTATAAGTTTAAAACAATCTATAAGATTTGACAAGTTAATTTGATAAATCTTTATCATTATTGTTGAAAGTAAATGAGACAATCAATTAGAACTTATATAATAACTGATTAAATGTAAAGAAAAACAAATAAGCAATCAGTCAGGATATGTATCTCTTACGCTCTATTGAATCCACCACCCATTGTACTACCACCTCTACCGAATGGTCTTGTTCGTTCAGTTTCTATAATTATTTAAGAAAAGAAATACATTAATTGCCGAAATAAATCGATGAGAATGTTTATAGCATACATGGTTCATAATACCAAAAAGAATAAATATACATATGCTGAAGAAGTTAACAACAATGATTTGTCATATAGTGGGTCTGCGAAACCACATCATCAAGTAAGACAGACGAATTATTACATAATAATCATTTCGAAAATATATGAAATACAAACATTAGATTGGGGCGGTATATCAAGACAGTGAAATTAGTAGCTTATATCCCAATATACAAAAAACAAAGAATAGATAACAAATAAAAAACGTTACTTGGAAATTAGGTTCATAAGATGACGTAATAAATGAAAATAGCTCAAAATAATTGAGGCATATAAGGAATCTAATTAACTATTTTGTTGAGATTACAAACTGGTTTTAACTAGACCATCATTGGAAACGTAGAAGCATGAGTATAGGACTTCACAGCAGTGCATATTCATGATCTCTCAACTAAAAATCAAACCCAGGAACCTTAGTCTGACTCATGAGTACCTAACATATAGACAGCTGAGCCGAGCATTTGATGGTATACAAATATAACTTTGATCGATAAATGATACTGTCTGACCGTCTTTCATTGACTTTAGTGGGTATCTTCCTCACACTTCAGTGGACACAGCTTCGTATTAGAACCTCGGGAATTTTCCCCCGAAGTAATTCACTAGCGAGTACATGATAATTAACAGCATGGGGTTGCGGACACTGTTGACTTTCATTGAAACCATAAATAAAATCTAGGCAACCGTAGAAAACCGAGGTATGAGGAACAATAAAATATAGTCAAGCACTATCATGGAGCGATTCAAGTCAGACTTGTACACGATTAGATGCCCAGTAGTCTAAGGGTTAGGCGATTGGGGATGACACCGAGAGTTCTGGGTCCTACTCCCGGTTGCGGGATCAGGTATACCCACTACTGTGGAGCCCTAGTCTAGCAAGAAACACGTGTTTAGGGCTTTGAGGTTTTCACTGGTTGTCTAACTAAGATCAGTTCGTGATTTTAATAAAATTCGGCAGTCTCCACAACCCCATCCATAAAACTATTTTATCATTAGTAGATAGAAAATGTTTCGAGATCAACAAGCTGGATTTCGTAAGGATCGATCATGCACAGACCAAATTGCAACACTATGGATCATCGTCGAACAATCAGTTGAGCGGAACTCATCACTATACATCAACTTCATTGATTATGAAAAAGCATTCGACAGTGTAGATAGGAGGACATTATGGAAACTTCTTCGACACTACGGAGTTCCTGAGAAGATTGTCAACATTATCCGGAACTCATACGACGGACTACAGTGCAAAGTAGTGCATGGAGGACAGCTGACAGATGCATTCCAAGTAAGGACCGGAGTCAGACAAGGCTGTTTACTCTCTCCCTTCCTCTTTCTTCTGGTGGTCGACTGGATTATGAAGACCTCGACATCTGAAGGAAAACACGGAATTCAATGGACAGCTCGAAATCAATTAGACGATTTGGACTTCGCAGATGACCTAGCCCTCCTATCACGTACACACGAACAGATGCAGATGAAGACAGCCAGTGTAGCAGCAGTCTCTGCATCAGTAGGCCTCAGCATACACAAAGGGAAAACCAAAGTCCTCGAATTCAAAGCGGAAAACAACAATCCAATCACTCTTGATGGCATCATCGATGAACAAGGAGGTTCAGATGCAGATGTAAAGGCAAGGATGGGCAAAGCAAGGACAGTATTCCTACAGTTAAAGAACATATGGAACTCAAAACAACTTTCAACCAATATCAAAGTCAGAATCTTCAATACCAACGTCAAGGCAGTTCTACTGTATGGAGCTGAAACTTGGAGAACTACAACAACCACAATCAAGAAAGTACAAGTATTTATAAATAGCTGTCTACGCAAGATACTCAACATCCATTGGCCGGATACCATCAGCAATAGTCTTCTGTGGGAGAGAACAAACCAACTTGCAGCTGAAAAAGAAATTAGGAAAAGACGATGGAAATGGATAGGACATACATTACGCAAATCGTCAAACTGCATCAAGAGGCGAGCCATAACTTGGAATCCTGAAGGGAAGTGAAAAAGTGGAAGGCCAAAGAACACATTGCGTCGGATTATAGAAGCAGATATGAAAACGATGAATTACAACTGGACGGAGCTAGAAAGGATTGCCCAGGACAGGGTTGGATGGAGAATGCTGGTGAGCGGCCTATGTTCCTTCACGAGGAGTAACAGGCGTCCTTATTATTATTTCCTTATAGATAGAAAATGTAATCAAGGTCCATACAATGCTATAAGTAAAAGCCGACTGTTTCAACCAATAAGTAATACAACGGTGATTAGTTGGCTAAAATAGCTTTTCACAGTAAGAAAATATTGGAAGATTCGACGAATCAGCACTACTCAACAGGTCAAACCTATTTGAACGTGTCTAAAATCTATGTGATATTATATTATATGAGCTGATAAAGATAAGTGAGACAAAGCAGCATGGAAGTACGTGAAAACTGGTCATTAAATTAAAGCTATTGGATAAAAATATATAAGGTAACAGCAAACTAAATGCTGAATTAGAATCATTAAAAATTAAGATACAAATTAGTTAGAGATTGTCACAATATAAAATAATATTTGCATAAAAGATGCCAGGTTCAATTGTGAATAATACTACTACTACTAATAATAATAATAATAATAGTAATAATAATAATAATTGTACAGATCGATTAATTGAAACCACATTAGAATTTCAGGATTAAAGATCAGTACGAATTTCGAATGCTATAGGTGTACAGATGATGGACAATGACACTTTAAGTGAATTCGTATGTTTTCTTTTTGAGTAATTTGGAATACTTCGTCAATAGAAAATTAAAAAGGTAGACTGTCATCTGCTTTGGCGACCTCAAGTGGTGTACGTCAAGGCTGTTCCGTTTTCTCCATTTTTGTTTAGCTTCATCATAGACCTACTGATGGAAATAACACTCTCGTCGACTGAATTCTCGGGTATTGATGTCCTACCAGGAGGTTCACTTGTCGACTTAGAATACGCAGATGACATAGTCCTGTTTGGTGAAGACACTGACAAGATGTATAGTCTTTTGGTAGCACTAAGCAACATTGCCAGAATGTTTGGAATGCGCTTCTCTCCCTCCAAATGCAAGTTGTTGCTTCAGGACCGGTCTGCATCAACACCTGAACTATGGATAGGGAATGAAGTAGTCGACCGCGTTGACAACTTTACTTGTCTTTGGAGTCTGATCAACCGAAATGGGTTAGTGTCTGACGAAATCTCAGCACGGATTAAGATAACTCATTTAGCTATTGCCTACTTACGTTACCTACGGTGACGGCGAGATATCCACCTAGCAATCAAGGAACGTGTATATTGCGCAGCAGTTCGTTTGTTCTAATTTAGGGCTGCGAAACGTGGCCATTAGAAGTAAGAGATACTCGTAAGCTACTAGTACTTGATCACAGATAACTTAGAAATAGTACCATAATCTTCTGGTATAACCGGGTAAATAATAGTGAGCTTGGACACAGGATATTAGGGATTAATGGTAAATCATTTGTGAATCTTCATCGATTGAGATGGTTGTGTCACATGTTACGTATGCCTGAACTCCGGTTACGACGACGCGCAATGATGACTAGTGTTGGGGATGGCTGAAAGAAAGTTAGGGGTGGCAAAACCAAGACGTGGCATCAGTCCACAAAGTCACTAACTACTAGTCTAAGCCTTGTTGGTAGATGGAGACTACTCGGTTGAGGCCAGCGTAACTATTGTAACCAATGGTTGGAGACTCTTGGTGATATGGTTCAGAACCGATCACAATGGTGTAGGTGTATACACTCTCTGTCTTCCCTTAAACTAAGAGATTAAAATCACTTCATATCTTTCTACATACTAAATCTTTCTTCCTGTAATGTGTCCTTATATGCAATCTTTCTTGTATACATTACCACCACTTAATTAACTACTCCTATGAATCCGGTGTTCATCTTGTTGTGCTAATGCGGTATGGCAACTTGGAAAGATGCAGATATGTGTATGGTCATACGTTGTAGCTGACTGACTGACTTTGTTTAGAAACACTAAATTCAGTATGAACAATCTGAAAAAAATTACGACTAATAAATAACCCAGGAGAGAGCCTTAAACGGTAAATAAGTGATAACCGATTGGTCCTGTTGTGCCGCGCTTTATTTAAGCAAGTAAAATGGCACTGATGGAATGGAAGTTTGAATGGTGACGAAGAAAATGTCTGTCAATAGTAATCGTAATATCTGTGTTTGAGCTGAAATACTGACGAAACAGAATCGTTTTTTTACAGGGCTACATAACCTAGAGGACAAACCCACAAGAGGGTAAAGCAACGTCAGGTGATATAATTCCATGGTGGCCGGTGACTAAAACAGGTTCGTATAATAGTTCTTCGTTTAGTATCCTAGAAACTGTGAAGGGTATTGGTTTGGAATTAAGGTTTTTCAACCATAGCTATCTTTATTCACCAACTTGATTTAAGCTTCACAAGTCAGCTTTTCTACCTTTCACTTTCGTGAAAACATCCTTTCAGTGAGAAGGATTTCCCTGTAAGAAGTTGTAGACTTTCAGTCGTATAAGAGCATTTAGAGAATAAGTTTCCAAAAGCAACAAAAAACGTACCTCTACGTGATCCAACCTGAGTCCAACCGCCAGCGTTACCAGAGTCATCTTCATATAGAAGCGAATCAAATTCAGAAGGAACAGCTAAAAAAGCGAAGATTTCAGTAGCGAAAGATCACAATACTATATATATATATATATATATATATATATATATATATATATATATATATATATATATATATATATATATAGAATAATGCTTTAACTTACTTCTTCGTGGACCACTTCGACTCCAAGTATCTTTGGAAGAATCACTACGGAGAGTTGGTGTATTATCGAAACCAACTATATATGTATATGTAAATAAAATGAGAAAATTTTGTAATAAAGGGATTTTTCGCACATGAATAAAATGATTGTTTTTATTAGGAAAAAAAATATCTGATTTACCTCGTTTACTTCCCGATGACCGACCAAAATCTGAATATCTTGACGTATCATCACGTCGAAAGTCTAAAATGAAATTAAAAACGATAGTTTGTAAATTTGTGTTAGCTTCAGGAAAAAGAGGTGTTGTATATTCCAAAAGCACCAGGAAACACGAACAAACAAACACACAACTCATGAGTATATATACAGTACAAAAATGTTCTTGGAAACGTTACAAAAGTGGAAACGAACTAATGACATTTATGGTCCTTCCAATTGGGAAATACAAACTGGCGGTGAAAATGGGTATTTTTGGTCGAATATGAGAAATTCAAATTTCCAAAATGAAATTACAAGAATGAGAAGTTTACCGTGTGTTTATTGGTGATCTACCATCCTCAAACAAACCATACTAACAGCTTTTAGTTATTCTAAACATCATAAGTTATACTACTATTATTTCAACTGTTGTACACCTTGTTACTTATTTATATTTCACTGCGTCAATGCGTCATTGCATCAAATGTTGAATTGGTTATATCACCAATCAAGAATTAGTAGTACGGTCTGGCGACAACAAACAGATGATAAATGTGAAATTACTATGTTTCACGTTCAAACACTAGAAAAACTAAACTGAACAGATTAGATCCATATATGACATTAGGTAGTTGAGACAAAAGATTAGATCATATGATGAATAAATCCTACCAACAATAAAAAACGAAGTTTTATAGATCAGAATAACTAATTATTGACATGAGTTATAAGTAATCATATAAAGTAAAATCCAGAGTAGAATATAGTGAAATCAGAGTCATGTATATAACATTCACTTATATTCCTATACCCGAATATGTTTTTTTTAATTTAAGTTAAAAGCGTAAGGTCACGTTGTCGTTGCATTACTATCTCACTATGACTTGTATTTAGTGACAATTACTCCGCTCATAAATCTTAGTAATTACAACTGACTAACTAAAAATGTTATTTTACTTATATTGAAGCCATTACAGGTAAGTAAAGTTCCATTACAAAACTGAATGTTCCTCTCTCTCTCTCTCTAGTTAATGAATGGGAAGTGGTAGGAAACAAAAAGGCAGAATTAATTTTGCTCATTGTAAATAACTTTGAGTTGCACGAATGCATTAAATTCTTATAATCCAATAAACTTTAAAAAAAAACTTACCACGAAATGCGTTACCAGAGGCACTATTAATTTCAGATTGACGATGTCGAGCAAAAGGATTAACCGATACAGGTTCATCTGAATATTGTTTTTTTTTTCATTTTTCAAACAAAAAAAAAAGAAATTATTAATCAGTCTAGTGAATGAATATTGAAAAGGAAGCAAATAAACCCAACAGTTATAAATTCACATACATGTATTGATATCAGCTTCAGATTTCTCAGTAGATAATTGTTCACTTGTCATAGTAACTAAATTTTGGGTATGAATTTTGAAAGATGCATGTTTTACGTACAGATAGGAACGGTAAAAAATAGATAGAATAACAATTGATTTAAGAATTATTTCTTTTCATTCACAAGCATATAATTTTAATTCTATGGCTCTAAACATAACGGTCCATTTAAATGAAAAATATTCCAAGTGAGCTGAGCTATGTTGGTAGGTGTAGACTACCTGGCTGGGATCCGCGAGATGATAGCAACCGATCGTTAGAGACCTTGAATGACATGGCTCGAAATCGTTTGCAATGGTGCAGGTGCATACACTCTTTGTGGTCTCCCGAATTCTTCATGTCCCTGTTTTCCTCTTTCCAAATTGATTTCACTAGATTATACTCATTGAATAACATTTTTAAACCCTAATCTTTCCGATTACTGCTTATACTCGTACTACCTCTACCACCATGGAATTTGAATTGACAACTGCATCTCTATGCTAATATGGTATGGCAACTCGAACCAATGTACCTACATACGAAGTTCTACGTTGTTACTGACTGACTTATATAAACAGAATATAGGTAACAATGCCAAGGCTGAACATGATCAAGTCAATAAACAGTTTTTAATAGAAAAAAACATTCAATAATTAAAATTCTGTGGTGTCCAATTCAGTGGAAATTTGGATTTTTGACGTTTGATGATGACTTAATGTAAGTCACTTCTTCAGGGTAAATAATAAAATAATAATAATGTAAACTTGTATTGATTCAATCCGGTCATTTGTTTACAGTGAAGAAAACGACTGACATTAAATTATAAAACGTCAGAAATCTAACTTTCTACTCATTGGGATATTAACAAGAATAATGACTGTTCTAATTTATGGGTTTATTGTTTCTGCAAAAGGTTCTGATTTAATGAAGATATATATGTATCTACAACGTAGGACCAGGCACATATGCATCGGCCCAAGTTGCCATACTTAATTAGCCATGTACCTATGAACTACCTAGCCGCGATCCATGCCAATCGGTGATCGGAGACGGGCGAGATAGTTCGGAATCAGTCACAATAGTCTATGCGCATTCACTATTCCTCTTTCCTAACTTACTTACTCCTGTAAACATAGGCCGTTTACTAGTATTCTTTTTCCTTAGAACTTATAAACTTTATTTAAATAAACCACTTTTTCCTATGTATAATTTTTTAAATACTAACACTTGCACTACATTGACAATTTTTTTTGATTTTATCTCTCTGTGATGATATAGTGTGACATCTTGAACTGATCCACATATGTTCCACCTCATATATTGATGATAACTGATATTTTGAAGCACAGGTTAGGTACGGCTTATTGTAAGTGTTTTGTGTAATCAATTTTTGTATGGAATTTTCTAATGAACCAACTGGTGGTTGATTAACCAACAGAAAAGATAACTAATTTTGCCACATTCATGGATATGTAAAAATCCATCTCTTTCTTAGGAGATGATTTTGTGCATGCCAGTAAACTCATAATTTAATCAAAGGTTTAAGGAGTATTTTGCATAATCATCTAGGAAATATATATGAGATGGTGGAGAAGATTTGTAGCTCAGGTGGGAAATTTTGATGGAGTTTTATTCTCTGAGCTGGATAGTTTGGTAGGGGAGCTTTCATGGTTATCCATATGTATATGGAGAAATTCGAACACTTCACTTCTGTCTGAAGTTTGTGCTTGTGATGTCGTTCAGAAGAACGATAAAAACTCCACGACCACACCATCCAGCTCAGAGAACAAAACTCCATCAAAAAGGAAATATATATCCATGCATGCCATATATTTAGTCTATAAATCTAGAGTATTCAGAATAATTCATTACATTATTTTTAATAAGGTTTGAACTTATCATTTACGAACTGAAAACTACAGGGATATGAGTCGATTAACTTGAAGTTATATCTCTTTCTTGGTCAGGGAAGATTTACTAAACCTTTGATAAGTCTTACTGATAGATTTTATGTTAAAAGTAGATATTTTTTACAACTTAAAGACAGAATGCATTTTAAGGAGAATGATATCAGCTATGAAGTTGTTGTCAACCGGAAAGTCATTAATAACTATAGGAAAATAATTTGTCCAAAAGTTCAGTTTTTTTTTACTAATTTTCTAGGCGTACACATACTTAGATAAGAAAATTGAATTTAAATGAAAATGTAGTTCAGCATGATTTTTCATTAGTTTTAATTGCTTCTTATCAATCAGTCAGCTACAACGTAGGACCGGGCACATCTATGCATCCATCCAAGTTGCCACACCTTATTAACACAACAAGATAAACACCAAATTCATAGTAGTTAATTCAATGGTAGTAATGTATAAAAGAAAGATTGCATATAAAGATCTAATACAAGAAACAACTAGTTCGTAGAAAGAAAGGCATAAAGCAATTTCAATTTCATGGTTTAAGGAAAGACAGAGTTTACGCACCTACGCCATTGCGATCGATTTTAAGCCATATCACTCAGTCTCCAACCATTGGTTACGATAGTCGCGTGAACCCCAAACAAGTAGTCTGCATCTCCCAACATGGCTCAGACCAGGAGTTGGTGACTTCAAAGACCGATGGTACGTTTTGGTTTGACCGCCCTTAACTTTTTACCACGCATCCCCGACACTAGTCAGCATTGTGCGCCGTGATTATCGGTGATTGGGCATGCGTAATACGTGACCAAGCCGTGTCAGGCGATATAGGTTCTCAACCACACAAACTGATTTCTTATAAGTAAGGAAGACATTAATTTCTTGAAAAAAGTTGTTATTTAAAATACAGTGAATGACAAGTTGAAGTGTTTTTTCTTCGATATTTCCCAAATAAATACATGGCGTAATTATATTTCGTATTTGTATGTTATTTGACTTAGAAAGTTGCACATTAGATTTTACCTTTATTGAATTTAATAGTTTCTCATATAAAGAATATCAGCAAGTCAGTAAAAAAAATAAAAGCATAACTTGAAATAAATACGAACCTCTTTTAATATCTCCACGTGTCCATGCCTTGGACTCTTCCTCAATTCGAGCAGCCTCACGTTCTGCCGCTTCTTTAGCTTCTATAATATATCCATGAAAGAAGTAGGAGGAAAGAAAAACAGTGCAAAAATAATAAAAGACTACTTATCAATCGGAAAATGTTTTAACTAATTTATTCTGGTTAGTGTTGTTCTAGTAAGGTTTTTTCTACGGGACACGGTTTCTGACCCCATGCCCAACCCTCCTTTATCCAGTCTTGGAACCGGCAGTAACCCTAGAAGGGCTACAGGCGTAAGTAGTCAGTAAAATTAACAATTATTATCATCAATGGATAATGTTTATTTTGTTAACTGAATATTATATATCAGTTTAGTCTATCACTTCGACTTATGCTCTATAAGACGTAATACGGGTAAGTAATAATTACCCTATCATCTAAAAACTTGATAAGATTAAAGTGAAACTGTTAATGTTGATCAGGTATGATGTAGTGTCTATGTCGTTAACAGGAATATATCAATTACAGTGAATATAATATGGACTAGATATTGAGATAGAACCGTTCTAAAATATTTTTAAAAATTGAATAGATAGAACCTATTGGTCAATTCTATTATAGACAAATGAAGTACCAAGATTTATTAAAAGTTGAGAGTGATAAATTTTGTGCCTTTACGATACTGAACGTTGTGAATAAACAACAATATACTACTTATAAACAAGGTTAACAAAGGGAAACGGGAAAGAAGAAGGCCAAAGAACGCATTGCGTCGAGAATTGGAAGCAGACATCAAAAGGATTGTCTATGACAGAGTTCGACGGAGAATGTTGGTGGGCAGCCAATGTTCCTCCACGAGAGGTAACAGGCGTAAGTACACAGAATTTATGGGTGATTAAGTTAGAATAAAATCAAAATATTAAACAGTTAAAGAACACTAACTTTAGTGCTAAAGAAATAAGAGATAAGTGAACAATACAAAATAGGTGAAGTGAATAGAACGAAAGATAACAGTCAGTGTTATCATTGAATCATTATCAGGAAAATTATTTTTCAGAATAATAATTAAGATATACATCTGTGAATTTGTAAGGGCATCTACCTCTTAATATTCAGTATTTTTGTAATATTTAGAGTTTCGTTTTCATTCATTGAGTATGTGGATGCTATGGAAGAGGATAATTTTCACTAATGATTTCATAACTTTCACTTTATTTGCTTTTTTGGATCCGTAAGTTAAGATACAGTACAGAGTAGTGTGTTTACTGAAGACATATGTAAATAGATTTCAATGAATCAAATGAAGTCTCAAATGAGAATTGCACTGTAGCATTGAGACACTAAAAGAACGGAGTATTTGAAAATGGCTGGCATAACAATTTTACTGAATAATGAAAACGAACGGTTATTCTCATATACGAATGATCAATGAATTAAATTTGATCCTGACATGAAAGATTGAACGTGAAACTGTTGGGGACGTTAGATCCCCAGAACTCACTTGGAAAAGGATCTAATTTTGTAATTTTATTTAGAAAATTTGAATTTCTTTGTTTATGCGCCAAAAGCGCTCTTTTCACCTTCATGTCGCTATTGGTCCGTTGTGTTTTTTAGTATGCCATTTTGTAAGGCTTCCCAAGTACGTTTTTGTTCTGTACATATACGTTTTGATTTGTTTGTTGTGATCGCTCGTTTCTGGCAGTGCGCGGAATATACTTCCACGTTCGAACTTCGACTTCTCTCTCTAGTAAGCGGGTATGCGACGCAACAGAATAGCTAGTTATTGGTTTTTGGTCACAAGTCTTTGTTCCGTTCGCAGACTAAGTGAACTCATAACCGCTTCAAACCTAGCAGAAACAATTTTAGAAGCCTGATACGATTCACTATGAATTTCGAGAGAAGACACCTACACAATTCTGTAATGATGTAGCGATTTTGCGTAAGAACTTTATACAAGCATATACAGATATGTTTTAAGGCTGAACACTCATTCATTTAACGAATAAGCGTGACTCTTTAAACTTATTAATTATTTTATACTAATTTACATGACTAATTATAGGTTTTTATTTATGTACAATTTTAATGTGTAACTGTTTATATGTCATCGACGATTTGAACAAAACAAACTCACTCAATTCACCACTTATGGTAACATTAAACAACACACACTGTACAATGTAACCCGCACATTAATAAATGGAAACTCATATTTCCTTTGCCCCCAAGTTTGGTCCGTTGATTAGGGCTTTATGTTTTGACTTAACTCTGATAGGAATAATCATGGTAGAAGCGTTTGGGTCTACTAGTGATACAAATTCACACGGGATCTCAGTTATATCTAGTTAAAGTCTAAGAACATAGAATACAACATTTGGTATTTTTAAACAAAATCTAAGAAAAATGAAATACCTTGTTCACGTTTCTGACGTTCAGCTTCTGCAGCTAGTTCACGTTGTTTCTGTTCTTCACGTTCAAGTGCTTCTTGTGCAGCTCGACGACGTGCCTCAGCTTCTAATTCAGCCTCGTGTTTAGCTCTTCTTTCAGCCAATCTTTCCGATCGTTTTTGGTCACACAGAGCCTCCCATTCTGCCAATTTAGCTCTATACCGATTATCACGAGCTTCTTTTAATTGACCAACAAGACGCTACAATTGTACATAGTAAACAAATATGTCTGAACTATCACCGAAGCATCAGAGTGATAAAACTAATGATCGAAAAATCTTAAATGAGTTCATATCACATTGTGCTTTATGGAACTAGGACTACGGTGAAAAGTTCCAAATGTTTGATACCATTATTAAATTAGTGATGAAAAAGTGTGACAAGTTCTATGATTTATTTTCAAAGATTTTGAAATTATACAAAATGTTTGATTCGATAACGAGACTGTTTTATCTTCAGAAAGAATTTTTCGATCAGTCGTATACCTTATTTACACTCTGTAGTAGTATTTGGTAGATAAAGGATATTCGTTTGAGATACTTCATAAGGTTTAACGAAAACAGTAAATACAACGAAAGCACCCAACTATTATGTATTTCAGTCAGCTACAACGTAGGACCAGGCACATATGTGCATCGGTCTAGGTTGCCATACCTCATTAGCACAGCAACTATCACGTATTTACGACATTTTGGTAGTATTAGTGATGAGGAAAGTTCAGAACTCTTGAAACCAAGTATGCCACTTATGATTTATTTCATGAAACTTTTGTAAAATGTTGCTCTATCACA
Source organism: Schistosoma margrebowiei (assembly GCA_944470205.2). Taxonomy (NCBI): domain Eukaryota; kingdom Metazoa; phylum Platyhelminthes; class Trematoda; order Strigeidida; family Schistosomatidae; genus Schistosoma; species Schistosoma margrebowiei. Next base: position 43,447,472 of record OX104026.1, on the reverse strand, counting down.
CTGAAGTTTCCTACAGTCAGTCGGTTAGTATTAATGTAGAGCTAGGCACAAATCTGTGGTAGCCTAAATTATCCAATCGCATCAGGACAGTAAGACAAATAGCAAGGGAGTAGAAATGATATCAATGCGAATACTTATTGAGCATTTGATTAAAAAAAGTGTAAGGACTAAGAATATGGCTTGAAAAGACAATGGAAAGATATATATGAAGAGAAGCAGAAATTCAAGATAAAAAGTACGTACACTTGGGCCATCATAACTGATCCCGAGCCATGTCAACTAAAGCCTCAAACTATTAATCTCGATAATTGTACATACTTCAACCACGTAGTCTAAATATACTTGCATGGTTTAGTTTAATTACCAATGACTTTATCGGCTGATACGATGTTTTGCTTTGGAAACGCCTAGCTCTTTTAATCTAATAATACACCAGCAAACATCGGGGTTCGATGTCGGTGATCGTTTGACATGTTCCAACATGTTCCAACCGTCTTCTCAGTTCACGAAGGTCCACTGATTTGCCAAAGAATATACCAACACTTACTAATTTATGTCTAACTTCGGCATAGTTCACTCCGTCAGAGACCGATGATCAAACAATGGTAACCTACAAATATCCTGTTGTTGAATGCCATGTTTTACAACCATAAAGTACAACAGGACGAACAACTGTGCATTTTACTTATTCTTTCTTGCCTTCTTGTTTCCCAATTGTTGAAGACTATTGTAAGACATTTACCAAATACGAAGTTACACAGCTTTCAACCGAACTCCTTAGGTGAGCGGTACTAACCAGCTGACTGAACCGAGCAAAATATGTGAATCGGGTCACAATTGATTGATCACTGGGTGGTGATCAATGTCATACTTGTCTAGTCCTTATTAGTGCAGATCGAATGCTATCGATCATGTTGCAATGTGGCCACCTAGACTGTTCACGGCTCGGATAGCTCAGTGGTAACGTCTCTGACTGTGAAGCTGGGTGACACGAGATCGAATCCGCCAGGGAGCACCAGTTCCCTCAAGATTACAGGTACACCTTGCTGACGAGTGCCAAATAGCACGAAACCCGGGTCCAGGGTTTCCTGTTGACTACCTCCAGCCACCATCTAAATGTGAATCGGGTTTTAAACTTTGGATATACTGTTCTAAGCTAGACATTAAAAACAAGATAATTTGAATTAACCTTCACAACTAAACGTAAGCTAACAAGACAGTTTAAAAATGTGTTTTGAAATATATAAGCTTTTCATTAGACCATAAGTTGCTTCAATTGTGAAAATCTGTTACAAAGAACTTCAACAGGTAACAACAATTTATAAGACAGTCAACCAAATAGTGAATTTTTATTCGGAATATTTTAAATGGTACTAAAAAATATTTAACAGGAGCAATTTATTTATCGTAAACTTTGAAGAATTCACTCGTTAAAAGATTTCGGGGACATGTACTACAACCAAACATTATCACTCAAGATAAAACTGTCAGTAGATTAGATATTTCACTTTTCCTAGCATTATGAAGTGATTTATGAGTTAGCATTTACAATAGTAGAGTGATTACTTAGTATTTTAGGACTTTATACTTTCAGCCATTAAGTCATAGATTTAAACGTTGTTCTATCTACTCCAGTTTCGGCGATCGGGCAAGTATTACTAGCACTAAGACTTGAAGTGTGGCCCAAAGTCAAGGAAACACATCTGTACCTGCAAAATAGGTTACAACAACAGCTATGAACAAGTCGGCTACGAAGTTTGAAAACAGAAAAAAACATGCAACAAAATAAATACCTGGACATCTGATTTCATTCGAATTAATCGATTGCGTTCTTTCAATTGTCGTGCATGCTCGGCTTTCGAATGCTCCTCAATTTCTCTCACACTCTGCTCAAATAATTCACGAGATTCAATAGCTTCCGGCTCAATCTTTGCCTGTAACAATGGGATTTCTTCAATACGACAGGCACGTGTATAATAGTCCAATTTTTTCGCCATTGTTTTAGCCTTTTCCGCTAGTTCTTTTCGCTTTTTCTTCACTTCTTGTTTCTGAACGATTAGAAACAAACAGAATGATTAAAACTACAGTAGGAAAATAACAATTACTTGACCACAGACAAACGCTAAACAATAAAATTACTACTATTTATTAAAGGTATATTCATTGTTGAACTTAGTCATGTTGTTATAATTCTCTCTTATTACAACCCAGCTATTCCTATTGCTTTGTATTCTCAGACACCAATTCACTTGACGAGTCCTCAAATCAGAACACAGGTGAACAGGAAAGGGATTATATTCCAAATAACAAAGTTAGATGGAAGTAAGAAGCGCAATAGAAGGAACGCTAGAATATTTGTAGTTTTTTACATGAGAAGATTCTAGAGTGTACTCTGAGTATCGACTAGCGCTGATTAAATAAGAACTAGCCAATCAGCGTGCATTAACACAATTGTACATTGAACATGCTTTAATCCAATCTGTGTCCCACTAACACATGTAGATGGGTGCAGACAACACAGTTGAGGTCCGTGTGGTTATCGTAATCAAAGATTAAAGGTTTTCGCTGACATGGGTCTAAATGGTTTATGATGGTGCAGGTGCATCCGATTTTTGTCTCCCTCTCAAATCCTGAGATTATAAATCCCTCGTGTTTTTTTCTTTCCGAGTCGAATCTTCGATGTCTGAATTTTTCGCTACCGTTAATATTGTTACTATGTTTACTACTCTGAGATTTAGTAATGGGATATGGCAACTTAAGCCGAGTGCATATGTGCCAGGTTCTACGCTGATTATGACCGATTAACATATGTATTGGAAAATAAGACTATGGAAAAAATGTAAAACATTTGTTGCTAAGGTGATCATGGGATAACTCAAATTTTGTTATTAATCTTAAAGTCTTACGGATAACGGTAACCGTGAATGCTTTCTTAACTCAATTTATTAAATGACTTTCGCCCATTTCTGATTAGTTGTCACAACTTTTCTGCATGCCTCAAAGTCACGCTTTCGTTACTATATATGCTAAGACGTGCTCAAACATCTAGTTTTTCTTACACTCCATCTTAGTGGCAGCGGATAACTATTAAAATGTTGCATGTAAGATGTATAATTTATTAAAGTTCATATTTGTCTCATTCATATTAGAAAACCCACAATTGTTCACCAACAACATTTGCCGTCAACCCAATACATAATTGTTTATAATCAGGAAATAATACTTGTAATAAAAAACTAAACACAAAAACATTCCATTTCGTGATACCAAAAGAGTGCTGAACGTAACTGAAATCAACAATTGGAGGCGAAGAGAGACTAAGCTTTTTTTAATTCGAATTTTGATAAACTTTCGTTGATTAGAAATTTAGGATCTGAAGAAAGACAAATATATATAGGCACCTACACCATTGTGAATGATTTTGAGCCACATCACCGAAGATCTCTAACCATAGATTCTGATTATCACGTGGACTCTAACCAGGTAGTCTGAACCTACTCACAGGGCTCAGTTGAATAGTCAGTGTTTCCATGGACTAATGATATGTTTTAATTTGGACACGTCTAGCTCTCTCTCGACCTATAAATATACCAACAAACATCGAGCATCTACATAGTTAGTAGATAAGCATACATATTACATTATTTCAGTTGATCAAAACTCATTTTTTTGGTTGATCGATTAGTCTCACTTATAATCCAACACTGACTGAGTATAAAAACATTGTAACCCCTTGAAAATAATTGATTTAATAACAACTCGAATCCCGAGAGTAAACAAGGATGTATTGATTTTCCAGGAAATAATTTTACTAGTCTAGTGGTCAATACTTTAAGAGCATTTTCCAGAAATTTTGCAAAACAACAAACACATGTAATACATAAAAGGTTAATTTATAAATGAATAATACTGAGAATAACATACTTGCTTGTTAATAAGTTTATCTGCATCAAAGTTTTCAAGCTGTTCTTCTGTTAACTCTTTTAAATCAAGTTTTGTATCAATTTTTAAATCTAAGAACATTTTCAAACTAGTACGTGCCATTCGTAATTTTAGACGAGCTTTCTCATCTTCAGTTTTCATTCGTTCACGTTGTATAGCTTCATTGGCCAAATTGGTTTCTTCCGCTTTCAATAGACGCTCTTGTTCTGCTTGACGTCTTGCTTCAACAATGCTGTAATACTAGAGTGGCAAACAAAAATAAAGAACGATCAAGTATTTTTACTATTTTAGTGAAGATAAATTACAAACGACCATCTTTTTTATTTAGTAAAAACAAATTACCTGATCTCGTTTACCCTGATACGTCTCAATCTCTTCCTTTCGGGCTTCGATTAAACAACGTCGATTAAGCAATTCACTGCGTAAGACTTTTTCATTTTTCCGGTAATCTTGAACAAGTGCACGTCGACAATTAGCTAAAGACTGACCAACTTCCAAAATATCAGTTATCTGTTGCATCACTTGAGCAAACATTGTTAGTTGACGAGACAATTTGTCTGGGTCATTTACATGGGTTGACTAAAAGAATTAAAAATAAAGTTACATTATCAAATACACCTTTACATAAGAAAACGCTCAAAATTTAAATTGACGTATACTGGATACTTTCAACTCTTGAAAGTGCAAAAGTAGTTTGTAGCATTCACTAAACAATAAGCGATGTCGAGAACATAAGTCTAAAATGGCTAGTGAAACAAAAAAAGACTTTAATGTTGGGTACCCAGTAGGAAACCTTGGATCTAGGTCTCGTGCTAATTGGTACTCACCAGCAAAGTGTATCTAGAACCTTAAGGGAACTGGCGATTCCTCGTGAATTCAAATCCTCGTCACCTAGCTTCATAGTTTGAGATACTACCAAAAAGATATTCGAATCACAAATGACCTATAGGACTGAGATATCTGTAAGTGATTGGTCAATGGCTAATCAGTTATAATATTAGGGACACCTAACATCATGAATAAACCATATTATCTGGAGTTTTAAAGATGGGAGGAAAATCAGCAACTGAGAACCATAGATGCAACTCGTTTGATATTTACATAAGGGCTAGGTGAAACTACTAACCTATCCAAAATAACGTAGGTAGCGAAGGTTTATGAACATGAAGTTTACTAGTCAGTCTGCCATACCTAACCGAGGATCTGGCACATAGGTGGGTCGGTTCAAGTGGTCACATATTAACACAATAAGGTGAGAAAAAAACAAGACTCCCAAAAGAGTAAATAAGATTATACATAGGTAAAATGATTCAGAAAGAAATAATAAATTCGCGGAATGAAAGAAGTGTAGGTATTTGAAAACAAGCAATTCATCCGAGCTTTTACGGCCGATCATGTGCTATGTAACACAACGTATCCAATCATTAGTTACGACAATAGCGCGAACTCCAACCACGCAGTCTGAATCTACTAACACGTTTCAGTCAGATTATCAATGACTTCATCGACTGATGCTACATACTGGTTTACCCGCCCGTAATCTGCTTGAAAAAGAAGTATCCCAATCAGTAAGTTACTACGTAGGTAATATGATTTTAGATAAATATTCGTAGTGCAAACATTTATCAACACTTAAACAGTGAATCTTGTACTAGTTGGGTTTTTCGTTCTTCATTATTTTTTATTCTTGCATCTCGTTACTTTTAAACAGTAACAAATTCAGATACTGCATGGTTTGGTCCGAATTCGAAAGTTGTTGGGATTACCATTCTTTGAAAAAGCTACGTAGATGGATTAGGGGCCTTATCAATTTTGATTACTTAAAAATTAAGAAACTTTTGCAGGAATACATAAAGACTTATTGGTTTTTATCAACTTTAACAACCTAAGATAGAGAGAAACATATTTATCCGTTAAAAAGGAAGTATTCCCGTAAAACAGTTTGCTTTTGTATTAATTTATAAATGTCGAAGGTCTTCGAAGGGTAGGTAACTTGGTCAGGTTTCTAGTGTTTGATCATGGATATTTTTAAGCATAATACTTGCGATCAGTGAACTCACTCAGTAAGTCGTGCTAATTTTAGACGCGGGGTACTGAGCAGGAATAAAACGATGATCACTGGTTCTATAGACTACTATCGACTAAAATTGTTTACATATAAATTCTACAAAAGCCAAGAGTAAAGTGGTCTTAGTTCATAGAGTTATTGCTTCCTGAACGTTATCAAGAAATATAGGCTTTCTTGTTGGGGATTGAGGAGAGATTGCAACCTATCGCTGAAGAATTCAAATGATATGGCTTGAAATTAAACACAATGCACCGATAGGTTTTTCGATTTTTCTTTAGACTCATTTTTCTTCAATGCATAGGACGTGTAATCTCGTATATTTGGTGTAAATTATATTTTGTAAGTAGACGACTTTTGTTAGTATCAAGGACCAATGGATAGTGGTTTTGTTTATGCTTTTATTTGTTAGATAACATTTAAAATTCTATACAAGAGTTTACAGAAATAACATGACATCATACTCCTAGCTAACGTGAGTGGTCAAAGAATATTCGCGTAAAACAATGAGAATCGATAGAATGGAACGAGACGTTAGAAATTAATTAGTTTTTAAACTTGTTGAAGTTCACGTATACGTTAAGTAAATAGACGGAACAAGACTAAAACTTGCGTTGTACAAATCAATCTGTACATACACATAAACTCATACCAGTCATTCAGAAGGATTTTAACTAAATATTAAGGAACTGGTAGCATAATATACCTGTGATACTAACTGTCCACCATATTCACATTGACTTATTCCCAGATCTGTAAATTTATCAAAGAAAATGGCTTGTTGTAAATGATTGACTCGAATAGGCAGTTCCAAATTATGAATCAACTCAATTACAATCCTTTCAAGTCGAATAGGCTCCATGAATGGACATAGTTTGAAAAATTCGTTGAAATCCAAGCTTTGATAGACTTGAGATAATTGTAGAAGTGTTTTTGCTACGATAACATCGTGCAGTTGCGTAATGTACACTTGGAGATCTGAACAGGTGGTTATATGGGCGAGTGCTGGTTGAACAAGTTCCCAAAGTTTCAAAGGTTGAAAATCCGCTTCTAGAACTTGGTACAACTTAGCTAAATTTGACGGGACAACAGTGTGCACTTTATGACGAACCAGATCACGTATTAAACTTTGACGAGTTGGTACTTGAATGAGACCTAGAATTCAGTGGAATGTTACGAATAATTATTGGAAATAAATTACCCAAAAGTCCAGCAAGTGTTTTCTGTTTCATAATAGTGTACTCGCCAGATAAGAATTTGTCAGCATTCAGTTTCGCATTTGGCAAAGGAATGGCAACAGTTGCACAAAGTACACGAGATCCAAGATCAGATAGTTCTTCACGAGTTAAATTCTTTTTCTGATCACGATATAACGTGTAAAGTTTGTGTAAAGCAGCAGCGTGATATAAATGGCAACCGCATCGTCGAAAAAGTTCCGCTGTTTTTGAGTAGTAATTGGTCATTAATGAAGGCATAGCATGTATTCGTGAAATCATCATAAAACTCCAAATATCTTCAACAGTTTTAAAAGCTTCGTTATACATATCTAGTTCCATAGCACAATCCAACTGTCGTAATCTAGTCTCTAAGTGTAATGTCTGTGTTTCGGTATTATTCAAATTTATAGCATTAGGTGCATTAGGTTGTAACTGATTCTGGACTTTCTGAGTATGTTGTCGAATCTTTTATAAGTATGAAGAAAATAATAATAATAATAATAATAATAATAATAATAATAATAAATAATAAATAAATAATGAATGAATAATTAACATACCAGTTCACACAGCTTTTTGAATTCCGTCTTCCGACCATACTTCAAGCAGAAGTTATAAGCTGTAAAGTGTACGAAAAAGTGGTTAGTAATGTCCAAGACTTACCATCATGAGCTACTTCATGATACAGCTTTTCTAACTTCGAATTGCTACGTAACAAATCTAGCACCAAACGATAGGAATCCCAGAGAAATTTTAGCCATGGCATCAGAATCGTTCTAGCAGATCGGTCTTGAGTACCCTCCATACTAACTGCATTTAACATGAGACTATACAATGGAAAGAATAGGAAACAAGCACTCAAATCAACATGTAGAAAATGCAAGCAAAACTTAATTCTTCAATAAATTTAGTCTTTGACTAGTAATGAAAACTAAAAACGATACATTATTCTGTTTCCGATCACTGATTTATATGGCAATACGCAAGTACACATTGTTTCCTGATCATTTTTGTCAGCTGTTTCAGTAGTAATAATAATTATTACCAACTTATAACTAGGTATAGGTTCGTACACAGCTCCAAGCGATACTAAATGTGAGGGATGGTGATGCTACCTTGTTATTCAAATCTAAGGTGGAGCAGGGTTTGGGCCTGTGACCCCTGAACTACCTATCAAGTATCTAATTTAAGTTGTTCGCTTTTTAGCCACAGTACTTGTGAGGATTAGTGATAATAGATAGTCTCGCGGGCCAAAGCAAAAGTAACTGGCTTCAAAAATGTAACCAGTTGATTATAAGCTGAGTGCTTCTAGTTACTAAACCACCGCTGATCCATTTTCTGTCAGTGACTTTAAGGTCACAGCCTGTTTGGATTTTACCCATACCTCAGGTAGGTTGGTCATATGAGTGTTGGTAGCAACCAACTAATTCTCAGTGTATGTTCGGAATATGACCTGCCCCACTACTACAAGAGCTCGAGGTTCAAAACAACTATATGAAAATCATTAAGTGATTTCTTCAAAGATTGAATGCAATGAAAATGCCCGAAGATATTTATGTTGTCCATTACTAACAACCATGTCTTACAGTCCTTAGGTAAAAAGGTGTACCAACACATACTACAAATATATTGCATGATAATGAAACTCGAAAACACGTAAGGAAGAACTAAATGCACACAACCTACAAACCTTTCTGGAGTTTCCAGGACATCCAAATCCTCAATTTCCATGATAGCACTCTTTGACACTTCTTGAGCTTCTTCAGTTTTACCCTTTATCTGGTTCAGGTAGTAACGAATAACTTGCTCGAGTGAAATAGTGTTTTCCTAATAGATATTAGCGGAATAGAAATATTAAGGATGGAAAAGAGATTACCATAACACTCATATTTTTGTACGTATAAATTGCTTTTCTGAAGTGGATGTTCTTACGGAGTTCTACACAAAGTTCAACAAACAGCATCATTAATTCTTCTAAGACCTTTTGCCATTGTTTAGTTCGTCTAACTCGCATCACTTCGTACAAAATTTCCAAAGCGTTAGACTTTTTGTCACATTTTATAAGTTCTATTTAATAAAAAAGGGGGGAAATGTTAATTATATATATTATGCATGTTAATTGAGAGGATGTTTGACAAATTAGCTCACGAAGCAAATGGAAACGGAAAACAGAATAATGTAAGTGCAATAACGCTTTTACGATCAATCTGTTAAAGATAGAAATCACGTATGTACAACATGCAAAAGTATAATACTAATCTTAACGTTTTTTGTATTGCTAAAATTCGGAAATTTTTAAAATTAATGACTGCTTCACTCGTAAAATGTATGAAAATGGGCATTTGTATGGCAGTCACGATGAAAAAACCCCAGAGTAACCAGGCATTTATTTGTACCTTGAGCTTACGGGAAAAATATCAAAAGATAGCACTAATTAAACAAGATTTTATATTTTTGAGCGAAGATAGGTGCTATTACAGATCGACGTTCACAGATGACCTGACAGGTCGAGTTCCCTTAACAAACCACCGTAGATGTGAGTTTAACGGAACATGTAGTGTGATAGCACGAATAATAGTGAAATTTATGTTGATACGGTAAGACTAAATATATAGACAGTGTAACATCTCAAAATTGAAACCAAATTATATAAATGTAATTACGTCACTGTGTCCGAATTTGAACCACCTTACACACGGTCTCTAATCATTGATTATGACCATTGCCTCAAGCAAGTAGTCAACTTACACAGCTTAATCCGATAATCGATAACTTTATGGAAAAACTATCTTGTTTTGACTGCAATTAGCTTTGCTTTAACATACTTGTACCCCATCCATCATGTCTCAAGGTAGGTGGTTGAAATATTTTCAACATATAATCTACGTCACAGTCGAGTTTATAAACATGTACTTGACATACAAGTTACTCAACTTCGGCTATGGTACAAACAATAAAAGATGCTGATCTTCTTTAATAACTTACATAGACAAATGCAATAATTAATGCAGATGATTTTAACAATTAAATAGTCTTAGTCAAGCAGGAAATATCAACAGAAACTAGACACTTTTAGCACAGCAAAAGCTGCTACAATAGCCTGTTGTAATTAGAATCACTATACATTCGTACGGAGTCAACGTTATCCAAGACTGATTTACTTATGATTTACGGATTTAGGACCAATAGAACTGGTTACAAAATATGAATAGCCACCTCATAGTGTTGAACTAAGGATAGCAGATAAGTAGTGACAACTTCAAGGGTGCGTCAGTTCGTGACGCTCTTATATGTACGTTAAGCATATGCAGTAGTTATGAACAATCTCCAGATAACCATCATCATCTGTTACAGACTAAGCAATGTCTCGAGAGCACCCACAGAAACTGTGTTTCCTCTCTAATCTTGCACACCACATTCTTTTGGTACTTTACTATTTAGTTCTTTACAGCTATATTATGATTACAAAAAGAATAAGTTTGAGGTCACCACAACTTTCAGCAGATAGTTAGAACTTGAGCACCAAGTTATACGTCTCTTAACCAACAAGATAAAAAACTTTTGCAACAGTGTCTGAGGACATAATGCTAAACAAATATAACGTGAAGCGTAAAAATGTGTCAACCACTGGGTTCGAATTTTTTCCTAGGGATACTAGTTATTTATTCGGGTTAGTGGTGCGCAAAGCTAAAAAAAAAGCCAATGAAACCCTAATAACTATGTCAAGAGCTTCACAAATTCCGAACACTCGTCAACAATTTGCCTCGAGTTTCGCAACATGTTTGCACGTCGGTGACAGCGCTACGAGCAGAATGACATTTAGTTAGTCTCGAAAAAAGCACGTCATTTAATAAAGAATAAATAACGCCAACAATCTAAACGTTTTTCATGGTGCTAGTTTTTTAATATTCTCAGCAAGCAAAATCTGTGATTAGTCACTGATCTCGTAAGCCTCGATGTCCCATATGAGAGAATACAGTTAACGTAATTGTTTAAACACCAAAAATGTAAATGCTCGACTTCAACTGGAAATCTATACAGTCACTCATAGCTTTGTATGGCTAATGGTTGATTCCCAGAACTGGAACCCACTGAGACATGACGCGTCGAACAATGTAATTTTAGCTAGGACGTTTACAACATACCTCTTGCTTTAGTCAATGCAGTTTCCGGCTTATGATACTGGCTTGGAGGCATTATCACATGAAGACACGCGAACACACAACGTTCAACTAGAGCGGTACACACGAATGACTAAAAGTAGCTTCAATCTTGAATCCTCGTCATATTATCTTAGCAGACTTATTGTTCGTTGCGATTCATGCTCAGCCTTCATTCAACTGATTTTTATTCATATAGTTGACACACAGGTTAAGATAAGGTTCTTCTGCTATGACAAATGTGATTCTACAATAATGTTTGGAATCCAAAGGTTTTTGAGATGAAACATTTAACTATGAGTATATGTGGTATTTGTGTTTAGGTCACAGAATGTATTTATTTGGTGCCAAAACATAAACTCTCGGACAGGGTAACTTTGTGGAAATATATCCCCGCTACTTCACATATTCCAAAATATACAGTTTCAGTTTGCGAAAGGTCAATGGTAAGATTGCCTGTTAATCCTAATGATAGAGATATTCCAGCAGGCTCAACTTTTTCCGAAATCCGTAGACAATTTATGCTTCAGCCGCATGTCAAGGTTAGGAATTCCATTGGTTGACAGTTCGATGGACAAGATGGTACTCGGTTTGCAGGTAACTTATTCCAGACATGCGAACGGTTGGGAGTATCCTTGTGAATTCGCTGTTCCAGAGGACGGCAAAAATTTACGACTGGGCAATTCTAAAACAGCGAAAATGTCTTTTTTATTCCTTCTACATGACGTGGAGAATAGATTTATTTACTAAACCTTTTTCAACATATCTGTCTTTATTAAGCAGTGGATAGGTGAAGAAGTTTGAGTTTCGTTCAAACACCCACTGTTACCAGGGTGAAAAATGTCATAACATCTACGCAGACGAAAGATCTACTCAGTGATTAAAGTCTACTTAAATATTCAGCAGCTGAAACATAGCAACAAATATTGGTTTACAAGTCTCAGTTGTCAGTGGACCTTAGATAAGTATATGTCCTAACCACATGCATATTACGGGCATCAGTCGAACATGTATTTGTTCTTGAGCCACAAGCATGCATTATAATGCATTCGGGAGCAATAATCAGTAACCGCCTAATTTCGAACATGTTATTTTGAGGCTGTGAAATATTCGTTCCCTACTGTGATGTATGGTGCATTTGTCGACAGACATATGTAAAACGTAACACAAGTCAGAAGTGAAATGCCAGGCAACGGAAAGTTAAGAGGATCGGTTTGAAGAGAATAGTAATGCAAATAGAGGCTAATTGTAAAAGCAATGAAGGAACGATGGAGTTTGAGACAATCGATGGAAGATTTGCAAACACGTACTTATTGTGTAGTTTTTCACATTTTACGAAAGAACTGTGCAATTTCGGACTGAATAATTGAAGTGCTTTTCTCAATCTCAGATGTCGTTTAGCACACTTTTATCTGTATCTTGAGTATATGATAAGGCTGATCATGAAGAGACTAGAAAATTCATAAGGATATAAGAAGAATAAAATTGGCCATAAAACTGTACTCTATATCAATCAACCAGATAAAGGTTTTTGAACTAGATGACTTAGAGTTAATCCGTACTTTCCGTTGGCATGTAACTAAACAAAAATCGTAACTTACTCCAACCGTGCCTAATGTAGACGGTGATTCGGTAGGAATTTATCAAAAGCCTTGCCGGAGTTAATAAATTTTATATGTATGGTTAACTTCTAATCCCTCAGAACACAATGATAGCTTATGGAGACATCAATAACCTATTTTGTAGCCATTCTGCTCTTCATAGATAATCTATCCTTTCCCAAACACTAAAATAACGTTTTGGAGAATGATCTTGCGTAGTATCTTTACAACATGTGCGATTTCAGCTCTCATGTACACGCGGCTACCTATTCTAAAGATAAAACTCGCTTTAATTATTGGTTAGTAATGAATGATATAGCTTAAGAGCCACTACCGTCCCATAAGTTATACTAAACCAAGGATATTTGTCCGATAAGAAATAGTGAATTTTTGATCATCGTAATATCTAGAGTATAAGTATCATGTATTATCTGTTCCTGAAAGTAAAATGCCTATACCATACTTATGATGCTAAAGTAGCCTAAGAATAGTTGAGCTTGTCATAATCGCCTTACATTAATGGTGTGCCAGCACCATCTCCATGTAGTCCGGATAAATTCCCTTTCTTCTTCATCCTGCGTTTCGTGCGAGAAGATTAAGTATAGTTTTAAACAAACATTGTTTCAGACCCTTTCTAGACTTGAGTAGATCTTTAGTACAAGCATTTTTAACCAACCGATATTAGGCCAGTCTCACCAGCGCCTAGTAACCGTACTCTTTTCAACATTACTTCCTTTGTACGGCAATTGGTGTAGACGTTTCCACTGAAACATTGCGGAAATTCGTGGGTTTTAAGGGATCGTTCATGGTATTTGTGGACAGGTAATGGTGGGTTAGTGCATTTATTATCAATGTTAGTTGTGAACTTGAGTCAGGCCTCGTCGTCTTTTAACTTCCCGTAATGTTGAACATATTGTGACTGCATTGACAAGATTTCATCAAAATTATCTATCTAGTAACTCTATTCTTAAGATCATTCAGTCATACATTTACGTTATAGTTTCAAAGTCTTGGTCACTTTATGACATAGGGCGAAATGTTGAATTTGACTTGAGATTCGTCATCCAACTTACACGAAGTATTATATAATAAATAATATTCCTTACTCCTTAAATTTCAAGCGGTAATTACTTTTTATGGCAAAGCAAGGGTCACATTCCTACAATTGAAGAACATATGGAACTCAAAACAACTTTCAACCAATATCAAAGTCAGAATTTTCAATAAGAACGTCAAGGCAGTTCCACTGTATGGAGCTGAAACTTAGAGAACTACAACAACCACCATCAAGAAGGTACAAGTATTTATAAATAGCTATCTACGCAAGATACTCAACATCCATTGGCCGGACACCATCAGCAACAGCCTTTTGTGGGTGAGAACAAACCAGCTTCCAGCTGAAGAGGAAATTAGGAAAAGACGATGGAAATGGATAGGACATACATTACGTAAATCGTCAAACTGCATCACGAGGCAATCCCTAACTTAAAATCCTGAAGGGAAGTGAAAAAGAGGAAGGCCAAAGAACACATTACGTTGGGAAATAGAATCAGATGTGAAAAGGATGAACAACGATTAAAAAGAGCTAGAAAGGATTGCCCAGGACAGGATTGAATGGAGAATGCTGGTGAGCGGCCTATGCTACTTCACGAGGAGTAACAGGCAATGAAGAAGAAGTGAATTACTTTTTATACTCCACTCTCACGGGCAATAGTCCAGTGAGCAGTGTTTCTTTCTTACTAATCAATGTTCTGTCCATCCTTGAAAGTGTGACGTTTGTGAGGTAGAGCTTAACACTACATAAAGACAGAGCTTGTTGAGTGAACGTAGGTCATTTAAAGACCATTTAAGTAGCTTCGTGTCGCACACGATCCGTAATAAGTCATCTGCTCGCAAAACTCCAACACCTTAAAACTTATTATCGTGAGATCGTTCTCTCTGACTTTTTGACTCTAGTACCAGTTTATTTTGGAAAAGTCTTTTCGAATAAAACCCCTTACCCACTCAGACTGCCTCTACCTCTCATTATCAAGTTTCTGTATTTTTTAGATCCGAATATCACTTTAAGTAGCCCAGCTCTAGAATCATTTACTTAATCACCTAGTCCATAAATTTTAAGTGAAGCAACCACTGGGAGTTCGTTGGACACTCATCTAACCATTACAAGAAGCAAATAAATGCTCACTCACACTAAAATGGGTAAGGATAATGCAACGCACTACATTTTAAACAAGATTGAACTTATAAAAATCTATTCAGCTAATGTGTATCCGATACTGAACTGCATATCATACCTTACTTATTCAGAAACTATTTGTACACGTCTTTTCTTCGGCGGTTGACTTCAACTTGATTTCTGATGACCTCAGTTTTCGAGAATATAGGTAGTAGTTCTCAGTGTTGTAGAGATATGGGCGTTTTTGAATGGTAGCGGAATGTCACGCACTTCATGTGCGGTAATACTTTGTTGTATTTAGTGTTCTACCACAATGTCGTGCCTGTCACAGAGAATCTCGGCAAATACGTCCTGTCTCGCGACCATGAATCCCCGTTTCCCATTCATTTTTCAACGAATACAGTATGTAAATAATACCTACATGTTACAGTGTTTGGTTGATCTATATTAATGAGCCTCACATTAGAAGTGATCTCATATGGTTACACATTTAGTAGATCTTGCCAAGTGAGTTGAACACACTTTCTTCACAAGGTAAGTTGGTGAATACCAAAATGAGAGGCCATATTGCCTGTGACTTTCATCATTATGTGCTATAACTCTCTTTTCAACTCCCGACGCAGAGTTTAAGTGTTTTGAAATGTTAGTTCTGACTAGCGTTTTCTAAAGAATAAGACTGCTGACCCCGTGCCGAACACTTCTCCTTTACCCAGGATTGGAACCGGCGGTAATTCTAGGAGATCTACAAAGGAAGTTATCAGGAAAATCAGCATCTATCGAATTTGAATCAGATCTTGATTCATTCAGCTCATTTTTACAAGGATGTTTATCAAAAATATGTGAATCATTGGAAAAACTCATATTTGGTAAACCAACATGAGGAATTTATAAGGAATTGATTCATTAGAAGCTTTGTCTCACAGAGATTATGAGTTGCATTTGATACAGTTGTATTCGTTGTGCTGCTCCAATTATTTTCTCCAACTTTCCTGACAAACATCGCATGAAATATTAGTTTGTTCTGTCTGGAGTTCGATTTCAGGGCAATACAAGGCTAACAGGTCTTTGCGTAACTACATAGGCAAATTTATGGTGAGATCACATAAGTGCACAGCAAGACATCAACATCTGAAAGGAAGCACGGGATACAGTGGACATCTAGGATGCAGCTGGACGATCTAGACTTCACAGATGATCTGGCCCTTCTATCCCAAACGCAACAACAAATGCAGGAGAAAACGAACAGTGTAGAAGCAGCCTCAGCAGCAGCATGTCTCAATATACACAAAGAGAAAAGCGAAATTCTCCGATACAACACATCATGCATCAATTCAATCACAATTGACGGAGAAGATTTGGAAGATGTAAAAACCTTTACATATTTGGGTAGCATCATTGATGAACACAGTGGATCTGATGCGGATGTGAAAGCGTGGATCGGTAAAGCAAGAGCAGCATATTTACAATCAAAGAACATCTGGAACTCAAAGCAACTGTCAACCAACACCAAGATCAGGATTTTCAATGCAAATGTAAAAACAGTTCTACTGTATGGGGCAGAAACCTGGAGAACTACGAAAGCTATCATCCAGAATATACAGGTGTTTATTAACAATTGTCTACGCAAATTACTTCAGATCCGTTGGCCGGACACTATTAGCAACAACCAACTGTGGGAGAGAACAAACCAGATCGCAGTGGAGGAAGAAATCAGGAAGAAGCGCTGGAAGTGGATAGGACACACATTGAGGAAAGCACCCAACTGCATGTGTCACAAGACAAGCCCTCACATGGAATCCTCAAGGCCGAAGGAGGAGAGGAAGACTAAAGTACGCATTACTTCGGGAAATGGAGATAGACATGAGAAAAATTAATAAGAACTGGAGGGAATTAGAAGAGAAGGCCCAGGACAGAGTGGGTTGGAGAATTCTGGTTGGCGGCCTATGCTCCATGGGAGTAACAGGTGTAAGTAATTAAGGCAATGCAAAAGCTGACAATATGATTTGAGCACATACATACATGTGAGAGGAAATAAATCATCGACTGATATTTAAGCAATCAGCATTTTATCTCAAGTCTTTCATGTGACCGAGTGATCATAACGGTACAGAGAAATATGTAAATTGTTGTTGTTCAAATAAAAATTTCTATTAAGTAGGTAAATAGACGGCCATAGCCAAAATTAACTGTAGTCGAAATCGGTTGTAAAACAGTTGTAATATAATCCTCGAAAGCTTTGGAATTTGAATGTATATCTAACTGTTCAATCACAAGCGTCACAGAGATGCCAATATGGTAGTTAGGAGAACTTGAATTATTATGCGAACTAGGTATCCCCCAAGCAAGGCAGTTTGAGTCAGGTAGAAATCGGTCAGTACAAACGAACGTTTGTATTTCGAATTCAAAATTAACCAGGAAATCGACCATGAACGAAATATTAGTTCATGCAAACACCACAATTCTTCACACGTGTATGATAATCTGCATATATTTTTTATTTTCTGTGTTTCTTACGCAACTCACGAGAATCGAATGTAATTCTTTCTATTTTTTGTATCCTATTTTATAATCTCATGTATGAAATACATTTATGCGCAATTCGATTTATTTCCGGCTTTTATATCCACATTATTATCAGCCTGATTATTTGACAGCGAATATATTAAATTGGGTAAGAAATATGCTGTATGAACACCTTCATCTCTTATTAATGCTGGAGTCGAACCGATGCTTCAATCCTGTTTATATGGCTGAAGTTATTTCTAAGAGAAGGGTACCAAATTAATTAGCTAAGCACTGTAGAATCAGCTACTGAGCAGGTAAGTATTGTGTTTGTCCAAGAGGGTGTTATAGGACCTGTCTTACTCACTATATACGTCAACAATAAATTAGTGCTGATGCCTCGATGAACATAAGGCTGTCAAGTATTATTACACGAGTCAAACAGAAGATAATTTCTATGTTAATCATCTTGAATTGAACATGTGGCGAAATGCTTGACATGCTTATTTTGTAAATAGTTTTTGATGTTATTTGTATTTATTCTACTAGTTTTTCATAGCCTGTACATTTACTGTTAAATGATTGTACGTGTTGTTTAAGTGCATGACCTTGAACACACTTTCTTCCGTCGTGTTACACTCATAGCATGACACGCTCTGTTACCTGGTAACACATACACTGCTATACACGTACCTCTTGTTCTCCATTAACTCGTGATTGTGTTAACTGAACTCTAAATCAACTACTGTCAACATTTATAGACTGCAACCAAATTCTAAGTTTGGTTATATCACTGGAAGGACATTAATCTTACTGAAATCTTCAGTCATCCATAATTGTGGATTTTGGTACCAAACTCAACCGGAACACATACAAACCTGTTGAGTTAAGTGACGTCTCTATTTTTTGTTGTGTTTATAACGTTCAACTGATATACACTAACATTACAGTTTGTACTTATTAACTCTGTTATCATTTTTGAGTTCATATATTATTTGGTCCACCACAAACAGGGTAACTGAGTATTTTTGTCTCCTTATTCTTTCTTATCAAATTTAACTTCATAAACGTCCTATTATTATGAAAGCAAGTGTTTAAGTAAAAAGGTATGAGGACGAATGTTGGTTTGATAGATTTGTAGTTTCATCGACCACAAAATACTTGAAAATAGTATATACTATTTTGAACGATGGTCAATAGGTAAATAGAGGTCCTAATGTAGCTTAATTTCTGCTGAATGTCACATATTACCCCTATTCTGATTTTATTATGATTATGTGGTTGCATCTATTAGAGTATCAGTTCAATATACGTTAATATAGACTTCACAGTGAAATATAACAAACTGAATAGTAAAAATAGGCATCTGTTGTTCGAATTTTCGTAATGATTCACTTTATAAAAATGAATGTGAATATATCGCGTAGCATCCGTGTTTAGGAAATATCTGAAGTGGTAAAGAAGCCACTAAAATAATCAGTTTTATAAATACTTGACAACGATACCGACACAGATAGCTATAATGAAGACCACTAGCTGAAAGCTCTTTATCAAGAATCATCTACAGACTACAATACGACCTACACTTCTATTCTTCTAGATAACCAATCTAGATGTCTGACGTTGCTCTGGTTATCTCTATAATCATACATAAGTTCTGTCAAAACAATCATCACTTACGTTCTTGCTCTCATCCGAAAAAAATCGTTGGAAAGTACTTGAAAAGATGAGTTACTGAACTCTGTCTTATCGGTTGTATCTCCAAACTTTCGATTTGAAAACATAGAGGAGTTAAGGATGATTGACTAAACATTAACACATTAGACATCTACAATGATACTGTCGTATAAAAATTTGATTAGTGAGTTTTTCTTATATGATAGTTTTGATACTTGCTTACTTACGCCTGTTATTCCTCGTGAAGGAGCATAGGCCGCTCACCAGCATTCTCCACTCAAGCCTGTCCTGGGTAATCCTTTCTAGCTCTTTTTAATCGTTGTTCATCCTTTTCACATCTGATTCTATTTCCCAACGTAATGTGTTCTTTGGCCTTCCTCTTTTTCACTTCCCTTCAGGATTTTAAGTTAGGGATTGCCTCGTGATGCAGTTTGACGATTTACGTAATGTATGTCCTATCCATTTCCATCGTCTTTTCCTAATTTCCTCTTCAGCTGGAAGCTGGTTTGTTCTCACCCACAAAAGGCTGTTGCTGATGGTGTCCGGCCAATGGATGTTGAGTATCTTGCGTAGACAACTATTTATAAATACTTGTACCTTCTTGATGATGGTTGTTGTTCTCCAAGTTTCAGCTCCGTACAGTAGAACTGCCTTGACGTTCTTATTGAAGATTCTGACTTTGATATTGGTTGAAAGTTGTTTTGAGTTTCATACGTTTTTCAGTTGTAGGAATGCTGTCCTTGCTTTGCTAATCCTCGCCTTTACATCTGCATCTGAACCCACTTGTTCATCGATGATACTTCTCAGGTTTGTGAAGGATTCTACATCTTCCAGAGTTTCGCCATCAAGTGTGATTGGATTGGTGTTATCCGTGTTGTATTTGAGGACCTTGGTTTTCCCCTTGTGTTTGTTGAGGTCTATTGATGCAGAGACTGCTGCTACACTGGCTGTTTTTATCTGCATTTATTCGTGTGTATGCGATAGGAGGGCTAGGTCATCTGAGAAGTCCGAATCGTCTAATTGTTTCTGAGCTGTCCATTGTATGCCGTGTTTTCCCTCAAATGTCGAGGTCTTCATAATCCAGTCGATAGTTTTGATACGATTGTACATTTCAGTAAGGTGAAATTCAATACAAAAACATGGATCATGATACATTCATCCCACCGTCAGGAGACATATATTGTGAATCTTTGTAATTACGACTCTAAATTACAATGGTTGATAAGAAAAGCTGACTAAGTATAGTTGGATATGAGCTAGTAGTAGAATCGAACACTCGTATTTTAACCTATTTAAAACTCATAACATGGATTCACATGCATCTGAATATTTGTATTTACACAGATACTAAAACTAAGAGACTTTTACTTCAATTAGATACTCTTTAACCAATGAGTTACTGAGTTTGCCCAACGGGTATAAATTTTATGGGTAAATGTTGAAATTCTCTAATTAGATTCAGCTATTCGTTACAACATAGCGAAAATACAAACCCATATGCAATAAAATTAATTTATTTCAAAGCTTTTACATGATTGAATTCATTTTGTAAAATGTTTCTAAAAAGGATAATCTTTTATGTATAACCATCAAAATAATAAAATAATGTTATGTGTTTCATTCAGATCCATGAACATACCTTCTGATCACTGGATGCTGAATATAAATATCCTGATTCATAATCTAATACAATGGATTGAACCGAATCATCATGTCCTTGTAATGTAGATATCTAGATAATTTCCAAAATAAAATGGATAATATATATATATATATATATATAGATATAGAGGATTAGATTAAAATGGATATAATAAGCTTATTCATTTTGCTCAACTATTATTTTGATGAAGTTTTGTTCTCTGAGGTGAAGCTTTCATCGTTCTTCTGAATGATATCATCAGTACATGTTTCAGTTAGAAGGGAAGTGTTCGAATTTCTCCACATGTGATTCACAGTTTTTCCTGTAGACCTTAATGTTGATTGGTTCTTGTCATTGTTTGCTTCTTTGTTTTGGTTGTATCTTCCATTGGTTTGATTTTCTGTTTGTGATGATGTCATTCAGAAGAATGATGAAAGCTCCACGACTAAACCATCCAGTTTAGAGAACAAAACTCTATCAAAATCATCCACATGTGCTAAAAATGTTCTCCACCATCTCAACTATTATTCTCAATATACTATAAGGTTGAGTGATATTGTATAACTGATTAAAGCATGCATCATTACGTTAAACATTCCCCACTCAATGACTATCCATTCTGATACATGCTAAATTGGTTGTGTGGATTTTCTATCCAATTATTACAATCAAAATAAAGTCACATCGAGTGCGATGGATGAGCTCAAGATTCACTGATTATTTCATGATCAGAATCTTACTAACTAATAAAATAGGGTTCTGTGCAATTTCATGAAATTTTCCTTCATATAATACATTCAGAATTAACTCCGCCTAGAGTCCCTCCGGGGGCTACTGCCGGTCCCAAGCCTGGATAAAGGAGGAGGGTTGGGCATGGGGTTAGCGACTCCATCCCTTAGAAAACTAACTCTCTAAAAAAGAAGCTAACCTGAAAGAATTATTCAAACTATTTAAACTCTGTCCTGCGAGTCAGAAGGCCTTCATTTAGAAGAGTTATGACGCCTCATGATGAAAGCCGGGTTCCTTCGGAAGCCACAACACCGATGCCCTTTCTGACAACCGTGGCAACCATTTATTTAGGTACATGGATCAGTGAAACACACTGGACGAAAATTGGACAACAACGACTAGCTTCAGCTGATAAAAACCATCTAGATACATTAAGAGTGTGCAACAATAATCCAATCAATATCTTGAAAAGCATTGAATTAAGAGTCTTTCAAATAATTTTCGACTGACAAATAAGATGGGATTTCAGGTCTTATCATCGTTCGAACTAAACACACTTAAGATACTTATTCTTATTTAAATCAAGCAGATTTTTTTACTCAATAGTATAACTGACTTTGACTAATGAAAGAAATATGATCTATGTGAACAGTACAGTTTAGTAGTACAGTCAGTGCAAGTTTGAAGTCTGTTGAAATCAATTAACTTCTTTCAGAATTCTACAATTGTAAATCCGAATTCCGGCAGGAGCTGGTAGTGACCTAATTTTATCAAGAGAACGCGATTGGTTAAATGGAAACAATTATTATTATAACCATTTGTACCAGTGATTGTTTTACTGTACTTGTTTGTTTAACTGCACTAAAGACATTCTTCCTTCCGTTGATTGTGACCTTGCACGCACTTACGTCTGCTCAGTTATTCCACTTGTACTGTTTTGGTACGATCTCAGTATTCTCTCGATACCACGGGATCGCCAACAAATATATATCGCTACAACTTCCAATCGCCTTCTGATATCTGGTACACAATCTTCTTGTAGTGGTGATCATAGTGAACCGCGACTCCACCTCACGCTACAAACTCTCATCATGAAAATTTGTTCTATCAAACTATAGATGAATATTATAGAGTTCAGTCAGTCAGTAACAACGTAGAACTTTGTACGTACGTACATCAGTTCGAGTTGGCATACCACATTAGCACAGAGATGCAGTGGTCGATCCAAATCCCGTAGTGGTAGAGGTAATAAGAGTATAAGCAGTAATCGGAAAGATTTGTGTTTGGAAATGTTACTTAAAGAGTAGAATACAGTGAAATAACCGTGAGAAGAGAGAAAAAGAGACAAGGGGGAATCAGGAGATCAAAATTTGGGAGAACACAAAGAGTGTATGCACCTGCGCGATTGCAAACGATTTTCAGCCATGTCATTCAGGGTCTCTAGCGATCGGTTGCTATCATCTCGCGGACCGCAACCAGGTAGTCTACACCTACCAACATGGCTCACACAGTCCACTTGTCAGTGACTTCATGGACTTGTGCCATGTTTTGGTCTGGCCACCCCCAACTTTCTTTCAACCTACTCCTAATATTATAGAGTTACATCAAAATGAACTGAAAGATAACATACTTGACCAGTTGATATTTCTATACAATAAATTTTAGAATCATCACAACCAGCAACAATATATTCACTATTCAAATCAATAACTAATTGATTAATTCCAAATTTATTTCGTTGTTCTAATTGTTTATGTTGTATAGATGTAGGATTTGAATGATGATTAGAATGTTGTTGATGAGGATGATGATGATTCAAACGATCAAATTTTCGAGTTTTATTCAAATCAAAACAAGTAGGCAAACATTTCACCTCCACATTATTATTATTATTATTATTGGGCATTTTCATTTTTAATGTAGGTAAATTTGTTTCAAATGAGAAATTATTGATTTTACGAAGATCCCATAATCGAATAAAACCTCCACTATCACATGATATCACATTGGTACCTTGTTGATTAAATATAGCACAATTGATTGAATGTGTATGACCAAGAAATGTATGCTCACATAAACCCTATTAGGTTATATGGAAAAAAGAAAAAAACATAATGAGATAATATCAATATTGATTATTCTTTGAATAGTATCTATCTAGTTTCTAAGTTGTTATCTGGTAAATCTTGATTAATATATTACTTACTTATTTGCTTATGCCTGTTACTCCTATTGGAGCATCGGCCACCGATCAGCATTCTCCAACCCATTCTGTCCTGGGTATTCCTTTCTAGTTCTATCCAGCTTTTTGTTGATTCTTTTCATGTCTGTCTCCATTTCTCCTCCTAGAGCCCCTCTTGGGATACTGCTGGTCCCAAGCGCGGATAAAGGAGAAGGCTTCGGCATGAGGTTAGCAACCCTATCCCGTGGAAAACTAACTCGCTAAAAACGCTAACCGGAAGAAAATTTAAACTATTTAAAGTCTGCCTTGGGAGTTAGAAGGTTTTCACTTAGAAGTTATGTACATTCCTTGTATATTGTTATTTTCGTGATACTGTTGTATCTGAGCTGAATATTTTAATATTGAATCTTTAATTTTCTTTCCTCAGTAACAACAAACGCTGAAAAGTAATTAATTCAAAGAATTTCACCACAACCTATTGCGTTGAAGGCACTCAACGAATTCCTGATGTATAGCACAAAGTTCACAGAAACAGAAACATAATTGGCTAATAATTTGTTTTGTAGATGTAAACTTAGATTAATTGCTGTCGATAACTTTGATTGACTGTTCTCTTCCCCAACCTGATCTTTGAACCTATGGTTTTATATTAGTACAGTTGTCCACTGGTTAATTCAATTTACTTTAATATCAGGGAGATAACGTGTAATTCGAAGTTTTTATCTAAACAGACAATGATAGTCGAAAAACCTATGTAATGATATCTAAGGGCTGTAGCAAGCATTGAGGGAGGCAAAATCCGACTCGCACGTCCGCATCGTGCTTCCTGCATAAATAGACGAATGACTCATGAACTAACGTGAGTGGTAACCCGGGTGATGGAAATCGGGCTAATCACCCACTCTTACCTATACCCACCAATCGATTACGAAACCCACAGAGAAACAACACAATTACATTTGGAATGGAAAACGAAAAAAATTTCGAAAGCGGTGCATGTATCACATGGAGCTTATCGTCATTGGGCAAACTCCAAAGGATTGCAGAAACAGCTATTCTAGCCCCAGTAGTTGTGCCGTGCTTCGATGTGGCCTGTTTCTCTTCAGAAGGGCCTAATAGGCTTCACAAACTTGTTTGCCTGGAAGAGGGGTGAGCAAGCAGTAAAATCCAAGACAAAATTTTCATCCTATTTGGAATTCATCAATTATGTGTACTCCCATCATTCTGTTAGTAATTACTATAAACATTAACTGATATGCAATAACACTTAGGTAATAAATAAAAAACAAGATCATATCCCTGTCTCGGATACGATTGTTAGCTGTAATCCAGACATCTAATAAAGATTTATAAAGATGAGAAATATCAAGACATATTCTTAGAGAGATCATGTGAAAAAAAAGAACATCTTGTTATCTAGTTCTGAATACGGATACATCAGTTCATAAACTTATAGCTTTTAGTCCAACATCATTATCTACATGAGATGTTGAATAGATAACAGTGAAATAAATCGAATATAGTAGATGTCATCATAAACCAAGATTGATTCTGGGATTACAAATGATAGTGTTGAGATGCTCAAACTATAAGTGATACTAAGATAGATAGTGGCTAGCAGTGTAATCCAGGACGCGCGTTTCGTCCTATTTGGGACTCGTCAGCTATCCATCTTTGCTTAGAAAGCTTGTGAATTAAGGTTATATCGAGGCAATCCGCACAGGATGCACATATGCCAACATGAGACTGATCAATTACAGTCCTAAATAACAATGGGAAGATACAAGTATAACAACACCAAGTGAATTTATAAGTGATACTCTCTAAAATGTTGTTTATTATGTGAATAGACAATGAGATTAGAACTAAAACATAAAGAGGAATCCTGACATGTATCAATCATTGTTCAACTGTTTTCTTCTGATTATACAGAATAAAAAAACACACATAAATTTCATAACAAAGTGTTTTGATCACTTTAAGTATGGATTCTGAAACTCGTATATGAAGAATTTGTTTCTGTGTATTATATGTTTTCATAAGTATACAAACAATCGAAGTTAAATGATTCAATATTATCATGAATATGCACGTATGATTTTGGTGGAGTTTTGTTCTCTGTTCTGGATGGTTTAGTAATGGAGGTTTGATTGTTCTTCGGAACGATATCATCAGCAAAAACTTCAAGTGAAGTGAACTGTTCAAATTTCTCGACATGACTCCCAGCACATCCTGTGGACCTAGATTTTGATTGTTTATTGTTGTTCAGAAGAACGATGAAACCTTCATCACTAAACCATCCAGCTTAGAGAACAAAACTCCACCAAAATCATCCACCTGAGCAACAAATCTTCCCTACCATCTCAGTATGCACTTATGTTTAATTGACAAATTCTTTAGTAAAAACCAACAAAACAGTGTTACTTACCGAACGACCATCCCATAAACACACTGTTCTGTCTGATGAACCAGTAACTAAAATATTTCCATAAGGTAAAAATTGAATAGAATTCACTGATTTACTATGCCCTCTAAGTATTGTACAACATGATGTTGCAGAACGTGTACTTAATAACTCTTTATTCATTTTAAATGACATCATAGCATGTTCAACATTCCATAAACGTATTGTATTATCCATACCGCAACTAGCTAAATAAGTACCAGTCCAATGCCAATTTACAGACCAAACAGCTCCAGTATGTTGACGTAAAATACCAATACGTTTACAATGATTCTGTTCCGATATCTTGTCATCGTTAAGGTCGATTTTCCATATCTGAAATAGAATTTAACATTTATGAATATATATATACTGATGGGCGGCCTATGCTCCTCCACGAGGTGTAACAGGCGTTTATATATATATATATATATATATATATATATATATATATATATATATATATATATATCTGTCGCTTCAAAGTATGTTGTTTCCCAAAACTAACATTCAAGCCCATTCTGTCGATAGAATCCAGTATACAAGTTACATACTATTTGGAACTTATCAGTTTTATATTTCTGTTTATTAATGTTGATTTCCAAACTGAAAATCGTAACCAGTACCCTACTCCTCAATTAGAATCTTCATTAACCATGTTATGTGAATGCTGTTAAAATGCCTGAAACCATAGGAAATGATAACCGAACTTGTAAATGGACTTAAGCTATTTTTAAAGTTGATGAACTATGAACAACTTAATAATGTAATTGTTATGCAGTTATCAACTGTTTACTTACTACTAATACAGCGAGATTATAATTTATGGACGAACCGATAAGATTTACGATGATAGGTCTTGGATTTCAGCGAGAAATTCTTTATCCATTTGGCTAAATAACGTCATGTCATTTTAAATAATGTCAGTTCGTGAGGAAACATCAAATGTAAATCATAATTCTAATTCCTCACACTGGTTTATAACCTTCATTTAGTCGTAGGTCAGTAGGTGGATACTCTCAAGGTCACTCTAGCGTCGCTTAAATGTCGTCTATAAATTATAGTTTCACCACTAATACTTCTTCATTACTTACAGACTACGTGTAATATATTGTCAGTCTCAGCCCCTTATTGTGTACATACATATAAATAGTGTAGAGTTAGGTTGCCTATTAGTTTTTCTCCTTTTAACCTCTGATCACACTATTATTCTCTGACACAGAATATTATAAATATTCCATTTGATGACAATAAGAAACGTAACCAGTAGGGTTTCAAATCATTCACTGGATCCCTTACAATAATGATGATAAACACTACTTTAATTTGACTATTTTAAACCTAGTTAATCCGTATATCTCACACTGTACTAATGTGTAATATGTGTCAACTAGGATTGTGTTCCAGGACTAATGCTATTAAAAACAAATAATATCCATAATCAATTTGGAATTGATAGTGATTTTTATAAGGGAGTTTCGACATATTAAATTTAAGGTTCAACAATGAAACTCTTTTTTTTTGCTTTGAGAAACTAAAGAAGTTATGTTACCGGATTCTGATGAGTATTAAGCTACAGTGACAGTTCATGATTATATCATCTAACGAGTATTATAAATATTGAAATGGTAGTAAAAACGTGTCACTTAAGTAATAAGGGTTTAGTATGGAAGAGTTTTTCCGTAACATTTTTATTGACCCTATAGACAACTTGATTAATACAACAGAAGTCTTAAAGTACATTATAAATTGTTTCAGAAAACTTTCTTAATCATCACTGTTATTTATTTGAACACATTGATTGAAATTAAACATTAGCTCAGTAGTCTAAAGTCTGCGTGCGTAGATCGATAGGTCCTGGAGCCGAGCCCCGCGTGCGACGACTTGGACGCGGCACTGCTGAGAAGTTCCTTACTGGGACGAATTACTGATCTAGTGCATCCAGGTTCTCCATGGTGGTATAGCTTCAATTAATTCATGAAGTCAATCATTAAAGTACTGAAATCTCCACAAAATCCCGTTATGATAATTATCGTTTTCTGTCAATATTTACTTACTTACGCCTGTTACTCCTTGTGGAAGAGAATAGGCCACCGACCAGCACTCTCCATCCAACCTATCTTAAGCAATTATTTCCAGCTCTTTCCAGTTGTTATTCATCATTTTCGTATCTGCTTCTGTTTCCCGACGTAATGTGTTATTTGGCCTTCCTCTTTTCCGCTTTCCTTCAGGATTCCAAGTTACCGCTTGTCTCGTGATGCAGTCTCAAAGAAATTTCTTTTTAATTTGTTTCTAACCTGAGTGATATCCAAATACTAATCCTGTCGTGTTACGTTTACATAATCCTCTGTTTATCATCGTAACTAGAACATCACCTCCTCCCCAATACCTTACATTGCACTATTATGTTCAGTTCTTCACATAACGATTTCTTTTGGTTATGTTTCTAATATTCATACGAACTACACTAGTTATGTAAAACATTTGTTTATAAGTATATTAATAATTGTACATTCAAACCGCTTGCAGCTGATGAGAAGTAACGAATTTATAGTGAATTGATTTTATCCTGAAAAAAATGACTTTTTTTGTTACTCCGTTTAAATTTATCAAGGGATCTGGTTACATAAGGATAATTTCCGTTAAATCTTTCGAAGCGTGTCTGATCACATGATTGAGATATTTTGACGCAAAATCGAAGTTCACAAAACAATAAAGCGGTCCTCAACTTGTGAATTATCTGTGTTGCTTGGCACGTCTATAATTCTGAAATAAATAGATGCTTCGATTGTGCAAATGACAGTTGTTAGTGGTGTCTAATCTTTATAATAGTTTATCAACAAACAAAAACAGAACCAAGAGCAAACATTATAGAAACCGTTGCGTTTAAACAAGGATTAAACAACTATGCAAAATTGTGAACAACTGCTACAAGGATCGAGAGAAATTAAGTAGAATGATAAATACAATAAATGTTATCGGTACATATGAGTATCTCAGAATATTACACGACAAACTTCACAATATACGCGTAGACATTTCAAGGAATACAACTATTTACTGAATATTAATAAGTAGTATAAAACTATACACAAAATAGTCGACGGGAAATGCATAAGGACAGAGAACGTAAACAAACTTAACTGTGTTGATTTGTCAATTATCCTATAGACCTCACTCAAGAAATGCACAGTTTTCGGCATCTCAAAAGTCAATCACTTCATAGACTAATGTAGTAGTATATTTTATCCACTTTTAGTTTTCTACCATCCTGTTTATTAACTAGCCAAGATTATACATTGAGATGAACTATTGTGTAGAATATGTAACATATATCCTAGACAATTCATTCGGCGAAAATTCATGGTTTTACTAACTGACTTAGCAAAATCAAACAACAATCAAACGATGTTTCATCATAATTAAAATCCCATATGAAACATACACTCACTCGTCTATAGAAATGTCCAGTCACTAAACTGATGATGATTCAAAGTATCTATAAATTTTAGCCTGTGTTATTTGTTACTACTGTACCATGCATCATTTCACATTGACTACAAACTTGGCGACATTATAAGCAGAGATTATTATGATTCGTACATGATGCCTATATCCCAATAAGAGACTGATCAATTGCTATCCTAAACATCAGTGAGAAGATCCAAACAACCAATACAAAAAGTACATAATCCTATTGATTTTGTGGAAAAGCATTTCTATAAACATGTAACAGACTACTAACTAATTATTTAACATTGAAACTTAGTCATCTTCGATATCATTCTCTCAAACTTATCAACCAACTCTATTCAGCATGAGGGTCAATACATATTACTACCTGATAATAAGTTCATTATCATATAAAGGCTATTGAACAGATATAGATGGTAACTGAAAGTGAAATCTCGGACGCTCGTTTCATCAGATCTGGGACTCATCATCAACCTATGACTTAAGGTGTTATCATAGTAGTCTATACAGGATACTCATATACCAATAGAGATTGATCACTTACAGTTCATCATGGAACAATTCAAACAACAGATACAAATGAATTAAAGTTATTGAGCATTTACTTTGAGAAAAATGAACTCACTTGTATAGAACCTTGAGCATTTCCTGTTGCTAATATTTCTTCTTTTGGATGAAAATCAATTGATGATATCCAATCATTTGTTATTAATTTATATTCCATTAATAATTCTAATTTTGGAATTTTCCACAATTTCCATAATTTATCATCACCAATTGAACATAACCATGATTTATTTGAATGAATAGCTAATCTAAAGTTTTATTTTAACACATAGATACAAAAAATGTTTACTATTTAAAATGAATTAAGGTAAATTTATTTTATTTGAACATAGAAATATTGGTACAAAGGGGTACCGAATGCATATGCGCCAAATAAGTCAATTGATTTGTGTGTGGTCTGGGATACTGCCCGGGTGCCCAAATCGAAGCAGATGTTTTTCTTAGAGGGCTACACTCCGACCATTCGACCTAGAAGACCGATCCACAAGGCAGTGGAGCAACGTAAGGTGATACAGTCCCATGTTAGCCGGTGACCAGAGATTGTTTTATATGCCATTTATTCCTTCAAAATTCTGGAGCCCACGTACATCAATGGTTTGGAATCAGGGTTTTCCAAATCCTCATAGGTGGATCCTCCATATCCATCAACCCGGTTAAAGCGCCGGAAATTCGCTTTCTTTCCTCTCAATGTCGTAAACAATAGTAATGCCGTGGGAAGGCAGTGAGTAGGACTTCCATGGCAGTGGCTGCATACTCGTGCCCATGTGAGAGCATTTGGAGATGAAAAGAAGACACCTCCTCACCCCTAGCTATACGAGGGCATTCGAACAAAGATAGATAAAGTAAAACTTTATCTGTGATCTTCTGTACACTATAAATAAAAATAATATATTTGTAATATCCCAATGAGTAGAAAATTGGATTTTCTGACGTTTCGTGACTTAGTGTAAGTCACTTCTTCAGAGAACAAATAACCAAAATTCTGTACACTATGTTGAATTGTGTCCCCCATTATTTCCAAATCCAATTACTTTACAATTTGAACAGATGATGAGAATCTAGTGAAATAAATTTACGTTATTATACCCAAATCACCGTTATTGGTTCTTCTTTTCTTTTGAAGTTTATTCACGATAATACGTATAAGAAGAGATATATATTCGATCGTATATCGAGACACTTTCCAGTAGTACTTATCCATAATTGTATATGGAATGGATTGTGAAACTTTCAAATTTAATTGCTAGTACCAAACATTTGAATCATTGAGTAAGTGTTCGATGGTTCTAATGCTGGTAGCAAGCCCGGATAGAGGAGGAAGGTTGAGCATGGAGTTAGCGATCCCATCCCGTAGAAAACTAACTCGCTAGAAAAGAAGCTAACCTGAAAAAGTTATTCAAACTTTTTAAACTCTGTCCTGGAAGTCAGAAGGTCTTCATTTAGAAGAATTATGACGCCTCATGATGAAAGCCGAGTTCCTCTGGAAGTCATGAGGCCGATGCATTTTCTGACAACCAGAGCAACCATTTATTTAGGTAAATGGAATACTCGTACAATGTGGGAGAGGTGATTGGGATCAATGAAACACATTGGACACAAGTTGAACAATAGCGACTAGCGTCATAAAGTGGACACTCTCAAGGTCAGTCTAGCGTCCTTCAAAGGTTATCCATAAATTATAATTTCACTAACTATATGTTTATCAATATAAAATAAAGTAAATTAAAAATTATTTTCAATATAAAGTTTACTTGCTAATAGCTGCATTATGAGCATGTATACTCATATCTAATTTTCTATTATCTAATCGTGCAAATTTATATGAATGATTTGTAAGTTTTGCCAATAATGGATTCACTTTATAATCAATAGATAAATCACAAAATCCAATCTAAGGAAATAAAACAAGAAAAAGAAATTGTGCTTTTAATGATCATAGAATACAATAATAATGGTTTATTGTATCATTACTTCGTTTTAGTACGAGACCCCTTATCAGTGCACACCTACGACCACGTTCGCGAGATTCAAACTCAGGACCGATTGGTCTCGTGTGTGAACGCTTCACCTCTTGATCAATGAGCTGGTATCCAATGGTGTTAATGTCTAACTTTAACCAATCCAAGAAATTGTGCCACTGTCCACCATTGTCTTCAGTAAGTTAATATTTCACAACAGACACGGTTGAACTCTTCCGGGTACGACTACTCACTAGCCAGTTTCAACAATTCTCAATCACTTTATTTGTAACTAACTTATGAGAAATTCGATATTTGCAGCTAACTTGTATGCAACATCAGCTGGTAGATATGAGTATAAATAAATAATCTATGGCAAATCAGAACATTGAGTCTAGAGCATGTTTTTTACGTATAAACACATGTTTAAATAATTTCTCTTATCTCTTTGTCCAAAATTAACATAATTATTACTTTTCACTTAGTATTCACATAACTTCAGGAAATCATCTTGAAACCAGTCACTAGTGAGTACATGATGATTGTGGATCGTGGATGAGCACTGCTAAGGAATCACATACTAGTATGAAACGGTCATCCAGTTTTTCCAGATTTTCTATAGCAGTCTAGCTTAAATTGACTCATGAATTCAACTATTAAAATGTTAATTACCCAAAAAGATTAACGTTGTGAGGTTTTAAGGAGAAAAAAAGGAGAAGAAATGACAAACGGTATGCAGACAGATCAGTGAACAGAGTGAATGATGCATATAATTTTAACTTGTAAATATGTTATAACGGGACTCACTGTCAGTGCCTACTCACGGTTCCATTCGTGGGGTCCGAAATCAGGACCTATCAGGTTGCACAATTTTTTGATGCATTAAAATGAAATTTAATTTATTTCAAATATTATTTCAACTCTGGGTGACATGGCTCAGAATCGACCGCAATGATGTAGGTGTTTACAATCTTTGTCTTCACTTAAACAGTGAGATTAAAATTGCTTTATTGATAAGTCTCGCAAATTGAACGCTATATTCAGTTCCTAAGCTGTTCTCGTAACCTTCAAGCTAGAACTATACAGCGACCTGAAGACCAGAGAGAAGGCGCAAAGTATGCAAGAAGTACTTTACTCCAAAGGTTCATTCTAATACAGAAAATATAGGGTTTTTTATAATGTTTTAAATGTCTTCGGGTTGCTCGAAGATTCTGGGATGCTACTAAACATAGTAGCAGTATAGCAATCAGCCAATCAGAGCCTCTACATGTGATGTTTCACTTCCTTGATGTTTCTGACTAAAACTTAAAGTAAAAACTGATTGGATGTAATGCTTCTTAGTGTTTCCTGATCCTTGCTTGTCTTTTGCGAGGAATTTTCTGAATCGCCTCAACATTTATATCTTTCTTTCCACGAACTAATTCTTTCTACCTGTACTATATCCTTAAACACAATCTTTCTTTTATACAGTACTACCTTTGAAGTGACTACTTTTATGAATTTGGTTTTCATCTTGTTGTTCTAATGAGGTTTGGCAACTTGGACTGATGCATATATGTACCTGGTCCTACTTTGTAGCTGACTAGGTCAACGTTGTCTTCTGAATGTTTTATCAAAGCTTACGACAGGGTCAATTGATTCAAATTTAATTTTACTATTAACTTATGCTTTCTATCCATAGATTTTACTTATTCTTTACAAACTATATTGCTTGAGTTTAATATTTTACTTTATTTTCTTGATATTTCGAAATGATTAAACTTAAACAATCACTGAAAACCCGAAAGGCATTGAATATATGAAATTAGAGTTAATTTACACATGTATTAGGTTTCATATTGGTAATAAATAATAAACTGATATATTGCAACATGTCATTTCTTCCCTACTTTAGAGTTCGGTTTGATCATTATTTCACTCTGTACTAGATTACATTCATTTACTCATCTCTGTTACACCATTTAATTCAATAAGCTAATGTTCATAGATATTTTGACTAATCTCTGTGTTATACAACACATAGTTTTCAAAACGTCCAGGTTACTGAAGTAGAACTCAAATTGAGTCCGTATGTATAAGTCTGTTAAAAAAAATCAATAGAGGATTGAAAGGTAGAGTAATAAACCACTTCTTAAAAACAAATAATCTATTTGAATATTTTCTCAATAATAAGTTTCTATAAACGGGCAGTATGTATCGCAAGATAGTTTATATATGTATGTCTATTTACTTTTATGATCAAACAAAAGTTTTTCTCAAAAAGCAACTATCAATGTCTTACCCTTTTCAAATTATGACCCAGTTTAGTTTGGATATTAAACTTTTCTGATCTCATATAATTCTTTTTACACGTTGGATCAGTTTCTTTTTTATTCTCTCCACTTGTTGTATTTTCCAACCTTTTCTCAGTTATTTTATGATCCAGATCAACATTTTCAATATCGTTTGCATCATTCGACGTTATACCTAATTTTTGTAATGAAGTTAAAGCATGTCGTAGTCCTTCAACTTGGTTCATAGCTTTGTCTCGTTCAATTCTATGTAACGTTTTTTCTTTCATTGCTGTTTCATATTTTTGTCTTAATAATCTTAAAATTGGCTCATATTCGGCATAATGTTCTTTTACTCTAATCAATAATTTTAAAAACGTTAAAGTTAAAACAATAATTACAAACCAAGATTTTTATGAATTAATTGTTACATTTAACTTTTTTTAGTTTAAAAGCGATTTCCATAATAAGCTAGTATTTTGGAAGGAACTTAAAAAGGATCGCTTGTTCCTTGTGAACTTAATTTTCTTGTAGAGTAGGTAGGGTAACATTCATCCAACTAAAATGAGTGTATACCGCTTTTTAGTTGTGAAGCACGGTCTACAGAAGTAGAAGGAACTCATAGACTATAGATGCTTGATCGCAGCTGTTCTTAAAGTATTGCTTGTGTTTAGTGAAGTGATCAAGTGAGTAATGTTGATATAAGATGCAAGGTACTAGGTAAAGGCAACAAATGGTCAGATTGTGATTGATTATTTACTGAGGTGGTCAAGATATGTGTTAAATATGTCCAACCATCGCCTACCTATACAGGAGATGTTACTGGTTTGGACGTAGGTTTAGAGTAAACCAAAGATGAAAAACTGAGTCATAGTACCCGTCTATGGATTCATTAATTTTTGGAAAGAGATATGCTTGTAAATTCAGACTACTTAACTGGGACACATGTGGTCACTGCGGTTATGAGTTGAAAATTTCGGGTGATATGACTCAGAATCATTCTCAGTGGTTCAAATGTATTCACTTTTTATCATCGTCGATCCTAATTCTCAGCATTTTTCCAAAAATACCTTTACACGCTGTCTCTACGAACTATACTTGCAATCCTTAATTATTTCGATCTCTTTCGGTACTCATCTCATTGTGCCAAATTGGCATGACAACCTGAACCAACAATACCTGCGTCAAGCGCTACCCTAATGAAAACAGAGCAAGAGACTAAGCAAACATCTAGGGCAATTAAATAGCAAAAATCTGTTATGATTCTAGTCCGAGGTGCTGTTGATGAATTCCTGTGTATAAAATTCAGCAATACAGCAATGTGCATCTTTTACCATACACATGGTTTCAAAATGTGCTGGAAGTCAAACTTATATTATAAGTGGTATTTATACTATTTGGATAAAAAATTTAAGTTCTTTAGATTTAGTTAAGATTTATGGTTTACCTATGGGATAAGTTGTGAAATAGTCGAGGCTAGGAAATAGAAGTGAACGCTTAGGTTTCAAATGAGAGATAGAGACGCCGTAGAGAATTTGCTGTCACCTAATCGAAACTGCCCCCAAAATCCCTAATTGTTTTCTTACATTTTACTGTAGCAGTGAATTGTATAGCCATATGGTTTATCCCTGCTTAATAAATTCGTAAATTTATGGCAGACAAAGATTAAGACCTGGTTCATGAACCCTACATTTTAGTACTACTGTTTTAACGTATGACGTACGGGAAAAGACACCACTATAATAATGCGAACAATGGTCCATAGCACATGAAGTTTTTTGCTATTAGTTAACCATGAAACACAGTTTTAAATTTATCAGTAAATAAAATCTTGTCAGGACCGATTAGTTTGGTATCTTTTGTGAACAGGGTTTTGTAGCCATGCAGGTTTATCATGTCTATGGAATTAGGCTCTATATGAAAAGTGTTAAAGGTCACAAAATCATATAAAGTCTAGTAGTGCTTAAAGAAGACAAGGATTATTACACGAAAGATAATGAAGTATTATACAAAGTACTTAAGATCTCGAAAATGGTTAGAGACTAATATGTATACCTTTTTATGTCACAGTGTAGCTTCTCTTTATCTTGTAACGTTTTTCTGTGTTTGATCATATGATAATCTCGTTCATTCCTAACTTTTTTCAACTCATCACTTAGCTTCCTATATAAAAATAAATAATAGTTATTTGGAAGCTTAAAATTACAAAACTGAATTTTTCAAAGTCAAATTTTCTGATCTTATATCTTTTATCGTATTTCTTAACTCATCGTTCAGTATATAAATATCAGGAACTGGGGCAGCTTCTTTATTCAATAAACCTTTATGCAAGAACTTGAACCTAAAAATCGAAATCGAAAAAATATCAAACCATTCTGCCTGGAAGACATCGAGAGTCTCAAGAAATCCATTGTTTTGTAAGTAATTACGGAAAAACTGATCAACAGATGGGGGAGAATCTTGAGAATGAACATCAGAAGCGAGTCCATAAAACCTTTCCTAAACCACGGTTTTTAAAATTTTGAAGCTACCTTTGCTTCTGAGTCTTTTATCGTGTCCTTGACTCTCGAGACAAGTGGATCAAGTTCATCATCTTTCAAAGTATCTGGTAAATCTTCGATTTTAACCGATACTATTGAAGATGCATTGTCATCTTCAGGAATCTGTTCGCCTTTTACGAATGCATATTTATTAAAACTAACAAAATGTTACTTTCAATGTAATATTTGCTGTTATCGATGTCCATAACTGTCGCCTATCTAAATTCAAGTTTTATTTACTGTTTTGAAAAGTTACGTGGTGTAGCCATGTCAAAATTAAGGATTAGTATTTTAAAACAAAATTAAAAGGACAACAACAAAACAATGACTCGCAAGGTGCCATAACAATAAGTCATTTGTTAAACTATTTACGTATACTTGCGATGTTATCATATATCTTACTCTGTGCACAATCAGAACTTTTGGAGCCTATTGATTTTTCTCTGATATTATCGTGTTTTGTTGTTAACGAAATATAGACCCAGCGAACTTTCATATATTATTATCGACTTTATGTGCGTTAGTTAATAAGCAAACGAAACAATTGAAATACAGAAATAAATTTTGGATTAAAATCTGGATTTTGAGTGCTCTCAGTATATCAGTAACACCCGATTGAAGATGATTCTCTGCTTTGTGATGTCGATGAAGTGGTAAATAACTTACTGTAATAACTAACCTCATAAACACCTAAAGCTGGTAATACCACAGTCAGTTTTGATGGAGACTACTGGCTAACCTCTACCAATTCCGCATCATCTCCAGATCACTGAGTGACTTTATGAGCAATGATTGTCGAAATGACACGAAATATTCGAAATCGAAACCGACACAAATCCCCAATACACAAGATTCCAACGGGCTTCTGAGCGAAAATTGTGAGAATGAGGGAGGAGGCTTATCTGATTGATCTGACTTGCATGAACAAGTACTCGTTTATATATATATATATATATTCCCTTGATAATCAAGCTCTTCCCTTATCAATCATGTGCACTGGTTATAAGGAGATTATTGATTGTGCCATATTTCATTCTCATTTGGCGAATTTCGATTCATCCATAGAAAACTTGGAAGTCTTATTCTCCTCAATTTATAACTAAGACTAAGTTTACTTTTCTAAACAACATGGAGCACCCTTTTATTTCTGCTGGAATTTATTTATGAAAACTCTGTAACGATTACTTCTAAAGTTGTCACACTCAGTTTGGTTTTTGAGTAGTAACTGCTAGGAATTATTTATGGAACATAATTACACATAATGTTATCAAACAATTATTGTTATATATATATATATATATATATATATATATATATATATATATATATATATATATATATATACATATATATATATATATATATATATATATATATATATTCTTGATTTGTTCCTAATTTACTGGTTACAGTTTCTCATACTCACAGCCACTTTTGACTTGATGTTGTATAATTGTTAGTTTGATTCTAAATATGCGGTCTGGTCTACATGTGTATTAACCACGAACATTTGAAATATACGATTTATATAACGGGCGCTGATGAATGTGTTCTGGAATGAATAATCTGCGTTGTGCGACAAACCAATATAAATAAGTCCGTTAGAGTTCGGTGCTGACTCAAAGCTGGTCGTGCCGGTTAACGCATCATTGGTTTTGCGCAGGGACAAGATCATATAAGTTTGTGTTTTGGTCGGCGGTTTAGTCACGTGATACCCGACGTGTTGTAGAATTATGGCCTACTTCGTTATTAGTACTGCTCCAATTATGGACCTAATCCTATAATTGTAGATGACAACATAATCTATAAGATCTTAAGTGGAAGTTACACTAACTCATCGTATTATAATAAAAGGCCGTATGAATGACGTTCCAAAAGAACACTGACTGGATTCTGAACAATGTACTTAATATGAATAAAAGAGATATGTTACACAAGAGTGATCAAGAGTGCAAGGCTGAGTCATGCCATCCGATGAATTGAATTACTGTTCCCACGTTCTCCATAGTTAACCGTCTCTTCGTGCCAGTTGCTGAATATAAGTCTTCTCAGTAATTATATGCTCGGCTTCAAAAGCCGTGTGGCTAGTGTCCAATGTCACTACAGGTTCATGGAGCATAACAGGTCAACTTGGTTTTTTATATATTTTTGTTTTCTGTTTGCAAATACGCGTTATATTATGCACTTAAATCTGTCTTATTGCAACAAAATCTTTAATTAATTTGACTTACAACCCTAACATGCCCTCACTCTGCGACTTATTGCTTTTAACCAGAAGCTACATTCTAGGCTGTTTGGTTTGTTTAGAGTATCAACAAGCAGGTTTGCCTTCAGACTTTCGAAAAGCGAAAGTGTACGATGCAAACAGATTTGCAATGATTGTGAATACTGCTATTCAA
This sequence comes from Schistosoma margrebowiei, assembly GCA_944470205.2. Lineage (NCBI taxonomy): Eukaryota > Metazoa > Platyhelminthes > Trematoda > Strigeidida > Schistosomatidae > Schistosoma > Schistosoma margrebowiei. Next base: position 43,407,928 of record OX104026.1, on the reverse strand, counting down.
GCAAGCTGGAATTTTTTTCAAAAGTGGTCGTAGACTTCGTATGCAACAACCTAGACTGATCGGTGGATCTGTCAACACAATACATACAGTCCGTCACTTTTCGGCTCGGGATAGTGAGTGTTTACTATGGTAATAGTGTTTTGAATATCAGTCTTATATTAACGATTGTAGCATGCTTATAAAAGACTTTGTATATGCGCTTAATATTCGGAAAACACTACTACTTATCCTTCACAACGTTTACTTAAGGACAGTTCTAAGGTTAATATTAAGAGGAAAATGTCTAACTTCAAATAATCCACGAAATTGAGCGACACATTAACCATTGTCATCAGTGAGTTACTACTTCAAAACTGACCCGGTTGAACTCCACTGGTCACTGCTTCCCACTAGAACTCCAGGATATATATCTTGAAGCCAGTCACTAATGAGCATATGTTGTTTAGTATCAGAAGGGATTATGTGGAGATTTAAGTAATTTCAGCAGTTGAGATCATGAGTCAATTGAAGCTAGACCACCATGTTAAACTTGGAAGCACTGGATGGCCGTTTCGTCCTACTGTAGGATTATTCAGCAGTTCGCATCCCTGACTTAGCCTCGTGGGATTCCAAACCAGGACCTATCAGTCTCGCACCAGACACTTAACTAACTAGGCCACTGAGCCATTTTGTCTTCAGGATCCAATATAACACCTCAGATCGATAGTAAAATGTTAATAGACACAAATATGGGTTAGAAAATACTTATTTCTATTACTGCCACGAATATTTGTTATGCTTACAAGTGTATCGTTTATAAACAGAATATCTACACAATTAGAATAATGGTGATAGCTTCTACCGATAATCCATAATCAAATACCTGGGAAGGCGTTAAGCACCAAGAATAAAGCGCAAAGAAATCGATCGGTGTACACTAGCTTGTGACAAATATATTAAACATTAGAATAAATGCCAGAGACTTGAAAATTCAGCAACGTCTTTGATTATTTGTAATGATTCACTGAAAATCCTACTTACCACATAAAGAGTCTACATGTTTCTGGGATTACTGTACATTTACTAGTAAAATTTGTCGATTCTTGCATCTTACTTTTTATTCTTCATTGTTCTTGCTCGCGCTTTTAAGAAAACAATTTACTGTATTGAGGAAAGTGCTGAAGGCAGTTAACAATTTTTTTGATGATTCTCATGGGGTTTTTATTTATATTATTGTGGGTTGACATTTACATCTCCTGGCAAATGTTTTCTTATCAGATACAAACTGTCCACTTCACTCACATCTCTTTTCTCTTATATCTTCTAGAAGAACAACATTTCAATACATTGGAATCCATGTACTCAAGTAAAACTATACAATCTCTACAATACTTTATCTAGCAGATATACTCTGTGACGAATAGGTTGTGAGAGCTAACTTAGTCAAGAACTTTTTTCTAATTAAAAGGTTGTACAGATTTAAATCTTCTCAAACAAAATATTTTTCACTCAGTTCGAGATAGTTGATTTGCCTGTTTCTTAACTTATGTGTGCGATTATATTCAGTTGTCACGTGTTATTGGTTAAATAAGGCCAGATAGAGCATGGATGCAGAAAAATATAGTTGTGGGCAGCTGATGGGAAAACACGAAATATAATGAATTCATATTATTTTGCATCCATGTTCTTTCTGACTTCATTCAAATTTATAAGGAGCACTAAATGTATGAAATTGTTGTTGCTTATACATTTTTGTAAGAGGAAATTTTGAAACATTATATGCATACAATTGCAGGTTTCACTGAACACATAACACTAAATAAAGTCATTGATAATAATAGTACTCATATTTTCCACTACAGATCACTAGTTTGTGTGTGTATTGAGATCTGTTATTTATTTGTAGTAGGCGTCGACTCGCGGTTAGCTATAATTAGCACTACAGATCAACTAAGTGCCAGTTAACAGGTTATACTACTTCGCAGGTCAAATACCAGAAGGAAGTTGAAGGTAACTAGTTAAGATGTATTTGTTGGTGATCTCGTGGTATCGAAATAATACCGAGATCATGCCAAAGTCTACAAGCAAGACTACTGAGCGTACGCGAGTTTGTGAAAGGTCACAAAAAACGGAAGAAAATCCTTTTTTATACACCTAATTAAAGAGGTACAGTAAAACAATCACTGGTACAGTTTCTTATCATGATAAAAGTTTCCAACATACGGTAGTGTGGCGTCGAGTCACCTTTGACTATGATCACCACTACAGGAAGATTGCGTACCAGAACAGGCTAAACGTTCGAGTAAACCAGAATTCAGAAGGCAATTGAAGGTTGTAGCAAGATATATTTGCTGGCAATCTCGTGGTATCGAAATAATACCGAGATCGTGCCAAGGGGTACAAGTAGAACTACTGAGCGACCGTAAGTTTGTGCGAGGTCACAATTAACGGAATAATGTATGTATTTAGTAAGGTTGAACAAACAAGTACAGTAAAACAATCAGTGGTACGATTGGTTATAACAATAATTGTTTCAGTTATACCAATCGCGTTTTCTTGATAAAAGTAAGTCACTATAATGCCAACCGCCTTCTCTTCATAAAAGTACGTCATTACATACTGTGTGTGTCATACTCTTGTATTTTATGTATTTATTCGACTCTGAATATACCTCATGTAAATAAATCATTGAAATACAAATAGGTTACATTTTATCTACCGTCTACACTCCCGCTTATTAGTATAGTTAAATGACCTAGCACAATTTGATACAAGTTAAAACTGGATAATCATGTAAATCTCTACGTTCCAATATTATAAGATACTCGAATTTTCCGCTGTTCTGACTGGTATGGTGTTGAAACAAAGTAATCTTAGAAAGACAACAGAGATTTGTTGGTGTATGTAAAATCATGTCATACTCTAGTTTTTGATATTCTAATATCATACTTTATGAGTCATACTTGCTGTTTTGCAACTCATTTGTTACTCACTGGTTAACATCATTGATTTTAAGCTTGAGGGCTAATTAATACTACTGCCACTCGACTTCCCATGACTGAAGTCTATAAGTAGAGATCCGAACCTACAACTCTATAGCTATACCTCAGGTGATCCAACCACTAAACTACCGCTTGCATTGTAAGTCATAAACAAGAGTGTTGTATTTATCAGATTAGTCAGTATAGCCGCTACTCTCTATAAATCATCATGGGGTACATATTTTGAGTTATTAGGTAGTCGAAAATGATTAACAGTTAACTGTGCAGAAAAGAACTAAACAAACATAACAATAATGACTATTCAGTTAACAATCAATTGTAAATATCTCAATTCTATAAGAGATCAAATACAGTCACATTAGCTTAGGCATAACACTTCAGACTATAAAACCGAATGAAGATGATTTGAATCCTGTCGTAATCACAAACTCCTTCACAATTACAGGTACGTTTTGCTGATGAGTGCCTATCTATATGAAAACAAATCCAGGGTTTCTTGTATAATCGCTTCAATCAAGTAGCACAGTGAGTTATATATATCATTTGAAACAAAAATATGTATGTATTAGATTTGTCAATCAAGAAGTTAATGATCTTCTGAAAAGAAAATCTACAATAGTAACCGCTATTAAAGTAAAATTGATTGATTAACTGGAAAAAAACTATTCTCAAATGATAATATAGTAATCAATCATAATTGATTTTTTTTGGCATCTGTCAAACTCAACTATTCAACAAAATAAAGAAAGTACATTTAACGACAATATTCGGTTCGAACGTAGAATTAACGAGCTAAAATTTATTCGATTAGATCAAACTGCGTTATTGTGTATAGCGGACCAAGCATTTTTAAGTTACGCATATTAAATTATATTAAAGCACAAACTCAGTGCTCAATTTAAACGGTTCTAATTTAGAAAAGGGAACAAATCATATCAAAAATACAAAATACCTCATACAGTACAACTTGTACTATACAGTCAACATATTCTCTAACACAAATTAACGTGCTAAGCAACAAAAGAAATAGTTAATAAAAAAGAGTTCAATATTTAAGAATCAATAAAAATATTCCCAACATGATGGAACCAGGAATCTATCTGCACAGATTCTAATAATCTTCTCAAGCAGACAAACAAAGGTTAACAATCACACACTTAACCACGCCGTGACTTTGAGCCTAGTCAAACACGATCTTACTGTCAATAGTCTAGTAACGTGCAATAGAAAATTTGGTAAGAAAAAGTAAGTGTTTAATCAAAATCATATAATAAAAGCTCAGAAAAAGAAGACTGAAGAACACAAAGTATGGTCAAAAGACAACTGAACAAAGGTTAAAATACACGACAGAGAGAAGAAAAAAATCAATGACAGTACTGCCCAACAAAGAAGCTGTGGAGGGATTTTCAACGTTCTCTTTCCGTTACAGTACATGAACATTGTTGGATGGCCATTACATGAAGTGGATTCTTTTTTTTTAAAAAAGGTTATAGCTTAAAATAGACTATAGTTTTACTGCTTTTCATTAAATGAAGCACGAAAATATTGTTTCTTAATTATAATTACGATATTTAAGTAGTATCTATCATAAGTTCACATAAATAAAGCACTAAATAACCATGATACTCTAATGCTTAGGGTTCGATTCTAAGTGGAATTGTGTATGAGACTTCCAAATGTGTAGTATATTAGAAAGAAACAGATGTTTAGTGTACTCTGGTTTCCAGCGGTACTCGAAGTTATGTTAGTCTGCGGTGAAAACAACGCCTAAATATCAAAATTAATCATAACTCAACGCTTAATAAATTGATTAAATTTTTATTTACAAGATTACACTATAATTATTTCTCCTTAGTAAGGAATAGATTCATTTCATTTACATAAGATATTTAGTTTGATTTCACTATTTGAATGTTGACTTGTTAATCTCGACCAGTCAACCGATGGTTAGAGACCCTGAATCACACGGCTCAAAATCGTTTGCAATCGCACAGGTGTATCCACTCTTTGTGTTCTCACAAATTCTAATGTTCTGAATTCATGTCATTTTTTTCTCTTTCCAAATTTATTTCACTGGATTGTACTCGTTGAATAACATCTTCAAACCCTAATCTTTCCGATTACTGCTTATACTCTTACTACCTCTACCATTATGGGATTTGAATCGACAGCTACATCTCTGTGTTAATGTGGTATGCCAACTTGAACTGATGCACGTACGTACGAAGTTCTATGTTTTTACTGAATGAGTTAATCTCGATGTTTTGATCCTGTATATTTTGTAACTGTTGTGCATTTTAAGGCCGGCTTATTATCACCTGACTTATCCGTCAATCGGAATATGAATTAATCAATCTTAGTATTGTACTAAACCAACGACGTTCGACCAATATGAGCAGCCTAGTGTCCTTATTGCAGTTGAGTCCAGAACACCCATAACAGCTTCCACTATGTAAATCATATATTCCAAACATACTTGGTTTATATACCAGCCAAAAAGATCACATCACGCCATAACATAGGAAATAACATTTATATACGATCAAGCCAATCCACTGAGCGTTGTTTCGCTTCACTCTGTCCCATTCGCTTCGTATACAAAATATATATATTCAAAAGTCCATTCTTGTTATTTGACTTATTTAATTTCGTTATTGATTAACACGATTTAAGTAGATGATTATATACGAGGATAGGCGACATATATATTTCAATAACAATCATTCATACGATCAAATGGGAATCCGACCCCATGCCATTAAATTGGAGCCCGTTAACAAACATCGTCCGATCTAATGACGACGAAATAAAGGGCCCCACAAAAAATCTTCATTAGGATATAACAGTAACTCAAACAAAACAAAAACACTTTAAAAAGTTGTTCTTTATCTATACAAAGACAATACTTTTCTCATATGATAGCTAACTGATATGACTATTGATATTTACAAATACGCATACACTGTATCCGAGTTCGTCTTAAATCTACATTGTAACATAGTTTCATGATCACCATGTCCATAAATCGAATACATTTACTTCTTGTTTTCAATTGCAAGTATAATTTAAATTTGTATTAGGAGGTAATTTTACAGCTCTCCAATCGATATTCTAATACCTAACGACTATAAATATCTTCTAGTTGGTGAGATTAGGAAGAGTGATCATCTAAATAGTGTCTATCACAACCCATGTGTTTCGGTACAAATATTTGTTTGACATTTATACAAATTACAAGTGTATGTATTTAGTTCTAAGTCACAAGTCATTTGGGAGCTGATAATGCAGTGAATGATGACTCGGTAGAGCAAACCATTTTATTGTTTTAAGCAAAATAACACAATGTCTTTGTAAGTTATGACAATTAGACATTAAATACATCATCTGCATATCATCCTTCAATTGTCCTTTACATATTCCACCATTATTCTAATCGTTTTGTTATTACGATTTCACTCTGTTTTCCTTCTTGTTCTTTTCATTTCGACCTTCTGCTGGTAAGTATTCCACTTCCTATTCTTGCTACATACTACTTGTATCTATCCACACTACAGTACTTCTATGCTTCTTAAATTGCACTAGCCTTGTGCGGAGATTGAACCTGTGACTTCGTTTTTCGGAAATCATTTACTTTGGTCGCCGATCAAGATGAATATCAAAATTTCGCATGATTCTCGCCGATAGTATAGTGAATTAGTAAGCTAGGCATCACAACAATAGTCAGTATTCGATGCACTAATTAAACTGACGAAATCAACATCATATAAACAATTGACATGGACACCATGGCTACTGAAATTGTCACGAGTATAATAATAGACAAGTCACAACATGAAGTAGTAGCAGTTGATAAAATGTCACAGATACGAGTCTTCAAAACGAACTCAGTGAACATGGCTAGTAAGTTCATTAGTTCATGAATAACTGAACATATATGCGAAAGAATTATATGAAATTAGTCACCATTTGTATGCTGAATAATATACAGTGCATACATTTAATGTAGTAGGATTGTCAAACACATATACACAAGAATTCATTTACATCTATAAGTGTACATAGATAGGTAAAGGTTTTGAACTGATTACATGAATAAACAGAAAATAACGAACACTATCTCACCATTACTCATTTTTACCAAAACAAGAACAACACCTATGGAAAAAATCTAATGAAATTATATATAGGTGTGTCTTATTCTTTTAACAATGACCAAATGGATAGGTCAGCTATCTGAGTCACCACAGTACCAGGATATTACAGGCTGTTGATAAGTACCTAACACGAAAATGTATACATCCTAGTAATGAGTCAGTGAAATAATCATAAACACTTCGCTTGGTATTGTTTGTTTGAATCTTCCCATTGATGTTTAGGACTGCAATTTGTCAATCTATTATTGGCATATGTGCTTACTGTGCGTATTGCCTTAATTCACAAGCATTGTAAGCAAAGATGGAGCGAACGGTACTCAGTTCGAGCCCGAGAGTGAACATCAACTCTGAGGTGCAGGTACATTCACCTGACTAGTCCCAAATAGGACAAAACGTGCGTCCTGGATTTCACTGCTAGCCACTATCCATCTTTGCATATAATCTTAATCAATGACTGAATATCTTAAGCGATATGACTAAAAATTAGTTACAGTCAAACAAACGCATTCACTGAATTGTTTTTAATCCTATCCTAAATCGCAAGTGAGGCATTATTCGATTGCTTCTATATTAGGAGTATAACATATGAACGAGATTAACGCAGCCACGATCATCTCTCAGCCGGTTTATAGCCAACCCGAAAATAGATTTTGTAGACTGATAGATTATGAAAAAAAGTGATATTAATATGTAAACAGATTTTATATGATGAATCTACTGTTCTTTGATAAGTTACTCTGCCATTAAAACCGAAGAAACGGTATAAATCCATCCTTGTGAATATCGATTTTTCGTCTTCTCGAACCCTTATAAAGACTCAAATAGGCTTTTTAATTCCCTGGATTGTTCTTAGGGTTAGGTATTTAAAGTAAGGATCAGAGTTAGAGTTTTCATCACGAACTAACACCACCTACAACGCAATAATGTACTGTAACCATATGAATGAATTTCGTGCACAAAAACAAAACGCTATTTTGTTAGTTCGTTCGAGAGATATAGTACCACCAAGCTAAGGTTTATTTCAAAATTAAGGGTTAGTGTCGAATAAACTTACGCTGCCTTGAGCCCTTCTATGGTTATCATCTGTCCCTATCCCAAATAAAGTTGAATGGTTGGAGATGCGATTACCGACCTTATACCGTAGGAAATAACCTTGTTGAAAAACGCCGATCAGTGGGATAACCACTCACGTACAATCAACAGACAGAACTGAGTATTCGATACGCCTAATATTATCATTTTTAGCCTATGGTAGCAAACAGTAATTTTTCGCTACCATTTTGAGCGACATACAAAAGTACTTCTACCACTCATTATACATGATATTTGAATTTTGCTCAGAAACTCAAAAGTTACACTGTAGACTCTGACTGGCTCATCACGATACTATACTTTCTTCGTTGTTATTGTTTAAAATCGGTTTTCTTTTTTGAGACTTTTCCTGTATTCTTAACATCTCATTAGTCCGTAACGCCTTTGAAACCTTAAGTCACCAACTTCTAGTTTCGGTTATCAGATTGTCTTAATATCGAACTTGTGTTATTTACAATTGTGGCCAAATATGTATGTAACCATATATCATTATTACAAATTGCATTTAGTGCAATACTTTGAAAACATTTGGTTAACATATATTGATATGAGAAAGATTGGTTGAAAAAAAGAGCAAGTAATCTGTCTACATACACATACAACACTAACAAGCAAACAAAAAAAGATATAGCTACTTGAAGTTCAACAATTGGTATCTTCACAGTTCATATAAAAATACAAAGATAATACTCAGGGAGGTATATGTTTTTAAAAAAAAAAGGTGGAGAACAGGAAGGAAACAGAAAACTCTCCAGATTACAGTCAATTAACAAGTAAACATAGAAAGCTATACAGTGTATGTATATACATACTCGATCAAGTAAAACATGAACAGGCCTAACAAGCAATTAAATGATTTATGAACTGAAAATCAAGATTTTTTTTAAATGATAAACAAAAATAAACTGGAATATAGTTTTTTTCCCCTCGAAATAAAGAACTATGTTTACATATAAGAAGAAAAAGATGCATTGCAGTCATGTATAACACATAGATCTCTTTTCCTGAACTTCATCATTTATTCCATGGATTCTCTAAACTTATCCACATCAGCATTATCTTTTAAATTTAATTGTTCATTAAATGTATTAGTTGAGATTTCATGAGAATCACAAACCACAGTTTCATTACCAAGAACACTATCATTATCACTATCATGATTATATAAATTAGTTGTTGAACTTTTTTGAATTTCTTCATTCATTCTTTTAAGATTTGATTTAGTTGATAGTAAACAAGGTGTTGTTTTTGAATTATTTATTAAATCATTTGTATTCTCTATATTTTCTGTTGATAATCCTGTCTTTAATCGTGTACTACGTGCTGGATTAAAATGATTACAATAACAACATCGAAATGCTAAGAATAAGCAGTCGTGTAGTTGAGATGTGACAGTGTGGAAAAGGGGAAGGGATGAAAATATAAAAAAAGATCATTGTAAAGCATAAACAAATATATGTTAAAAATTGTAAATAGCGAAATAATAGTGGCCGTAAGATTTAAGGACATAAATTTAGTCGGAAAATACCTAGAATTCAGTTAGTTACAAAGTACTTTTTTAGGTAATCAACACAAAAGTGCATATTTTATGAACTGGACTCTGATATTATAAAATTTCTAGATGGCATTAGAGATTTATACCATAAAGAGGGGATTAGAATGATGGTGTAACCTTTGGGTTGAATGGTCAAACTGGCTGCCTTCAACGTTCGCACACTAATGCAGGTCGGACAACAGATAGGGCTGGCTATGTCTTTGGAAAGTCTCAATATTGATGTTTGTTGTCTATCCGAGACCCGTATTCAAGACTCTGGCGAAGTACTACAAATTCGATCTCCATCTGTCGCTTCGAAAAGCTTGTTTCACGTGCGCTTATCCGGGGACCCTGTGGCATCTTCGTCTGGTCTTGCTGGCGTTGGTGTCGCACTAAGCGCTAGAGCTGAGGCAGCACTAGTCGATTGGATCCCCATTAACAGTCGGTTATGTGCTGTTAGATTAGAAAGTTTCATCAAATGAGAAGAAATCGGCGTGAGAAACGATGTCTTTTCGTCATCTCCGCCTATGCCCCGACAGATTGCAGCCCGGATGCAATCAAGGATGAGTTTTACCACCAGCTGTCTGTTCTTCTCCAGAAAGTGCGTTCGACAGATATTGTAGTACTAGCCGGAGACTTGAATGCGCAGGTCGGGCGTCTAGGCACAGAAGAGAGTCGTTTAGGTGGCCGATGGGGACTCGTTGGTCGCAGGTCAGATAACGGGGACCGTCTACTGCAACTTTGCACAGACCACAACCTGTTTCTGGCTAGCACTAACTTTCGGCACAGTCATCGCCGATGTGCCACCTGGCGTCCTCCCTCTGCATCCCAAGCCTGGACTCAGATTGATCACATCGCGATCAGCTTCCGCTGGCGTGGTTGTGTAAAAGACTGCCGCTCCTTTTGGAGTACCTATCTGGACTCTGACCATGCCTTGGTCTGCGCCAATCTTGCCTTACTTTTCAGTGGACAACGAAGTGACCACCACCAAAGGATTGATATTAGCAAGCTGGTTGCAACCTCTGTTGCAAATAAGTATCGAACCGAGCTAGCTTCTAGGCTAGCTACCACTCCACCGAAAAGTATAGATGAGCATTGGTTGCAATTGCATGACGCCATGAAAATGGCGGGAACAGTCAGTTGTGGGTTTGCGAAACGTCCCGCTTATAAGCACTGGGTTTCTTCTGGTTCCTTACAACTTATTGAAGCCCGTCGGTCTACTCCGGGTGACCGTGAGTTTGACCATAAACGAAGGATGTTACGTAGGGAAATTGGGCAAAGCTTGCGTAAGGACCGAGAAGCCTGGTGGTCGGAGCGTGCTAATGAGATGGAAGCAGCAGCTGCATCTGGTAACTACCGGAAGCTCTTCCAGCTCATCCGAGCCACTGGCAGCAAGAAGTCTGGTGTGAGTGAAACAATCTGCGAGGATGATGGGATGCCAATCACTAACATCCATCGACGTCTTGGACGATGGGCAGAATTTTTCGAAGGGCAGTTCAACTGGCCTGCTGCTCCGGCAACATCGGTCAGACTGTCCTGCCCTCCATGGCCGGTGACGACTGATCCACCAAACGAGGAGGAAGTCCGCAAGGAACTCCAACTCTTGAAGCGTTACAAATCACCTGGCCCAGATGACTTACCTCCGGCTCTTTTTAAAGATGGTGGTGACTTTTTGACTAAGGAATTGACGACGTTGTTTACAAAGGTTTGGGAATTAGAGAGTGTACCAACGTCATGGAATGAGTCGATAGTTGTCCCTATCTTTAAAAAGGGTTCACGTCGTTCCTGCAACAACTATCGGGGGATAAGTCTACTTCCGATCGCGTCCAAGCTATTGGCTTCCGTCATACTTCGTAGGTTGTTCAAAACCCGAGAAAGATTGACTCGCGAGGAGTAGGCTGGGTTTCGTTCTGGTCGAGGTTGTATTGATCATATCTTCACCCTCCGCCAAATGTTAGAACATCGCCATACTTATCAAAGGCCAACAATCGTAGTGTTTCTTGACATCAGGGCTGCCTTCGATTCGTTGGACAGGACTGTTCTCTGGGATTGTCTATTGAAGAAGGGTGTGCCTGAGAAGTTTATTAACATCCTAAAAGCCCTATATAAAAACACCTCAGGCAGAGTGAGGGCATACAACCACCTCTCTCCATTGTTCTATACGAGTAGTGGGGTTAGGCAGGGTTGCCCAATCTCACCATTCCTCTTCAACTTTGCCATCGATGACATTCTGGAAACAGCTCTGATGAATGTAGGTAATGGTGGTGTGGATCTGTTGGCTGGAGAAAGACTTCTCGACCTTGAGTATGCGGACGATATTGTCTTACTGTGCGATAATGCCCAAGGCATGCAATCCGCACTTAATCAGTTGGCAATCAGTGTCCGTAGGTATGGTATGTGTTTTGCACCTTCGAAGTGCAAAGTACTTCTACAAGACTGGCAGGATTCCAATCCTGTACTCACCCTGGATGGTGAGCAGATAGAAGTAGTCGAGAAGTTCGTGTATCTGGGTAGCTGCATAAGTGCTGGTGGGGGTGTGAGTGATGAGATCAATGCACGTATAGTGAAAGCCAGAGCGGCTTATGCCAATCTGGGCCACCTTTGGCGCCTTCGTGATGTAAGTCTGGCTGTAAAAGGTCGGATCTACAACGCGTCGGTGAGAGCAGTTTTGCTCTATGCTTGTGAAACCTGGCCTCTCCGAGTTGAGGACGTTAGACGACTCTCTGTGTTCGATCATCGCTGTCTCCGAAGGATTGCTGACATTCAGTGGCAACACCATGTTAGTAATGCAGAGGTTCGGCATCGTGTGTTTGGGCACAGAGATGATAATTCAATTGGTGTCACCATCTTGAAACACCGACTTCGGTGGCTTGGACATGTTCTACGAATGTCGTCCCAGAGAATTCCACGTCGTGCATTGTTTGCCGACTCTGGGACTGGTTGGAAAAAGCGGAGAGGTGGTCAGTGCATGACATGGTGTCGTGGTATGAAAGAAAGCTGCAAAGGACTGGCTTCTGTCGGTCCTTCACGACTCCCTGGTTGGGGTCTGAGAGATGGTGCTACACAGTGGCTAGAGACGTTATCAGATATGGCTCAGAATAGAAGCCAGTGGCGATCCTGCTGTAACCTTCTTTTACTTTCTTCATAAAAAGTGGTTGTGTCTTCTTTACTTGAAAGATTTCTTCCGATTGTACCTTTCCGTTCCATCGTTACGACCGCACTACCTTTCACCAATCTCTTTGTTATCGTTCTCTTTTTCTTTTGTGCTCCTTAGTTTTTTTTCTTTTCTCTCTTCGAATTTTCATTGTTTTGTGTGGCGCATATATATTGGCGCTCTCTTGTACCAATATTTATGTGCTCAAATAAATAAATAAATCTCAGTATGAACTTCTGATGTAATGAACGAATGTAGGGTAAACCAATTTATTGTATTACGCAAAATCACGCACTACATTTGTAAAATATGAAAATGATACATTGAATGCATCATTTGCACATCGTCCTTGAATTGTCACTTACAAGTTCCATCGTCTTTTCATTCCCTTTACTACTTGGACTGCATTTGCTTTTCTCTCTCTTTTCCTCTTCTATATGAAAGAATCCTACTTCCAAATTCGACACCTACTACTTATATCTGTTCGCATACGCAGCACATACTACACCGATCGTATTAGTAAACAACATCATTCATCAACAGTATAAACTTCAAAGTAAAGTGATCTAATGAAATTTCCCCACAAATGACTACTAATATCTTTTACGTTTGAAATGAAGTTCAAAGTTGGTTGTCAATAGTAGTGCTAATGATATTTACAAATTTACATTATTCTTTTACCCAGAGATTGATAATAGACTGAATGTAAATGTTTACTAGTTCAGTGGTTGGAGTCATCGACTTTTGACCAATGGAATGTAGGTTTGCAAAATGTTTCGGTCATTTCCATCTATGAATCCAGTAGATATTCCTATCCTTACCCCAAACACAGTCAAAGCTAGTCCATGATGTGGACTGTCTTCAAATCGTGTAATCTACACCGCTTTATCATTCTAATGATAATCATTCTCTTGGTAGTGACTTTGAAAGTAAATTAAGGATTCCTAGTAGGAAACCGCGACTAGTAGAGCATAACTATGTCCAAAATGAAAGTTATCAACAGCAGAATTGAATGATGATCGTGCAATATTCTGAACTCAATTAATTTGGAAATACAGAACATTCTATGATGTATTGGTGGTTTAAATGTAATGTGCACGATGAGAGATTTTATTTTCCATCTCCGGCTAAATGGTGCGTCCATAATGAGGAGCCTTAATTTTGAGATAAAACATTATTTACAGGTTTTCAATGTTTATTAGTCCGTGATTTACGCCACCTTCGAATGATTAAATCAGGTAATACTACATGTTTTAAGACAGTAGTACAATCTAAATCGTTACTTACATGAATTGGGATTCGAAATAATTGGTGAAAAGCTGATCTTTGGTTATTTTTGGGTTTATTTAATTACATTTTATACATAGGCAAGCGTGTTCTTTATTTTTTTTAAATTAGTTCCTACTTTCACATAAAATTACATTGGTTTCCTTTAATAACCAAGCATAAGTTTAGCTGGTTATTCATCAGCTATCGCTTTACAACTATTCTATCTTAACAATACCAGATCAATGAAATGTCAAAAAATTAACGGTATTTGGTAAGAAACAAAATGGTTTTCAACACTTCACAAAAAACTATATTATTTGAATTGATAATAAACTAACCTAAATATTCAAATTCTTCCTGTAGCGCCATTCCATTGTGTGATGAACATTCATTACAAATCAGTGCAAATCGTTTATCGGGACCATCACCAACTAATGCATCTAAAACTTTATCAATAATTGAACGTTCTCTAGGTAAAAGCGGTCTTAATAACCGCGGTTTTTTAGAATACAGTGTTTGATTACTCCCGACCATAGGGGTACTCGACTGTGCAGTTAAACTTGAACCTATTTAAAAAAGTCATTGAATTGCAATGAATTATATACAATCTCGTTTATTATGTCTAATTATTTTTGCATTAATAGTTTGTATATAAGCGTGTTATTTCATTACATACTCTATAACTGTTGGAAATGTGAAATCGGTAAATCAATAGCGATTTCAGGTGAATTTAAGGTCAACTTTTAATACATTTCCACTATGCTACTTCATGAACTATTAATGTATTTTTACTATGATGTGTTCAGTGATGATTACTGATTATTACAAACGTAGTTTTATTCCCCATTTTTTGGAACCTTCACCATAACGTCTTCCTCTCAAGACTTCTCTTTTCTCTATTTTAACCACGAAGAGGCGAACCATCGTAGAAGTGCTGTGAATCAGACTTCCATCCTGATTAGGTTTGAGCAACTGATGAGTATCCCAGACCACACACAAACTCGATTATTTGTGTGGCATGTATATATTTTAGTGCCTCCTTGGTACCAATGTCTATGTGCTTAAATAAACAAATAAACAAAAATAGTCGATTATACCCAGTTTGCATAGATCTTGTTCCGCATAACGGAATTAGTTCAACCATTTTACTTCAGTCCATAACAACAACAATAGGAATGGAGATAAAAATTGATCATAAAACTGATTATATTGAATGAATGAAAGCCACTATGCATCCAGTCAATGAAATCAAGGACAGAAATTATTAAAATTGAAATATAGATGTCACTAACTCGAACCAAATACAGTTCAAAATGTATTGTAGATGTGGAACTGAATTTATGGGATTACATTATCAACTCAATGATTGTTGATTTGACCCAACCGAAATTCGTCAAATCCTATCTTAAAATTGATCTAAATGGGAAGTACAAACGAACTCTATTAATTATACTATGTAACCGCAAGTATTTTTATACAATTATTTACTGGACTTTCGAGAATTATTTTTCATCATAAGGCCCAGATACTGAACGTTGACTCGACTTGCCTTAGTTTACAAAATTGATAATTTTGAAACCGTGCGTTGACAGTTCGGTCATTCTCAATCAATGTAGAGGTTAGTACAAAATGCATCAGTCCAAGTTAGCTATAGCGTTTGATTTTCCGCTAGATTTCAAGTGCTAATTTCGTTTAGGAATTGGAGTAGGATTGCTATATCTCACAATAGCAGTATGACTCGATGCCGAGTGTATTAGGATGAAATTGGTAAACCAACTATAATGACTTTTAATGATTGATAGACAAGTCATAAATAGATGAAAAGTCTCACTGTTTATCCAACCAAAATGAGGTGTTACGCTGCCTAGCAATTTTGTCTGCAAGAACTATCTATCTAAATATGTGGTGCGAAAATCCTTGATGAATTAGGGCTAAATAAGATGAAATTACACTTCTGTCAAACGGAAACAATAACATGCTGAAGACGAAAATATTGTGTCAGTCAGTTAGTTATACGGAGTGTAGAATCTGACATGTGTGCATCGGATTAAGTTGGCATACTACATTAGCACGTCCAGACAGTTATTTTAACACAAGTCCCAGAGTAACAGTAGTAGTAGAATGCTAGGAATAGAAAATGAAAAAAGGTGTAAGATTTCGGGACAAAGAATCTAAAGGATGACAAGGAGAATGCACCCGTACCATCGAGAGAAATCAGTAGCCATAACACAAAAAATCTGCAAACCTTGGTTACCGTAATCATGCTAACCCCGATCAGGCAGTTTGCAGCTGCTACCGTGGCTCAGTCGAGTTGTCAACCACTTCATGAACTGGTGCTACGTCTCGGTCTGGCTACTTTTAGATTCCTCCTGGACTGCTCTATCAGACAGCATTGCTCGTTGAGGTAGGCGGTGGTTGTGGATACATAACACATCTCTCAAACACCTTAGTTGGTGGCTGTTTCACATCCATAAAGTAGAACGGAGCAAACTTCTTGGTAGTTAATTCATCTTTTTTTATTGGGGGGTATATATCTCACCTACTCAACAAGTGACACAAGCTTCCAAAAGGCAACCGAGCTTTCTGAATTTTTGCCAGGATTGCGTCCAACTATCTCACTTAAACTGATGTAAAGTATACTTATCATTTTATATAAAATTGCACATCTGTATTAGGCGATGAGCAGTATCTAGTGTCAAAGGTCAGAATGAATCTTTTGTCAACAACCATTCTAAAAACCTTATAGGTAGATTTTTGGTCAGATATGAAACTGAACAGTTAAACAGAAAATTACATTTCTGACAACGACAGGTAAAAACAAAACAATACTGTCACCGTTTTAAACCATAATTGTTTTATCCGTTAATGCCTCCTGAATTTTAGTCTTTGCACTAAGCAATGATTTCAAGTTGCACACATTTTAGAGGTTATCTCTTGATCATTTGGGATTATATCCAGTTGAACACTACTTATTAACACTATATACTTGTTAATACACTTTGAAAATATGATAATCAGCTGCTAAATACCAGTGTCCGATTTGGCATAGACAACCAAAGTCAAAAGAATAGTAGTAAGCAGTTATCTCCAGGTGTATAAAGACTTCGTGGTGAGACTACGGTTTATAGACGAACCAATCAGATTAAAAATAGCAGGTCTTGGATTTCCGCGCAAAACTCGTTCTCATTCGAATACCATTTTGGCATTATAGCTGTCAGCTCGTGATGAAATTTTATTTATTTGAACACATAAATATTGGTACAAGAGAGCGCCTATATATATGCGCCACACCTCGTAATGAAAACATTAAATATTATTCCCAACCCCAACGTACAACGGTGAATCCTAATCCTAACTCCTCACATTAATTTATAACCCTCACTTAACCGTAGTAGATAGGTGGATATCCCAAGGTCATTTAAGCGCTGCCCAAAGGTCGTCCATAAACTATTCTCACCGAATTCGTATGCAAATACATAGTGTTTTTCAGTGTTACGGAAATGAGAAAAAAATTCATATCCTTCATTGTTTTGCAGTTTTGTGTACTAGAACTTAAAATATATAGAAACAAAAGTTATCAAATACAAAATTAATCAACCTGCAAGCTTTAGCTTGAAAGTAGTATCCCTACCTAACAATCCTGGAGTTAGATGTTTATCCCCCGAATTATTCCTACGGCGTACTTCAGAATGAGGAGTAACAAGGTTGATCATCGATCCAAAAACCGGTTTGGGGGTCTTCTTTTCCTGCTTAGCAGAAATGACAGTATACGTACTCTTACCTCAACAGCTATAGAAGCAAATGTTAATGGGTCAAAACGTTTGAGGATTTGTTGGGCCTTGTTGAACGTCTCCTTTTCCATCACCTCTTCTAACTTGCATTAAAAATAAATACATCTATTAGAACGCACCAATTTCTGTTTATAAGCCCGGAGCTTTTTTAGTTTTTCATCTAGAATCAAATTTAGGAAACACCACAACACTAACTCGTCTTATTTACGCGTCTAGTGAACATAATCCGGAAGATATACTTCAGGAAATATACACTAAAAAGTTATTCAGCTTTAAATATGAGTACCAAAAAGGATATACAGCAAATATCGTACATATCACCACCTTTCCCGTTACTGTACTTGGCCAGTAGTAGTAATAAATTGTTATAAAACTCAAGCCAAAGAATATGAATGAGTAGAAAATCAGTCGGAAAACGAATTGTTTTTCTGAGTCTATACTGTTAGACCGATCACTTTCCAGTTCCAAAATTTCCTAATTACTGATAATTAAATGTCGAAAAACTTACATCATCAATATCCTCTAGTTGATCAACAATGGACTTTTTGGACCCCTAAAATACTACATATATATTTTATTTCATCAAACCTTGAAGATCCAAAACAGGTATTTCTTAGCGCAGCTCATGGGACGACAGCACGACCATGACCTTGACGAGGTTTGAGAGATGCGCTGTCCAAATCTCAAGCGTACAGTCTTCACTGATACAAATAATAGGTTGGTGGACCTGTGTCAATCCTTACAGTTTGTTTTCCAATGGAGGTCTAGCTTGTCCTTGAAAATATTCACTGATGAAGCTGATATCACTTTTCAGATTCAGATTTGTGTAGTAAGGACAGAAGGCCTACGGCCTATGTTATTCCTTTTCTAGTATGCTTCTGTGAGTGCTCAGTCTTCTCTTGAAAGAGTCAGTTGAAGGTGCGGGCACCACTGCTTAAGGCATAATTTTCCAAGTATTGATGGCTCTGTGTGAAAACCTGTACGTCACGGGTATTTTGTTCGTTCTTGGCTTTTCTACTCGCCTCTGAGGTGTCCCGATGTAGTGGAAAGAAAGAGAGAGAATAAGTTAGGTTCGAAATCATTTTCCCGTATTCTGTACATCAAAATTAGATCTTCCCTTAGTCTGAGATAGGATAGAGTAAATAGGTCCTGTTTTTCAAGTCGCTCTTTGTATCATAAACCCCGGAGTTCCGGAATTGCACGGGTAGCTGCCCTCTGTACTTTTTCTAGTACGTCCGAGTCACCTTTTAAGCAGGGGCTTGCAGCCTGAAAGCAGTTCTCTAGCTTATTTCTCACTAAGTATGTGTATACTGTGGTAAACATGGTAGTATCTAACTTAGTGAATATCCTTTTTAAAGACCAGAGGGTTCGAAACCCCTTGGCTGCGATCTCCAGGCAATGGGCCGTCGTCTTAAGATCATTACTCACTGTCACCACTAGATCCTTCTGAGACCGGACTACTGGTAATGACACATCCCCTATGTTGTACGCATTAACCTTTTAATCCCTCTAGTGCATGTAAACACACTTTTCCGAGTTGATAGGCATCAGCCACTCTTTAGACCAGTTTATGATATTATTTAAGTCTGCCTGAAGAGTAAATGCGTCTTTATCTCCAGTTATTAGTCGCCAAATTTTTACATCGTCAGCGTATAATAACGTTGGAGACTGTACTATACTTGTAAGATCGTTAACGTACATCATAAAAAGTAAAGGACTTGGACGGAACCTTGGGGTACTCCACTAAGTACTGGTCTCCAGATGGAGCATTTGGAATTTATTCTTACTTTTTGTCTACGACCTACTAGGAAATCTTTAATCCATTTTAAAAGAGGTCCGGCAATACCAAGGTTTTCCAACTTCAATAGCAGTCTATTAGTTGGCACCTTATCAAAAGCCTTACTGAAATCTATGTAGACAACATCCACTGAGTTTCCGTTGTCTGGCGCATTAATTCAGAACTCCCTGACTATAAGGAGGTTCGTTGTACGGGATAGACCCTTTCTAAAACCATGTTGTGCTATGTTCAGCAAGTTATTGGTTTCCATAAATGCCGTTATGGTCCGTTTGATTATTCTTCTCAGTATTTTAATTACAACACTGGTGAGACTTACGGGTGTGTAATTCGATGGAACTTGTCGTGGACCCGTTTTATGTATGAGAGTGACGATTGCGTCCTTCCAGTCCATAGGTGACACACCTTGGTCAAGTGACATATTAAATATCACAGTCAGTGGGGCCACGATATATTGTGCAATATTTCTCAAGATTTTGGGGTTAATTTCATCTGATCCTGTCGACATTTCCATGTTTAAGGTGCTAAGAGCCCTAAACATATTGTCTTGATCGAAGTCCACGGTGAGCAGCTGGTTTGTTGGCTTAATTTTGGTGTGGTTCTTTCTCTAGAGGAGGTTCCTGAGTGAAAACTGCCCCAAAATGGTCAGCCATAGCCTCTGCTTTTTCCTGATCTTCCTCTATCATTTTGGATTCACTTCCTACTTTAATTAGGTTGGGAATCCAACGATGCATCCTCGTTTCGTAGTTTATGTACCAGAATATTCTATTGGGCTGCTTGCCCTACTGGTTATGAAACCAGCCAACTGGATTTCACTATTTAATACTTCTGACGTTAACCAAGTTTCCGAGACAGCAATAACGTCCGGTTTTTCTTTATCCACCACTGACTTCAGCTCCGCCATTTTATTTAGAAGGCTGCGAGCATTTGTGTAGCATACCATTAAGTCTGTGTAAAACTTTCCCTTGCCACCCAGAGTGGCTTGGGGATCGTTTTGCTTTGAACTTTTACAATTTGAAAGGCATTTCAGTCATTGACGGAACCTCCCCGTGTTCATTAAGTCATGGTTCTAAACGTTTTTGCTATGACCTCGAAGATTAGTCTTAAAGGGAGTAAGAAGATGAGACGACTTGATACGCGAATCGTAGTTAAAGATATGGAATGCCGAAATAAGATCACCTCGAATCCTACGATACGATAGGATGGAAAGGTTTAGGCGATTTAATCGTTCATCGTAAAGGAACTTTAGAAATACTTTTTACTAATTTTGTCCCCATTAACTAAACACGCTCAAGTCAGCAACTATGCTTAATAAGACGTGAACTGGGTGTTTGGATACAGTACTCCAAGTTTTGTTCTACATAGGTGGCATATAAAACTGGAAACATCTCATCAAATCATCTGAATTCTCTCACCAGAATTCGGCGTAACGTTAGCTCGATACCAAATTGAGTGGAATTTTCGCGCACCGGAGGTTACCAGGAAAAATAATAGTATTTCGGGTATTGATAAGCTGAAAGATACTTCAAGAAGGAGGCGGCAGAAACTGATCGAAAACTATTTATAGTACTTTTAAAATGTTTGGTTTTATTCTTAGCACACGAAAAATGGAAATTTAGGTGATTATATAGGAATTGAAGAAAGTGGGGCTATAACAATCAAGAATAATCGTTGTGAAATGTCTAGTAATATCCGTTGGAAAATAGCTTAACTTATAGGTAGTGCAAGTATTTCATGTTTAAAAATATTAAAAACAGCTAATATTGTAGAAATGTTACCATTGGTATTACTTTTGGTTTAAATTATGGAGTCAAATAAGGTTTATTCCGGTAAGTTGTCCATATGAGTTGATTTTCAGTGGCATCTGTATTAGTAGGCTAATTGAAAGAACAAAAGAATAACTGTGGAGGAGAAGAATTCCAACTAGTGTTCCAGTTAATTTGTGAAGTTTGATACGGTTTATTTAGCTACGGGGAGATTTTCTCGAACTCATTATTACTCGTTCGTGATAGAATTTAGTATCACTAATAATGCATATGAATGTTATAAAAACATTTTACTTGAAAATAATGGTAATTATTTGTATTTCGGACAGATAGCAAAAAGCGATTCAATAAACATGGTGTATACGGTTATCTTATCGAGTCAAGTGTGTCGTTAATTTTATTCCATTCGTCTTTGATCGATCCAACTGCTCTGACCGACAAGCCTGTAGAAACAGCAAGTCTCTGGTTACCGGAATATTAGCTAGCCAGGTATCAGGACATGATGGAGCAGATACATACTGTATACCATGTGTCCAAAAATCAAAGTAAAATGTGATCATTATTTGCCAGTGTGGGAAGGTGCTGTATGCCGATGACATTGTTATAGTGGAAAGTAAAGACTAGGTAACTCGGCCTTTAGCTCTTCCAGAGTTACTGCCGGTCCCGAGCCCGGGTAAAGGAGGAAGGTATGGCATGGGGTTAGCGACCCCGTTCCGTAGAAAAATTACTCGCTAAAAAACGCTTACCAGAAAAAGTTATTCAAACCATTTTGACTCTGCCCTGGGAGTTAGAAGGTCTTCATTCAGAAGAATTATGACGCTTCATGGTGAAAGCCGAATTCCTTCGGAAGCCACGAGGTCGATGTCCCTTCTAACAACTAGAGCAAAAATTATTGTAGGTACATGGAACGTTCGAACAATGTGGGAGAACGGGAAGGCCAGTCAAATAGCAACGGAAATGAGGAGATACAATTTGGCAATACTGGGAATTAGCGAAACCCACTGGACTCAAGCTGGACAAAAAAGGCTAGCTACGGGAGAGGTGCTGCTATACTCCGGTCGCGAAGAGGACAATGCTTCACACACTCAGGGAGTCGCTCTTATGCTGTCCAAAGTAGCACAAAATGCACTTGTAGGATGGGAATCTCACGGATCGAGAATCATCAAAGCATCGTTCAAAACAAAGAAGGAGGGGATTTTAATGAATATTATCCTATTTTATGCACCCATCAATGATAGCAACGACGACGTTAAAGATCAATTCTATGAGAGGCTGCAATCAATCATAGACAAGTGCCCAAGAAAAGACCTCACCATTCTGATGGGAGATCTAAACGCCAAAGTCGGAATAGAAAACACCGGATATGAAGATATCATGGGACTACATTGATTGACTGAGAAAGAGAAACGAAAATGGGGAAAGATTTGCAAATCTATGTGCATTCAACAAATTGGTCATAGGAGGCAAAATATTTCCACACAAACACATACACAAAGCTACATGGATCTCACCGGAACACACCACAGAGAACCAAATAGATCATACTTGCAGTAACAAAAAATTCCGAAGGACAATGGAAGATGTGAGAACCAGGAGAGGTGCTGACGTAGATTCAGATTACCACCTAGTTGTAGCCAATTTAAAACTGAAGCTAAAAAAGAACTGGACAAGTGGACAAACAGCACTACAAAGGTTCAATACAGCCTTCCTTCGAGATACTAACAAACTCAATGAATTCAAAATATCTTTCAACAACAGATTCCAAGCTTTACAGGAACTACTAAAGGAAGAAGAAACTACTATGGAGGACAACTGGAAAGGTATCAAAGAAACATTAACTTCAACGTGTCAAGAGGTTATGGGTCTAAAGAAACACCATCATAAGGAGTGTATCTCTACAGAAACACTGGACAAGATCAAAGAAAGGAAGAACAAGAAGGCAGCAATAAACAACAACCGAACACGAACAGAGAAAGTCCAAGCACAAGCTGAATACACAGAAGCAAACAAGCAAGTGAAGAGGAGCATTAGAGCCAACAAGCAGAAATACGTGGAAGAACTAGCAACGACGGCTGAACAATCTGCAAGAGAAGGAAATATGAAACAACCTTACGATACAACGAAGAAACTGTCAGGGAAATACAGTACGCCATGGAGACCGGTCAAGCACAAAGAAGTCAGGTCAATCACTGAAATTCAAAGACAGCGGAACAGATGGGTAGAATACTTCGAGGAACTCCTGAATATGCTGGCGCCAATGAAATTAGAATGGTCATCAGATAAATCAAGAGCGGGAAAGCAGCAGGACCCAACAATATACCAGCTGAAGCACTGAAATCAGACATTGAAGTAACTGTAAACATGCTTCATCTTCTATTCAAAAAGATTGGGGAGGAAGAACAAGTGCCGATGTACTGGAAAGAGGAACACTTTGTAGTGAGGTTGGACCACAACCACACAATCTCCAAAGCTGAATACGAGATTACTCGGAAAACAGATATTCAATATTTAACGTGGAGAAATACCTAACGATGGTGAAGGTGCGAACAAGGAATTGAATGAATTGGAGTTGTTCGAATGGCATGGCTCGGCCATGCAGGCGTGGTCCCTGCTGAATGTTACCTTATATCTTTTATTCATATTAAATATATTGTTCTTTCTCTAGCCTAAGCTTGTTCTTCATCATGTATTGATAATTGCTACGATACGGTGAGTTGATGTAGACGATGATGTGAATTCCACGTAAGATCTCATAGATTAGGCAGTTATATCATGACAAATCTACAATTTTAGGATTAGGCCTATTATTAGAGCAGTACTAATATCATACTAGACCATAATTCTACAACCTTATCAAGATTCCAAAGAAAAAAGGTCTGAGCAAATGTGAAAACTACAGAGGAATCAAACTACTATCAATAACAGGAAACATCTTTAACAGAGTTTTGCTGAACCGGATGAAAAATGCAGTAAACGCCCAACTTCTAGATCAACAAGCTGGATTCCGTAGGGATCGGTCGTGCACAGATCAAATTGCGACACTACGGATCATCGTCGAACAAGCAATTGAGTGAAACTCGTCACTGTACATCAACTTCGTTGACTATGAAAAAGCATTTGACAGTGTGGATAGGAGGATGTTATGGAAACTTCTTCGACACTTCGGAGTTCCTGAGAAGATTGTCAATATTATCCGGAACTCATACGACGGACTACAGTGCAAGGTCATACATGGAAGACAGCTGACGTATGCATTCCTAATAAGGACCGGAGTCAGACAAGGCTGTTTACTCTCTCCCTTCCTCTTTCGTCTGGTGGTCGACTGGATTATGAAGATCTCGACATCTGAAGGAAAACACGGAATACAATGGACAGCTCAGAATCGACTAGACGATTTGGACTTCGCAGATGACCTAGCACTCCTATCACGTACACACGAACAGATGCAGATGAAGACAGCCAGTGTAGCAGCAGTCTCAGCATCAGTAAACCTCAGCATACACAAGGGGAAAACCAAGGTCCTCAAATTCAAAGCGGAGAACAGTAATCAAATCACACGTGATGGCATAACTCTGGAAGGTGTAGAATCCTTCACATACCTGAGAAGTATCATCGATGAACGAAGAGGTTCAGATGCAGACGTAAAGGCGAGGATCGGCAAATCAAGGGCTGGATTCCTTCAATTGAAAAACATATGGAACTCAAGACAACTTTCAATCAATATCAAAGTGAGAATTTTCAATACCAACGTCAAGGCAGTTCCACTGTACAGAGCTGAAACCTGAAGAACTACAACAACCACCATCAAGAAAGTACAAGTATTTATAAATAGCTGTCTACGCAAGATACTCAACATCCATTGGCCGGATACCATCAGCAAAATCCTTCTGTGTGAGAGGACAAACCAGCTTCCAGCTGAAGAAGAAATTAAGAAAAGACGTTGGAAGTGGATAGGACATACACTTCGCAAATCGTCAAACTGCATCACGAGACAAGCCCTAACATGGAATTCTGAAGCAAGGCGGAAAAGAGGAAGGCCAAAGAACATATTACGTCGAGAAATAAAAGCAGATATGGGAAGGATGAATAACAACTGGAAGGAGCTCGAAGGGATTGCTCAGGACAGGGTTGGATGGCGAATACAGATGAGCGGCCTATGTTTCTTCAAGAGGAGTAACAGGCGTAAGTAAGTAAAAGACTAGGTACGGCAATGACGGTTCATGTTTCAAATCAATATGTGTCGGTTTTGTGTTACATCGTATATGTACCACTATCATGTGCTTCTGATGTAATCGACTGTGCATTGGAGTGACCTCTGAAATATAGTATTATGCCTCCTCCGTTGCGATTTAAAATTTAGTCAATTGTTGCACAGATATATCATACAGCGACTAAAGAACAGTCGATACCTACGGCGGGCCACATTTCTGTGTTAACAATTACATCGGGATATTACTCATCGACTATCATGTTTAACTGAGACGTTTCATTTCGAAAACTATGAGCATTTGTGTATCATACCTTTAAGAAGTTTTGAGAATCACTCATTCTACTTGTACATCTCTCGGAAGCGTTGGCTTCCAAGACATGACTACACGAAAACCCTAAATGTTAACGCATGTTTTGACATTTTGATTTCACGTTTTGAACTCAATTAAGGCATTCTTTCACTATATTCGATCGTAAAGTGACCAGTCTGTTCGGGTACGAATATTTAAATCACGAGTTTCGTATGTGTTATTGAGCATGACGTCACTTTCTTTATAACTTGATTGGGTCTCAACTCCAACTGCGAACGTCACCCTCCAACCCTCTTTGTGAATTGCTTGAATTATTATGTTGATATTAACAAACGCTAATATCTACAAATATACATGATTTTCTGTAGATTTTGATTTTTAGCCAACAAACACTTTCTTCAGTCTTCTTCTGTCTTTTGATTTGTGACTGTGAGAGGTTCTGTACGTTAGGGTGCCATAGATGTATACTGTGTTGTGCACTAATCAAGTGGCAAAACTAACAACATGTTGTTTTAGTTCTAAGTATCAGAGACATCAAGCATTTCTTGATTATTAGACTTTATGGTTCGTGCAATGTTCATTCACAATCCA
This sequence comes from Schistosoma margrebowiei, assembly GCA_944470205.2. Taxonomy (NCBI): domain Eukaryota; kingdom Metazoa; phylum Platyhelminthes; class Trematoda; order Strigeidida; family Schistosomatidae; genus Schistosoma; species Schistosoma margrebowiei. The sequence goes on along the minus strand of OX104026.1, from coordinate 43,381,281 downwards.
GGTGGTATAAAGTATGAAAAAAATATTCGAGGAGTGAAGCAGAGTAATTTTTCTCAGTAATTATAGCACTATGTCTGACATAGGTACTCCTTAAAAACGCTCATGTTTAAGATGAATTTTCCTGTGTATATTGACGGCACAATATGATTTAACAGCAAGTTGCATTGAAGCTAATTTGTTATGCCGAATACCTCTCCGACTAACGTTTGTAGCCTTGACATGGTTTCACTTCACACTGAGAAATCCTATTAAAGGCATAACTGGACAATTACGCTAAAATAAAGTCCCTTTCTGACCCTACAAAGTGTATAATAATAAAAATGATCTGTAGCAGCTTTGAAGAGAAAAACAGAGGGCCATTTGTGTACCTGTAAACCATGTTTTCAGCACTTTATTACATTTAAAAAACGCACAAAATACTATAATTTCGGCTTCTTTCATCCACCCTCATTCATACAATTCTTTGTCCATTCATAGCAATACTTAGGTTTATTGTCTTTAATCTTCTAAAATGATCTTGCTTAAAAATTGGATTAATAAAAGAGAATAAGTTTAAGCAGTCATACCTCACTTATTCCATCACTAATAATTCAACTTCATTAACCATAAACATCATTTGCTCTGCATCTCATTTCTTCTCTTTTACCAGCTTTTTCAGCATCTTTGTGATATGCCACCGAAAACACATATGGAACATGTGACGTCGTCCTGCACCATCACTAATACTTCAGATATCTCAGAAAGATATAGGATTGCTATTTCTAGAAGTTCTCAACTCCCGATTCTTCGACCAATATGCCTTATAATATACCAACCTTACTGACTAACTTAATACAGTTAAGACTGCATCTTCTGTAACAATTTGATCATGTCGGCAAACGGCAAGAACTTTTATTACGAAGAAGGTAAGGACCGCATTTTCCTTATTTTTGACACGATATGCTCAACCGCATTTATGTTACACATATTTAATGAATTGTAATCAGCATTAAAATCTAAAATATTTTAAGTAGACGAGTTGGTAAGGGATGTAAGAGAATGACTAAGCGCAACAACAAAATTGTTATTCTATCTATTCTGAATGAATCACGTACAGACTGTCCAAAAAATAATAATAATAGTATATTTCTGCAAGGGGAGATACACGCCATTTTTACGGGCACGATCCACAAATTACAACATTTGTTGACCCACAGTATGCTTTCCAAGTAAGGCCGTTAATTAGATGTAATCAATAAAAGTGAATAACAGTAAAATCGTGCAAATGTCTTGAAACGTGAATGATTAGGCTTTTACTATAGCATTACACTGAGTACAGTTTTCAAAATATTTACGAAGTGGCATCGCATCCACGTTACACACGAGATCCAATTTCCGCATTATTGTGTTGGAATTCCGGTCGTGCTAAGTATTTATGCAATACAACTTTATGAGTTTATAGTTCTTATAAGGTAGAGCACTTTGTGTGGACTATGAACCTGAGAAAACGCGCACGTCAAGTTTGTCACAGATGTCAGAAGTTCCATAGCTGTGCCCTCAGAGCAAGGTTCTGGAAGAAGCTTAACAAAGGAGCAGCAAAGCACTCGGATATGAAAAATGCTTAACATTTTGTAGTGGAAACGACAAAGGTATGATAAATTAGTAGGTTAAATTCATGCTGGCTCTTGTTGCAAGTGTGAAACGTGGTTAGACGCTCCAGATGAGATAATGCAGTTAGAAAGAACAATGATTTGTGATCTTTACCACGGTGGAGTAAGTTTAAATGAAAGAAGGGAAGTCAAGTGTGGAATAAGGTAGGCTTTTTATTAGGACGAAATGTGCATATATAGTGTAAAGCGTTGAAAAAACTAGTAACTTTACTTTTTGTCTGATTTTTTTCACCCGACAACAGCCACACAGTCCTAGTGCAAACGTCCGAGTTAGCATGTTATAGGTTGTCTTGGTAGACGATTTCTTGATGTTCTGACATTACATTCCACATTCCACATGCATTTGAGCAGGCAATCACTTTACTGCACGTGTTTTTTTAAGTTGAAGATTCAATGACTCAACACAATGATTCAGGTTGCTGCCCACAGTTAGTAACTGATTAATAAAATGGGCAGCCGATTAACCTTTCTATTGACAGATGTCCGAATCAGATAAATAATTAATCCTTGATTTCTCTGTCTGACGATTCTAAAGAATGATCAAATTTAAAAATAACTGCATTATAAGCATTACTGTCCAACAGATCACGTCTTTACTTACGTACTTACGCCTGTTACTCCTCGTGGAGGAGCACGAAACAACGATAAGCCCTTCAAATACAATAAATGGTCCAAGTACTATGTTATTGGTCCACATTCATTCACCCTTTTGTCAAAAGCAAGGTAAATGAGAAAACTGCAAAGGATTATATTGGCTTCTCTATGAGTGGTTCGTACTGGAGCAATCTCAACCTACACACGGTCCATGACAAACGACACTGATTATTTCCGTAAACCGATTTAATACCTAGATTACATTGACTTTCTTTTCTGTCAGTGTCCATGTGAATAAACTTGAACGACCGCGACCGAAGTTAGCAGTTATCACTGACTGAAACAAGTTCCTATGCAGAAGTCAGAGCTTTAAATGATTTCCTCATAGGAAACCATGTACTTATAAAGAGTACTCGCGCAATAAGCGGAATGAAGACACTAGATATTGCACACAAACAGATGATTAAAACGCATTTCAACCATAGGAATAAGGATATCTATCACCTTCCACTAATTCTATGAATAAAATCAAAATTGATCACCTTCAGATTAGACAGTTTTAAAGTCCACATTAGTACATACATACTTACGCCTGTTACTTTCAATGTAGCGTAGGCCGCCGACCAGCATTCTCCAACCCACTCTGTCCTGAGCCTCCTTTTCTAATTCCATCCCATTCTTGTTCATCTTTTTCATGTCTATTTCCATTTCCCGGCGTAATGTGTTCTTTGGTCTTCCTCTTCTCCTTTGGCCTTGAGGATTCCATGTGAGGGCTTGTCTTGTCACGCAGTTGAGTGCTTTCTTCGGTGTGTGTCCTATCCATCTCCAGCGCTTCTTCCTGATTTCTTCCTCTGCTGGGATCTGGTTTGTTCTCTCCCACAGTACGTTGTTGCTAATAGTGTCCGGCCAAAGGATTTGAAGTATTGTGCGTAGACAATTGTTAATAAACACCTGTATCTTCTGGATGATGGCTTTCATAGTTCTCCAGGTTTCCGCCACATAAAGTAGAACTGTCTTGACATTTGTACTGAAAATCCTGACCTTGGTGTTGGTTGACAGTTGCTTTGAGTTCCAGATGTTCCTCAGTTGTAAATACGCTGCTCTTGATTCGCCGATCCGTGCATTTCACATCTGCATCAGATCCACTGTGTTCATCAATGATGCTACCCAAATATGTGAAGGCTTTTACATCTTCCGAATCTTCTCCGTCTATTGTGATTGGATTGATGCATGCTGTGTTGTATCGGAGAATCCTGCTTTTCCCTTTGTGTATATTGAGACCTATTGCTGCTAAGGCTGCTGCTACACTGTTCGTCTTCACCTCCATTTGTTGTCGCGTTTGAAATAGAAGGGCCAGATCATCTGCAAAGTCTAGATCGTTCAGCTGCATCCTAGATGTCCACTTTATCCCGTGTTTCCCTTCAGATGATGACGTCTTCATGATCCAGTCAATCACCAAGAGAAAGAGAAAGGGTGATAGCAAGCAACCTTGCTTAACACCGGTCTTCACTTCGAACGACTTTGTCAACTGTCCTCCATGCACGATTTTGCAGTGTAATCCATCATATGAACTCTGTATGATATTGACTGTCTTCTGAGGCACGCAGTAGTTTCGAAGAAGCTTCCATAGTGTTGTTCTGTCCACGCAGTCAAATGCTTGTTCCTCATCCCAAATCTTATTGAGGAGAATGCGGAGTATCCTTGCAGTTACCGCTACGTCTGCTTTCAGTACCGCTGCTGGAATGTTGTCTGGTCCTGCTGCTTTGCCACTCTTGATTTGTCTGATGGTCATGCTGATTTCTTCAATTGTTGGTGGGCCAACATTGATTGAGAGGTGAATGGGTGTTGCTTTGATGTTGGGTGGGTTCACTGGAGCTGGTCGATTCAAGAGTTCTTTGAAGTGTTCTACCCACCTGTTTTGTTGCTCTTCAATGTTGGTGATTACATCTTTCTGGTTTGCGGCGATTTCCAGAGAGTTTCTTTGTTATGTCATACGGTTTTCTCATGTTCCCTTCTCTTGCAGCCTTTTCCGCCGTCTTTGCTAGATCTTCCACATATTTACGTTTGTCGGTTCTGATGCTCTTCTTCACTTGCTCGTTTACTTCTGTGTATTCAGCTTGTGCCTTGGCTTTTTCTGCTCTTGTTCGACTGGTATTGATTGCTGCTCTCTTGTTCCTCCTTTCTTGAATCTTATCCAGTATCACCAGTGATCCATTCTTTTTGATCGTGCTTCTTGTGACCCAGGACCTCATGACATGTTGAAGTGATTGCCTCTTTGATTACCTTCTAGTTGCTCTCCATAGTAGTTCCTTCTTCAGTTAGTAGATCGTGAAAGGCCTGGGACTTATTGCTGAGAACTATCATGAATTCGTTGAGTTTTTCAGTATCCTGAAGAAAAGCCGTATTGAACTTTTGTAATATAGTCCACCCCATTGTCCAGTGCTTCTTGAGTTTCAATTTCATCTTGCCGACTAGCAAGTGATGATCTGATGCTATGTAACATCCTCTCATGGTTCGCACGTCTTCCATCGTCCTGAACGTTTTGTTGATACAGATATGGTCGATTTGGTTTTGCGTAGTGTGATCCGGTGAAGTCCATGTGGTTTTGTGAATACGCTTATGCGGGAATATTGTTTGGCCTATGACCAGTTTATTGAAGTCACATTGGTTTGCAAATCTCTCACCATTTTCGTTCCTTTGTCCCAGTCCGTGTCGTCCCATGATGTCTTCATATCCATTGTTGTCCATTCCGACCTTGGCATTGAAATCTCCCATCAGAATTGTCAGGCTTTTTGCTGGGCACTTCTCGACGATTGACTGCAGTCTGTCGTAGAACTGATCTTTAGCGTCTTCGCTGGAGTCGTTGGTAGGCGCATAGCATTGGATGATATTCATTGAAATGCCCTTTTTCATTGTTTTGAAGGAGGCTTTGATGATCCTTGGTCCATGAGATTCCCATCCTATGAGTGCCTTTTGTTCTTGTTTGGACAGCATCAATGCAACTCCTTGCGTATGTGGAGCGTCTTTTTCTTCAAGACCGGAGTATAACAGAAGCTCCCATGAAGCTAGTCTTTGTTGTCTAACTTGCGTCCAATGTGTTTCACTGATCCCAAGCGCCTCTAGGTTGTATCTCCTCATTTTTGCAGCGATTTGGAAGACTCTTCAGGTGTCCCACATTGTACGAACATTCCGTGTACCTAAATAAATGGTCGCTCTGGTTGTCAGAAGGGGAATCAGCCTCGTGACTTCCGAAGGAACTCGGCTTTCATTATGAGGCTTCATAACTCTTCTAACAGAAGACCTTCTGACTTCCAGGGCAATTTTTTTTTCTGGTTAGCGTTTTTTAGCGAGTTAATTTTCTATGGGATGGGGTCGCTAACCTCATGCCAAACCCTGCTCCGTTATCCGGGCTTGGGACGGGCAGTAGCCCCCGGAGGGATTCCATGCGGAGTTACATTAATACATAAAAGAAAACGGTCATAGCACTGCCAGTTATAATTCTCCAAAATTCTCTTCTTAATCAGTATTTCATAACAATCCTTCAGGTACAGACCCTAAGGAACTGACTAGATAATGCCGGTGTCCAGACAGTTTGAATTATGCAGTTTTGTAGTTGTATGACCTTGCACTTTTACGGTTCGTAGGTCGTGTGCATTAATGTGCAATGCCCGTGTTGAGCCCTCTCGAGTTTCGTGATTGTGTTGTGGACAGCCCGAATTTCCGAAAGGCTTTGTCAGACCATGAGGCAGACTTGAAAATCGCAAACAAGAAAGTCAAAAGTGTTCTAGTGAACACAAGAAGAGTTTTCGAAGCTATGGAATGTAAGTTTTTCGTGGATATATTTCTATTACATTTCCATAAGTTATATGACTAGTCGTCTTCTAAGTACTTAATACGTTCTTAATTCAGCGTGATAGTCACTATATTAAATCAATTGGTTGATAATAGGTGTTTTGTTGTTTGGACTTACACTGTGCTTTAGATCATTAATTACTGCACAATATTGTGCAGGAAAAAGTAAAAAAGCAGCATGATAGTAGTAAAATTGTTTCACACGTGAGGTTCATTTGCCACAACTCTCCATCTCTGCTGATAATCAGGGCAGTTAAACCAAGTTTTCCTAATAATGATGAACTTAGAGTATGATCTAGCACAGCTTTTAGATTTCAAGACATAACATTTGTGTGTAAGTCGTTAGGATTGTATAAGCTATGCAACTGTTACCATTTTTTTGTGTTAGAACTAGACTGCCATCACTATTATCGGTGCCGGGAAGGTTTTTCAACGATATGTTGTTGAACCGAATGAAAGGTTCTGTGGACGCCCAACTTCTAGAACGACAGGTTCGATTCCGTAGAGTTTAATCGTGTACAGATCGAATTGCGACACGGATCATTGTTAAGCAATCGGTTGGATAGAATTCGTCACTATACATCAAACTACTTGACTAGGAGGAAGCGTTTGACAGCATGGATAAGAGATCCTTATGGAATTTTCTTCGACATTATAGTGTACCTGGGAAAATTGTCAACATCATTTGGATTTCATACGAGAGACTACGCTGCAAGGTATTGCATAGAGGACAACTGACAGATACATTCAAATTAAGGACCGGAGTCAGTCAAGGCTGCCTACTCTCACTCTTCCTCTTTCTTTTGGTGGTTGACTGGATTGTAAAGACCTCGATATCTGAGGGAAGGCACGGAATACAATGAATAGCTCGCAATCGAATAGAAGATTTGGACTTCGCAGATAACCTTGCCCTTCTACCCCATATACACGCAAAAAATGTAGATGAAGACAACTAGTGTATCAGAAGCCTCTTCCAAAGTAGGCTTGGACATACACAAGGGAAAAGCTAAAATCCCCAACTTCCACACGGAGAACACCAACCCAATCACACTTGATGGTGTAACTCTGAAGAAGGCGGAATCTTTCACGTACCTGGTCAGCCTCATCGATGAAAAAGTAGGATCGGATGCAGACGTTAAATCCAGCTTTTCTTCGGTTTGCTTTTCTGTTAGCCGTTAGGAATAGCCGAAAAGTTTGTATATCTGCGTATTTTTGTGAATTTTGGTGTTGGCGTAACCGATGAGATTGTTTATTAGTTTGAACACAAAAATAGAGACAAGCAGGCATATATATATATATATATATATATATATATATATATATATATATATATATATATATATATATATATATATATATATATATATATATATATATATATGCGCCACATAACAAAAATGGGATTGTGAAGTGAGAGAGAACGTAAGGTGAGTTTTATTGCAAAAGGACAAATATGAATATGAATTGGTAAATGAGAGTGAAATAAAAGTAAACTAATAATAATTATTATAATTGCATAAGATCAATCAGAAATAATACAACCATAAAGGGTTCTTTCAGTTAAAGAAGTTACTCTCACTTTTGTGAAGAAAGTATAAGAAAATTACAACAGAATCGCCACTGGTTTCTATACTGATTCATGTTTGGTAAACCTTCAAAGCAATATGACACCATCTCTAGAACCCCAACCAGGGATTTTTGAAGGACTAACAAAAGCCAGTCCCGTACGGCTTTTTCTCATACTACGAAACCATGTCGTACACTGGCCACCGCTCTGCTTTTCCCAGCCAATTCCCACCGTTGGAAAACAATGCACGATATGGAATCAGCTTGGACGATATTCATAGTACATTTCCAAGCCACCAAAGTCAGTGTTTCAAGATATTAACATCAACTAAATAGTCGTCACTGTGCCTGAACATACGTTGCTGACCCTCTGCATTACCATCATGGTGTTGGTATTGGATGTCCATAGTCAACTCGGAGAGGCCAGGTTTTACAAACGTAAAGCAAAATTGTTCTCATCAACGCATCATAGATCCGGTCCTTAACAGCTAGACTTACATCACGAAGGTGCCAAAGATGCCCCAGATTGGCATAAACCTCTCTGGTTTTTATTATACATGAATTGATCTCATCACTCATTCCGCCACCAGCACCTGCAGGGCTACTCAGATAAATGAACCTCTCGACTGCTTCTAACTGCTCACTATCAAGAGTGAATGCAGGTCCTAGGTCCTGCCAGTCTTGTAAAAGTACTTTGCACTTCGAAGGTGCAAAGCACGTACCATACCTACGGACACTGATTGCCAACTGATTAAGCGCGGATTGGATGGCTTGAGCATCATCGCACAGTAAGACAACATTATCTGCATACTCAAGGTAGAAAAGTATTTCTTTGTGCAATAGATTCACACCACTACTACGTACATCCATCAGATCTGTTTCCAGAACGTCATCGATAGAAATGTTAAGCAGGAAGTTTGAGATTGGGCAATTCTGCCTAACCCCACTGCTTCAATTAAATGATGGAGATAGATGGTTGTATGTCCTCGGTTTGTCTAAATTGTTTGTATGTAGGACTTTCAAGATTCGAATAAACATCTCAGATTCACTCTTCTTCAACAGGAAGTACTACGAAATGGAGGCTGCCTTAATGTCAAGAAACACTACAATTTTTGGACTGCAATAAGTATAACGGTGTTCGAACAATTGGTAGAGTGTGAAAATGTGATAAATACATCCTTGACCTAAACAAAAACCAATCTACTTATCGTGAATTAACTTTACATTGAGTACTATAAGGCTATTCTGTTAATAATACCTGACCTACTGAAATTGATAAGTTCATAACTAAAACATTTTATAACTTTATTTTTAGTAACTTTTCAGACCATGAGATGAATTTAGAACTGTACCTTTAAAAACATCTAAGAGATATATAAGAAAAACATTGTTTTATGCAGACCCTAATACGTTAACAAATTGATATATTTGTCTTCAAAAAAATACATCTGCTATTTCATTAAATAAAAAACTACTTGAATAAATATATGAAACGTACTACACAGCTGTTAGATACATTTACGATTATATTATCCTCTTGATTATCTGCTGTAAAATTTTCAAAAGAGTAACAGTTTATAAATATGTAGAATATTTTGGTGTAATCTCTGAATACAATTCAGGACTTTTTGACTATGAATTTATTAAAAACAAAAATTATGACATCATTTGATATAGAATAGGTAGAATATGGCTAGTAGTGGCATCCAGGATACTCATTTCTCCTTAATTTAGACTCGTCAGCTGGATGTATTTACATCCCTGAGTTGATGTTCACCTCGGGACTTGAACCCAGTATCGTTTGTTTCGAACCCCATCACATCATCCACTTAGCCACTGAGTCCAAATAGCCAATCATTTGTGCCACGTCACTTATCATATGTTGGTCAGTTGTACAAATGGCTGATTATGAATAAAGCTATATATTCGGCGAAATATATGAAATACGATCCCGGTGAAGATGTGAATTCCGTCAATTTTTCAGATAAATCGTTTCAGTAATCCCAAACATTTGTGTGAAATATTGTCGTAAGACTAACTATATATTTCTTTAAAGCATCTAGTCATGTTGTGATACTTAATTCAAAAGAACGCGAATATATTTCACTGTAACAATGACTCTCTCAAATTCACTTAATCATTAGTTCATTTCAACAAGCCATGTGTTTGTCACACTTAAATTTAGACCTTAATTTTTTAGGCATTATTACCACAATAGGACGAAACGGCCGTCCATTGCTTCCACGTTTTCCATGGTGGTCTAGCTTCAACTGACTCATGATCTTAACCATTGAAATTACTATAATATCTACAGAACCCATCTGACATTGTTTCCTTGTTAAATTTTCAGACAAAGTGGTTGTATTATACTTTTTAATTTATCAGTTATTTATACATGTCTCACAATGTAGTCTTTTTCATGTGTGCGACAATTCCCAGTAAATATCTGTTTGATTAATACTTAAATACAAATGTAAGATAATATCAGTATAGGTATCTCATAATTTAGGCGTTGGTAATTATATTCCTTTCACCATCCAGTAAGGTTTATATTTTTGTAGCTATCAGACATAGAATTCCTTTTTTTCATAAAAAAGATGTATCCCACTGTGTTTAATTTATGTTAGTGCCTAATTCGACAAGATAGAGGTATGTGAGTCCAAAGACTACTTTGACAAATTCACGGGGTCTGATAGTGTAGCTATCAGTGGAATTTTGACACGAATAAATAATTTAAACAGTTGAGATCATGAGTCAATTGAAGCTAGACCACCATCGAAAGCCTGGAAGCACTGTACGGCCGTTTCGTCCTAGTGTGGGACTCCTCAGCAGTGAGCATCCACGATCCCGCCCCCCACGAGATTCGAACCCAGGACCTATCGAATCCCTTCAAAATGTTATAATCTGCATAGATTTCAGTAGTATAATATTCTAGTATTTATTGGTTTTTCCAAGTATATCTATTTCGTATTACTTGTTGAATTTATTGACCTAAGTTGGACTAATTATACTGTTTTAATATTCAGTTCAATGTGTAGATAATCTAATTTTTTGTTCTTTTAATGTATCCGCTCTTACACATGGACGTAAATTGTTTTATGCAGTTAAAAGTGACAATATTTGACAAATATCTGTCTACTTTTGCGTATATTACTGAGCATATCTTATAATAGCTGATATAGCTTCATGGCAAGAAGTGTACTTATGCCTGTTACTCCTCGTGGAGGGGAATAGGCCGCCCACCACCACTCTTCATCCAACTCTGTCCTGGGCAGTTCTTTCCAGTTGTTATTCATCCTTTTCATATCTGCTTCTATTTCTCAATGTAATATGTTTTTTGACCTTCCTATTTTCCGTTTCCCTTCAGGATTCCAAGTTAGGGTCTGCCTCATGATATATTTAAGTAATTCCCATAATGTTAATCTTGCAAGAAATGTGCTAATAATGATCGTTTTCAGATTTCTTCCTCATTGTATAGTACAATGATTTCATGGTACTCTTCAGACATTGTTCTTCTTTGTTTATTTAACCTTGGAGCTAAGTTAATTATATCAACAAATCACTATATAGTGGCGAATATCACTTCGTCGATTCTTCGATCAGTTAGTCAAACCCAACGTTCCACATGGTACATATTAAATCGATCCAAGCTACCATACGCAATCAGCACAGCAAAATGCAATTGTCAAGGTCAATCTCAGAGTATTAGGCATGGTCACACGATTAATGGTAATAAGAAGGATTAGGAATATAAGGTACATTTCTAGAAAATATAAATTAGTGAAAGGAAATTTATAAGGAATCAAAAAGTTGTGGATCTAATGGAAGACAACTCGACAGTCCCACAATATACATGCAATGCTTCAAAGACACCTATGGGCGAATACTAGTAGTCTACAAACATCCTCCATTTTTGAAGGCCACTGTTAAACTTACCTATTTGTTTGTTACTTTAAAAAGCTTCTAGAAGAAAGTCATCGTAGATGTGTGGTCATAGTGTGTGCATATTTGTCATACGAGTCATTCAATAAGTACTTTATTTCTAAAAAAAGTAGGGTAGGTATGGTAGGGTCTCTTACTTAAGGGTTTGAAATTTTCACCCTCTTTATAACTATTTCAGTGTGTTTGTGTTATGTATCGAGAATTTTTCCCACGAAACTTTTCCTTAAAACTAGAGAAAATTACGTGACAAACTGAATATTGTGTCGAGGTAGGATTCAAACTAGCAGCCTTTAAGTAGAATGTCCTGTATTTTACTAACTGGGACAAGAGATCTAACTATTAAATAGGCTTTAAGTGTTATATTTGACTCTGTGATATGAGTAAATCCCAACGACTTAAACTTTGCACTAGCTACTCATTCAAATTTTGTGTAAATATAAATAAGCGAAGTTAGATAAGGTGAGCGTTTAGTTGATTGAGGAGCAAAGTATCTGAGAGAGGGATAACTTTGTCTAAACTACTAATTTCTGTAAGAATGAACAGCGACTGAATGGTTAGTTGTTCCGTGATTACATGTTTAGTGGATTAAATGGTTTCTGAGTAAAGTTCTAGTTTTGTTAGCCTTATATCACAGGTCTGGTCATTACATTTACACCAATCTTAGAGACCTCGGGGGTATCAATGCCCTGTACATTTGAAGATGTAATTTGAAGCCGCGTTAACTAATGTGTAGTTGATTAGTAAATCGCAATAACACTGTACAAACATATGTCAGGCTAAGTTGCTATATTTAACATCCTCACAAAATAGATATTATTGTGATTTTCCCTACACTCAATGACACTGATTTCACTAATGCAATTACTGTATACGTTAATACTCGTTATCTCCACACACAATGTACTCGTTCTTTGAAACGACAAGTCTAAGCATTAAGATAACCGACTTCATGTAGCTTGTATTGATTGAGCTGTTCACAAATATCTGATCCAAACCTTTGAAGTAGCTAGTTATTTTAACTTTGTTAGAAATCGTGAACGATAATTTCTGTCGAGGATCGTAACCAGATTTGACCTCATATTCAAGGATTGAACAGTTGATTGACTTCTAGCCCTCCTTAGATAATCTTGCAGAATAATGGTTAGAAATGTGACTAATAAGTACACATTTTGTACAAGGTATGCGTATATAGCCACCACCGGGAAAGACCTACTCATTGCCTTCTCGCTACGGGGCTGCTGTCTACAAAATTGAGAGAACGAAAAGCGAATGTTCAGCGCTTTAACCGGGTTGGTGGATACAGGGAGTTCACTTAGGGGAGTTGGAAAGCCCTGATTCCAAACCACTGGTGCACATGGGCTTCAGTATCCTGAAGGAACAAATGGTGTATGAACCCATTGTTGTTCACCAGCTACTATGAGACTGCATCTCTCGGTGTTGCTCCACTGCCTTGTGGATCAGACCTTTAGGTCGAAGGCTACAGGTGTGGCCCCCTAAGAAGACGACCTGCTTCAGTTTGGGCACCCGAACAGTATCCCAGCCTTTACACAAATCGAATGATTTATGTGGCGCATATGTATTTCAGTATCCCTTTGTACCAATGTTGATGTGTTTAAATGAACAAATAAAACTCATAGGATCAGATCTTAATAATTTTATCAGAGAACGATCAATAAGGTGAGGTTTCAGTGTAATGATTCACTTCCCATCATTTGTTACATAATGAGGTATAGTCTACACTGATTGATCACTGTAATAACCAATATGTTTATTTGGTCCTTAGTGTTCATCGAGTTTTATTGATTATGTTACTAATTGATCACTAGTTTAAGTGAATCGATATTATGTGTCCTATTTTGACATATGTTAATTATAAGTACTTGATAGAAAACCTGAAACCTAGGTTTTCTATTAGTTAGCACTCATCAGTTAAGAGCAAACGGATTAATGCAGATCGTCGAGTTTTATGATTTACATCTTGAAATTACCTTAGTCAAACATTGACATTGTCCAATTACAGACTGACCTTGATTCTTTATCTTGAAGATTGAGGGTTCAGAACTTTTTCCATCCCCGTCGCCGATTGTTATAACTTGTGCCCTGTGTGCTATTATTGTATAATGTGATGATACCGCCAATTAGAGAACAGTAAGCTATCGACTGAACCAATGAATCATAAAACACGTACGAGCAATCTAGAGTCCTTATCGGACCCGCTACCTGCCTAGCCCTACCTGTTAAGTTCAGAACACCGATCTCATCCTCTCCTCATGTATTTCAAGCATACTGGATTTATATAGAAACCGACCAGATCACATCGTACCACAAAATAGAAAATACACATTTGTACAAGATTTAGCCCAAAGTAGCTGTGAATGTGGGAGATAGTCGTTGATAGAGTGAGCATAACTCGAGAATGGTAAATCGTATAATAATAGTCCATAGGTGAAAATAAAGCTTATGATAAGTGGAACATAAATATGAATAGTTTAGTAACTTAACAGTTACACGATAAAAATATACATATGGCATTACTCTAGAAATAGATTCTCACAGTTCCCATTCATTATCCTCATCAGGTTATTACAGGAAGCATCAAATCACTGTTTTGCCAGGATATGAAACTTCCCAGCAATGGCCATTCACAACACTATCAGGTGTCGAACCCAACACCTTTAGACCTGTTTAAACTATTGAGTCGGCATTTAATAATATACATGTTTAATTTCAATCAATTCGGAAAGTAGTGAGTAACTGCTTCTTACATTCGATATGGTTCAATTTTACTGGTCATAGTTTATCGCTAAATTTTTGTGAACTATCTCTCCAACTGACTCAGAATATTTTGCGCTCATATTAAAAAGAAACACTTGTCTGGTGAGTACATGAACTTGTAATTGTTAAAGTTGTACATGTAATAACGTCTTCTCTTCTGGAGGTACCTGAAAACGAAATTGGATTAGTGGTGGTCTTACTGACCTGAGAGCTTGACTGCATTGCCCAAGGGACAACTGCTTGATGTCGGTCACACACGACCTTTTTATGAGTAATTTTTGTGTTAGCTCCGTACTTGTTGATATCTCATCGCCGGAGACGAATATCCGTGAGATAAGGCGAGGTGTGCATTTTCAGGGTCGATCTTTTCTAACCCCACCCCTCCTTGTGGGAAGGCAGCATCGCTGTCATGCTGGTTGTCTGAAGGAAACACCTTACTGCCCTCACACCTTTGTACAGTCAGCAGTACGACTTCGCCTTCGGACCTTGGGTTTGTTGCTTTTAGTCTTACCGCTCTTCAACCGACCTGTCTGACATGGTAGGACCTTGAGGAACGGTTATTCCATCCAGTATAGCTCGGTTGCTTCATCACGATAGGCAAACCTGACCACCACGTCATGGTAGCAACAACGGTCGTAAATTATGACAGTTTGGTTTAATGAACACATTCTGATCAATAAATGCTATTGAATATATCATAAGGTAAGGATCAGCTGTGATAAATAGTCTATAGTTCGTTTAGTACAACAATCTCAACAAATAATTTTAATAATAGAACCAAAAACGAACACCATGGTTTTAAAGTCCTACATATCTAATCATGTATGTGTTTGTTTTTCTGAAGTTTTTCGAGAAAATTTTTTTAAGATATCTATCTGGTCTTTAAGTTTTGTGTGTTTAGTTAAGTTAATGTAAATGAATAAGTTAATGAATTCATGAGTTAATTAAAGTTAGACTACCATAGAAAATCTGGAAACCTTGAATGATCGTTTTTATCCTAGTATTTGAATTCCTTAGCAGTGTACATCCACGATCCTACCCTACGAGATTCGAACCCATGACTTATCATTCTTGCGTACGAACGCTTCAATGATTAAACTTACTACAATCTTTACAAAAACCTCTTTCTGATTATTGAGTTTTATATCATATTCATGGTTAGAATATAGGTTTTCTCTGAGATTAGATGGTGGTTGGTGATAGTCAACAGGAAACCCTGAACCCGAGTTTCGTGCTACTTGGCACTCGTCAGCAAGGTGTATCTGTAATTTATAGGGAACTGGTGCTCCCTGGTGGATTCTATCTCATGTCACCCAGCTTCACAGTCAGAGACGTCACCACTGAGTTATCCGGGCCGCGACCGACCGATTACAGGTGCACCTTGCTAACGAGTGCCAAGTAGCACGTAACCCGGGTTCCGGGTTTCCTGTCGACTACCTCCAACCGCCATCTAATCTCAATATATAGTGCATACAGTGTAGAGTCACCTTGACTGGTGGCCACATTGCAACATGATCGATAGCATTCAATCTGCACTAAATAGGGACTTGACAAACATGACATTGATCACCACCCAGAGATCAATCAATTGTGATTATAGGTTTTCTCTCTTTTGTATAAGCTCATTATTTTTCTCATAAGGTCAAAACATGATATTGAAATAAATAATAGCTATTTTTCAGTTTTGAATTAAAAAAAAAGAGTTGAGTTTTATCCTTAAAAGGTTATGCAAATAATGTGACTAGTTTATTTATTTATTTATTTATTTATTTCAACACATAGATATTTGTACAAAGAGGCACCAAATACATATGCGCCACACAAATCTCATTCGATATGTGTGAGGGCTTTGATACTGCCCGGGTGCCCAAACCGAAACAGGTGGTTTTCTTAGGGGGCCACACCCGGAGCCTTCGACCTGAGGGTCTGATCCACAAGGCAGTGGAGCATCGTAAGGAGATGCAGTCCCATGGAAGCCGGTGACCAACAATTGGTTCATACGCCATTTGTTCCTTCAGGATACTGGAGCCCATGTGCACCATTGGTTTGGAATCCGGTTAAAGCGCCGGACATTCGCTTTTCGTCCTCTCATTTTCGTAAACAACACCCTCGCCACGAGAAGGCAGTGAGTAGGACTTCCCTGGCAGAGGCTATATACGCGTGGCCGTGTGAGAGTATTTCGAGAGGGAGAGCGGACTCTCCTCACTCTCGGCCGTACCAGGGCATTTGGGGGCAATGTGACTAGTAGTAGGTAACAAGATGCAAATATGTTTCTGTTGATTAAAATTCCTAATTGTTAACACCTTGTTATTATTAGTTCTAACATCACATATCAAGAGATAGATTATATATGAACTCGATTTACCATTCTCGAGTTATGCCCACTCTATCAACGACTATCTCCCACATTCACAGCTACTTTTGGCTAAATCTTGTACAAATGTGTATTTTCTATTTTGTGGTATGATGCGATCTGGTTGGTTTCTATATAAATGCAGTATGCTTGAAATACATGAGGAGAGGATGAGATCGGTGTTCTGGACTTAACAGGTAGGGCTAGGCAGGAAGCGGGTCCGATAAGGACTCTAGATTGCTCGTACGTCTTTTATGCGTCATTGGATCGGGCAACAAATCACTGTCCTCTAATTGGCGGTATCATTACGTTATACGTTAATAAGGGCACAAAACCAAAAGTTGTAACAATTGGCGACGGGTCTACAGTGAACTTCATGTTTATCTACAATCAACTGATCTTTGATTTATGTTTGTAACCGTTAAACAGAAGATTGTGTACTGATGTAAAATACTTCTTAATCTATTTATTGTATTATTACGTTCACTATCAGCGTAAATTTTATTTTATTACTACGTTAATTTTAGCATTAAATCAAGCGCTTATTGATTATGCTGAATCATTGAATGATTTTTCAGAGTATGCTCATCAGTCAACTTGTTTATCCCAAACAGAAAACGGTATGGTGTTCATTTTAATTATTTTTAATTTAACTGAAACAGAAGTTTGTGAAACCGATGATGATATTATAATTAAAAATGCCTTATCAGTTTATGCAACTATAATTACAAATGTTGAAGAAGCTAGGCGTACTATGATTGTAAGTTTTATTGTTTGATATTACATAGTTACATATTACTGTTCAATAATTGGTGAGTAGTAATTTAGCACAATATTTTCAAAGGTGTATAATGTAAAATAACAATGAGTTAAGAGGTTGTATTCAATCAGTCATTCTTTCGTAATCAATGTATGAATCTATTCAAGTCGTTACATCTTAAATTTGTCACATTGAGATAAAATCGGTAAGGTGAATAGCAAAAGAATCAAAATTAGGTAATATCAGTGGTACTAGGAAAGGGTAAACATACGGAATATGATTCGAAGAGAAGGGAAGAGTTCGTGGAATGAAAGTATATTTTAATTTCTCTTATTACGGTCCAGATACTTTTATTGCTTAGTAGTCTTAGACACTACTTTACTTGACAAGTCCGCAAATCAGGACACGGTTGATCAGGATCGTAATTATATTCCTAATAAAATGGTTGGATCGAAGTAGTAATCACAATAAGAAAAACGTTAGTATATTCATAGTTTTTACATGAGAATATTCTAGTCTTCTCCAAGTGTCCACTTGCGCTGACTAGATAATAAATAACCAATCAGCGCGCCCTTACATAACCTTGTACGGAACATGCTTTAATCCAATTTATATCCCGCTAACTAATTTACTGAAAGATAAAGGTATCCTTACTATGAACGATTTTGAACCGCATCACTGGTCTTCGTTATGATTTTGGTGAAGACGCAAATCAGGTAGTTTAAATTTACCAACACGGTTCAGTTCAACAATCAATGGGTTAGCTATCCCTGTTTTTCTTTCAACCTTGTCCTACTCCATCCAAGATGACATATCGGGATTTAGGGCTGATTGGCTTTACATACTGCTTTTCTCATCCACTTCAAACACTACTGGTATACAGCCCATAATCAGAATTGTAGCATTTACGTAGTAGCATACTATTCAGCCCTATTTACGTGGTTGTTCCGCCATATATCAGGAATACTTACAATATTTTTCGGATCCATGTTCTAACTGTTGTTGTACAAATACAGTTGATGAAAAAAATGAATCTGCTTTCACCGTCAACGAAACAAGCTAAGTGTTATGACATCGTAAGCAACACAAAGCCAGTGTCCAAGTTTCCGTCCACACCTCACGCAATACGAGTTTTCACAACTCGCTTGAAATCGAAGCTGTTCACCTTGAATCTAATCAACCACTTAGTGTTCAGTTTAACAATAAATAAAGATTATATTTTAGGAACAAATTAAGAAGCAGTTAGTCAGTTTTGAAAGTGATGTTCACTACGAGGTAGCTTGGGACAATATTTAAACAGTTGTAAAAATGGTAACAATATCTATCCCTAAATTTAGAGCGAAGGGTTAAGCGAATTCAGTAGATTTCTGCAATGTCTATTGAAATTATCGGTGCTCGGAAACTAATTCTCTCAAGCTCCAATCATTGTGAGAAGCAAAGATAGTTTAAAAGTAGAGTGATATAACTCCTACTTAATGTTCATGAGCAGTGGTGAACAATGATAGCAAAAGACATAAAGGAACCATCGGGGATAGGTAACAGTAGACAACTATTTTGACTCATCAAAGAAAAATGCACTGCAAATCTGTCTGTCTGTAAGACTCTTTCATAAAAAGATGGAACCATTATATGTTTTTGGTCTAGTATTCTCTCTTTGTCAGGTTCTGGAACATAGAAATACTTTCTGACAACTGACTATAGTGGTTTTCCTTGACCCTTAAGGAACTTTCGACTTTGTTGATTAAGAGGTTCTGTAGCGATGTCTGGCACTGAAGAAGCATACAAATCTTGCATTGGCTTTTAGTAAAACACTACTGGTCGAGTTAGGGCTTATGGCTAACTGTCATCAAAATTGATAACTTCACGTGATGTTCGTTTTGGTTGTCTTCTTTCCCCATATTTACTTAATTTTGTCATATACGCTTTCATCGTCTGACTTTTTACTAATCGATCCTCTACCAGGAGACTCACATGACTCAAAATATACAATTGGCTCAGTAGTGTTTGTTGAAGACTCCAAAAAAGTCCAGTCTTCTGACTACCTTAAACAATAAGACAAGTATGTTTAGGATGCATTTTTCTCTCTCCAAGGACTGGTCTGCGTCAACGCCTGAACTAATGATGCGGAGTGAAGTGGTGGAGTATATCAGTCATTTTACTTATCTTTTAAGGCTTATCAACCCTAGTGAGCTAGTGTCTGACGAACGTTCAATACAGGTTGAGTATCATGCGTCATTTCTTAGCGTAATGGAGATGTCCATCTGAAAACACTCTGTTCTACTTTATGAATGAAAAATGTGATCATTAAGAATAGAGGATATTCGTAGGTTACTAGTGTTTGTTTATAAATGTTTTTGAATCATTTTTTCGTGTATTCTGTAACCATTTAGTTAGTAACGCTAAGGTTAGAGATGTAAAGTACTAGATATTGGGTCAGGTTGAAAAACAAAATTCATCTAATATCAATCTATTCAGGGAATATATACATAATTATAAAATACAGACTACATCTTCAACACATTGAAATTTCACTGGTTGAAATCATGAGTCAATTAAAGTTAGGCCACCATGGAAAACCATCGCGCATCCATGATCCCGCCCCCTGCGAGATTCGAACCCAGTGCCTATCAGTCTCGCACGCGAGCGCTTAACCACTAAACAACTGAACTGGTCGACATTTAACGGTGTTAATGTTTATTTTCAACTAATCCGCGAAGTTGCTCCACCGTACACCGTTGTCTTCAGTGAGTTCCTATTTCACAACAGACCTGGTTGAACTCCACTGGTAACGAATTCTCACTAGAACTCCAGGAGTATCTCCTAGGAGTCACATACTAGGACGAAGCAGCCGTCCAGTACTTCCAGGTTTTCCATGGTAGTCTAGCTTCAACTGACTCATGATTTCAACCAGTGAGATTTCTAAAATCTCCACAAAACCCATTCTGACAGTGAAATTTGTATATTTTTTTATACAGTAAATTACATTATCAAGGTTAAAATCAATAAATTAAATGTTCGAAATGCACTAATCATCACTACGCATCATGGTAACTAGACTAAGCAATCATGACGTTTATTCATTTGTACTTGTATTTATGTGTGTGTGTGCTTTTTTTGTATACGGATACGTCCAGATTTTTAATGGCATATGAATATTGTAATGGAATTCACACATTGATAATTATCAACATAAGATATTAACCATCTGCTATTGATTATGTATCCATCCCTATTATGTTTACTGATTGAAATGAAAAACAAAGAAGGTAGAATTATTCGGGTACAAAATTTAGTGTATTTTATATCAATATCATAAAAGCAAATCAATAAAACAGAATAAAAATAAATGGGAATAATAATAATAATAATAATCATACAGTAACTATATCCTTACAAAAATAACCCCCGGTGATAATCAGTGAGTTTTCCTTAATAATACACAGCTATATAACATACTACATCAGGGGTATCATTTCTCCAGTTTCAAAGTTGGCGTTGATTATTAAGTTAGTGTTTAATTGTTTACATTTTCAATTTTAATCAATTTGGTAAGACTATAATTTATGGACGAACCAATTAGATATAAAATAACGAGTCATGTATTTTTGGTTCGAAATTCATTCATACATTTGGTTAAATAAAGTTTTGACATTATAGCTGATATATCAATTCGTGATGAAAAGAGCGTGGGTGGCCAGTCCAGCTTTCGCCAAAGTTGACTGAAGTCGACGGAACCAAACGGAGATGGTCGAAGGCGTGGGCTCAGGAAACAAAAAGAAAATCAAAAAAGAGAAGAGTGTAGCATGCGTGTAGTATAGGAATAATCGTACACCGTATCGGTTGTTCACTGTGCGACTAGTTACGAAAGCGTACGGGTAACCGTACTCGGCGACCGGAACGTGAGACGGTAGTCTCGTTCGCGTCGCGTGAGCCTGCAATCACATCCGAAGTCAAGGGCGGCGTGTTCTGCTGATCTGGACATGAGACTGTTGTCTCGTCCGTAGACGGTGCAGATGACGCGTGCTGTTGACTGGGACGTGAGAATGAGGTCTCAGGTGTATCTAGCGTGGGACCTGAAGATGGTTTGAGGATCCCGCTAGTAGGTTTGATAGGTCTAGCATTGAATCTCAGGTTATCAGATAGGGCACTGTCATCGACGTGTGCTGGTTTGAGATGATCAATACTGACGATCTCGACGCGGCCGTGTCGATCAACCTTGAAGGTCCTTTCGTGACGAGCGATCACGCGAAAAGGGCCTTCGTACGGTTGTTGCAAAGGTTTGCGTACCGAATCTACTCGTATGAAAACATGTGAACAGGTAGATAACTCTCGAGGGAGAGCGACCTGTCGATGTTCTAATCGAGTTGACACCGGAGACAGCATTCGCATAAATGCAGACAGTCGTTGGACGTAGTCTGATTTAGCGAAATCATGTCTGCTTCGTGGTGTGAAGAATTATCCGGGCAGACGCAATGTCGTGCCGTATACTACTTCACCGGCGGAACATTGGATATCTGCCTTCAAGCTCGTTCTGATACCTAAAAGAACAAGCGGTAAGGTTTCGTACCAGTCGTCGTTTTTGTGTGCTCGAAGAGCACTTTTAAGTTGACGGTGAAACCTTTCAACTAAACCATTTGAAGCTGGATGGTAGGCGGTAGTGCGTATGCGTTCCGTACCAAGCAGCCGAGTAAGTGAGGAGAATAGTGCGAACTCAAATTGTTGTCCTCGGTCAGTCGAGGGACAACCGTATAGAGCTATCCATCGTTCTACGAAGCGGTGAGCAACTGTCTCCGCCGTGATAGACGTGATGGGTATAGCTTCGGGCCATCTGGTGAAGCGGTCGATGCACGTGAGTATGTGATCATACCCATGCGATGGTGGCAGTGGTCCTACAATGTCTAAGTGAACGTGATCGAAGCGAACAACAGGCGTAGCGAAAGTGCCAAGGGGGGTGGCTACGTGCCTGTGCACTTTTGATCGTTGACATTGTAAGCATTGCTTCGCCCACATACGAACATCTCTATTCATGGACGGCCAGACGTATCGTGCAGCGATGAGACGTAATGTGGCTGTGATACCTGGGTGAGATAATCCATGCAGGGCATCGAAGACGAGACGGCGATAAGCAGAGGGTACGATGGGTCGAGGAAGACCGGTAGAAGTATCGCATAGGATGGTGCCAGAAGTCGTGGCTAGAGGTTCTTCCTGATACTGAAGGGACGTAGAGTGTGGTGCTTTGGTACAACTGGGATCGTTTGCTTGGGCAGCGGCCATAGCAGGAAGATCGAGCACCGGCAGAGTAACTGCATTCGTTTGGATTCGTGATAGAGCATCGGCAACACAGTTCGACTTGCCTTTGATGTGACGAAGGTCTGTCGTGAACTGGGAGATATAGTCCAAATGTCTGCACTCTCGTGGTGAGTAGCGGTCAGACTTGATATGCAAAGCATACGTTAAGGGCTTATGGTCGGTGAATAAGATGAATTGACGTCCTGCGTGCCGAAAGTGTTTGATGGCGCAGTAGGCTGCTAGCAGCTCGCGACCAAAAGCGCTATATCTCGTCTCCGTGGAAGTAAGGCGTCGTGAGAAAAACTCGAGGGGTTGCCAACTATCGGAGATATTTTGTTGCATGACTGCTCCTATAGCGACATCGGATGCATCAACCGCTATACTAAGCGTGGCTGATGGATCGGGATGGGCGAGAAGAGTGGCTTGCGCAAGAGCCGTTTTGATCTCTGTGAATGCAGTACGTGCAGAATCGTTCATTTCTAATCTGCGTGGGTTGCCGCGAAGTAGGTCGGTTAGTGGTCGTAACCGTTCTGCCGCGTGTGGGATGAAGCGACGGTAGAAGTTAACCAAACCGAGAAAAGCCTTCAGTTCCTTGAGTGAGGACGGAACGTTGTACTCCTTTATTGCTTGCACTTTGTCCTCACAAGGTAGAATACTCTCTTGGTTGATAACATGACCCAGAAATATTATTTCTCGTTTACCCAACTCGCATTTGTCTGGGTTAACTACTATTCCATTATCCGAAAGACGTTGGAATAATAGTGTAAGATGTTGATAATGTTCATCTACGTTTGATGATGCGATTAGCAGGTCATCAATATAAACGTGAACAAAATCTAGGTCTCGTACAATGCTATCGATAAACCTTTGAAACGTTTGAGCAGCATTCCGTAATCCAAATGGCATTCGTAGGAACTCAAACAAACCGAAAGGAGTCGTGATAGCAGTTTTTTCGATATCTCCAAGAGCGACTGGGATCTGATGATATGCTCGTACCAGATCGATCTTGGAAAAGATAGTCGTGCCCTTGAGCGATGCCATGATGTCGTGTATGTGGGGGGGGGTAGCTATCGAAGCGCGTAACTACGTTTAGAGCTCGGTAGTCGCCTCATGGTCTCCAACTAACCCCATCTTTTTTGCGCACCACGTGAAGAGGAGAGGCCCATGGACTGTGAGAAGGACGAATAATACCAGTAGCTAGTAAATTGTCAAACTCACGCTTAGTAAAAGCTAATTTGTCCGGTGCCAGTCGGCGAGGTCGTGCCGTGACTGGCGGTTCGCGGGTGACTATGTGGTGTACCACACGATTGGTCACCGATGGAAGCTCCTCGAGTGGTTTAGTGAGTACGGGGAATTTCTCGAATAAAGCGTGGAATTTATCGTCACGCGAGTAAAAAGTGCCGAGGATTCGGTACGCGTTCATGTGGGCTTTACAGCCCATGAATTTGCTGTTCGACGAAGTATCGATTAGCTGCAGCCTACGTGAATCGACAAGCAATTCATAGTGCTGTAGGAAATCGATACCTAGTATGGCTGTGGGAACATCAGCAATGATGAACGTCCACAGATACCGCCGTCGGTTGCCCAGGTTGACCGCGAGTTGTCGTGTACCGTAGGTAGGAAAGACTGAGCCATTTGCAGTGCGTAGTCGAAGCACTGTGGCTTGTGACTTGCTGCTACCTCGTGGTACGACAGAAACTTGGGCCCCAGTGTCTACCAGGAACCTAGCGTTTGTGCGGTAACCGTGCACATAGAATAGGCGACCAACCTGGGGTGAAGGGCGGGCGAGTACGGCCACTTTTACTCGCCGACGCTGGCGTTTCCCGCCTTGTATGAGGATGGTGCTCGACAACGGCGGGCGCCAGACCCGAAGGACCTATGGAACCAGCACCAACTGTCACTCGCTTCCGAAACCGCCTTTCGGCGTGGCTTGGAAGATGCCCTTTTGGGCGAGTGGTGACGGGTTTGCGAGAACTTGAGCGAGCTCGGGGGACGTAGGGTTGGGGTACGTTACAACGGTCTCGAAAACTAAGACGCGTGTGGATACACCCGTCCCTATCGCCATGAGCTGAGGAATGACCGGCGTCCATGTCTACTTTAGGACGTGCCGTTGAAGCAACTACATAGCTGTCTCTATTACTAGTCCTCGCCAAAATTTTGTCTGCTATGAGGGCTACCTGGTTAAGCGGTGAGTCCTCGAGCAGTGCCGTCAAAGTAGGTTGGATATGAGCTGGTAGTGACTCGAGCCACAATTCCTTAACTATTTCCGAGTCAGATGCTGTTGGTCCTGCAAGGGATTACAGGCGCGTGAGGTGGTGGCTAGGTTTAGCATCACCCAGGGGTTGACGTGCTAACAATGTCCTCAATCGTTCATCCCTCGATGGGAGGAAATGTCGAAGAATCGCATCTTTGAGGCGATCATAAACATTGGGCACGTTGGAATTGAGGACGACCTCACGAACAGCAGCAGGTTTGGTTTGCTGCATTAAAGTCCCAGTTTGAGACTCGTCACGTTACGAGTCAAAGGCAAAAGTACGCCTTCGCTATCGAATCATTACCCGGGGACCATTTAGTAGCTGTTGGAATTGAGGACGACCTCACGAACAGCTACTAAATGGTCCCCGGGTTATGATTCGATAGCGAAGGCGTACTTTTGCCTTTGACTCGTAACGTGACGAGTCTCAAACTGGGACTTTAATGCAGCAAACCAAACCTGCTGCTGTTCGTGAGGTCGTCCTCAATTCCAACGTGCCCAATGTTTATGATCGCCTCAAAGATGCGATTCTCCGACATTTCCTCCCATCGAGGGATGAACGATTGAGGACATTGTTAGCACGTCAACCCCTGGGTGATGCTAAACCTAGCCACCACCTCACGCGCCTGTAATCCCTTGCAGGACCAACAGCATCTGACTCGGAAATAGTTAAGGAATTGTGGCTC
The DNA here is from genome assembly GCA_944470205.2 of Schistosoma margrebowiei. Lineage (NCBI taxonomy): Eukaryota > Metazoa > Platyhelminthes > Trematoda > Strigeidida > Schistosomatidae > Schistosoma > Schistosoma margrebowiei. The sequence continues at coordinate 43,355,561 of OX104026.1, read as the reverse complement.
GAGTCACTACCAGCTCATATCCAACCTACTTTGACGGCACTGCTCGAGGACTCACCGCTTAACCAGGTAGCCCTCATAGCAGACAAAATTTTGGCGAGGACTAGTAATAGAGACAGCTATGTAGTTGCTTCAACGGCACGTCCTAAAGTAGACATGGACGCCGGTCATTCCTCAGCTCATGGCGATAGGGACGGGTGTATCCACACGCGTCTTAGTTTTCGAGACCGTTGTAACGTACCCCAACCCTACGTCCCCCGAGCTCGCTCAAGTTCTCGCAAACCCGTCACCACTCGCCCAAAAGGGCATCTTCCAAGCCACGCCGAAAGGCGGTTTCGGAAGCGAGTGACAGTTGGTGCTGGTTCCATAGGTCCTTCGGGTCTGGCGCCCGCCGTTGTCGAGCACCATCCTCATACAAGGCGGGAAACGCCAGCGTCGGCGAGTAAAAGTGGCCGTACTCGCCCGCCCTTCACCCCAGGTTGGTCGCCTATTCTATGTGCACGGTTACCGCACAAACGCTAGGTTCCTGGTAGACACTGGGGCCCAAGTTTCTGTCGTACCACGAGGTAGCAGCAAGTCACAAGCCACAGTGCTTCGACTACGCACTGCAAATGGCTCAGTCTTTCCTACCTACGGTACACGACAACTCGCGGTCAACCTGGGCAACCGACGGCGGTATCTGTGGACGTTCATCATTGCTGATGTTCCCACAGCCATACTAGGTATCGATTTCCTACAGCACTATGAATTGCTTGTCGATTCACGTAGGCTGCAGCTAATCGATACTTCGTCGAACAGCAAATTCATGGGCTGTAAAGCCCACATGAACGCGTACCGAATCCTCGGCACTTTTTACTCGCGTGACGATAAATTCCACGCTTTATTCGAGAAATTCCCCGTACTCACTAAACCACTCGAGGAGCTTCCATCGGTGACCAATCGTGTGGTACACCACATAGTCACCCGCGGACCGCCAGTCACGGCACGACCTCGCCGACTGGCACCGGACAAATTAGCTTTTACTAAGCGTGAGTTTGACAATTTACTAGCTACTGGTATTATTCGTCCTTCTCACAGTCCATGGGCCTCTCCTCTTCACGTGGTGCGCAAAAAAGATGGGGTTAGTTGGAGACCATGAGGCGACTACCGAGCTCTAAACGTAGTTACGCGCTTCGATAGCTACCCCCCCCCCACATACACGACATCATGGCATCGCTCAAGGGCACGACTATCTTTTCCAAGATCGATCTGGTACGAGCATATCATCAGATCCCAGTCGCTCTTGGAGATATCGAAAAAACTGCTATCACGACTCCTTTCGGTTTGTTTGAGTTCCTACGAATGCCATTTGGATTACGGAATGCTGCTCAAACGTTTCAAAGGTTTATCGATAGCATTGTACGAGACCTAGATTTTGTTCACGTTTATATTGATGACCTGCTAATCGCATCATCAAACGTAGATGAACATTATCAACATCTTACACTATTATTCCAACGTCTTTCGGATAATGGAATAGTAGTTAACCCAGACAAATGCGAGTTGGGTAAACGAGAAATAATATTTCTGGGTCATGTTATCAACCAAGAGAGTATTCTACCTTGTGAGGACAAAGTGCAAGCAATAAAGGAGTACAACGTTCCGTCCTCACTCAAGGAACTGAAGGCTTTTCTCGGTTTGGTTAACTTCTACCGTCGCTTCATCCCACACGCGGCAGAACGGTTACGACCACTAACCGACCTACTTCGCGGCAACCCACGCAGATTAGAAATGAACGATTCTGCACGTACTGCATTCACAGAGATCAAAACGGCTCTTGCGCAAGCCACTCTTCTCGCCCATCCCGATCCATCAGCCACGCTTAGTATAGCGGTTGATGCATCCGATGTCGCTATAGGAGCAGTCATGCAACAAAATATCTCCGATAGTTGGCAACCCCTCGAGTTTTTCTCACGACGCCTTACTTCCACGGAGACGAGATATAGCGCTTTTGGTCGCGAGCTGCTAGCAGCCTACTGCGCCATCAAACACTTTCGGCACGCAGGACGTCAATTCATCTTATTCACCGACCATAAGCCCTTAACGTATGCTTTGCATATCAAGTCTGACCGCTACTCACCACGAGAGTGCAGACATTTGGACTATATCTCCCAGTTCACGACAGACCTTCGTCACATCAAAGGCAAGTCGAACTGTGTTGCCGATGCTCTATCACGAATCCAAACGAATGCAGTTACTCTGCCGGTGCTCGATCTTCCTGCTATGGCCGCTGCCCAAGCAAACGATCCCAGTTGTACCAAAGCACCACACTCTACGTCCCTTCAGTATCAGGAAGAACCTCTAGCCACGACTTCTGGCACCATCCTATGCGATACTTCTACCGGTCTTCCTCGACCCATCGTACCCTCTGCTTATCGCCGTCTCGTCTTCGATGCCCTGCATGGATTATCTCACCCAGGTATCACAGCCACATTACGTCTCATCGCTGCACGATACGTCTGGCCGTCCATGAATAGAGATGTTCGTATGTGGGCGAAGCAATGCTTACAATGTCAACGATCAAAAGTGCACAGGCACGTAGCCACCCCCCTTGGCACTTTCGCTACGCCTGTTGTTCGCTTCGATCACGTTCACTTAGACATTGTAGGACCACTGCCACCATCGCATGGGTATGATCACATACTCACGTGCATCGACCGCTTCACCAGATGGCCCGAAGCTATACCCATCACGTCTATCACGGCGGAGACAGTTGCTCACCGCTTCGTAGAACGATGGATAGCTCTATACGGTTGTCCCTCGACTGACCGAGGACAACAATTTGAGTTCGCACTATTCTCCTCACTTACTCGGCTGCTTGGTACGGAACGCATACGCACTACCGCCTACCATCCAGCTTCAAATGGTTTAGTTGAAAGGTTTCACCGTCAACTTAAAAGTGCTCTTCGAGCACACAAAAACGACGACTGGTACGAAACCTTACCGCTTGTTCTTTTAGGTATCAGTACGAGCTTAAAGGCAGAAATCCAACTGTAAATCTTAATTCTAACTGGTCTATGATTCTCATTTAGTCCTAATCAGTAGCTGTCCATTCTCAAGGTCACTTCAGCGTCGTTCAAAAGTCGTCTATAAATTATAATCCCACCACTATAAAGTTTGTTATTATTATTATTATTATTATTATCATTATTATTATTATTATTATTATTATTATTATTATTATTATTATTATTATTATTATTATTTTGCTCTTTATAGCAACCCAATAAAGAGCTGGTCTTAACTGAACTATCGGAACTACGTTCTCTATGGTTGGGTGGTCAAAATGTAAGTTTCCAGTTTACATTATTATAATAACAAACAATAGATTCATTCGATAATGTTTACTTGAATCTTCTCATTGTTGTTTAGGATTGGGATTGTGTGCATACTGTGCGTATTACTTCGATACTGCCTTCATTCACAAGCATTCTAAGCAAAGATGGATAATAACTAGCAGTAGAATCCAGAACGCGCGTTTCGTTCTATTTGGCTATCAGGACTCAGTAGCCCAGTAGATTACGCGATGGTGTTTGAAGCGAACGGTACTGACTTCGAGCCCCAAAGGGAACATCAACTCTGAGATTCAGGTACATCCATCTGATGAGTCTCAGATAGAACGAAACACGCATCCTAGATTCCTCTGTTAGCCATTATCCATCTTTGCATAGATCGCTTTATAGTTTACATAATGGATTGATCTTTTTTAGAAAGATACTGAAAAAGCTAAAAATATACTGGATAGTTTTTTCTTCCTAGTATGGGACTCTTGCAATAAAATGAGTTAAATGAAGTTGGAAGTATAGACCATTAAATACCGATTCAGTGGTTCAGTGGTTAAGCGCTCTCCTGAAGACCTTAGACTGTTGAGTTCGATTTGTGACAGAACTGTAAATGAATACTACATGTGAGTCTTCACGATCTAACGAAACAGCTATTCAATGTTTCCTGGTCTTCAATCGTTCTCTAACTAAAAGTTATTTTGTGATATAAAGTATGCAATTGAACATCTCCATAAATCCTTTACATTAATAAAGGGTTAAATAATCAAATGTTTCCTAATCATTATTATTTTGTACAATATAACTTCTTCACAGTTAATTCATAGATTAGATAGAGATAAAGAGAGAATGAGAATAATATCCATAATAAAATTGTTTAGAATTCATATAAACAATTAAGGCCTGTAAATCTTACCGAATAGCTGTTTCGTTCAAGTTTTTCGTCACTTAATTTATTAATTAGTATATGCATGTTATTGACTAGTGTTACCTGATCTGATCTCATATGTTCCATTTGTATCATATTTCTTATGAGGAGATTATTATCTCAGGTGATATTCGTTTTCTCAGTTTTATCCTTCATCTCTCCCTTTCTGTTATACTTATATGAGTTGTGGTAACTTATACCAATGCACATCCTATGTTCACTATGACTAATGGATTGATTCATTACTTCTTATTTTCCAATGATTCTGTATTTGTGATGCATCTTGTACTTGTTGAATACTTGTTACTGTCTATCTGACCGCTTCATAGTCTTAAAAATCTCATAGAATTGAACCTCGAACAGAAGGCAGATAGTGGGGAGTACAGAAATCAAGGATATTGATTAGTTTTTTTGTAGCGTTGACACTATAGAAGGTTGTGAAAATATACTGGAATTAGTAACGAAATTGTTAATTACTTAATCAGGATATGACAAATAATCTTTTATTTTCTTAGATCTCTTCAAGCTTTCTATTGGACGCTGATTGAATGAAGTATTTTAAACATTTTCACGTCTTCCGAAAACTTTTCCAAAGAATTTCCGAAACTCCTAACAAATTGATTTTACTCTTCTTAAAGCTGTTAGTCTCTATCTAGTTTGATTGAATATCTAGGTATATATTAATATTCGTTTTAAAGATAGAATCAATTCTCATCGTTCTTATTACTGATTGATTTTATTACTACTTCCTCTACTATCGTCACTGTTTCACATGACTTGTATGATCTTATTTCATGTTTGTTTTTGCTTTGACTAGGTGAAACGCTCATATGCACACATATATATAGACAGATAGATAGATAGAGACACTAGTAGTCGTTATAAATCTGTTTAATTTGATGATAAGTGCACTGAAAGAAAATTGATTTTTCTTTATTCACATTGGTGCATTCAGTTGATACTTTATCATACTATTCGTAATGTAATGTGTCATTAATTTCACTTATTGTTGATATCTCTATCGGCATTGTTTTTTGTTGTTGTTGTTGAAAGTATTATTTACTGATATGTATGTATGTTTGTTTGTGTGTTTATATTTGTATTAACACAATTACGATAAGGTATTGGGTTCGAGCCTCAGTTTGAAAATCAATACTGGAGTCCAGGTACATCATCTAGCTGACAAGTCCCAAGTTGGACAAAATGTGCACTTTAAATTTCACTGTTAGCTACTATCCAACCTTTTTTTTTAAAGTTATGACCAATTAGTAGTGTCTATAGCGACTGGTTGGTTGCAGCTCGTAACATCCAAAGTGATCAAATATATAGAGTATTATAAATACTTAGAATTGAATTTTATGATATTCTTGTTGATATGTTGATGAATGCAAATGAACTGAAATAAGACTATGTGTATACTGCACGTTAGTTTGGTTTGTAATACTTTGTGTTCGCAACCTATAAAAGTAGAAGATATATGAAGGTTGCAAGTGTATGATCACGTATATCTCGTAAGCATGTGGTACTGAATACTGTAAGGTTAGACGTCAAGTATCCGGTAGAAATAATAAGTTATTTGTTATGGTCATAAATCTTTATTAGTTTATATGTTTGGGACATCGGTTCTATTACTTGGTTACACGCCGAGTTCCATGATATTTTTTTTTATAACAACGAGTGGTTATGGTGTTTCCTTTGAAGAGTTGAATGGAAGAACGAAACATTCGTTACAATAGTCAGTATATTATTGATACTATGGAACTGTTTATTTTTGGATGGTAATCTCAAATCGGTGATTCAACTTTTTGTAAATTTTCACTTGACACAACACTCGTTTTCTCTGTTATACATCATAATGATGATGATGATGATGATGATGATGATGATGATGATGGTGATGAATCATTCCATCGGTTTGACCTTTTCTTTTCATTGTTAAGCCATCATGTATGATTAGTCTAAGAATTAGTTGTTTATTTACTGTTCTTGTGTATGTATAGGCTTGTTTCCTTTTTATTAATTTGAAAAAAAACAACAAACATTAATCAGTTGTTTGTACTGGTTTTTCGTTTGTCGCTCTCTATCGTTTTTCTTCTTTTTTTCACAGCTTTCCTTGTATTCGTATTAGTATGTACTGTGTTTATTAGTGTTTAAATCCCATCCATCTATTTGTCCTTATCTTTCTCTCTTCCTCTCATTCATCCACTCACTGTGCTTTATTTCAGCTTTCAGTTTTGTTCATTGTACGATAAACAGTTCGCATCACTTAGATTGTTTATACATGAATTGGTCATCATTAGCTCGTAATTCATTTACATGGTCGTGTTTATAATATAGTTTGTTTTTACTATTAATTGTTTTTTATTTATTTATGCAAACAATACAATTATTTCGTACAAAGATAGTGGTTGATCCTTTATTGAATAATATAGCACATGGCCGTATATAAAATCTTTACGATTAAACTTTATAGAGTAATGAGTGAATTGGACTTCATTATGTTTCTTGGGCATTTCATGAACTATCAGTGCTGATAACATTTTGTGAAGGATTTGAAGAGTTTGTTCGACTTTCTGTTAATTTGTGTCATCTGTGTTGTTGTAAATGAGCTATTCATTTACTTAACATGGAGCAGACATATTATACAACAATTCATCCTGTATTACTCTGACTGTGAAAGTGAGGAACATATTTAAGTTGACAGTACTTGGTCATAGATTTCTTCAAAGTATTGCTCATTTTCGTTGAAATAACCAAATAAACAATGTTGAGGTTAAACTTAAGGGACTATGTAAATATGGCGGATTGGTTTTTGTAGATCGAAATCGCCAAGACCTGTTAGTACATTGTATAGGAACAGACCAGAAAAAGATTACGGTCTGGCTAAACAAGATGTGTCGTATCACAGCGTCGAGTTATTGACTGTTTGCCTGGACCTTGGTTACAGACGCTGCATGACATGGCTAGAAAATGGTTTCACTAACTCAGGTATATTCATTGCTCATCTGCCTCCAAATATTGAGTGTTAATATAGTTTCATACAGGTGGATGATTTTGATGGAGTTTTGTTCTCTGAGCTGTAAAACCATCCAGCTCAGAAAACAAAACTCCATCAAAATAGTTTCATACATTTTACACCATTATCATATTACTTTTTTACAACTGTATTATTGATGTTTAGTATTCTACTGTCATCGACACTACTATTACTACACTATCTTCGCTAGATATTTTGCTGATTTTGTTTAACTGTGCTTGATATGGTGTTTTAACTTGATTTGATACACACCTATCCGAAGCACTTTGTTGTTATAATTGGTTGAGTATGGGGTTCTTTAGCTAATTAATTTCAAACCAACTACCATTGCCCTCTGAATATTCAACCTTCATCCCATAAAATATTAGTTATCCAAATGAAACTTCAATTTTGAATTAGGTGCGGAAATGGTTTTTTATAAATTTACAAATAACTATGCGATTCTGCAGGGTCACATGTTAACTGAGATGGATAAGTGTAGGCGGTTAATTGTAAATAATATCACCATAATATTAGTGTGTACTTTTTTTGCCATTGTATCGTTATAAATAACCATTAGTAATGCTAAGAGGATTGAGATGTTATCACCAATTCATTCAGGCAGCCACTGACCTCTCGTTGAACTGAGGTATTTAGAAATGATTGGCCATTGAGTAGTGACTAACGTCATTTTTCTCTAATTCTCTTGTCGATCGAACTCTGTTTATTGAGGACTGCAGGTACACACTCCTGGTTAATGTCAAGTAGAACGAAAAATCTGTCGAGGACTTCATGATGGCTACTTCCAACCACATTGAAAGTTTATTGATAGGATTCAATCACCACTGAGGATTAGTAAAAATTTACTCTAGTCACCACTCATCGATCAATCAACTGTTAGGGTTTGAGATCCTTGATGATCTAATATTTTACGATACATTTTGTCACTGACTAATTTTAGATGATAAACCATTAGACACCTGGGATCAATGGGACAGAGATCTTTTCTCTACTCTATTAAGGCTCATCAGCCGTGCTAACCTACATTTCATCAGAGATCAAATCCACGTTAAATACAAACTAAAAAAACCTGAATATTCTGGTTTTAATATCATCTAAGATCGTTGGTTTACACCACTGACTGGTCGGAAATAAAAATTGAAATTATGCGGATATGAAAATCATACTCGATGTACATGTAAGTGGCTATATGGACTCAGGAGTTTAATGGATAAAGCATAGTACCTTTGAAGAAAAAAGCATTAGGTTTAAACCCCAATGTAGACATCAACACTGGTATGCAAGTACATTCAGGTGAAAAGTTTCAAACTGGACAAAATGCTCATTCTGATATCTACCATTAATCACAATCCATCAATTGACCTAGTGTATTATTTACATAAAATTGATTTCATAATTTACGTTTCTAAATAATAAAGGTTTATTGTTTTGATTTTTGCTCTGTGTTAGACTAATGTAAAAGCATTTCAAAAAGAAACTAAAAACTTTTGTCAATACCTTGAAAAATACGCATCAATTAAATCAAAAGAGTTTACAGAAGATGTAAGTTATTCAATGTTTTATAATGATTAAACAATCTTAATTCTATTATCATTAGGATTTATGGAGATTGTAGTACTTTAACAATTGAATTCACTAGTCAACCTAAGCTAGATCATCATTAAAAACCTGGAAGCACTGGACCACCGTTTCGTTCTAGTACGGGACTGCTCAGCAGTGAGCATCCATGATCCTGCATGCAAGACTCGAGCCTAGGATTTTTGGTTTTGCGCGTGAACGCTTAACCTCTGGGCCACTGAACCGACATCCAACGGTGTTAATGTCTAACTTCAGTCCACCCATGATCTTGTGCAACCTTTCGTACATTTTCTCCGGTGGATAAATGTCTCCACCCGTCACGAGTTTCACATGCGAAACCGAAGGTCCTGGGCTCGAGGTTTGCGTGCGAGATCGTGGATGCGCACTGCTGAGGCGTCTCATACTATGATGAAACGGCAGTCCAGTGGTTTCAGGTTTTAAATGGTGGTCTGCCTTAGATTGACTCGTTAATTTAACTTTTAGAAACTTAATTTTGTTTTCGTTCATTCAGTTCAGAAGTTATTTCTGTAAATTAAATTATAATCATTTAACTATTACTTCATCACTTACCTTTTCATCAAAACTGGCCTATTTACATACGTATTATGATCTATTATTCAATATATATGATGTATTCTTATATTTTACTTTCATAACATTCCATCGATTATAGTTCTAAATTGTACTTGTGATCAACTATTTCACCCTCTGTTGTTGTGATTAGAGATCTTTATAGAACCATTTTAAATTCATTCATTGTAACATTCAAATAAGAACCCTTTGGTTAACAACCCATCTATTCTTAGTGGCTGGTTGTATATCGAGACCACATGGCTTATTCTAGCTTCCGGACAAACCAATTTATTCATTCTTCTCAAGCTACAGTTTAACCTTGTTAATTATTCACTTATCAACCTTGACTGTTCTTATATGAGCATATCTGTTTGTACGTCTTATCCTACTCATCACATGTCCGTAGCTTATTTTGTGTGACTATAAATATTGATGTCGAACCTCTGAATTACTAACATGGTGTTGCCACTGGATGTCCGCAATCCTTCGGAGACAGCACAGAGAGTCGTCTAACATCCTCAACTCGAAGAGGCCAGGTTTCACAGACATAGAGCAAAACTGCTCTCAACGACGCGTTGTAGATCCGACCTTTTACAGCCAGACCGACATCACGAAGGCACCAAAGATGGCCCAGATCGGCATAAGCCGCTTTGGCTTTCACTATACATGAGTCAATTTCATCACTCGCCACCAACAACACTTATGCAGCTACCTAGGTACATGAACTTCTCAATGGTGACCGAATGGCTACCCCATCTAGTTGTCTGTAGTATTCGTTGTCAAATCTGCCCTCTACTGGCGGACATTTTCCTTGCAAAACTGGAAAATGGACCACTTAAAAGTACAATTAGCTATTTATCAACTTATTATCGCTATATTGACGATACTTTCATAGTATTAGAAAAAGAACATGATAACGATAATTGACTTAATATATTTAATAACGTTCATCCATCAATTAATTTTACATCAGAAGAAGAACAGAACAATAGCATATCATTTCTAGATGTCTAACTAATTAGACGAGCAGACGGAACTTTAAAAAGAGGGGTACACAGAAAGCCTGTAACAAGACAATACACTCATTTCTATAATGCAGTTCCAATCAGATACAAAAGGAACGAGATAAAGATCTTGACCCATCGAGCCAGAATGATTTGTTCGGATGACTCTATTGGAGAGGAATTAATATTCGTAACTTACTTAGTAACAATGGGTACTCTATGAAATTCATCGATAAACAAATGAAGGAGATGAAAATAAGGACAATGATACCTACCGTCCCTAAAAAATGTATTGTTGGTAAAATTACAATTCGTAAATGACACTACTGGGAAGATGGTGACTGAAAGACTAAGAAAAGCTGTACAAAAAACATTTAATGCAGCCAGACTAAATGGTATCTTCTACAACCACCCTACAATAAGAACGGCCAATAAAGACAGATTACCTGAATTCGCCAAATCCATGTGTATTTATCGATTCAACTGCTCCTGTAGAGCCAGTTATATAGGGTGTACAGTTCGGCAAGTTCGTCATCGTGGTTAAGCAAAGGACAGGTAAGAGTGATTAAAAGTTCTATTCTTGCTCACTTGGTTGACACAGGTCATCATGTTGAACTGAATAAAGCTTTTAAGGTTATCTACCATATTCCATCAAATTTGCCGTATGGTTCACGAGTGCGCCTTTTGCACATGTTCATAAACCTAACCTTTGCATTCAAAAGAAATTTGTACAACCACTTTCGCTACCTTGACCATCGGTATAAGAGTGCTTGCAGCAGAACTATTTTTCGTACTTCTTCCATTTGTTTTTTATTATTATTATTTTAACTTTGTCTTTTTCTCAACATTGATCTCTTGATTCTTACATAACTACTATTCTATTGACCATCCATTATAATATTCCGTTCCTTCTCTTTTTCATATATTATGCAACATAGCAACTGCTTGATTTTTGAATAATTAATTTGATTGTTGTTATTCCTCTCTCTTCCAGTTCTGAATGTTAATTTATAATTGAAATGTAATCTATTACGTAACGTCTCCACTCGATCAGTGGCCCCCAAATGCCCTGGTACGGCCGAGAGTGAGAGTCCGTTCTCCCTCTCGAAATGCTCTCACATGACCACGCGTATATAGCCTCTGCCAGGGAAGTCCTACTCACTGCCTTCTCGTGGCGGGGGTGTTGTTTACGAAAATGAGAGGACGAAAAGCGAATGTCCGGCGCTTTAACCGGATTCCAAACCAATGGTGCACATGGGCTCCAGTATCCTGCGGGAACAAATGGCGTATGAACCAATTGTTGGTCACCGGCTTCCATGGGACTGCATCTCCTTACGATGCTCCACTGCCTTGTGAATCAGACCCTCAAATCGAAGGCTCCGTGTGTGGCCCCCTATGAAAACCACCTGTTTCTGTTTGGGCACCCGGGCAGTATCACAGCCCTCACACATATCGAATGGGATTTGTGTGGCGCATATCTATTTGGTGCCTCTTTGTACAAATATCTGTGTTGAAATAAATAAATAAACCATTCGATCAGTGAAAAAGAAATTGCAAAGAAATTCCTTCGCTCAATTCATTACTTCTTTAGTTTTGTGTGACTATAAATATTGATTAACGCTTGTTTAAATCTAGTTGACTTACGTACCTTTTCCGCTGCGCTCCGTTTCGTTTTTTCTCTCTTCTTCTCTTCCTTTGCTACATCTCGTTGATTATCTGTTCCAATGAATGATTGTACAAAATATATGTATTCGAAATCCATTCTCGTATTTGATCTATCTTTAATACCGGTATATTCACTTACGAGTATTCCATGTACCTAAATAAATGGTTGCTCTGGTTGTCAGAAGGGGTATCGGCCTCGTGACTCCCGAAGGAACTCAGCTTTCATCATAAGGTGTCATAACTCTTCTAAACGAAGACCTTCTGACTCCCAGGACAGAGTTTAAAGAGTTTGAATTATTTTTTCTAGTTAGCGTTTTTTAGCGAGTTAGTTTTCTACGAGATGGGGTCGCTAACCGCATGTCCAACCGTTCTCCTTTATCCGGGCTTGGGAGCGGTAGTATCTCCCGGAGGGACTCCAACTGTGGGAAAGAACAAACCAGATCCCAGCAGAGGAAGAAATCAGGAAGAAGCGCTGGAGATGGATAGGACACACACCGAAGAAAGCACCCAACTACATGACAAGACAAGCCCTCACATGGAATCCTCAAGGCCAAAGGAGAAGAGGAAGACCAAAAAACACATTACGCCGGGAAATGGAAATAGACATGAGAAAAATGAACAAGAATTGGACGGAACTAGAAAAGAAGGCCCAGGACAGAGTGGGTTGGAGAATGCTGGTCGCCGGCCCATGCTCCATTAGGAGTAAGTACGTAATATTCACTTACATGGATTAGGTCGATAATAATGTACACGACAATAGTCAGGGTGTATATTTCGACAGCAACCATTTCATAACAATCATTCATATAATCTACTTGAAGTCAGATCCTGGATCACTAAATATTCTCTTATTTCATTTTTCTATATTCTTTCTATCTCTTTTTTTTCTATTTGCCGAAGTTAAACCTTCTTTTCTTTTTATTTGTTCTATTTTACATTATAGAATGATGCAAAAATGCTTCAAGAACGTAAAAATTATATTGCCAAGGCATTTGAATACATCAGTAATATAAATGAAGCGCATGAATTGAAAAAATCCAAATTTGTTCAAACAGTAAATTGTTATTCATTAGTTGCATAACTGTTTTATTAGTATTATTATTGTACATGTTTAATTATGATAATTAACCATCTGAATTGCACCTCTGATGTTAGCAAACAGTTGTATTCAGTAAAACGAATTTTATCTGTTTAGACGTTCATTTCCGAAGCAGTACAATTAGGTTTAATACGACTAAGTCAGTGAGCAAATGTCCTGGTTAGTGTTTTTTTAAACGAGTTAGTTTTCTACGGGATGAGGTCGCTAACCCCATGCCCAATCCTCCTCCTTTACACGGACTTGGGACCGGCAGTAACTCTAGAAGAGCGACGGACGGAGTTCATCAAAAGCCCTTCGCATAAATAAATCAACAATGAAAAAGAACTTATTTTCAAAAAGGTGCATATTAAGAAAAGTGAGTATTATAAGAGGAAATAAATATATTTAAACTATCATTGAGAATGTACGGAGCTGAAACTTGAAGAACTTTTACAACCATCATCAAAAAGGCACAAGTATTTATAAATAGCTGTCTACGCAAGATACTCAATGTCCATTGGCTGGATACCATCAGCAACAGTCTACTGTGAGAGAGAACAAGCCAGCTTCCAGTTGAAGAGGAAATTAGAAAAGACGATGGAAATTTATAGAAAATTCATTACGGAAATCACCAAACTTGGAATCCTGAAAGTAAAGGAAATGTGGAAGGCCAGAGAACGTGTTACGTCGAGAAATAGAATCAGATATGAAAAGGATGAATGAGAACTGGAAAGAGCTGGGAAGGATTGCCGAAGACAGGGTTGTGGGTGGCCTATGATCCTTCACGAGGAGTAACAGGCATAAGTTAGTAGTAAGCATCATTGGGAATCTGAAAGCACTGAACAACTATTTCATTCTGGTATGAAACTTCTGAGTAATACATATTCACTTTTTTGGAACTGGAAATCAGTCTCGAATCCTTCATTCTTTGTTTGAAATTTAGTCGGTCTACCGTTTGTCCCTTTATATTTATGATCAATTAAAAACGTAGTTAATTAAGTGTTCAATTCAAAGTTAATTTTTTGAATTTGGTAACAATTTGTTATTGTTATTACTGTAGTCATGTTATCTCATATATCATCTATATTGACTATTCAGTTAACCTGCTCATCATGTTTGCCTTTATTTATGTGTACGTTTTTCAATTACGCCCTTCTAATTGTCAACCTTTTGCTTATGGCCTAATGAACTGATACTATACATTTTTATGATCAATTCGTATGTTTATGAAAATAATTGACTATACAGCTTGAATTAAATATGTATGTGATGAAAGGTCAGTCTGAAAGATATTTTGTGCATGTATCTAGGGTGAGTGTGTTTTTTGATGAAGTTTTGTTCTCTGAGCTGGATGGCTTAGTTGTGGAGCTTTCATCATTCTTCTGAACAACATCACTGATATGATTAAACTAGGACGATCTACAACAAATGAAAACTCACAATAATTAGGTCTTTTATTGTGCAACATTTAATGAATTGATGACATTTAGATTTTCGTTTTGATATATAGATTTTTTCAATTTCTTGTCAAATATTCCTCGAAATTTAAGTTGAGATCAATTTCAAACTGATTGGTTACTGATTAGTAATCATTTAGATTGACTGAACTCTATCGATCCAGTTACAGTGTGGTCAGTAATTTAAGTGTGATTAGACAATGTTAGTTGTTGAAGTAAATATACAAAAAGTACTAAATCTAGGTCATGTGGCGATTGGCATTCATCAACAAGCCTTACCTGAGATTTTAAAGATGTTGATATTTCCTTAAAGTTTCGAAGCCAGTTCTTACCTTACTTACGCCTGTTACTCCTCGTGAAGGAGCATAGGCCACTCACCAGCATTCTCCATCCAACCCTGTCCTGGGCAATCCTTTCCAGCTCCTTCCAGTTGTTCATCTATTTCATATCTGCTTCTATTTCCCGACGTAATGTGTTCTTTGGCTTTCCTTTTTTCCGCTTCCCTTCAGGATTCCAAGTTAGGGATTGCCTCGTGATGCAGTTTGACGATTTGCGTAATGTATGTCATAACCATTTCCATCGAAGCCAGTTCACTCAGTTTTAATTTTTGAAACCTTACTGTTTAGCATTTCACTCAGAGACTGTTCTCACATAACACTGGTACTTACATTGGTTTATCAATGAACATTAACTGATATCAAATTTGTCTTGATCGTTGTGTTCATCATAGGAATATTCATATTAATAACTTATATTATAAACTCTTCATGATTACAAATCTTAGATTATTTCTTTCATTTACATAAATCTACACACTAAAACCTTGTTATCTACAACTTATCATATTAGTATTCAAATAAGCATATAGTTTATTAAATGTTCTGCTAATTTGAAGTTAATCAACATCAATGACCGATAGATTCTTGAAGTATTATTGTAGTGAACGAAGAATTCGTGGGTAAAGTCGATTTATTGGTTTACACAAAATTACACAATGCCTTTGTGATAAACTATAAAAATCAGATAGTAAATACATCATTTACACATTTTCCTTGAGTTGTCTGTTATGTACTTCACCATTCTTCTAGTCCTGTTGTTATTTCAATTGCCTTTATGTTTTCCTTCTTGTTCTCTTCGTTCTAACCTCCTGCTGGTAAGCATTCCATTCCTGCTACATACTACTTATGTCTGTCTACATATGTAGTGTCCATCACAATAGTATTCGTAGTAGAAGCAGTACTATTTGAAAAGTATTAAGGACGTGATAGATTAAACAAATCCTTTCAACCTTTGAATTAGGTCAAATTTTGGGTGAGAAGAATACATTAAAAACGAATCAATGAAGGTAATTTCATACAAAAGGGCGGTAGGTGTGTACATATATGCGAATAATTCAAGTTTACTTATCTAAGGTCTGCAAAATTGATAAAATATATGAAGATTGATAAACATGTCAAGTCTTTGTTGATCAATCCGAGGATGAAGTTAATATCAAATTATGGTTGTTCGTTTAAATCTCCTCATAATGTTAACCCTGTTTCTAAACTACAAAAGGTTGTTCAATTACCTATCTTACCATAACAAATGCGTTTGTAAACCTCTATTGAACCAACAGAACTAAATAATTTTTAATCAGAGAAGGGTTTTGTAGGTATTATAGCCGCCTAATAATTGAATTCATAAGTCATTTGAAGCTAGACCACCGTGGAAAACCTGGAAGCACTCAACGGCCGTTTCGTCCACGATCTCACCTCATGAGACTCGAACCCAGAACCTATCGGTCTAGTATGCGAACGCTTAACTTCTAAACCACTGTGCGATCGTTCAACATTGTTAATGTCTATCTTCGAATCTCACGAGGCGGGGTCGTGGATGCTCACGGCTAAGCAGTCGCATACTAGGAAGAAACGGCTGTCCACTGCTCTCAGATTTTCACTTTATGCATTAATCCATTATCCACTCAATTTTGCACATAAAATAACAACGTCGAACAGAAATTTAATCATAACTTCTTATGCATTCGTTACTATACTACTCTATATATCTAATTCTTGTAAAAGAACATCTACTCCAATTACTTTATATCGATTAACATTTTGTAAATCTTCATTACTACATTCACTCTCTTTATTGCTATTAATCTTCAATTGGTGTTTTTGTTTTCTGTGTAATGTGATTGTTAAGTTCATTGCTTACATCTTTTATTTTACTTTCTAATTATTTGAAATATACAATAGTTGTTTGTTTTAATTCAATTGTCAATATTGAGTAATTTACATTCATCATTATTCTTATCATTATCATCATTGTTAGGTGTATCACTGACATTGATTACATTATAGCTATTATAATTAGTTTTATTATGTGTACAGGTTTTTAATCATTAAAGATTGAATGAATTGAAATATGCTTTAATTAATTTGTAAGACTACTCTATATGCTCTGTGTATTTATGCTCTTCATATATTTTATATGGTATATAATATAGCTGTTTGTTGTATATATACATTATTAAAACCTATAAGCAAAGATGGATAGTGACTAGCAGTGGAATCTAGGACGCGTGTTTCGTTCTATTTAGGACTTGTCAGCTGGATATACTTGCATCTTAGAGTTGATATTCACTTCGGGTCTTGAATCCAGTACTGTTTGTTTCAAATGCCATCACATTATTCACTTAGCTACTGAGTCCTGAGTGTACATCAACTTTCAGATGTATGTACATCCAGATGACCAGTTCCAGATAGGATGAAATTCACGTCCTGGATTACACTGCTAGATATTATCCACCTTTGCTTAAAACACTTGTGAATTAAGGTTATATCGAAGCAATTCGCACAGTATGCACATATGCCAATAAGAGACTGATCAATTGCAGTCCTAAACAACAATGAGAAGATTCAAGTAAACAATACCAAGTGAATTTCGATATTAAAACCATTTATTGGATGATGGGTAAATAGTGTTATATAATTGGAAGAGCTCTAACAGTTAAGCTTTACTTACCTGACTTTTACGAACATTTTTTTAGAAATTTCCAAGTCGTTCATAAAATCTTATAATGATTCATTTTTTTCTGCTTGAATTTTGAATTCATATCATTTAATGCCATGGAACAAAAAGATTATAACTGATTTGACATGATTTTCATCGACTTTTAACATAGAAACGAAAGATTTCACATTGGAGACTGAATGTATATTACTGTGAAGCGACTAATGTCTTGGTACGACCAAGAATGGGGGAGTCATCTTTCCGTCTTGAAATGCTCTCACACGACCACGCACATACAGCCACTGACAGGAAAGTCCTACTCACTGCTTTCTCATTGCGGCACTGTTCTTTACAAAATTGAGAGGACGAAAAGCGAATGTCCAGCGATTTAACCGGTTTAGTATGCACAGACAGTTCACTTAGGGGAGTTAGAAAGCCCTGATCCCAAACCTGTGGTGCACATGGGCTCCAGGATCCTGAGAGAACAAAAGGCGTATGAACCTATTGTTAGTCACCGGCTACCATGGGACTGCATCTCCTTATGTTGCCCCACTGCCTTGTCGATCAGACCTTTAAGTCAAAGGCTCGGGGTGTAGGGTCCCCTAAGAAAACCACCTGCTTCGGTCTGGGCACCCAGACAGTATCCCAGACCACAAATAAATCAACTGACTTGTATGGCGCATATGTATTTGTTGTCCCACTGTACTAATATTTATGTGTTCAAATAAATAAATAATATAAATTTATGCTGAACATTCATTATGATAGGAGGGAAATCTCTTTAGTGTTCATTTTGACATCTTTTGAGGTTTAACTGTCGTTATCATAACGTATATGTCATTTAATAAGTAAATGTTTCTACAATTAACTTATAGCTTGATTGTGTGAAATCCTCTGGTATTATTCATTGGTGTAAACTGTTAACTTTTGGTTGTACGACTACTACCATCATACCACTGCTACACAAGTTGTAGGCCTATAATACTGAATTTTATTGTTAGACAAAACTCCCATACTATAGTTTTGTACAACTGATAAGTTTGTAATACACGGTTTTATGTTAGTTAGAATAGTTGATCTGTGATTTGTCAGTTAAGTGTACCTTCATCTGAATGTTGGTTTTAACATTCGGATCGGAATCAAGTACCTTCCACTTCAACATAAAAGTGTTATCTACTAAGCTATTAATACCAGATAGGTTATTGTAGGAAATCATTAGAATGCTTTGTACTCAATTTTCCTTTTAGCTGACATTTTTCAGTAAGCCTTTGAGACGTTTAAAAAAAATCATTGCTCTCTATATCATCCGTACAATATAAGACACAATTATAATCCACGTGATTTTATGCTACTGAGACTGGTTGCCTACACGACTACCTCATGGGTACCATTCGATCGAAGCTTACAAGTCGGTAGTTCATTATTCAGCAAGCCAATCATCCAAAGTGATCTTGAGTGTTGTTAGAGTTGTTTATGTCACTTCCTGGTTGACGATATCATAGAAAGGTCATTGGTCTTGAGCGACTTTATGAGTAGTTCTTGACGTGTCCTTATAATACATTAGCAACGGCGACGGGAAGCTTTAGGGCAAGATGTGGTGTGATTTTTAAAACTGACCTTTTCTAAGGCCTTCCGTTTCAGAAAGACAGGATCACAACGGATACTAGTTATCTAAGGGAAATACCCAACAGCCGGTTGTACGGCTTCGTCCTTATACTGCGAGTTTGTCGCCTTTAATATCACCACTTCCCAACCAACTTGTTTGGCATGATAGAATTTAAAGTATCAGGTTTTTCAGTTGATACATTTCGATTGGGTAATCACGTTAGGTAAGGCTGATTGTCACATCATGGTTACAGCCACAATCGAGACAGTTTATTGGTGTTTACCTATGATGTTGAACGTCTATATGTACATGTATTTGTATCTTTGAAACAAAAAAGAAGTAAGGTTTATTATTTGTGTTGTGTTCTATTTAACTGTGTATTTTGTCATGTTTTCATCTGTAGCGAATAAACGATTTTAATCCAATGTAGCATTATAGGACAGTCAAATTAATCAGATGTGAAATAAATTGAATGGTGGTATTGAAAACAGTTCGGTTTTTGTTGTTGTTTTGTATTTGGGTCTGATAAAAGTCACATGATTAGATTTTGTAATGTTTAGTTAGAATGTGAATGATTTATGGTACACGTTTTAGTCATTGAAAACATTGATACTATGAGAAAAGTGTGTAGTGTTATTACCAATATAGTGAACGAGATCACAAGTGGGGACAGCCAAATGTATTTGGATATAAAATTACATAACATTTTAGTAAATTCTGAGAACCATACAGTAAATGCTTCATTTGCAACATGTCCATCAATTGTCTCAAACTTGTCTGTTCCTTCTGAAAAATGTCAGCCAATCGTTTTGGACTTCATTGTTCCTATGTTTCCACAGCAATTATACCCTGTTCTCGTTCTCTTCTCTTCAATCTTCTCAACCATCTACTTCCAGGCATTCAACTTTCGATTGGTGATATATACTACTTATATCTGTCAACATCAGTAGCACACATCGCACCGATAACTCAAATTAACCAATATTGATTGTTGGTCGATAGATTGATACTTTTTTAAATCTTCGTTCAATTACTTAGATAATATAGTTGTATTTGGTGAAGTTGTTGACAAAATAGTCTTCTGACCGTCTTAAGGTACCATGTTAGCATGTTAGGGATGCCTTCGTCTCTCTCTCTTTCTCTAAACATAAAATATTTCTTCAGGGCCGGTCTGTGTCTGAGCCATGTAGGTAGGTGCATACTACGTGGTTGGGGTTTAGGTGACTAAATTGGCGATTAGACACTTCGTGTGAAGCATCTCCGAATTGCTCACAATGGTGTTGGTGCATTTACCCTCGTTTTTTGCCTCCAGATCCTAAGTTTTTAAACTCCTTTAGACTTTTTTCATCCCAATAGTTCATATTTCTTGAATTGTATCTTGGATGCCTAATATTTTCTATTATCACTAATACTATTATTATTATTATTACTCTGGGATCGGTCCTGACAATTACATCTCTCTATGCTAATTGTGTTTGACAATTTTAACCAATGTACACATGTTCTACATTGCATATGACTAACTGACTAGCTTAGATAATTCTTTTGCTATAAACCAAATACTTAAACCTTTACAGGGTTGCTGATTTTGAAATTGATTATCCTCAGTCTCTGTTAACATAAGCTTATCCTGAGCGGATTCCTCGGTATTGTCTATAATCCTAAGTTTTACTTCTTTGGGTATTGTTGGCATCTAAGTTGAGGCCATCTTTCTCATACTATGTTCGATTGTTAGCTATGATGGGTAACTTAAAATGTTTTTAATTATAGTAAATTTTCAGGAATTAACTCACAATGAGTGTATGTTAACAATGACCATTCAAATACAGTTTTGAATATAATAACAGCCTTATTGAACTTGCTGAACTTGTCAAGGATTAATTAGTCTTGGAAACTTAGTTCATAAAGCTTCGACATTTAAAACGATAGGTATTAGGTTTTGATTTCGGTATGAATATCAACACTGGAGCGCAAGCATATCTGACCAATAAGTCTCCGATTGAACAAAACGCTTGTTTTGCATACTAATTCTGAATTTTAATTTCGGTAAGGATTCACTGTTTTTAAATGTTACCCGAAAACAAGTGACTTGTGCTATTGTGTAAAAGGAATTGAATTGATAAAATATTTTGCCAGCAAGAAACGTATTGAAATATTAAGCAAAGATGGATAGTGGTTAGCAGTGAAATTCAGTTTGACGCGCGTTTCGTCCTATTGTGGGACTCCTCAGCAGTGCGCATCCACGATGAAATTAAAACTGTAGAGTATGATGAAGTTATGGAGAACGATCATACTCTCTGATATTTTTTATTATTACTGTTAGAAAAGAACAATCTCAGTACAATTGCAATTGGTGAGATGATGCATAGATTAGAACGTATTTATCAAATACATTATTTATGAACTCGTCGTTGTAGCATACATTTTGTACAAAATCCGAGAATACTTTTCAGAGTAGAGATAAGAGTCAGAAATTTGGATCTGTTAGTGTAAAGTCAACTGACATCCATTCAAGAAATATCAATTCCTTCATGGTTTCACATGTGCCTTGTTTATGAATGCCAACTAGTATGAAACCTAGGTCTACAGTATATTGCCAGTTACCTCTAATCACATGGGATTAACAGTTATCTGCTTCAATCATTAAGACACATGTTTCAAGTAGCTTTCATTGGCTTTGTAAATAGAAACTCAATATTATTTAACGTAAGTGACATTTGATTTTCATTGTTCTTTATTTCCACTCATTCTCTTTTATAATTTTTTTCTCTTTCATACTTAATCAATATACAGGTAAGTTTGATCATGAGAATGTTGTCAAATTTCTATTATCAAGCTTTCGAACAATTCAAAGATTCATCACATCAAATTAGTCAGATACTTCAGGCTGCACAGCGTGTAAGTGAACCTATTCTCTCCCTCTCTCTGTGTTTTCTGTTATATAATTTATTATTTTGTGTGTATGTGTACATGTATATGTTGTGTATTTTCGTATCCTACTAGATAGAAATAATTTATTGTATAGCATATTGTCTTTTAATATATGTTTCATCGTTATGTTAATTGAGATAGCTCAGTAGTAGACTATTGACCAAGGTTTCTTCCTGGTTATCTCTTATTACTAGACAAGCATCCAGTAGGACCTAAATTCACATGTTGTGTCATACCTATTTAGCGTTGAACAAACTTACTACGGGTCGGAGATAGATTTCTTTTCAACTGGTCACTGAGTGGTACCCAATGCTGTCTAATTATGAGTGTTGATCAAATGGTCAACATGTTAATTTATATTGTAGCTACTAGGGGTCTTACCTGGATGTCGTCATAAACCTCCACGTAATATAGTTGAAAGCAATCACAGTCTGTGCAATCAATTTTTTTTAATAATTTGGAACGAACTGCCTTGTTATAATTTGTTTGGATCTTCGATGATACACATTTCATCCTTCATAGAGCTAAACTCAAACTGTTGATATTTTCATGTATGTACAGTACCCATCATTCAGTCTTGCTGCATAAGTGATACATCTCCTACTCTTCAAAAATACAAAGATTGGTACTAACATTAATCCCTGATATTTTATCCAGAGTAGTTTTTTCGTGGAGTAAGTTGACATATAACAGAGCTAGTGCATGCTCAAGTTAATAGGAAAATGAAATGTACATTATTTAGGAAGATGTGACACATAAATTACCTTAATTAAACATTTGTTACAAAGATTTTAATAATGTGAAGCATAAAATCAAACCAAAATGGATAATAACGTTTTGAAGTACAAAATTATTATCGTAATATTCATCAATCCTCTGGATACATTTTGAAGAAAATAGATATACGACTAAAACGTATCATAACTACGTTTTGGAATGACAATTGTTACCTAGAAAGTAGCAATTAGGAATGATTCTTTTCTTGGCCTCCAAATGCTCTGGTATGGCCGAGGATGGGGAGAGTCTGCTCTTCCTCTCGAAATGCTCTCATATGGCCACGCGTATAGAGCCACCGCCCGCGAAATCCTACTCACTGCCTTTTCGTGGCGGCGCTTTTGTTTACGAAACTGAGAGGACTAAAGCGAATGTCAGGCGCTTTATTGGGGTTGGTGGATATAGAGGTTGGACCTAGGGAAGTTGGAAAACTCTGATTTCAAACCAATGGTGCACATTGGCTCCAGTATTCTGAAAGAACAAATGGCGTATGAACTAATCATGGGTCACCGCCTACCATGAGACTGCATGTCCTGACGTTGCTCCACTGCCATGTGGATCAGACCTTTAGGTCAAAGGCTCCGAGTATGGCCCCCTAAGAAAACTCCCTGTTTTGGTCTGGGTACACGGTCTGCATCACAACCCATAAACAAATCAATTGACTTGTGTGGCTCATGTCTATTCTGTGTTTTTTTGTACCAATATTCATGTGTTCAAATAAATAAATAATAACTTTTCTTTTTAGGTGAACCAGGATGTCATTTTTGTTTAAGTGACTCAAATTTGAATGAAAAAGAAATGCTTAAATTTTAAAGAAAAACTGTGTAACATATTACTGAATTGCACATATGTAATAATCCAATAAATTAACTCACTCATTAGGTTCCTAGTTATGAGGTATACTCTAAGTATAAGGGAAAATGATTCTACCCGGTCACTGGAACTAAAGCGTATGAGGCATCATTCAAACATGAAATTTGACAACTAGAAGTCAAACACCGTGGCTCTAGCGTATAGATTGAATTTAACTGATGTGATTTAATCTACTATTACACTGAGTGCTATGTATTCATATATGTTTGATCAACCTTCGTGGATTTTTAACAGCTTTCCTCTCTTAAAAATGACTTTTTATTGTACATAAAGTTTCAAATAGAACGTGATTAATTACTTAACTATCGCTTTTTTTAGTCTCTTATTTCCATTGTTTGTTGAGCTGATATGAACTTACAAGGCAGTTATAAACAATGTTAATAATTAAAGATAGGTAGTGGCTAGCAGTGGAATCCAGGACGCGCGTTTCGTCCTTCTTGGTACTCGTCAGCTGGATGCACCTGCATCTCAGAGTTGATGTTCACTCTGGGACTCGAACTCAGTACCGATAAAAGACTGATCAATTGCAGTCTTAAACATCAATGGGAAGATTCATGTAAAACAATATCAAGTGAATTAAACTTCACCCCATTGCACAAGCAAATGGCTATCAGGACTCAGTAGCTAAGTGGATAACGCGATGGCGTTTGAAGCGAGCGCTACTGAGTTCGAGTTCCAGAGTGAACATCAACTCTGAGATGCAGGTACATTCAGCTGACGAGTCCCAAATAGGACGAAACGCGCGTCCTGGATTCCACTGCTAGCCACTACCTATCTTTGCTTATGATGCTTGTAAATTAAGGCAATATCGAGGCATACGCACAGTATGCACATATGCCAATAAGAGACTGATCAATTACAGTCCTAAAACATCAATGGGAAGATTAAAGTAAAAACAATATCAAGTAAATGTTAATAATCTCTTATAATTCTAAAATGATCTAATTATTTGATTGGAATACCTGTAAGGATCCGAAAGAAACTCGAGAAAAGTAACATTCAAGTTAGTTAACATTCATAGGAGATGAGTTCAATCAGTCTCATAAAGCCAAAAGTCAATAAGAATACATGGACATGTAAAGACAGTAACAGTCTATGACCTAACGGCTAATCATAAACATGTTCATCATAACTAACTGATATAACTCTTGTAGAATAATTGAGGCATTTACTTCTGCATGAATTACCTGCTGAATTTGTCTCAAATGACAATCCTATCATTCAACAATCTAGTTTAACGAGCGTAACATCATCAAATTACTTTTCTCCCTAGAACTAAACGAATAATCTTAACCGTAACCATAATCAAGGACAATTTATTTATTTATTTATTATATATTTGAACACATAAATATTGTAAAAAAGGGAGAACCAAATAAATATGAGACATACACGTCACTGGGTTTGTGTATGGACTGTGATACTGCCAGGATTCGTAGATTGAAGTAGGTAAGAGTTAAAGAAATTGGGTGTTATATAATCATATAGGCTTATATATGTTGTATTTTTTCGATTTGCATTCAGATGACTGGATAAAAACGTGATAAAGTTCTCGGTGGTGACTTTAAGGATTGTTCAAACTTATCCTTCGACACTGTTCTCTTTGATGTTTATTTTCATTCTTAGTTTGATGTAATGTATTGTAATTACATCACCTCTCTTTCTTTTTATGTTTTTTTACTTTACTTTGTCTCATCAATATTAGTCTAGTGAAAATTATGAACAAATTAGTTTAGAGAGTAAAACACTAACAGAAAAACTACTCAATACACCATGGGAACAAATACAATCTACAAATTTAGCTGATACACGTGAAGGTTATGTATTTGTTGCTACAAAAAGTAAGTTAGTTGATTTTTTCAACAACAAAAAAAACAGGTTTATATATTTAATGTCATTTGTTGGTTTTGTTGTTTTATTGTTTCTAACCCACCTTCAAATGACCTGGTACGACCGAGAGTGGGTGGGAGTCCGCTCTCCCTCTCGAAACGCTCTCACATGGACACGTGTATATAGCCTCTGCCAGGGAAGTCCTACTCACTGCCTTCTCGTGACGGGGGTGTTGTTTACGAAATTGAGAGGATGAAAAGCGAATGTCCGGCACTTTAACCGGATTCCAAACCAATGGTGCACATGAGCTCCAGTATCCTGAAGGAACAAATGGCGTATGAACCAATCGTTGGTCACCGGCTACCATGGGACTGCATTTCCTCACGATGCTCCACTGCCTTGTGGGTCAGACCTTTAGGTCAAAGGCTCGGGTTGTGGTCCCCTAAGAAAACCACGTGGTTCGGTCTGGGCACCCGGGCTGTATCCCAGCCCTCACACAAATCGAATGAGATTTGTGTGGCGCATATGTATTCGGTACCTCCTTGTACCAATATCTATGTGTTCAAATAAATAAATAAATACATTGAAGTTTGTAATAAAACCAAGAAAAATTATCTTTCAGTGATAATTTCTTTCACTCAATTGGACTATCATTTTAATACTGTAAGACATTAGTATATACAGAAGTGTTCATCTATTCTAAGGTTAAGAAATATATTTAAATGGATTGGTTTTAATAAAGCAACGTGTGTATATTCATCGACAAACCTCCTAAACGACAACGTTTGTGTTGAGAACCGTCGATTATTATTCAAAAACATATTCGGAAGCTAAGAAAATGCTGCACAAGCTTTGATCAATTAACTTTGGAAACGTTCAAGAGCGTTTTTTTTAAAAAAAAATGATGAATTGTCTTAACATTATCTCGAGTGCATTACTATCGAATTTGTTTACGATTTTAACATGTTTTTCGGAAGCTTCTAGAATTCCAAGGTTTCATATAAATACTTTTGCTTTTTTCACATGAGTAGTTCTGGAGCAAAAGATTTTTAGAGAGTAGAAAACAGTTTAGAAGCATAGGCGTTCATGAATTAGATGGATCATTTTAAGTTGGGACTCTTCTCGAAATCTATGAACTCTATTCGATCCTACGTTATGTATTATTTACTTATTTGAACACATAAATATTGGTACAAGGAGGCACCGAATACATATGCGCCATACAAGTCACTTGATTTGTGTGTGGGATGTGATACAGTTCGGGTGCCCAGACCGAAGCAGATGTTTTTCTTAAGACCCCGACCGTTTGACCTAAAAGACCGATCCACAAGGTTGCGGAGCAACGTTAGGAAATGCAGTCCCATGGTAGCCGATGACCAACGACTAATGAATAAATACTTGTAAATAACCGTTTTAATCATGAAACTTGAACTTCAAAGTGAAATACTTTCTGTTTTGAACATTCACATTTTATATTCTGTGAATTTCCATATTAAGCATCTTAATCAGTTTCTTTAAAAGAAAAATAGATGTTCACTTTAACAGTGTTTAAAATCACTTGAATATATTAATCAAATCATTGTATCACATTACGCTATTCTAAAAATCATATGCATCGTACTTCCAGATTCTTTGTTGATCTATAACACTAATTAATCCAGAAAAATAAGTTCTGTTGACATTTGGGTTATTGATCTGTGATTGAAATATGCATATTACAAGATTAAATTAAATTAATTTATTACTTACATCACTCTTTAAGTAGTTATTATGTTAAATCTATCTGCATATAACAACATAAGTTCATTTTAATTTCTTTCAGTTTTCTCAATTTATAACTGTAATGATATGTCATTCAGTTTATCAATAACTAAGTATATTAAAATATAGTTTACCCTGTGCTAAGATAATTAGTGAAGATAAACTTAATTAGTTAATGTGTTATCTATATTGAGTCAGTGTCTGCTTTGATAGACTATGCTAGATGTCCTGGAGAAAGTCTTGAGATGACTATAATAAGATATGGCATGAGTGTAGTAAACAAGAACACAAGCGGGAACAATAAAATGTATTTGAACACAAAATTATATTATCTCTTAGTAAAATCTGAGAACCATACATTAAATAGTTCATTTGCAAAATATCAATCAATCGTCTCTGAATTGACTGTTCTTTCGTTTCCACAGCAATCATTCTCTGTTCTCGTTCTCTTTTCTTTAATCTTCTTAACCTTTTGCCACCAGGTATTTCACTATCGATTGATGATACACACTACTTATATCTGTCGACATCAGTAGTACACACCATATCAGTACAACAAATCATCCGCTGTTGGTTTGAGCTCAGGATAAAATGAAAGCTCCTCGATTGAAAACTATGTATGGTTGTGCTTATCACTACAATCAAATGCTACCGCCAACTATGTATAACAGTTTATATCTATCTGTCTGTCATATTGGTTCACAAAAATCAGGGGTTTCGTTATTCTGTCTTCGTGTAACATGGATAAAGACAGAATTACTCCGTAGTTAATCACAATTTCTACATAAAACCATGTTTTCCAAATTTCCTGAGGCACCTAAATTTCTTAGTCGCTTTAGAAAATGTTTGTTTTGTACATTTATTTACTTCTTTATTAAATAAACTGGTTAATCGATTATTTCGACTGTTTCATATCCAACTGACCATTCTCAGAACTGTTCTATTTTCCATAAAATACAAAGCAAATAAATAGATGATTCACAGGTCATTCTCAGTTAAACCACCATAGAAAACCTGGAAGAACTGGATGATTGTTTCGTCCTTACATGGGGTTCCTCAGTAATGTTCATTCAAGATCCCGCATGCTGGACTCGAACTCGGTTTTGATTATTTATTCGGTCACTTCTTTCATGATTACTTTATTTTACTAAATCCTATTGCCATTGTCTTGTGTGTTTCCCCCCACCCTCTATCTTGTATAGAAGCTGTTATGACAATTTGGACAAAAAATTTCTGTACATATAATCGTAATAGTAAAATATTAAAACTTACACCCTATACTCAATATCAAGACAATGATAATGTAAGTTTATTCATTTGATTATTTCGTTTGATTTTGATAATTAACGTTTATAAAAGAGGTTTGGACAAAAATTACTCTTTCTTAATGAACCGATCAGGATCATGATATGAATTTTAGCTTTCTGCGCAAAATTCAAAACATATGTCCATCTATCAATGTTTTATTGCTTTCAGTCAGTCAGTAACAACGTAGAACTTAGTACGTACGTACATCAGTTTGAGTTGCCATACCACATTAGCACAGAGATGCAGTGGTCGATTCAAATCCCGTAGTGGTAGAGGTAGGAAGAGTATAAGCAGTGATCGGGCAGATTAGGGTTTGGAGATGTTATTTAACGAGTATAATCCAGTGAAATAAATTTGGAAAGAGGAAAAAAAAAGGGGCATGAAGAATTCAGATAATTAGAATTTGGGAGAACATAGAGAGTGGATGCACCTGCGCCATTGCAAACGATTTTGAGCCATGTCATTCAGGGTCTCTAACCATCGGTTGCTATCATCTCGCGGTCCCCAACCAGGTAGTCTATACCTACCAACATGACTCAGTCCACTTGTCAGTGACTTCATGGATTTGTGCCATGTTTTGGTCTGGCCGCCCCTAGCTTTCTTCCAACCTACTCCTATACCACTGAATATAGCACGTCGAGGTAGTCGGTGGTTGGGCATACGTAACACGTGTCCCAGCCATCTCAACTGATGAAGTTTCACTACTTCATCAATTGATTTGCCATCCTTACCTAGTACCCGTTTCCTAACAGCTGCGTTACTTACTCGGTGGTCCCAGCATATACGAGCAATACTTCGAAGACACCTATGATCAAATACTAGTAACCTACGAATATCCTCTACTCTTACCGGCCATGTTTCACAGCCATAAAGTAGGACGGAACGAACTGCTGCGCAGTAAACACGTCCTTTGGTTGGTAGACGGATATCTCGCCTACGCCATAAATGACGCAAGTTGGCAAAAGCTAGTCGAGCCTTCTGTATCCGTGCTGAGATTTCGTCACACACCAGACCACAAGGGCTGATGAGACTTCCAAGATAAGTGAAGCAGTCGACACACTCAACTACTTCACTCCCTATCACTAGTTCGGGTGTCGATGTAACCCAATCCTGAAGCAACATTTTGCATTTCGAGGGAGAGAATCGCATCCCGAACATGCTTGCATTGTTGCTTAGAGTGGTCAGAAGACTCTGCATTTTGTCAGCGTCTTCACCAAATAAAACTATGTCATCTGCATATTCTAAGTCAACAAGTGAACCTCCCGGTAGAAGTTCAACCCCTGGAAATTTAGATGAGGAGAGTGTTATCTCTAAAAGTACGTCGACCACAAAGTTGAACAAGAATGGGGAGAGTGGACAGCCCTGACGAACACCACTTGATGTAATCAATTCTGATGACAGTTCGCCATAAGCTCTCACTCTACCAGTTGTGTTCGAGTAGAGAGTCTTTATAAGGTTAATGTACTTCTTTGGTACTCCTTTCAATGACAAACACTGCCATAGAACCTCACGGTCAACAGAGTCGAATGCCGCCTTAAGGTCGAGAAATACTTTAAATACTTTAAATGCTTTAAACACCTAAAACTAGTACAAAAGATTCTTTTGTGTTGTTACGTGGTATAAATGACTTAGTATGAATTCGAAAACATACTAGCTGCACAGTTCACCTAATGTGAAATGTACTTAACACATGAATGGTGAAACATTCACTTTATTTACTCGAGGTGAATCATATTCTTTATGCAACCTGGGAAAGAAACTGCATTAAGAGTGGTCTTGAAAACTTAGAAATGTGACTGTAGAGCTCCATGGATAATAATATAAGGCCAGTTACGCATAGAATTTTTCAGTTACTTAATCTGTTATCTAAGTACTTTAAAACCTTGCTGGTGCGCATCTCATTACAGTTAGCAATGAAGCTTTATCCTGGGATTTTAAGTTACTGCCTGTGATCTAACTGTTTTCCAACAAACCTTTCTGTCTAGCTAAACTCTTACGAACGATGGTTTCGGGCAATATATCTCGATCAGGTTGCCATAATATAGAACCATGACTACTACCTCATGTTAAAAGCTACAGTCAAATAAAGAAAAGGTAGAAAAGGATATCTGATTTTGTAATGGTGGTTTTGATATGCTGGTGTTTGATAAATTCATTTGCATACTTCTTACGATTGTATTTTTTTGTTGTTGAAAAAACAAATCTCTTTCATTGAAGAATACCGAAATATTGAATGTCATCTCGTGTAGAAGACGATCAAATGATTCCATTGATAGACGTTGGTGTTTTGATATTGAAGTATCAAGAAGGTAAGGATATATTGTTACGGTTTTACAAAAGCTTTTTGTAAAATAATATGATGCATGATTTTCAGTAAGAACTGTATAAACATCTAAAATTTGTGTGAAATCAACTACAATTGTCGTTGAGTTTAATACTTATGAATAATTCTTGTATCATGTTAGGTAATTTTTAAATATTCGTGGGTTTTCATTCAAGCGCTTCATAAAATATTGACCGTGTTTTGAAAAACTCTGCCAATAGCTCTTCTAGGGATACTGTCGGTCTCAAGCCCCAACACAAAGGAAGATGGTTGGGCGTGTGGTTGACAACCTCATCCCGTAGAAAAAAAAGTTTCTAAAAAGACGCTAACCAGATTAAACAAATTAAACCATTTGAACTCTGCCCTGGCATTTGGAGAAAAAATTATGACGCCTCATGATAAAAGCCGAGGTTCTTCGACAGTTAAGAGACCGATGGATCATCCGGACAAAGTGAGGAAGCAGGAGGACCAATCAGATATCTACGGCAATGATGAGATACAACTTAGCGGTTCTCGGAATTAGCGAAACCAATTTGACACAAGCTGGATAGCTAAGGATAGGTACAGGAGAGATGCTGCTGTACTCAGTTCACGAGGAGGAGAATGCTCCGCACACTCAGGAAGTTGCTGTGATACTTCCCAAAGAGGCTCGAAACGCACTTATAGGATGGGAATCTCATGAACCCAGGATAATTAAAGCATTCTTCAAAACGAAAGACGGGATTACAATGAATGTCATCCAATTTCGTGCACCCACCAATAATAGCAATGACGACGATAAATGTCAGTTCTACGAGAGGCTGAAGTCGATTATGGTGAAGTGCCCAGGAAACAACCTGACTATCTTAACGGGAGATCTAAACACCAAAGTCAGAATGGACAACAATGGATATGAAGATATCATGGGATGACTGACTGGCAGAAAAGGATGAGAACGGCAAGCTACATGGGTCTCATCGGATCACACCACGGAGATATTTTTACTGTCTTTAAACCTTTCAGTGTTTTATGTTGATTGACTTATTTGTAGGTCACATTGTGTATAGTGAGTATTAAGATCCCTGTATGACGAAGGATGGAATGTAATTAAATACAGAAATTACTGCATCAGTCGAAAAACGTGTATTTTTTGTTTTATATCGGTTCAGTTAATGTACACTTCGCCAAATGGACGACAATTATGCACATTCTTTGAATCGTAAACGTTACGTCTTGAATAATGAAAAAAAATTTTACCCTCGGGAAAAATATTTGCTTTTCTCTTCTATTGTTTTGTAAATCACGATAAAAGTCTACCATACTGATGACCATAAGCAACTTATCAACCTGTTAGAAAATTGTTTAGTTATATAATGTCTTACAATAAGAAGTAGTAAGTTTTAGAGTATAAACAGTCTTCACATGAACAATAATGATAGAAAATGGGTCAAGGTGAAGTATTATAAGTTGAGTCAAAGTTATGAGTCAGGGTTAAGCGAGTTTCTGTTAGAAATTAAGATTATAAAGTTTAGAGTGGGAAAATGCTTATCATCCACATAAATACCCTTGACTATACATTGCATCACATCAAATACTCTAAGATATAATTCTCCTGGTAATCGACTGGATCATGAAGACGTCAACATCTGAAGGGAAACGCGGGATACAGTGGACATCTAGGATGCAGCTGGACGATCTAGACTTCGCAGATGATCTGGCCCTCCTATCGCAATCGCAACAACAAATGCAGGAGAAGACCACCAGTGTATCAGCAACCTCAGCATCAGTAGGTCTCAACATACACAAAGGGAAAAGCAAGATTCTTCGACACAACACAACAAGCACCAATCAAATCACATTTGGCGGATAGACTTTGGAAGATGTAAAAACCTTCATATATCTGGGCAGCATCATTGATGAACATGGAGGGTCTGATGCATATGTGAAAGTGCGGATCGGCAAAGCAAGAGCAGCATATTCACAATCGAAGAACATCTGAAACACAAAGCAACTGTCAACTAACACCAAGGTCAGGATTTTCAATACAAATGTCAAGACAGTTCTACTGTATGGGGCAGAAACGTGGAGAACTATAAAAGCCATCATCCAGAAGATACAGGCGTTTATTAGCAGTTGTCTACGCAAAATACTTCGGATCCGTCGGTCGGACACTATTAGCAACAACCAACTGTGGGAAAGAACAAACCAGATCCCAAAGGAGGAAGAAATAAGAAACAAGAAGCGCTGGAAGTGGATAGGCCACACACATTGAGGAAAGCACCCAACTACATGTGTCACAAGACAAGCCCTCACATGGAATCCTCAAGGCCGATGGAGGAGAGGAAGACCAAAGAACACATTACGCCGGGAAATGGAAATAGACATGAGAAAAATGAACAAGAATTGGATGGAACTAGAAAAGAAGGCCCAGGACAGAGTGGGTTGGAGAATGCTGGTCGCCGACCCATGCTCCATTAAAAGTAACAGTCGTAAGTAAGTAAGGAGGAGGTATTTCTTTAGTTTCTTAGTTTCTAATGAGATACATAATATGCCCCCCCACTGCATCTTAAATTTTGCTCTGAAACTCAGAAGGCGCTATCTTAAATCTGACTTGTTCTTCGCTATACTATACTTTTATCCGATCATACTTGTTGGTGTTACTTATGTAACTATACGTTCTGTATCTTGCCATCATTTTTATTTTATTTATATTAACAGATCTACTCCACTTACCTTACAAGCGCAATGCTTGGATGATCTTCATGAATGGCTTCTTGTAATGGATGGAAAAGAGCCAGTGAGTTATTTAATTTTTAAAAAAATACCTTATAAAAGTTCTAATGAAAAGCGAATTTTCTGTGGAAATTGCATGTAATTAAATTTTAATATTTTTTGCACTCAGTGCTTCCTGTAAATTAAACAGTAGATAGTTTCAGGTTGTATTACTTAGCGGTGCCGATCCCCGACCTGTAATTCTGGCTAGTATAATAGGTTTGAAAATTGCTAACAGTTAGTAGGGGAACATATAAAATCACTCTGTGAGATCATTGAATCTTCACTGTTAGTTTTATTGAAAGGTGCAGACTTCATAGTTGACTTCTACACAATACTAGTGATCGATATTTGAAGACATAAGGTTAATGTGTTAGGAATTGATTATGATGGTGCATTCATTTTTTTAAATCTTCCCTTAAATTTCACGTTCCAGTATTACTATATTTCCAAATTGTATTCTTTGTATTCAGTACTTTCTGTGATCATTTTTTACCGCTGATTGACTGCTATTATTTCGACTATACTGCTTTTCACTTTGTTGATTTTATTTTACCGTGTTGATGTAAAGTGCATTTACAAACATGGATCAGACTAACAGTCGACAACTTCCTAGACTGATTCTGTGTTTTGGTTTGACTACTCCTAGCTTTCTTCCAGCTGATTCCTACTTCAGGCAACACTACATGTTGACGGAGGCCATGGTTGGGCATACTTAACAGATGTCCTTACTACATCTGTCGATAAGCATTCATAATCCCATCAAATAATTTGCCATCTCTATCTATTGCCCTGCAATGCTCGTTACACAATAAATGAGCAATACTTCGAAGGTACCGTTAAGGTGAAACATTTATATTATCATTGATATTAGTAACCTGAAGGATGTAATACTTTATAAACATCATTGATTTAATATTAAGGTTTCCACTCAAATTACCACTGCATATTTATCTGTCTTACAAGTTTGTAGGAAATATAATTTCGCAACACGAAGTTAGCTGACTTGTCTTCTGTGATTCTGTATATTTCAATTTCTGATGTTCTCTTAAGCATTCGAGTTTTTTTCCCGTAGTTGTACAGCTGTATTTTGAAACTAGTTCCGTCAGTCCTTTAATTTCTTTATGGATGATACTGTTTGTACTTCATTGAAAAATCATCTTTATGATGTCGTCAGTAAATCCTCTCGGTGTTCAAGTACTTTTTTATTTCTTTTGTCTTGTATTAGATTTATGAAGATAGACGTGTGTGCCTCCATGAATCAGATAATAGTAAGTGTTTTTTCGAAGTGTACTTTGATTGGTTGTTGGTAATAACGATATTCAGCTAAATTTCTGATAGGACTGTATGGAGCTGAGGTACATTCTCGAGACTAATTTGTAAGTAGTTTCCATCGTCAATATTAAAATCAGTTGGTGTGCTAGTAATAAACCATGATGCCCCAGACAACTTTTACGTACCAAGCTGAGACTCATAAGGAGCGCGAATTCTTCACCAGTTCAGTTGTTGTACCAAAGATCTAGTATCATGACCAATGTGTTACCTTTAGACTATTGATTTGGAGTCCTGTTATGGACGAGGAATAAAGAAGCCCCAGACAACTACGAAAGCCATTTTCTTGGGACGTTAATTCATTTCATTCAAACCCTGTAAAACATATTTATTTTTGTCCCTATCTTATTCTACATAACATGAGCTTTCGTTCTATGTATCATTCACTACCATACCCTTTTTTGTTCCGAAAATATTGTAATTTAAACATAATATTTTGCACCATATTTTCTACCCTAATTCCCAGTTTCGGGCATAACTGTATTTTTCCAAATTATCGTATGTCGTGGTCAAGATATTCACTTATTTATTCATGTACATTTTTGTACTAATCCGAATTCAGAGAATCCAGAGTTCAGTGTTCCAACTGTCTTGTCTTCTCTCATTTGCGTGCTTGCCAACCAATCAGGTTCTAGAATAGTTATCTCTCTACCCCATCTCGAACTCACGCGTGATAGACTCAAGGTTAAGCCACTCACCCTGTCGCGTCTAGGTCATAATTTAGACTAGACAGATCAAGGTCAAGTCATAACAAGTATCAACGGGGTAAAAAGCGATTCAAGGTCATAACGAGTCCAATTTTCCGTATTCCGAACTTTAATTAACTGAGGATGTAATTCAACAATCATTCAATCCAATTGATAATGTCTATAAAATCCTCGACACTATTGAGCTTTACTCG
The DNA here is from genome assembly GCA_944470205.2 of Schistosoma margrebowiei. Classification (NCBI taxonomy): domain Eukaryota; kingdom Metazoa; phylum Platyhelminthes; class Trematoda; order Strigeidida; family Schistosomatidae; genus Schistosoma; species Schistosoma margrebowiei. The sequence continues at coordinate 43,319,540 of OX104026.1, read as the reverse complement.
TCACGATTTCATGAGGATTTATAAAGAGCTGAGAACATGAAGTTCAAATAAACTATTACGATGTCCATATATGTTTTATCACATTCGAAACGTTGAATGATGTTCTTTCCATTCTCACATGATTCCCCAATGCTTTATCACAGTATTAGTTTTTATATTTACAAAATTCACCTTTCATCTCTTCATTTCTTTGATTCGTTACTGAATTTTATCACTTTTTGGGATCAACTCTCAGTGATTAACCATTCTAGTTTTCAATCATATTGTCTATGGTTCGAACCACATGTCAAATACAACTATATGAATAAATTGAAATCATGAGTCAATTGAAGCTAGACCACCAGGGAAAACCTGGAAGCACTGGATGGCCGTTTCGTCTTAGTATGGGACTCCTCAGTATTGCGCATCCACGATACTGCACCCCGCGAATGGAGTTCAACCAGGTCTGTTGTGGGATATCAGCTCACTGAAGACAATGGTATACGGTGGCGCAACTTCGTGGATTGGTTGAAGCTAGACATTAACACCATTGAATGCCGGCTTAGTGGTCTAGTTGGTTAAGCGCCTGGTGTGAGACTGATAGGTCCTGGGTTCGAACCTCGCGGGGTGCGGGATCGCTGATGCGCACTGCTGATGAGTTCCGCATTAGAACGAAACGGCCGTTCAGTGCTTCCAGGTTTTCCATGGTGGTCTAGCTTCAATTGACTTATGATTCCAACTAGTGAAATTTCTAAAAAATCTCCACGAACGCCTGATAACTATATGAATAATCGATTACTATTAATTATTTAATAGTCGAGTCACTGTACTGTACTATCTATTCATACACTTATGTCTATAATCGTCAATAAGTTAACTGACTTAGTGAAATCCGTAATTAACATTTGCATAAAGTTTTTAACAAATTAGTTCTGTTTATTCACTAGTTTTTTTCGGGTATGTTCCATAATGTAGAAATGTTGTTGTAGTTTAACGTTTAAACATTCAATTTCACAGTAAAACCGATTTTTATCGTGTTTAGTTTAGCTACTATAGATAAGCATTATGTGTAGATGTGTTAGTCGACTCATGTTTTGTATTTAAATGATGTGCTATGTTGGAATGAAAATCATTTGTTCAATGGTGATTAGCTTTGAGACGTAAGTCTCGGAGTTTTAGTAGGATGTTGTGACTAGCGGAGCTCAACCGTGTCGAGTGTGAGACAATAGAAAATGGTTGTGCAATATTGTGGATTAATTGAAGTTAGACATCAACGCTGTTGAATGCTTGCTCAGTAGTCTGGATGTTAAGCGTTCACGCGAGACTGACGTTCCTAGGTTCGAGTCCCGCTTGCGGGGTCGTGGACGCGCAATGCTGAGAAGTCCCATATTAAGGCGAAATGACCGTCCAGTACTTCCAGGTTCTCAATGGTGGTCTAATATTAATAGGTTCATGATCTCAATTAAAAAAAATTATTTGTTCCCTTGTGTTTCAACTTAACTCATTGACTTATTCGTACTCAAATGAAATTTTATCGCGAATCAATCAAGGTTGGAATTTGTCGTCTAGTAGTTAGAAATCAATTGTTTTAATAAGTGAATCACAATTTCACTATGAATGTGACTGATTCAGTTTGATCAATGATATGTTCTCCAATTCTTATGTTTGCTAACTGGTTATCAAAAAACGAGACGACTACTCGGCTTTTTCAAAGAACTTGTATTCAGATATTAATTGAAATTTATTTATGATTACAGCATGTGATTTGCCATCGTTGACTTGAAGAACTGAATCGGTCATTCTACCCTTAAAACTAGTCAAAAGTTATAAATTAGGTTTAGATTTGGAAAGGTTCTGTTTACATTTATTGACTTGAACCTGTGAGTCAGCTTTTGATTGTCGAAGAGCTCAAATTGGTCAGTAGATCAAATATAGGTTGCTAACGGAGACTAAACGCTTTTGTCCCTTATTAATGATTGGTGTATACCTGTAAAATATCAATCCCCAATGCTGCTGTATTTTGTTGACATTGGTCATTTGAAGCCTTGATTGGTGCAGATTAGGGAAGCCTAATATGAATATCTGTTTGAGGAATTACACCAGACATAAAATGCGTAGGTCAGTGATGTTCTGCCATTTGTCTCTTTGTCGTTAACAAATTGTAGTCTATGTTTGATGTATCGCCTTTGGACTAGTAGGCAAATCGAAAGTTGAGCGGTGAAATTCAATCAGCAATAAAGATACAGGAGTGATTATTTCCAAATGATCATTCGTTGTGAATGTCTTAGTCCTGTAGAAATCAAGTCATGGCGCCAGTTAGTGAATACTAACACCTCAAATTCGTGATGATACAGATTTCCATAGGTTCCAATCCAGCGTTGGACAATATTTCCTCAAATATTGCTGATGTGCTTGGCTTATGTTACATAACTAGCATAAAACCTATGTCAATAGTACTGTGGTGTGTACTACTTATACTGACTTAAGTAGTATATGACGTTACTCGTGAACGGATGGTCTGGCAGCAGAGAGACAAGAGGATCGATCAGTAAAGAATGGAAACAGAATGCAATTTGTTTGAAAATGCAAGAACAATGAAGTCTGAGTTATTATGAGACAATTGATAGACATTTTGCAAATTACGTATTTACTATTTGATTGTTAGATTTCATTAACAAGTCCTGTAATTTTGAGTCAAATACATTTGGTTGTTCCCATCCGTGTTCTGTTCACTACAGTACTTCATTTTTGTATTGGTTGCTTGAAACTTCCCATTGATTTTTAGGACTACAATTGATTAGTCTCTTATTGGCATATGTGCATCTTGTGCGGATCGCCTCGATATTGCTTTCAAGTACATCAACTCTGGGATGAAGGTACATCCAGCTGATGAGTCCCAAATAGGATTAAACACGCGTCCTGAATTCCACTACTAGCCACCATTATCTTAGGTCAATAGTATTCTACTGATTATCTCTCATCATCAAGTCTTGTCTTAGACATATAGCTCAGTAACTCACTTTTTCATTTTGTGTAAATTCTTTATTATTTTGGTTGTTTTTTTTCGCCTTTCCTTTTCCAGTTCAATTAAACGACAAAAGTTATGAATTTCTACTCAATTTAATTCATGCAATTGAAAAAAATGGTAAGCAGTTAATTTTCTTCCATATTCGTTTAAATCTACTATTGTTTATTAAGAAGTGTGTGTTGAACAACTTCCGAATTAAATTCACACATATTTATATTGTTTTAGTGAATACACTCACTAGTGACTGGCTTCAAGAGGTATTTCTTTGAGTTCTAGTGAGAAGCAGTGACCAGTGGAGTTCAGACGGGTCTGTTGTGAGATAATAACTCACTGAAGACAATGGTGGATGGTGGCTCAATTCCATAGATTAGTTGAAATTAAACATTAACACCGTTGGATGCCGACTAGCTCAGTGGTCTAGAGGTTAAGCGCTTGTGCGCTAGACGTATAGGTCCTGGGTTCGAATCTCGTGAGGCGGGATCGTGGATGCGCACTACTGACGAGTCCCATATTAGGACGAAATAATCGTCCAGTGTTTACAGGTTTTCTATGATGGTCTAGTTTCAATTGACTCATGATCTCAACCATTGATATTTTTAATGAATAGTTTACTTGATTCTTATCAGTTGTTTGAAAAGACAGTATCTTGTTTTGTTTTAGTTATAATGACCTTACATTGACTATTCAATGTATGTTGTACATTGACATTATTATTTTTGTGTAGGACATGAAAATGTTGATTAGCATTGTGTTCATGCATCAGGTTACTCAATATCAGGAATACCTAGTTAATTAGTTGGTTATATGTGACATGTGGTCATGTGATCTTTATCTAAATTATAGATAGTTTGATATTGAAATAAATATTAAAAAATGTCGGTATTTACGTGTAAGATAGTCAGTATTGTTGAAGTGTGACCACGGTTACATTTTGAAAAATACCAGAAAATATACAATAGTCTCTAGGGTTTAGTTTTAATCTCATTATTGATTTTGTATTGAAATAAACAAAGTATTTTTAATGTTTTTTTTTAAGAGATTGATTCTTGCACTTATAATGTTTGATAGTTTAAGGGATATTCAAATGGTGGAGAAGATTTGTAGCTCAGATGAATGATTTTGATGAAGTTTTGTTCTCTGAGTTAGATGATTTGATCGTGCATTCATAAAAAAAGGATATCCAAATATAATATGCCAAATCATTTCGAAATGCATCACCTATCCAAAGCATGTATGAATTGAATTACTAAAGTTTTTATTTGAGAATATAGCTAAAAAGTAATAATCGATGACTCGACATATTTAATTGAGCCAACTTTAGTCACCTATCCTTCAATCATTGAATAATCGGAAAAAGTTGCATTACCTTTAGTTTCTTTTTCTATGAAATATACAAAGTGAAGTTGTAAATCGTTCATTTTACTAAAAGTTAAAAGTACGACCGCTCACTAATAAGGAAGAAATATTTGTTCAGTTATTATTGGTTTTCAAAGGTTGCCTAACTACGATCAGTCTGTTTTGCATCAATGAAAGTTTAAAGTAATTGACTTAACACTTTAGATCATCCTTTCAACTCATTATACTTTAATTTCTTGAGATTTGTTTTTGGAGTCGCAATATGAAATGGTCATGAGGAGGTGGTAGCACTTGGAAGATATGGTATTGGTAACTTGAATACTACTACTGATTCGTCTTACTCGGAACGGAACGAAGAATCAAAGATTCATAGACTCGATAGGCTATACTGATCCGTTGTCCCCGACTCAGCTAACTCGATCCAGAAGTCTTGGTAAGATGTAGAAGGTGTATTCTACAGACAACCAAAAGATACCAGATCCATCAAGCACACAAATCAAGCGTATTTATACAAAATATATATAATCGATATTGTCATGGAAGTTTTTAAACATTTAATCGATAAGTTCGTCAATCGACTATATGCGTGGGTGGTAAGAAATGCCCAAGCATACATCTCCATACAAGCTTCACAAAGATAAAATTACAAAATGAGTTTTGGGGATTTAACGCCCCCAACAGTAACACCTGAAATAACGAGGTAGCTAAAGAGATTAACTTCTAAGGATTTTCATAGATTTTTTTCTAACCAATGAAAATAGAGATAGGATGGATTGGTTGACACAAACGAAGAGTAATTTTCAAAGTGGATAAAAATGATGGATCGTAAATTTATTAGAAGAGGTTTTTCCTAACCTTCATCTACATATTTATTGGACAGGTATATATGTTTTTGTCCCCTTACTCTTCAAATGGTTGGTTCGATACAAATCATTGTGCATACGATCCCGGAAGATATATCACTTTAATGTATCTCAGTTACGAATCATACGTATTTATCCCTCGTTGCGGTGTATCTTTAAAGTGATGGTTTTAAGTTTCAAACATCTAACTTTCTGTTATTCAGTAGCATATTTGAACACCACTCCTCAGCTGCCTTGATCAAAGTAGTCGGGTAGTATTTTTAAATTTAGATCATAAACCGATCAATGTTAGACGATCGTTGCAAACCTGGAAACATTGTACGGCAGTTCCGTCCTAGTATCGGACTCTTTAGCAGTGTGCATCCACGATCCCGTGCAAAAGACTCGAATCTAGGACCGTCGTTCTCGCGTGCGAACGCTTAACTTCTAGTATTTTTAAACCTCTCTCTTTCCTACATACTCAAAAAACTGTATAAATCATTGTTGGGTGCATAAATCTATAGTAAATATACAATACTTCTAGACCGTCGTTGCAGATTTATGGTGATTTGTATGTAAATCACAAGATCCAATTCTAAACGTTTTTGAAAAACTATCTCTTAACTTATACGCGACTTGTTTTAGTTAACTTTGTGGACAAATTTTATTGTATTCTCAGTTTATCTTTTCTTTTCTTTCAGGTATTCAAGTTGAAGGAATCTATAGAACATGTGGGGTGAAATCTAAAGTTGCCAGTCTGATTAAACAAGCTCTATGTAAGTTTTAAAATCTGTTGTCATAATCGACTTTTCAATCATTAGCACAAATGTATATCAGTTCAATTTATCACACTTCACATTAACATAATGAGAAAAGAGCAAGTTCAATTATATAAGAGGCTTTAAAAAAAATACCGTAAGTAGCTTCACAGTCTTCATCGTATGATGTCTCAAATTGATTATTCGTGAGATTGTGGAACATTTATATTCCAACTCGGTGGTCTGAAAATGCCGCGTAGTACGAAATCAAAATGTAATGTATCCAACCCTTGCCAGGGTCGGTGTTTCGGACTTTTTTAAGTGACCTACACTAAGACAAAAAACTTACTGTTCAATTGTTCCTAATATTTGAATAGTTCTTTAAATTCTATCAAATCAAAATCAAAACCTTGTTTTAATTTATGTGAAAAATGGATATGTGAAATATATTTTTACAGTTGAATTCACAAGTCGATCTAAGCTAGACTACCATTGAAAACCTGGAAGCATTAGATGGTCGTTTCGTCCTCGTATGGGACTCCTGAGCAGCATGTAATTTATTATTATTTATTTTAACACATAGATATTGGTACAAGGTGGCACCAAATACATATGCACCACACAAATCTCATTTGATGTGTGTAGTTAAAAATTCACGAATTATGTAACAATAATTATAATGTTTAGGATTATGCTAAGCTTGTAATTTAAAGGTTGATAAAAAGTGAATACATCTACGTCACTGACTCCAAGTTTGCGTTCCATTATGAGACATCTACTGTAGATTACGATTATCTTGGACGAAATTTAACTACAGTTGTAATGAAAAAGTGAATGCAGTTTTTGATATTGTGAAGTGAATCTAATCGCTTAATACTGTTTGAGCATAGCATGTATAAGTTTGCTGTATCTTCAAAAGAGACAAATATTTGAATTTTATTGGTCATGTAATCTAGTCGTTTATTATGAAAACAGTTGTCGTATCTAATTCGCTTATTGACTTATTAACTTATATTATCTGTATCGCCGATGTCTTTCTGTTTTACCAATGATACTGGTCAGTGAATAATAACCCAAGACCTTAGCGTTTATTATTTTTCGAGCTCCTCCTCCCAACCTCATTACACAATCAGAAAACGAAGTTATACATGGCTCAGAATTTATACAATAATATATTTCAAATATCTGATTTCTCAGCAACACAAATAGGAAACTACAATACATAAACAACTCAGTCATAAGTAACTCAAAAATGTCACAACAATGAAAAATTAATTAGTGATAAATTTGAAATAATAAGTTAGATAACATCGGTTTATGAATCAAATGCAATGGTAATTACTTTGTGCGCACTAGGGAATAGCTTCATGAGGGAATTCTCAGAGTTCTAGTGAGAAACCGTGACCAGTGGAGCTAATCCATGTCAGGTAGAGACATGTATCTACGTCAGTGCAATGGAAGATGTTCACACAATTTCTTGGATTTGTTGAGGTTAGACATTAACGTCGTTGGATGCCTTCGCAGTGGCCTAGATGTTAAGTGTTCGCGCGCGATACCGAAATTCCTGGGTTCTGATCCCGCGAGCAGAATCGTGGATGGGCACTGCTGAGAAGTCTCACAATAGGGCGAAACGACCATCCAGTGTTTCCAGTTTTTCAACGGTGATCTAACATCAATTGATTCATGATCTCAACCCAAAATTTAATAATCTCTGCACAACCCGATACTGAAAGCTTTTAAATAGGTGCATATGAAAATCCAGTAATTCAGGCGTTAAATAATTTTTCAATAAAAATACGAATAATAATTTCTTTTAGGATAGTTAATATAAGTTCAACTTTACTCTGATCCTGTTTCACATGACAAATGTATGTTCAGATACTAACTAACTTACTTACGCCTGTTGCCCCCAATGGAGCATAGGCCGGCGACCAGCACTCTCCAACCCACTCTGTCCTAGGCCTTTTTTTCTATTTCTATCCAGTTGTTGTTCATTCTCCTTATGTCTGCCTTCATTTCTCGGCGTATTGTGTCCTTTGTTCTTTCGCCTCTCCTTTGTCCTTGAGGATCCCAAGTGGGGGCTTGCCTTGTGATGCAGTTGGCTGCTTTCCTTAATGTCTGTCCTATCCACTTCCGGCGCTTCGCCTGGAGCCCCTCTGAACTTACTGCCGGTTCCAAGCCCAGATAAAGAAGGAGAGTTGGACATGGGGTTAGCGACCCCATACCGTTGAAAACTAACTCGCTAAAAAACACTAATCAGCAAAAATAATTTAAACTCTGCCCTATGAGTTAGAACGTTTTCATTGAGATGAGTTATGATGCCTTCCTTTGGAAGTCACGAGGTTGACGCCTCTTCTAACAACTAGAGCGACCATTAATTTAGGTACATGGAATGCTTGTACAATGTGGGAGACCGGGAGAGTCTTCCATATTGCTGCAGAATTAAGATACTAAGTACCTTACCTTTTCTAATCTCTGCTAATTTTGACTAATTGTGTTATTTGTTTGAATTCATTGGTAACTCAGTCAGTCTCTCTCTCTCCGTGTGTGTGTGTCTCCTGTCCGTTATTATAAGAAAGCATACGTGATTCATAATCATGAGAATTACTTTAGTCACGTGGTATACAACAATATTCTTCACATGTTATAATTACTCGTCATAGTAACTATTCAATTCTATCAGCCTAAAATGTCGGCTTAAGTTTTTCATGAACCATATGTGGGCTATAAAAATGATTAGTCTAATATTTATAAACCGATTAATCTAAGAATGTCGATTGATTAAGTTAACTTTAAATCTATTAATCAGATTAGTCAAATCCCATTAGCCACTTTAAACATGGATATGTAAACTTGTATTAATTTGGTTACATTACAAATGTACTCGATAGGTGTCAATCAGTATTTAATACTAAAAAAACAGTACTTGGTTTTGATGGGGTTTTGTTCTCTGAGCTGGATGGTTTGGTCGTGGCGCTTTCATCGTTCTTCTGGACGACGTCATCAGCACAAACTTCAGATAGAGTTGAAGTGTTCGAATTTCTCCATATGTCTTCCACAGTTTGTTCTGTACGCCTCGACGTTGATTGGTTCTTATTGACCTTAAATTTGTACTTGATTACTATTATCCAGATACCGATTATAATGTAAACATTTGAGTTCTACTGAAAAGATTATTTAATATCTCTTTGATTATAACACACTTGGTGACGTCATAGTATAATCTCTGTGAATATATCACTCTGTTGAGTTTTGTAGATTATTTTCCAACTAATACATAGTCTCATCTCAAAGCTTCTTTACATATTGTTCCATATTGATAGAGATAGCTAATGCATATACAAGGCAAATGAAAAGGGGATTATTCAATCGTCTAATAGTATACTATTTACCTTACTGATATTTGAAGGATTGGCATATAGTTCATTACTTCTTCAGTTATACTAGACACTGTCAATAAATTAATATATTTGTAATATCAGAAGGGGTTATTTGGAGATTTTAGAAATTTCACTGGACGGCTTCCAGGTTTTCCATAGTGGTCTAGCTTCAATCGACTCATGATTTCAATCAGTGAAATTTCTGAAATCTTCAAAATCCCCTTCTGATAACAATCATCTGCTCACTAGTGACTGACTTCAAGAGACACTCCTGGAGTTCTAGTGAGAAGCCGTTACCAGTGGAGTTCAACCAGGTCTGTTGTGAGATAATAGCTCACGGAAGACGATAGTGGACGGTGGCGCAATTTCGTAGATTGGTTGAAGTTAGACATTAACACTGCTGCATGCCGATCAGCTCAGTGGTCTAGTGGTTAAGCGCTCGCCCGCGAGACTGATAGGTCCTGGGTTCGAATCTCACAAGGGGCGGGATCGTGAATGAACACTGTTAAGGAGTCCTACAATAGGATGAAACGGCTCTCCAGTGCTCCCAGGTTTTTCATGGTGGTTTAGCTTCAATTGACTCGTGATATTTGCAATATCCCATTAAGTAGAAAAATCAAATTTTATGACGTTTCATGACTTAGTGTAAGCCACCACTTCAGAGTAAATAAATTATCAAATCAAAATGAAACCAAGCTCAACTAGTACAACGGAACAACACAAGAATCTTATGTGATCAATCAACAACAAAAAACAGGTCTGAGCAAATCAGTGTTATGTCATTTCGGTCAAAGTGATTCATAAGTGACATGTATGTAAATTTGTGTGTGTGTGTGTGTGTGACAAAACTATAGTAATCACAAAAGCTGACAAAGGCAACACAACAGTGGTCATGAATAGAATAGATTATATCAATAAAGCTCTTGAACATCTCTCTCTACACAACCATATGAAAATATCGATCCGAAAAAAGTCTTTAACGATTAAAAATCAAATCGATTCAGGGACAAGTCAACTTTTGAAAGAAGTAAAACGAGTCATTGGTATCTCGTTATGGTTTTCTCTATATCCCGTTTCACGTCTTTATGATTTACGTAGAATTCATAAACCAGACATCCCTTTTAAGACCTATAGTAGACTTCACGAACACACCAACATATGCATTATCGATGTATCCGAGCGGCATATGAAAGCTACTACAACTTAACTTACATAATATAATTAAAGATTACTGTGACTTTAAATCAAAAATATCGTAGTTAATTATCGAAAAGAATGAAGTCATGGCAAGTTATGATGTTGTACCATTATACACTGGTATTCCTATTGATAAATGCTTAGAATTCATTCGTGGTTTACTAGAGAACGATAATACTTTGCTTGACAGATATCCTTTAAGCATTAGTCTAATCATGAAATCCTTAAAACTCTACTTAAATTCTGCACTATTTACTTTTAACGAAACTTTATACAAACAAACTAACGGTGTAGCAATGAGATCCCCCGTATCCCCGATCGAATATTTTCGCCAATGACATTAAACCACGAATTTGGCTTAGATATGTAGATGATACATTTGTTGTCATAAAAAAGGACTCATCTAAGATCTTTTTCAAAACAGATCAATACACATTCATCGCACATCAGATTTACGAACGAGAATGAAAATAAGCACGGTGAACTACCATTTTTAGATTGCTTAGTGAAAAGAAATCGAAATGGAATTATAAATTGATCCATTTACCGAAAACCTACACACTCTAATCGTTATATTGACTTTGATTCAGCACATCCATTCAATGCAAAGATCTCGCTAGCCCTAAATCTTTTTAGAAGAGCAAACAAGATTATCACATCGGAAGTGAATAAACAAAAAGATCAAACAATTGTAATTAGCATTTAATACAATTTAATAATTTTCCTATGAAGAGTATTAGAAGTATATTAAAACAAGACCTTTCATTACGTAATAACAATAATTCGAATGAAATACCATGGATTGATACTGCAGTTTTACCATACCATCATGGTACAACAGAAGAACTCCAAAGAATTTTAAAACAACACAGAATAAAAGTATACTATAAATCAATCAACACACTTCGAAATACTTTAGTTCTATGGTCACGCTTTCAGGTCACCAAGACCACCCCTAGCCCATTTTTTTTCCAGGTACCTCCAGAAGAACCCTTCCAGAGTGTTGGCGACAGGTAAGTGATAATCGCTCTCATTCCTTCAACAGCACTCTAGACTGTATCTAGACCACTGATTCATGTATACAGTTGAGTCACTGTTTCTAAAAATTAAAACATCTCTAATTTTATTATTGTTTATTTTTTATGCATAATTTTCAAGCTCCATCAGGAATATCCAAGACGACTTTGTCAAATTATGAATTATGCGTTTTAACCGGTGCATTAAAAAGTTTTATTCGACAATTAGAAACTCCAATTATGACATTTCAGTTACATGATTCTTTCATGTCTGCAATGAGTAAGTTGTTAATATATATTTATATATATATAATTCGTTTGAAAACGATCTCTGTTTTAGTGACGGCCAAACTGCTTATTTTTCTGTGGTGCAGTGATCTGACTCTGATTTGGACGAATGTATGAGTATATTATGAACATAAATCTTCCATTTTTACTCCGTATACTGCCTAGGCTAAACCCGTTTGTGTGACCGTGGTACCAAGAAGCTAGACATTCAGAATAAGGAGTAGAAAAGCGAAGCTGAGCCGAGAGGGCGTGTAAACCCATTCTAGTTTATTAGGTATGAGTTATTATTTATAATTAGACAGGTGTATGATGAGTAGGATGTGCAATGCACATGCATACGCTCATATAAAAACAGTCAAGGTTAATAAACCAATAATTAACAAGGTCAAAATGCGACTTGAAAAGAGGGAATAAATCAAGTGGTACGGAAGCTAGAATAACCCTTGTGGGCTTGACATTACAGTGTATTTCATAGAAAAAAAAATCATAACTAAACATTCTGGTAGAGTTTTGTTCTCTAAGCTGGATGGTTTGGTCGTGGAGCTTTCATCGTTCTTCGGGACGACATCATCAGCACAGAATTGAAGTGTTCGAATTTCTCCACATATGACTCTCAGCTTGTCCTGTAAACCTCAATCTTGATTGATTATTACTGACCTTTAAACTATCATTGTGTACTTCTTTTTTTATTGTATCTCCCATTATTGACTTGTTTCTTGGTCTTATAGTTGACCATAATTTTTCTGATTGGTCGATCATTGGAAGATACAATCAAAATAAAGTAAGCAATGACAGGTTAAAGGTTAACAGTAATCAATCAAGATCGAGGTCTACAGGAAAAGCTGAGAGCCATATGTGGAGAAATTTGAACACTTCAATTCTAACTTGAAGTTTGTGCTGATGATGTCGTTTAGAATAACGATGAAAGCTCCATGACCAAATCATCCACCTGAGCTACAAATCTTCTCCATCACAGTAAACATTCAACAACTATATTCTTATTGTATTATAGTATTTTAATATTGGATCTCGCTTGAATTGTCGTACTGTGATAGGTTTTAGTGAAATTTTGATAATGCTATGACAAGACGAAGTTTATCAGAATTATATGATGATATATTTGAGCAATACATTTCAAACAATCTGATCACATATATACTTGTTAAGACATTAAAAGGTTAACTACACAGGTTAAAGGTAAGTCGTAACAAAGAAAACAAATAATAAGGTACACAAAAACAAAGTGATAACCACTCTGGAATAGATCAGTATTACTAGGGTAGGTTAAGGGTAAAGATAAATTGTTTTTGAACTGATAAAGGGGATTTTAGTTTCCGTATCGCCAAGGCTTCAATAAACCTTGGTATAAGTCCTTAAAGGTTTTTGTATAACATTACAAATTCTGACTTGATGTCAACTTTATGACCACTCTCGAATAATATTGTCCGACCGGCCATTTTTTTAAAAAAAAAATTTTCACCCCAAAATTACAATATTTTTCATCCCGTGTTTCGTCCAATGAAATGGCTAGTTTCAAAAATTAGATTTAATTGGTTAGTTATGTCTTGAAAATTGTTATAAATTATCAGTACTTGTTGACGAAGCACAATTTCAATCGTTATTATGGAGCAGACTAACGTGCCGAGTACAAACGCTGGTGTTTCTCACGTAACGGAAATGGAGGAAGTCTTTTTGACTACCTTGTTTCTGGTTGCGTTTCCATCGGTTGAAGCGTTAAAGACCACTATAACAAATTTTGAAAGATCGACTTACAGTCATTATGTAGTGAGAGATTCGCATATTGGCAGAGATCAGAAATCGTACATTAAATTTGTGTGTTGGCGAAATGGGCGTATAATATCTAGCGGTTCGTCACAACGTATTAGACGGAGGAGGTAATTTGGTAAATGGTTTTATAATTTTTTTAACGAAGGGCTTCTATGAACACCCAATGTCCGGCCTTCATGTTTTGTAAGATTATAGACGGCTATTGGACTGTTGTACGTGGATATGTGCATCACAATCACGAGTGCAATTCCCTGAGGTACCAAGGTAATTCATGGGTGCGCAGGTTAACAGATGAAGAGTTTGAAACTGTGAGACCGCTGCTGATTTCCGGTACCGCTGCATTCCACGTAAAGAATTTCGCTTACCAATCTTATGGGAAATGTCTGACTGATCAAGATGTCTGTAATATGCGGTACAAAGTGTTCTCACACGCGAACCTTCCTGGTACGCAATTTGCCAATTTATAATGTACACTATAGGTGATTACGGGAAATTGAAAGCTCACATAACATCCTTGGGTGGGCTTTGCGAATACGAATTGGACGATGAGAACTGTCTATCGTATTTCTTCTTCATGACTGCTGAGCAATTGAATTTGGCCGGTCACTTTTGTGACGTAATTGGTTTTGACGGGACGTACAAAACGAATAACGAGAACGTCCATTTATATCAAATCGTTGCCCTGGATATGAATTTTAAGGCAATACCCATGTGCATTGCCTTTTTAAGTCGCGAAACGTCGACATTCATTTCTGCGTTCCTGCGTTTTCTCCAACGGTGTACCAACAGTCGACAGCTGGTAGGCATTGTGACCGATGATTCACCTGCAATTGCTGCTGCTATTACGCAGGTGTATCCGGATGCACACCATATTCTGTGTCGCGTACACCTTGTTCGGAATGTGATAAAGAGGGTAAGTGTTTGGTTCATTAACATTAACCCAGTAACCGTTATTGTAGAGGGTGCGATCAGAAATTGTACAACTGTTCTTTCGCCTGATGTTCACTCGAACGGTTGAAAGGTAAATCAAAATCTACATAACATGATTTTGTAGTTTTAACAACGTACTTTCGTTAATCGAAATGTCTGACGGAACGTTTGGAAGATACGTCAGAGACCACCTTCTACCACGAAAACACAAATGGTCCACTGCTTTTCGACCGCCATCCACTCTCTTTGAACTCAACAATACGAACCGGAATTACGTCGACTTCAGGAACGACTAACACCAGTTGCCTGTCAACTACTGAAGCGACACCTACGTATTCCTATTACGCAGTCAGCATTGTCGGAAGATTTATTCACCGCTATAGACGCTACGGGGACGTACTACGTACACATCGATACTAGCCGGTGCTCGTGTCCATTCTTCATTGAAAACGGAATACCATGCCGTCACATATTGGCTTACTGCACACACAGTAACACCGATGTGAACGTACAGTCAATTTGTGACAGGTGGTTACACTATGATGGTTATCTGACTCATATTGCAGTTGAAAATTATTTCCCAATGCAATTGAGTCAGCCAAGCATGAAGAATGCAGTGATAGCGTTTGTCAGGCGAATGTCGGAGGAACAATGCAGTTCACTTCATGGCTTCATTGTTCACGACATATGTAATCTTGCGCAGCCTCCGTGTGAAACCGGTGATGCGGTTGGTTGGGTTTTCTGTAGATGTGAAGCAATGTTTCATACCTTCTGTGCCTACGACCAATTGCCGAACGTACGAGCAGTGCACTGTCCTATCTGTGGCGCAATTACAAACTAATAGTGACGACGTCCGACCGCGAGAACGAGTGAAGGCCCTTTTCAGGGCCACCCACAATTTGATTTCCATTATTTTTTATCCACTACTTTTCCGCGGCAAAAGTCAAGTGATTAAGCACTTATTAATGTCTCATGAATTTAGATATCCCTTAGAGATTAATAATGGAAAAGTAATTATCGCTCATGTATTCGTAAACTGGTTTCTAACGTTTATTAGATATAAAGGTTAAGAAAACTTAAACAAGATTTAGTCATCTAATGAAGACTAATCTAGTAATTTTATATTTAAAATATTGTGATTAATGTTCATGTTTTAGTAACACTTTTGTAAACTATCTAATAATAGTACATTTTAATGGGAATATTTCAATATAGTGAAAATTGTAATTTTGTCGTTAGGTCAATAAGTTGATGAGAACATTTATTAGTGAATATAATTACTAAGATGAATGTGATTAAAGCTCATAGAGAAGTAAACACAATGAAGAAAATTAACTTATTTATGATTAAAATACTGACATTATAAAACAAGTTGAAACCATCATTATTGAAATGATTCATGTGATTAAAGGTTATATAGTAAGTGTTAAAAGAAATAAGCATATTATCCGTTTCATGAATACAAAAAACAAGAATTTCATATTCTTGTTTTATATTCAAAGAACCTGAAACCAGAACTATGCGTACGTAAGAAGTACGTCTGATCGTCAACTAAGCCTTCATTGTGATTCATAACTACTGATTATATCAAGGTATTCATTTGCACAGTTATACAACTATTAATGACTGCTACAATGTGATTGTAGCAGTAATAAAAATTGTCATAGAATATTCAAAAATAAAATAAAATGTAGCGAACAATCGTTTTCATTAACTTCATCCACACACTAAACATAATTTTAATATTTTATAACGTCCAAAAATAAGGCATGGCATTAATGAATTTGACAATGTAATGTGTTAACAATGGTTAACGTTTACATCTATTACTATATATATCTATATACTTACAAATTGTAACATTTGCAAATTAGAAAGGTCATTCATTAAAGGTCGGGATTATTTGCAGTAAAGAGTTTAGTCACAATAAGTGGAAGAGCATTATAGGAAAATTGAAAATGCAAAAAATTTTGTGTCAATGAAATGAGAATTGAATCTTGTCAATTGACATAATAATAATAATAATAATAAGGATAATAATAATAATATTAATAATAATAATAATAATAATCATAAGGACAAAAAATAATAATAACATTTTAAATGTTCATTGATACAGTTGACCTTATTCATATTTATACGTTTAATGTCGATAGATATTTGTTGAGTCAGTCAGACGACGTAGGTTTGTTCATTTACAGATCATGAAACTGATATTTCAAATGCTTGTCAAAATGGTTACATTCATAATGTCTAGATATAGTTCAGGTTTCATATTACGGCGGTTAACAATATTCACACATTACTGATTAAACACACACTGGTTTTGATTACGACCAAAATATTAATTTTAAAATGCAGAACTACAAATAATTTACAAGTGAAAACAATAAACCGTTTCAATGGATTTCCAAATTAACCACATTTAAATCTAACGTTATCTGTCTAATTCTCATTAAGAAGAATGACCATTTACAAAATAATCGTTTACTAAATATTAAGTGCCTATTTCGGTTAAATTTATTACTACATTCATATACTGTCAAAGTCAGTTCATTCAATGATGGTCTACGGTTGCTTCACCTGAATTATACATATTGCAATCAGTAATTTATCATGATGATTTATTGATATGTTGATTTATTTCTCCGATTAACAGACCATGTGTTACTAAAAAACCTATGCACACACTTTGGTGATAATTTGTTTATTAATTTAGTATTAAACATTTGACTACCGACCTAATTCAGTAATCACTATTATCAAATATTCAAACGGGTTTTCTGTTGCTCTTTTCCAAAAAAACTTTCTTTTAATGAGATACATATAATTATTTGTGTTAAGATAACTAACGACTTCAATTCATGGTTTGCTTGACCGGAAAACAAAAATTTATCCCAATACACATTCACTAACAGTAGGATTGCACGGTAATGCAATTAAGTTGGTGTCTTCTTCTTCAAAAGTCTAAATTTTTTTCAAGACTAAGATTACACAAAAAGAATTATTCATTATCATTAAATTTCTAATGTAAAAAAATGAAAATTCTGACATCCAATCACAGCTCTAGATGCGATTTCAATTTCAACTAATCAGATTACAGAGATGAACAGTTTACGACCAATAACAACATTATTAGAGGTAACAAAATGTTTGTTCATTATCACTTGAGCACACACTTGCAAAACAAGTCCACCAATCAACGATACCTAAATTTCTCATTCACACCCCACAATTTTTTAAAAATGGGTAGCAGGGAATCATAATGGCCGGTCGCTTAGTGTCAACCACCACTCTCAATCAAATGTTTCGAAATGGAGGATGATGTCTGTCTATCCTGTGATCTTATTTGACCATTGGAATTCATTCGCTTCTGCAGCCATTTTGTTATGTTTTCACCCACCCTTAATTGCAAATCACGATTGCTCCTCCCTATGTACATGTTTCCATACATACATGTAAATTGATAGACACAATCTCGGTTGAAACTAAGCGACCGGCCATTATGATTCCCTGCTACCCATTTTTAAAAAATTGTGGGGTGTGAATGAGAAATTTAGGTATCGTTGATTGGTGGACTTGTTTTGCAAGTGTGTGCTCAAGTGATAATGAACAAACATTTTGTTACCTCTAATAATGTTGTTATTGGTCGTAAACTGTTCATCTCTGTAATCTGATTAGTTGAAATTGAAATCGCATCTAGAGCTGTGATTGGATGTCAGAATTTTCATTTTTTTACATTAGAAATTTAATGATAATGAATAATTCTTTTTGTGTAATCTTAGTCTTGAAAAAAATTTAGACTTTTGAAGAAGAAGACACCAACTTAATTGCATTACCGTGCAATCCTACTGTTAGTGAATGTGTATTGGGATAAATTTTTGTTTTCCGGTCAAGCAAACCATGAATTGAAGTCGTTAGTTATCTTAACACAAATAATTATATGTATCTCATTAAAAGAAAGTTTTTTTGGAAAAGAGCAACAGAAAACCCGTTTGAATATTTGATAATAGTGATTACTGAATTAGGTCGGTAGTCAAATGTTTAATACTAAATTAATAAACAAATTATCACCAAAGTGTGTGCATAGGTTTTCTAGTAACACATGGTCTGTTAATCGGAGAAATAAATCAACATATCAATAAATCATCATGATAAATTACTGATTGCAATATGTATAATTCAGGTGAAGCAACCGTAGACCATCATTGAATGAACTGACTTTGACAGTATATGAATGTAGTAATAAATTTAACCGAAATAGGCACTTAATATTTAGTAAACGATTATTTTGTAAATGGTCATTCTTCTTAATGAGAATTAGACAGATAACGTTAGATTTAAATGTGGTTAATTTGGAAATCCATTGAAACGGTTTATTGTTTTCACTTGTAAATTATTTGTAGTTCTGCATTTTAAAATTAATATTTTGGTCGTAATCAAAACCAGTGTGTGTTTAATCAGTAATGTGTGAATATTGTTAACCGCCGTAATATGAAACCTGAACTATATCTAGACATTATGAATGTAACCATTTTGACAAGCATTTGAAATATCAGTTTCATGATCTGTAAATGAACAAACCTACGTCGTCTGACTGACTCAACAAATATCTATCGACATTAAACGTATAAATATGAATAAGGTCAACTGTATCAATGAACATTTAAAATGTTATTATTATTTTTTGTCCTTATGATTATTATTATTATTATTATTAATATTATTATTATTATCCTTATTATTATTATTATTATTATGTCAATTGACAAGATTCAATTCTCATTTCATTGACACAAAATTTTTTGCATTTTCAATTTTCCTATAATGCTCTTCCACTTATTGTGACTAAACTCTTTACTGCAAATAATCCCGACCTTTAATGAATGACCTTTCTAATTTGCAAATGTTACAATTTGTAAGTATATAGATATATATAGTAATAGATGTAAACGTTAACCATTGTTAACACATTACATTGTCAAATTCATTAATGCCATGCCTTATTTTTGGACGTTATAAAATATTAAAATTATGTTTAGTGTGTGGATGAAGTTAATGAAAACGATTGTTCGCTACATTTTATTTTATTTTTGAATATTCTATGACAATTTTTATTACTGCTACAATCACATTGTAGCAGTCATTAATAGTTGTATAACTGTGCAAATGAATACCTTGATATAATCAGTAGTTATGAATCACAATGAAGGCTTAGTTGACGATCAGACGTACTTCTTACGTACGCATAGTTCTGGTTTCAGGTTCTTTGAATATAAAACAAGAATATGAAATTCTTGTTTTTTGTATTCATGAAACGGATAATATGCTTATTTCTTTTAACACTTACTATATAACCTTTAATCACATGAATCATTTCAATAATGATGGTTTCAACTTGTTTTATAATGTCAGTATTTTAATCATAAATAAGTTAATTTTCTTCATTGTGTTTACTTCTCTATGAGCTTTAATCACATTCATCTTAGTAATTATATTCACTAATAAATGTTCTCATCAACTTATTGACCTAACGACAAAATTACAATTTTCACTATATTGAAATATTCCCATTAAAATGTACTATTATTAGATAGTTTACAAAAGTGTTACTAAAACATGAACATTAATCACAATATTTTAAATATAAAATTACTAGATTAGTCTTCATTAGATGACTAAATCTTGTTTAAGTTTTCTTAACCTTTATATCTAATAAACGTTAGAAACCAGTTTACGAATACATGAGCGATAATTACTTTTCCATTATTAATCTCTAAGGGATATCTAAATTCATGAGACATTAATAAGTGCTTAATCACTTGACTTTTGCCGCGGAAAAGTAGTGGATAAAAAATAATGGAAATCAAATTGTGGGTGGCCCTGAAAAGGGCCTTCACTCGTTCTCGCGGTCGGACGTCGTCACTATTAGTTTGTAATTGCGCCACAGATAGGACAGTGCACTGCTCGTACGTTCGGCAATTGGTCGTAGGCACAGAAGGTATGAAACATTGCTTCACATCTACAGAAAACCCAACCAACCGCATCACCGGTTTCACACGGAGGCTGCGCAAGATTACATATGTCGTGAACAATGAAGCCATGAAGTGAACTGCATTGTTCCTCCGACATTCGCCTGACAAACGCTATCACTGCATTCTTCATGCTTGGCTGACTCAATTGCATTGGGAAATAATTTTCAACTGCAATATGAGTCAGATAACCATCATAGTGTAACCACCTGTCACAAATTGACTGTACGTTCACATCGGTGTTACTGTGTGTGCAGTAAGCCAATATGTGACGGCATGGTATTCCGTTTTCAATGAAGAATGGACACGAGCACCGGCTAGTATCGATGTGTACGTAGTACGTCCCCGTAGCGTCCATAGCGGTGAATAAATCTTCCGACAATGCTGACTGCGTAATAGGAATACGTAGGTGTCGCTTCAGTAGTTGACAGGCAACTGGTGTTAGTCGTTCCTGAAGTCGACGTAATTCCGGCTCCTCACCAATATCGGCTTTCCCCCGACAATCCATTGAATATTTATGTAACCTTGCTTCCATCCAATATCCAGTACGAAGCAGCACATTGGATATGGATCTGAGAACGGGTGTTTTTCTATTAAGGTGATACATTTTCAAGACTCGGTGACTGGTCTCGACGAAGTTCGTATTGTTGAGTTCAAAGAGAGTGGATGGCGGTCGAAAAGCAGTGGACCATTTGTGTTTTCGTGGTAGAAGGTGGTCTCTGACGTATCTTCCAAACGTTCCGTCAGACATTTCGATTAACGAAAGTACGTTGTTAAAACTACAAAATCATGTTATGTAGATTTTGATTTACCTTTCAACCGTTCGAGTGAACATCAGGCGAAAGAACAGTTGTACAATTTCTGATCGCACCCTCTACAATAACGGTTACTGGGTTAATGTTAATGAACCAAACACTTACCCTCTTTATCACATTCCGAACAAGGTGTACGCGACACAGAATATGGTGTGCATCCGGATACACCTGCGTAATAGCAGCAGCAATTGCAGGTGAATCATCGGTCACAATGCCTACTAGCTGTCGACTGTTGGTACACCGTTGGAGAAAACGCAGGAACGCAGAAATGAATGTCGACGTTTCGCGACTTAAAAAGGCAATGCACATGGGTATTGCCTTAAAATTCATATCCAGGGCAACGATTTGATATAAATGGACGTTCTCGTTATTCGTTTTGTACGTCCCGTCAAAACCAATTACGTCACAAAAGTGACCGGCCAAATTCAATTGCTCAGCAGTCATGAAGAAGAAATACGATAGACAGTTCTCATCGTCCAATTCGTATTCGCAAAGCCCACCCAAGGATGTTATGTGAGCTTTCAATTTCCCGTAATCACCTATAGTGTACATTATAAATTGGCAAATTGCGTACCAGGAAGGTTCGCGTGTGAGAACACTTTGTACCGCATATTACAGACATCTTGATCAGTCAGACATTTCCCATAAGATTGGTAAGCGAAATTCTTTACGTGGAATGCAGCGGTACCGGAAATCAGCAGCGGTCTCACAGTTTCAAACTCTTCATCTGTTAACCTGCGCACCCATGAATTACCTTGGTACCTCAGGGAATCGCAATCGTGATTGTGATGCACATTCCCACGTACAACAGTCCAATAACCATCTATATTCTTACAAAACATGAAGGCCGGATATTGGGTGTTCATAGAAGCACTTCGTCAAAAAATTATAAAACCATTTACCAAATTACCTCCTCCGTCTAATACGTTGTGACTAACCGCTAGATCTTATACGCCTATTTCGCCAACACACAAATTTAATGTACGATTTCTGATCTCTGCCAATATGCGAACCAGCGCTTGTACTCGGCCCACTACTCCGACCCATAAAGACGATTGAAATTGTGCTTCGTCGACAAGTACTGATAATTTATAACAATTTTCAAAACATAACTAACCAATTAAATCTAATTTTTGAAACTAGCCATTTCATTGGACGAAAGTAGGGATGAAAAATTTTGTAATTTTGGGGTGAAAATTTTTTTTACAAAAAAAATGGCCGGTCGGACAATATTATTCCACAATCTCTTACGTGTTGTTTGGGCTTTTGGTGAAACATAGACCTTGTCTTCTCAATAGTGAAATTGGAAAAAATCTGTACACATCACAATCAAGACTGAGTTCATCTGTAGTGTTACATATTGTTGAAGGGAATATTTATTTTTACCTGATTTAACTAAAATTTTAATTCAAATAATGGTGTTATTTAGTTTGTTTTATTGTATTTGAATTGATTTCACTTTTTTTTTAAATGCTCAACTACTCATCCATCTATACCATTTCTCACTTTGGTCTCTAACATTTTAGTTACTTGTTCAATGTACACATTCACATTTCGATCTCTATTAAAAAGAATATTTAGTAAAATATATCTTCATTATCATTAATTTATCTGTAAAAATTAAACAGGATATAGATATTACAATGATTGAGATCATGAGTCACTTAAAGCTTGACCACCATGGAAAACCTGGAAACACTAGACAGCGCGCGAGACTGATAGATCCTGGGGTCAGGATCATGGATGCGCACTGCTGAGGAGGAATCCAACAATAAAATCAAACGGCCGTCCAGTGCTTCCAAGTTTTCCATGATTGTCTAGCCCCAATTAACTCATGATCTCAACCATTGGAATAACTACAATATCCACAAAACCTCTTCTGATAAGATATAGATATGTTTTACTATGAATTTAACATTTCTCAAAATAATGATAGTAATAATTAGAAAGAAGATGACTGAACAGCTGTTCAATACATAAATGTAATTGATCTCAGCTATGGATTTGTTCTGCTCTAATTTGAGGAACTTGAATACACAAACGTATATTTGTTTACTGAGTTAAGAGTATATGCTTTAAAAATTTGTCCATATATATATATACTACTTATGATTAAGTTTGTTCCAGTAACCTGTAGGAAGGTTATACGCTTACACCTCGACAGTAATATTCATGACTTCGCGATATGTATTCAATGGTGTTTTAGTTAAAACGTCCAACTTTCAACCTATAAGTTACAGTTTTGAACCCTTTCTCTATATTCCTGCCTTGATTATATCATATCACTAACATTTACATCATTGAAATCTAATTGAAATTTAAAGTGTATACGATTTACATTGAATATTCATTGCTTATTCAATTAATGAATGAATTTTTGTATTGTGTTTATTTATTTGATTATTCTACTTGTTACTGATTGTTTTCTCAATTTTAGAACGAGATAATGCTTATCGATTAACAGAGCTTAGTGCATTATTAAAATTGTTACCACCAGAAAATCAACGTACTTTAGACTTACTGATTAGGCATTTATCAAGGTTTGTTAATTGCTATATCTCCTTTGTTGTTTTCCTTTTATAGGTATTATTACTATAGTTTAAATTCACTTGGTATTGTTTTACTTGAATCTTCCCATTGATGTTTAAGACTGCAATTAATCAGTCTCTTATTGGCATATGTGCATACTTAGGCGAATTACTTCGATAGCGCCTTAATTCACAAGCTTCATAAGTAAAGATGGATATTGGCTAGCAGTGGAATCCAGGACGCGCATGTCGTCCTATTTGGAACTCATCATCTGGATGTATCTGCATCTCAGCGTTGATAATCACTCTGGGACTCGAACCCAGTACTGTTCGCTTCAAACGCCATCACATTATCACTGCTAACCACTATCCAACTTTGCTTATAATGGTCAAAGTAAATCTGTGTGAGACATTACTGTTTGGGTATAAAAAGTAAAAATAATTAGTCTGCATCTACCAATATGGCTAAGACTAGAACGCAGTGACTTCAAGCACTGATGCCACATTTTGGCCAGTTTGGCCACTCCTAACTTTCTTCCATCCATCCCCAACACTATTCAGCATTGCACGTCGTAGTAATCGATGTTTAAGTATACGTAACACGTGGCCCAACCATCTCAGTCGATGAAAATTTACAACCTCATCAACTGATTTGCTGTTACTCCCTAGTATCCTGTGTTTAACCTCACTATTACTTACCCGATGATCCCAGCAGATGCTGGGATTTGTGTGCAGACTGAGAAATGATTAGAGTTAACTGTGGTTGTTTGGATAAACAATCCATGTTAGATGAATAGTCAGGCCTTGTTTTCCTTTGAAGAAGAGGGATGTTTCAGCTATTCGCCTTTCTTTATAGTTGACTAAACGTTTTTGAATCATTTTAATACTTTGTATCGATTTGGTGGTTATCGAACATACCATTTATCGCTATTGCAGATTTGATTTGTAGATTCTCCAATTCCACAGGAATATTTTGTGGTTGCTTAAGTGTTTCTTGGCATTAGTCGTCGAAGAAACTCCCTATTACATAATTTATTGAAATCAATACAACCCGATCTGTAAACTCAATGTCGAGTAGATGTAAATGGGATTTTTCCCTTGATTTCAAACTAGTACATTTCGAAAAGTGTTAGTTGTTTAGTAGTAGGATTTAATTCTGTATATTCTCAAATTACTTTGCAATTCTCCTGTCATACCTTGGCTGTGAAACAAAACTACTGTGTTATTTAAAAATAAATCGTAAGCTGCTTATTATATTATTTTTCTTCTCTTTGCTTATCTGCTTCTGACGTAGCTTTTCTGAACAGATTCAGAGCCAGGAAACTTTTCTCTTAGAATAAATGTTGAGAATATAAATCGATATATCTATTTGAATGTGTTGGTTTTCTGTATATGGTTAAGTTCAGATTTTCATTAGGAATTTCTTCTAACTAAATGATTCAAGTATGGTAATTCACTATGTTCATATTCCTTTTCCAAAGTGAATTTGATGTCTGGATGGGTTTTCTCAATGGTAATAAATGTATCATTTACTTATCTGAGTCAATATGTGGTTTAATAGTACTGGAGAAAATAAGTGACTCATTATGGAGCATAAATAAACTAACAACAGTCGAAGACACTCTGTTGAAGTGGTTTCCATCAAGTCACGAAACGTCAGAAATTCCAATTTCAACACTGAGATGTATATTATTATTCTATCATTATCCTATTATCATTATTCTATTATTAAACTATTCCTTCGTTTCACTTATGAATTCGTCTAAAATAATCTTGTCTAATTTCTTCCTGATGATGAACTATTCACTAAAATATGTGTAATATATAACTATCGCATTGACCACTGAGTAAGTAATGCCTAGGTTAGACATAGGGTATTGGTGAAAAATGACAATTCGCTTGGTGAAGTTGTAAATCTTTATCGATTAGTTTCGTTAGGAAATGTGTTGCATATACCTAGCCACCTCCTTCCTCGATCAGCGCTTCTTACTGATATTGAGTTAGATTAAAACGAAGCTAGATCTGGTTAAACCAAGGCATTAGTGTACGAAGTCATTGATCATTGTCATGAGTCATGGTAATAAATGCATGCTACCTGGTTGGGGTCTGCACGATTATCTCACGGAATAATCGAAGACTTTATGTAACATGGTTTAGAATCGTATGCAATGATGCAGGTGAATTAAATCTGTCTTTTCTTAGATCTTAATTTTTTAAACTAATCTTGAGATTCCGTGAGACATAAGTTACTAGGGGTTAAAAAATTTATGTTCTTATTCTTGTCATCATACTAATTCTTTTTTATATGTCACATTAACATAGAGTTCATCTCTACCAGTCAGTCATTTGATCCTACTTATTTAAAGCCTTAAGTGAAATATTAGTAGGTACCACCCAAAAGTTACACGAAACTTATAACCTATTCAAATTTATGAGAACGTACAAACCATGGCAAATTTTCACTGTATATATGCAGTTTTATTCTCTGAAATATATTCGTATCAATCTAATACCTAATTTTCTTCTGTTTTCTGTTGTGAACACTTACAAATACACACAAATATTCTAATATATAGTGTTGCTGCCTACAGTCAATTGAATCACATGAATCCAAGTAATCTAGGCATTGTATTTGCACCATCATTGTTTCGTTCACGTGAAGAATCTGTCGCTGCAATTATGTCAACAAAATTCGCTTCAACTGCTGTCGAATTAATGATTATTAATTATTCAAGTTTATTTCCAATACATTCATCGAATATTCTTCGACCATTACCTCAGTTATCCTTACCATTATCTACTACCCCACTTGTTATGAATGATAAAAATGGAACTATAAGCGAAATTAACAATACCACTCATAATTCTATCAGTAGTATATTTGATAGTAATAGTACTTCTACTACTATGGGAAAATATAACCATATTAAGAATGGTGAAAACTCTATAGAACCAGTGTATACTACACCGGTTATTAGCTATCCTTTTCAGTTAAACAGTAAGTTTAATATTAGAACAAATGGATATTTCTTTTTTTTACATTCTTTTAATTTGAGTATTCATTATTTAGTTTATCACTTTGCAACTGAGTTTGCTTGACTGTTTAATATTACATTTTCGTTATTCTAAAATTCCCCTTTGTATGTGTATGAACTTGGATTAAGCTTGAAACTAAGTCACCAGAATTAACCTCTGTACGATTGTTATCAAAGAACGAAGGCATAACGAAAGCATAACTGTGTAAACTAAAGTTACATTTCAGTTGATCATTGAAATATTGTTTATCGATTGAAAAACTTACCAGATAATATTTAGATATAAAACTTTCATAATAAATGGAATAGTGGAGATTTGTAGTTCAGGTGGATGATTTTGATGCAGTTTTTTTCTCTGAGCTGGATGGTTTGATCGTGGAGCGATGGAATAATGGTTGTGGAACGATGAAAATTCTACGACCAAATCATCCAACTCAGAGAAAAGAACTTCATCAAAATAATAAATGGGCTAATGTAAACAGAGTATGTGATTGTATACAATCAATTATAAATTTGGTACTCGTTTCAGGTTGTCAGTAAAACAATCTTTCAGTTGAATAACCGTAAGAATGAAACTTCTTATAACTTTTTTTAAAAATCATGAATGATTATGGTTATTTTTGTTTAGAAGGCATTAGTTGGCATGTATATACTCTTGTATTGTATACAGAATACATATGGCATTCTTTATAAATCTTCCATTCATAGAGTTGTTATTAATGAGAGGAATGGTGATGTATACTATACATTTATATATATAGTCTGATGCTTCAAAATGTTGTGTTTTACAATAGTAATGTTGTAACTGCCTCCAAATGCCCTGGTATGGCCGAGAGTGGGGTGGGCCCACCCTTCCTCTCCAAATGCTCTCACACGGCCACGTGTATACAGCCTCTGCCAGGGAAGTCCTACTCACTGCCTTCTCGTGACGGGGGTGTTGTTTACGAAATTGAGAGGATGAAAAGCGAATGTCCGGCACTTTAACCGGATTCCAAACCAATGGTGCACATGAGCTCCAGTATCCTGAAGGAACAAATGGCGTATGAACCAATCGTTGGTCACCGGCTACCATGGGACTGCATCACCTTACGATGCTCCACTGCCTTATGGGTCAGACCTTTAGGTCAAAGGCTCGGGTTGTAGTCCCCTAAGAAAACCACGTGGTTCGGTCTGGGCACCCGAGCAGTATCCGACCCCTCACACAAATCGAATGATTTATATGGCGTATATGTATTCGGTGCCTCCTTGTACCAATATCTAGGTGTTAAAATAAATAATAAATTTGCTAAAAAGTTTATTTTGGCTTTTACATCTCATTTTTGTATTCAATATTAAGAGCGTATGTAAGGGGGTGGTGGTGTCTAATTGTCAATGTTTGAGGCTATACTGAATCTAAAGATCAGTCAGTCGCAAGGTAGAACCTGGTATGCATGTTCATTATTTTGACTCTGTTGCTATTCACGCTGTCGATTTCATTTCACCGTGCTGATCTTAAATACATCTACCAACATCATTCAGTCAGTTACAACGTAGAACTTGTTTGTTTTTACATTGGTTTAAGTTTCCATACCTCAATAGCATAGAGAGATGAAATCGTTAGGCTAAAACCCAGAAATAATAGAGGTAGTAACAGAATAATTGATAATAGAAAAAATTAGACATCAAATATACGATTTAAGAAAGTATAAATTACTGAAATATACCAGGAAAAACGGTTATAAGGAGTTCAGAAACTCAGAATTTAGGGAAGACAAAGAATGGATGCACCTGTGTCATTGCAAACGAGTTTCAACCATGTCGCCTAAAGTCTCTAATCACTGATTACGATAATAACGTGGACATTATGTAGTCTATACCTACTCACATGGCCATGTTTTAGTTTAACCGTTTCTACCTTTGTTCCAATTTCCTCCTACATCAGAAGTGAAGCGCTCTATGCGTTGAACCACTTTATTACCTATCGTTAATTCAGACCATGACGAAAATCAATCCTGAAATGATATTTTACATTTAGAGGGAGAAAATATGTTTGCAGTGTTATTTAAGGTGGTCAGAAGATTTTTTTACTAAACACAACTATATCATCTGCGTATTCTAAGTCATCAAGTAATAGTAGTATCGATCATGAGACCCAGTAAATCTGTTGCATCATCGGCAAACATGCAGTGAATTTATTGATAGCCACGAAAATCCATCGTATTTGTTTTCAATGAAGTCAAAGGAAATGTCCACTTCTGTTGTCAGTAACATATAAACACAGATGCAAAATATCTTATATGGTAATGTGTTTCTATCTGTTTTCCAGTGTTGACATCATCACATTACTTTCAAAGCTCTCATATGTTAGGACTATCGAGTTACCG
The DNA here is from genome assembly GCA_944470205.2 of Schistosoma margrebowiei. Lineage (NCBI taxonomy): Eukaryota > Metazoa > Platyhelminthes > Trematoda > Strigeidida > Schistosomatidae > Schistosoma > Schistosoma margrebowiei. The sequence continues at coordinate 43,290,205 of OX104026.1, read as the reverse complement.
ATGCTGAGATTAGGTTCAGAATACTAGGTAACCATGCTAAATCGGTTGATGTGGTTGTAAATCATTCTTAACTGAGGTGTGCTGTCGTATGCCCAACTACATTCCTCACCTCGACAAAGTGCAATGTTTACTATTGTAAGTGTAGTTCGTAAAAAGTTGAAGGAGGCAGTCAAACCCGAGGTATTGCTATGTTGTTAGGTTTAAATTACCATCCGAAATACCTTATTAAGTCTTTATAGTTGAATAATTATTTCATCTTAGTATCGTAGTATGTATGCAATAGTATTAGTTTTACTAATTCTTTGTTCTACTAAATTGGTGTAACTCACTTTCATCTATTTCCCATAAACATTATCAAATATGCTGTGTGTTTTTTTATTATCCGAAGAGGTTTTGTAGATATTATAGTATTTTTAGTAGTTCAATTCATGAGTCAATTGAGGCTAGACCACCATGGAAAACCTGGAAGCACTGGAAAACCGTTTCGTTCTACTGTGGGACTCCTCAGTGGCACGCATCCACGATCCCGCCTCGTGAGATTGGAACACAAGACCTATCAGTCTCGCGTGACAGCACTTAACTTCTAGACCACTGAGTTGTCATCTAAGGGTGTCAATGTCTAACTTCAACTAATACACGGAATTGAGCGACACATTATGATCTCAACTATTAAAATTACTGTAATATCCACAAAACCCCTTCTGATATTAATCAACATATGCTCACCAGTGACTAGCTTCAAGACGCGTTTCCTGAAGTTCTATTGAGAATCAAATCTATTGTGAGATAATATCTCACTGATGATAATGGTGGATTTGTCACTCAACTTCTTGGATTAGTTGAAGTTAGACATTAACACCGTTGGATGCCGACCAGCTCACTTATCTAGAGGTTAAACGCCCATACGCGAGACTGATAGGTCCTGAGTTCGAATCTCGTAAAATCATGATCGTGGATGCGCACTGTTGGAGAGTCGCATAATAAGACGAAATGGCCGTCTATTGCTTCAAGGTTTTCCATGATGGTCTAGCTTCCATTAACTCATGATCTAAACTATGAAAATTTTCTTTATTGTTTTAAGTTTTAAAATTTTTCCATTGTTCATTGTTTCATTATTAAACTCTGATTATCATAATCATGAATACGGTGATCTCATATAACTCATCAAACATTTTTTTCACTTGTGTAGTTAAAATCATTTTGCTTTTTATTTTTGTTTTTTTTAATTTCACACTAATCATTTTAACTCACGTTCAAAGTTTATCCTTTTTATACACCGTATAGATTCCATAATGGATCGGTAGGTTTAAGTTTTATTATTATTAGTAGTATGTGGTATACAAGAAGCAAACAGTTTTTTTTCTCTGCTTCTTTCATTATTCTTTTTTTTTCTATTTGCACTTTTGCTAAATGCTTTTTGATTGCTAGCGATTTTTCGTATGTTAAGAATTGCATGTTTGTTGACCTGGATACACATACACACACACGCAAGTTTAAGAGTTTCCTTTGTGGCAAAGCTTAAGATCACTGTGTGTGATGATGATAGTTTCTATCAATAACTGGGATCACTATGGGAAAAAAATAACGTTAGAGATAATTTTGCACGGGACGGATGTCACATTTTTTAAGCTTGAAAGTATCCACCCTTTGTGTGGCTTTTTAAATCTGATTAGAGAATAGCTCAGAATTTTACTGCAAGAAGAATAAAGTATTCCGACGTTGTCTATCCCATAAACGTATGAGTTAAACTATCAAGCTTAGCTTTGGATATTGATGATTAATTGATATAGTTTCAGTCACTCATTGCATTGAGTCTATTTTATCACAGTCGCCTGTATTTGTAATAGTTAGGATTTCTAGTTTCTGTCATCTGTCTAATAAGTATTGGAGTTGAGATTCTGAAATTTTCATTTTACAAAATTTAGAGTGATTTAATCACCACGTTAGATCACGTTTCCTACTCACCAAACTTGCCCCACTCCAGTTTTATTTTATTTTCAAATGTGGAATAGCTATGTAAAGGGTCTACAGTGTTCTTCGATCCGATCCAGCCACTGATGCACACTCCAGCGCTTATACGATCATCTACACTCAAAGAGGAAGATAGAAGCTGTGTATGTATCCTTTATTTCACCAAAAGCTAAATAATCATTCTTACGACTGATATGTGCATATAAGTTGTGAGAGTGACTCAGACAGGGACATGTGAATTATAGATTTAAGTAGATGAATAAGATACTTACAGTAACTATTGTGGTGATCCAGAAAACTTCTCGCAAAATACAAGAAAGGCTCAGGAAACACTAAGAAGCATTTTATCCTATCAGCGTTCACTTGAAGTTTTAGCCAGAAACATCAAGGAAGTGAAACGTCACATTTAGAGGTCCTGATTGGCTGATTACTATACTGCTACTATGTTTAGTATCATTCCAAAATCTTCGAGCAACCCAAGAACATTGAAAATATTATAAAAATCCTATATTTTCTGTACTAAAACGAACCTTCGGAGTAAAGTGCTTCTCGCATATTTTGCCCCTTTTCTCTAATGTTCAGGTCGCTGTTTAGTTCTAGCTTGCTGGCTACGAGAATAGCTTAGGAACCGAATATAGCGTTCAATCAGCAAGACTTATCAGTAACCCTGTTGCCCACACTTTCACCCTACCCACCATGTAGTCTTGAAACCATGTGATACGTTTGGGATTGTTCGGAAAACCGCAACGCTAAAACGACAAAACAACTGTAGACTGTAATTTTCGGAAATTCCGAAGGATGTGTTGTACAATAAAAATGGAAATATAACACTTGTATTTCCATATATAAGAGGGCGTATATTTTGAAATACTCTAGATTTTGAGAAGTGAGGTTTTCATGATCTTGGTTCATCCGGTTCATTGGACAGATCACAAATTTTTCAGTACTTTATTCATTGATATTACTTGATAGTTAACTATATTCTATCTGTTATTCTGTTTCAATGTTTTATTGCTTAAAACCATGTATGCTTATGCGTTTGTAAATGTGTGTGTGTGTCCTTGCACGACGCTGTTAATCTCTGCTTTTATACCGCTTCATTAATTAACATTTTGCATGCGTTTTTTTAAAATTATTTCTGTGACTGAACTGATCGATTAGGCGTTTCTTATTTTTGTTGCTGTAATCATTTACAGTAGTAAGAGTTTGTTAGTTTAGATTCGAATCATTGACTCTGCTTTTTTGTTGGGTTTTTTTTGCATATGGAGTGTAGTTTGTTAGTGGGAAAAAGTCTTGAATCATTTGTAATCTTAATAGTTGAAATCATGAGTTAATTGAAGCTAGATCACCATGGAAAACCTGGAAGCGCTGGAAGGTCGTTTCGTCCTATTGTGCAACTCCTCAACAGTACGTATCCACAATCCTACCTCGCGAAATTAGAACCCAGGACCTATCAATCTCACGCGCGAGCGCTTAACCTTTCGAACTTTCAGCAATACATTTCTATATTATCAGAATGGGTTTTGTGGAGAATTTAAGAAATTTCACAGGTTTAAATCATGAGTCAGTTGAAGCTAGACCACCATTGAAAACCTGGAAGCACTGGACGGCCATTTCGTCCTGGTATGGGACTCCTCAGCAGTGCGCATCCACGATCCCGCACCACGTGGGGCTCGAACCCAGGACCTACTGGCTTCGCGCACGAGCACTTAACCATTAGACCACTGAGCCGGCTCAGTGGTCCCATACCAGGACGAAACGGCCGTCCAGTGCTTCCAGGTTTTCAATGGTGGTCTAGCTTCAACTGATTCATGATTTAAACCTGTGACATTTCTATATCTTTTTAGAAAGTTGTTGAGCTGCTATTGTTTTCAAAACATAAACTCCTCTATGAATTTTAATACTGAAAAAAACCCATCAAAAATCTAATCCAACACAAGGAGGAACAACAAACTTGTGTTTACGAAATCAAATGTAATGATTGTAGTGCTATTTATGTAGGTAAAATATCATGACATTTGAATGTGCGGGTGAAAGAACACAAACTGTACTTAAAGCACATTCCTAAATCATCAGATGATGTAAGAAAACTTAAAAACAAATCAGCGATAGCATTGTATTCGATAGAATCGAGTCATGCAATTGATTTCAATGGCACAAGAATTCAAAAAGGTCTTTATTCTTACAAAGAAAGACTAATAGTCGAAGTAAATTCAGATAGTATTAATAAGAGAGATGGAATACAATTAACTGTCCCATGGCAACTAATAAACTTGAACTCCTTATTCCATTTAATCTATCACTTATTATCTGAATATGTTGAACAATTAACTGAAACAGGAAAAGTAACACAAACATTCATTCCTTCATTTTTGTTTTGTTTATTTTATGCATACTGTAACGTATTTGATGCATATCACTTATAAAAATTTACCGAACAGAGGCGATACATAGTCAGTGAAATTTCTTCTCACATCTCAGATCCATTTACGAATACAAACAATCTGTTATGTGAACACACTTTTCGTTACACACGTTACACCTAACTCATACACGCTAAAGCAAATACCTTGATGACCTATTTATTATATTATATGCAAAGATGGATAGCGGCTAGTAGTGGGGTCCAGGACGCACGTTTTGTCCTATTTTAAACTCGTCAGATGGATGTACCTGCACCTCAGAGTTGATGTTCCCTTCGGGGCTTGAATTCAGTACTGTTCTCTTCAAACGCCATCGCGTTATCCACTTAGCTACTGAGTCCTGATAGCCACTTGCTTGTACGACTATACATTTTTGCATATAATGCTTGTGAATTAAGGCTATATCGAGGCACAGTATGCACATATGTCAACAGGAGACTGATCAGTTGCAGTGCTAAACATCAATGGGAAGATTCTAACAAACAATATCAAGTGAATTTATTTAGTATATTGTTAACCAGGGAACCTTGTACTTATTTATATTCGATAATTTTGATTATATTTCCTTAAAAAGACTCGAACCAGATTGACGAGAGCGAAACGTTGGATTTACTTCAAATTCGATCGCTGAGATTTTACAGATACAATCCTGCTTCTTAATTTTATTATGTAGCTAAGCGGTGTGAAAATAACTTTCATAGTATAGTCTTTTTTAAAATCTTTGAAGAAAGTGTATATTCAACGTTCAGCTTTCTTTAAGCTTCTGTAAATTATAAATTCCGAGAAAGTAAAAATTTTGTTCAGCTGGATCCTGATTTATTGATTTGAACACATGAATATTGGTACAAGGGGGAACTAGATACATATGCGCCACACAAATGTCATTTGATTTGTGTGAGGGCTGTGATACTACCCGAGTGCCCAAACCGAAGCTGGATCCTAGTCGTCAAGCTCTTCGGTTGGATAATTTCTGTAAAAATTCTCATATAAATAGGTCTGTTTATTATCTATGCTATTCATGCAAAGGTATAAATTGACCCTATGATACGTCATCGTATCTTCTTAAAAGTATTACTTACTTACGCCTGTTACTTCTCGTGAATGAGCATAGGCCACTCACTAGCATTCTCCATCCAGCCCTGTCCTGGGCAATCTCTAAAAATACGCTAACTAGAAAAATACTTCTGAAAAGTATAAAATAGATTAATTCAGTTTTAGTCAGTGACGACTAATCTCCATCTGGGATTGCTACATCAGACTAAAAGTCAATACGACAGTATTTTCAGCAACAAAACGTCATCCTAATATGTTAGTAGTTTATATTTCTTGTCACATTTACGTCGCGACAACTGCCCAATCCTTTCGAGAAATAAACTGCAATACAATGAGAGACAGTTTTTCCTAAGAATTTCTATAGACAACTCAATAAAAACGTCGAGATGTACATAATTTTAAAGTTTACCATCTATAGGTATGGTATATAGTTCGGTGTAAAATAGTGAAAAGTATTCGATATGAAACATAAAACTTCGTCTTCTATAAGGTTTATTTGTAGTTTTGAAGGAACTGATGCTCCCCCTTGAAATCACATCAATTTACAAGCTTTATTTGTCACATATTTATCTCATTTGAAGTGTCTCTGTGTTATGATATTGTTGTTCACTGGTATCACATGATAAAATCACCAATCAGAGTATCGATTTTTGTAACTTTGTACGTAAGCTAACCAATGACACGCTAACCAGCACTAGTAGCATCAAATTACTGTCAAGTCCTCATTGTTTACGAATTCCCTAAAGTCTCTCCTTGTCCTGCCTGTTGAGTCTAGAACACAGTAATGAGCCTGCACTATACGAATATCATATTTCAAGCATATGTACTTTATAGACAGAAATACCCGACCGCATCATACTAGAAAATAAAAAATAGGGGAGACTATAAATAATAAACTGATAATAGTCAGTGGGCTGATCGAAATGTCATGATGAAAGGAGTATATACACATGTCCGTTTACTTAATTATACAGTAAGAATATGTATATAATAATAGTCTATAAATTAGTTGCTATTCCCTTAGTCTTTGTTCGGACATTAAACGGTGAAAATCTGGAATCACTGGACAGATGTTTTATCTTAGTATGTGACTCCTCAGCAGTGCGCACTCATGAACCGGACAACGACCAAACACTGGACTTTTATGTCATCAGTAGATTCACTGAGTCTGGGTCCAACTGTACAATTACAATTAAAATTAGTTTTCAATGAAGCAAAGGAATCCCCTACTAAGATAAAATAGTCTTTTGGTGTTTTAATTCTTACTAATACCTCAACTGAGATCAATCTGTAATGATTGTAATCTACATATTGGTATCCCACTAAATCCATAGTGGTCGATTCTAACGAAGAATTCAAAAACATGTTAACCATGTTCTCTCTCCTATAGTTTAGTTTAGTTAGGAAGCATAATCAGCCTTCCTATTTATAAAATGTGGCTCAAAACCTTTACTTAGTCAGTCAACTATGTTGCATATATTTCATGGTTTCCTAAAATTCTTACGCACATATTTTATTAACTGATATCATTAGATCTGAAAACATGTTCACTTCGTCCAGTAATGAAAACTACTCATCTCAAACATCTTTACAATCGACTAAATCATCATCTACGTTTACATCTTCCTTCACACCAACATCAACAACCACAAAATCAAATTCACAATCATTCAAAAGTTCGCCAAGTCTCCCAATCGCATTACAAATTGTCCATGACAATGAATACATTACTAATCAACACGAACAAAATTCAACAAATGAAAAAATTTTAAATCATTCTCTTCATCATCATCATTCTCTATTAGTTACATCACCATTATCTATTCATCACAATAATCATTCAATTGAGTCACCATTGAGATCTCGTATATCACCGCAACGTAGCAGGTAGTTATTTTTGATGATAATGATCATAACGATACTGATGAAATTTTTCTTATTGGCTAGCAGTGAACATTAGTTTCTTTTTTCAATAGTTTACCTCTAGATCAGTCAGTGGTTTGGGTCCTTAGTCGTTGGGAGGTTTAAATACAGTTTAGAGGTGTATTGTTTTCTTGTGAGGGGAAAGTGAATTCACGAGCAAGAATTGAGAATTTTCGCCCGAACTTCTAGTGATAGATCGTGACTGGTTATGGTGTTCAGCTTTGTTGACAATGAGATAGTTTATCATCAATGGGATTGAATAATATTGGACTACAACCCCAAGTCGAAATTAAAAATACAGATCATTGGTTTCTAGTTCATTGTTATCAAGATCAACCATTCTCCATTAATTGGCACAGTAATAATTTAAGAAGGATAATGGTTGATTAATTTGGTTACTGCACGTGTTCTCCATGATACTCAACCACATGTCAGGTTGTATTGTGCACATAAATTGGTAACTAAGTGAGCAAACAAGTTTTAACCTTAAGTGATTGATGGAAACTGACAGTAGAACCCAACTCTTTACACCATCGAGTCAGTGAGGTGAAAGTTTTTCTAAAGCTTGTTTTGATTCATGCCAGTATATGTGGTTGCGATAAACCTTATTGCTAAAGCAATGAACGTTACATATTGAATCGGTTTTTCAGTTTAACATTTTATTGTTTAAAAATGCGTTATTAAACGAATAGTCTTTTCTCGTAGATATTGATTCTTTGCGATCATAGATCAGGCCTTTTCATTTAAGAATCCACAACTCAGTAAGGTTCTGTTGAATGACAATTATATTTTTTTGCTGATCTTATTATCTTGTTAGATCCGTTTAATCATATCAATATTGATAGGGATCAATGAGTCAGTGGTTAAATTGTAGTCACTAAATGTAATTAAATAGTACAACTATGCCAACTTTATTATAAACTGGATAACTACAGTGTAGTAAAAATATGTTCTTAGATTTGATTAATTCTAGTCTAATCTATAGCTTAGCCAATGACATTGGAGTGTTAATAGAAATCGTATCGGAATCGACAATTGTGTATCTATGTGCTAATGTGGTATGACAACTCGAACTGATGTACTTACGTACGAAGTTCTACGTTGTTACTGATTGACTGACTAATAGAAATGCAATTGTGTATCATTTAAATTGTATACCCACTCATAATTTCGTAATTTCTAGATGATGATTCCTTTTAAAATCTGACTTTCTTCTGAATGTAATCAGATAATTACGAAGTCAAACATTTTACAACAGGTTTGTGAGCTTCTTCTATGGAAACATACATTTTTGTACTAATACTAATCACTGATATATCTATTATAGTCAGTCGTAATCAGGATATGACTTGGTGTAAATATACATCTGTCCAAGTTGCACTCCGCTAACTTCACGAGGTGAAACTAACAGGATATATTAGTGAAGTTAAAATTATACTAGTGATTATTGTAGTAAAATCGACTATACATAGAAACTATGTATCTAAGAGAAGGAATGAATACGCGAAATAAAAGTAGCGAAAAATGGATTACTTATCTGCGCCATTGTGGTCGGTTTTAACCAGTGTTCATGAACTTTACTATCCATCAACCATGATTCTCGCCCGAAGTCCAACCAAATAGTCTGCACCTGCTAACAACTCGTACTCCAACAATTATTGCATTTATGAACTGGTGCCATGTATTAGTTCGATCGCTCATTGCGTCCTTCCAACCTAACTCTTTGCATGTCAGCTGTATGTTCCGCTTTAGACCATTATTAGAATGCTATTAATAGGTGAGAATTAAATGTCATGGTTCATGTAATAGTTTTCTTAGAAAATTTGCTTATTTTTAGTAGAAATTTATATCTTTTAACCAAGTCTATTTTGTATACTAATTTTTGTCTAGTCCGAACCCCCCCATTCATTTAGTTATATCGCAATCTTTTAGAAAATCGCCGGCACCACCACCACCGATGACATCAGCAAAGTGTGTAAATACAATCCCAGTAAGAAGTTCATCAATAAAACCTACCACATTGTCACAAACTCCTGTCACAACGACAATCAAAGAAACTGCTGTCAGTGCTTTGAATCACGAAGATCTATCCTCTCATAATGACTCTGATAAATGTAATAATTTTGGGGTTGAATTCGATCAAACATGTATACCGCATATGTCTTCTGAATAACACTATTTGAACTGCTCTCTATTCTGCCAGGTAAATGTTATTTTTTGCACTTTTCCGATATATATATGTATAACTTCAACCTATAAATCAATGAAGACATGGGAACACTTAATGGGTATGTACACTAGGACCCTCAAGAGACTGAATCCATGACATGCAGGCCTCGTATGGTGTACCTTTACCTCGCTGATATAGAATTCACCAGTCCATGTATCCAATCTAAAAGGATTCATCAAAATTGTACCATTATTGTACGACATAAAATTGAATGAACTTTACAAATGGAGGTTTTTTAATAAGAATTCGCTCAGTAGTACCTAGCGTTATGAAGAATTTTTGAGGTTTTAATTCAAAATCTTGACTGGTAGATTACTATTGCTACTGATACTTCTACTACTAGCAGACATCATATCTATGAATAGGGATATGAATTGAGTTTATCAGTGGACCATTCTGTGTTTGAATTGAAAAGTAATGGGTTCCATTTTCAGTGTGAACTTTATCAACGGACCTATCTAGTCTCCTATGTAGGAAAAGACACTCATGTTGTAATTCATTTTTAATCAAACTTTAACATGATGTTATATATTTTTAATGAAAAACGAAGACTTATTTCTCATTTTTGCATCATTATGTTTCAGAACTTCAATGCATTGATACAGAAATACAGGTGTCAAATAAAATGTACAAGTATATCACCAAACTTAACTGATTGGTTGAAAATTTCTATGTACAAATTATTCTACTTAAATACTTATAAATAGTGTAAAAATGTTTAAAAAATTACTTGTCAAATAGCGTTCGACTTGTCTTCCTTTTTTTTGTTTAGAAAAAATATACATCATATTACTTATATTTAAGTATGTACACACTAACTGTGCAGAATATACTTATTTTTAGTCTGTTTTTGATCAACCAAGGTATCTCTTTCATGCTGTCGTTCTTGTTTGTCCTTTTAGTTTTTTTCTTTGTCATTGGAAATAATCACAGTATCTGTATTGTACGTCACAATAAGAGTAAAATAAATTGTATCATGATGTATATCCCAGATTATTTACAGGTTGATTGGTTAGTTAAGTTTCTTTTAAGGTGTGTACTAACTTCCCAAATAATAAGAGATCGTTTTTCTTGTTGCGAATTGTTGGTTCTCAAATTCCCAACATTATCTTATGAAAAATTTGTTGAAAATGTAGTATTGGCCATTTTCCTCCCCCCCCCCCAGTAATTTTGACTTTGATACAGTTATTTATTGTAAATATAAAGTTCAGAAATGAATAACGTCTTTTCATTTTTCGATTTGATGGAGGTTTGTCGTTTATATCCCATAGATTTATACTATGTAATCAGTGTTGTGTTGTGGCTACAGTACGATACTTCAAAAGTTAACATTAGGATCAAAGGAGACAATTCTGAAATGTGATAGTACAGAATCTGTGCGCAATCGAAGTGTTTGAATCTCAAAATGTGGTCTGATTTAAGAAGACCATTAAAAGGAAAACTTTTTTTGTTATTGTATTTCTGTATACAGTGGCCTGCTTGAGTGTTTTGGCTACCTATTTCTCTTATCTAAATATTACAAGTTATCTTTTTTATTTTGTTTTAACATATTACTATGTCTATCAGTCGCACAACCTGTTCAAACGCATTTATGAAAAGTTTACGACCAATCGCCTTGCATGATACAAAAAAGTATAATCCGAAACATCGTAGTGGCCATCAATATGCATTGAAAAGAATTAGTTTTGTTTAGATGTCGATTCCTAAACTGCTCAATTATAACTTCTAATTACTGATTGGCAAGGTAAATTATTTCAAATTCCTTCTAAGTCATAGTATGTATGGAAATAGGGGTGCAATCAGAATTCTAGGATCGCGGTTAAATGATTTACAAGACGTTTTCCTAATGTCACTTCAAGATTTTAATATTTATCGTCCAGATTGATCAGGCAGTAAGAAAAGGTGTTCGAGCGATGTAACCACATTTGTAGGCGAGAATCGGTGTTATTCTAATTTTTCAAACGACTTTATCGACTGTTTAACTCCAAGATGCCTTCCGAAACACGTGAATAAATACAATTATTTTCATGTTAGCGATATCTATGCGACTCCAGACTGCACATCATCTGCACTATCTGTTTTCGTTGATAAATCCACTAAATTTGGTGTTTTAGTGGCCCGTGGATTTGACTCCAATTTAATCCTATGAATGATTGTTATCGCCTATTCTCGTATATAATCGTCGACTTAAATCACGTTATCCAATAACGGAATTAAATAAGTCAAATAACGAGAATGGGATGTTGAATACATATATTTCGTATGCAAAGCGAATGTAATAGAACAGAGCAAAATGACGCGCAGGGAAGATGGCTGGGAAGCCAACTCCATTTCAAGCCACGCATTACTCAATATTTATAGGCAGACAAAATAAACTACAGACATGTGGTGAGTCATGGGACATGAAGTGTACACACATACGCTCATATGAAAACAGTCAAGGCTAATAAACGAATAATTAACAAGGTCAAAATATGACTCAAGTAAAATGAATAAAATAGGATGTAGAATAAGGTATATGGGCTTGCCATAATAACTGACACTACAATGTTACTACCTTCAGTAGTTCACTTTCAATTGTATGTGGTGATTTTAATTCATGTGACCTTAGCTTTCATCATTAGGTCATCAAAATGCAGTAAACTTTCCCGCGCCTTGGATGCCCATTTAGACTTAGTTTTCATTAATGATGAGGGAGCATATGAGGCTCGTAAACGTGCTCCATTGTCTAGTTTGAAAAGTGTTCGATATATCTACTCTCTCATAAAGGTTTGCCACAAGGCGTTGTTCTTCTGCCTCTTCGTTTCCGCATAATCTATCTTCCGCAGTGAACACTTGTTAAATATGCGGGCGATTTCAATGTATGCATCCCAATTTTTACCTCTTTACGTCCCCTTGAAATTAATGAGTTCTTATCTCGTATGGAATAGTGGTCTATTGTTAATAGTTTCACACTTAGTTCGTCTAAATCTCAAACTGTCAATTTTAGCCTGTGACACCGTCAGCACTTAAATATTTTGTTGATCTATTAGGGGTTCTTTGACAAACAGTGTCAAGAATCATTCATCTTTAAATAAATTTTTCTTCTGATCTACTTCAGTGTTCTCGTGTTTTTTTTGTTTTAAACGTTTTTCGACTGACTTCATAGTTAGGCTGCATGCTTTCAGTACTATTCGACGTTTACTCTTACGATTTGTGAGTTCTTGCATGTTACTCATTATTCTTTATTGCTCTCTACTGTTCTTTCTCGGGCTTTTGAGAAAATAATTTGCTGTAGTGCGGAGAGTGCTAAAGGCAATTATCACGGTTTGAAGTGGATATTTTGTATTTATTATTATAATGATTATGGATAAACGTTTAAATTCTCGCGAATTCTTGTCAGGTATTATCGTTTCAGATACTACACACACACTTCATTCATATCTTCTTGTATGTCTCTCGGTCGGGCGAAACGTCAAAATATTAAAACGCATACTCTCAAGCAGAGAAATAAAATCTTCACACCTTATCTCACAAGTATGCTATGTGACGAAAAGGTTGTTAGAGTCAACAACCTGTGTTCAATTATAGAGTACAGATTCAAATCTTTTGGGAAAAAAGCATTGCGTTTACCTGCAAGTAGTTTATTTACTTAACTCATTCAGTCATCAGTTTCCTTCGCTTTTTTCCTTTTTTGTTAAAGAAATTTGTTGAAATAACTCTTTCTGAGAATTCTGTTGTACCGACTATGTAACATTGAATACAGTCATTGATAATAATAGTCCGCTCAGTACCTTATAAACTTTGAGCGATGCATTACCGTAACTGATTTTTTCTTATCAGTATTTAGCAAAATGATCCTGTTGTGGATGGCAGTAGCTTGTCTTTATATAGTGTGTTACTTCGAACATTACTACTGACTCCGGTAAGATCCATCACTTTTAGACAGTAATCATGATCAATTCGGTAATTGCGCCTATTTAGGTTCGTTATAATGACGGCCAGGGTTATTTTCTTCCTGCCACTTTATTCATATTCTCTTCAAATTTTTTAACACTTTTAGTTCTTGAATTTTCTTAAGACTTCTAGCACTTTATGTAGGGTGGTCTTATTTGCGTAAAGATAAAATGCATTGTGACATGAAATATTATTTTTCTAAATGGGATGTATGCAGGATTATGTTTGATTCATCTATTAATTCTTTGTTACTGAGGAATTTTGATGTTGAGGACTACGTTATCGGTGAACGCGATATGAGACCTCCCACCTATCAAGCTAGATAGCCGTTTGGCCAAATACGACTATTAATTAATACTTTTGGGCCTGAAAGACACTTATGTGAGACTGAATTTGTGACTGCTACAGACGTAGACATATCTGATAATATTTGCTCTAAATAAACACGGGATTGATACAGTATGAATAAGGGAATGTTAGAATGTATATCGTAAAGATGTCAAGATGTATTTGTACAGTCTAATGATTCTTTCGTATTTAGATACCCACCGATTTGGAGTTCCAAATATAATAAGTTTACTTGTTTTCATCTAGTTCAGTTTTCTGTAAACTGAACTATATAGGGTATTCCTAGTCAGTACAATAATTCAGATGCTTATAATTATCATATAAACCTGACTTACTATAATACCTTAGTTCGAAATTCATCTCTGCCAACCCCTTCAGCTAATCATCAATGATCAGTCAAAGTATGACAGATGAAGCTAGTTGCTATTCATTTTTTATATTCTGTCATCTTTGAAACTTGCAGATCATGTTTGCCTATGGGATATAGGTTCAGGTCAGAATTAATGTATCTGTAGTGGCATTGGACTATAACCACACAATCCTCAAACCTGAATACGAGATTACTCGGAAAATAGATATTCAATATTTAACGCGAAGAAATACCTAACGATGGAGAAGGCGCGAACAATGAACTGAATAGACTAGAGTTGATCGAACGACATGGCTCGGCCATGCAGGCGTGGTCTCTGCTGAATGTTACCTTATATCTTCTATTCATATTAAATATATTGTTCTTTCTCTAGCCTAACCTTGTTCTACATCATGTATTGGTAATTGATACGATACAGTGAGTTGGTGTAGTCGATGGTGTGACTTCCGCGTAAGATCTTATAGATTAGGCAGTCATATCATGACAAATCTACAGATTTAGGATTAGGTCTATTATTAGAGCAGCACTTATATTATAGTAGACCACAATTCTACATTGGTGAGCCCAACTAAAGAAATGCAACCAATTACTGTTAATCCTTATTTCCACCTTAACCTTCTCAATCGGTTTTTATTTTCTGTAAACCCAGTATTCTAATAGTCCTTTGATTAATGGTCACATATATTATCGTAATGTTATATCTATTAGTTCACATAACTTACTAGTTCAATCGATAATAAAAGTTGATCATCTATATCAACTAATTAGCTTTGATGGTTCGTTAAAAAGCTTTAATAGCATTTATCTGCTTCAGCGACATAGACTTGTTTAAACATCAAGCTCTGGCAAATATGGCCTGTAAATAGCGTAAATATACATTGACTAACAATGCAATCAAGGATTGAATAGTTATTTGGATCTAATTCTTAGTGTTCCTTCGCTTAACATCTCATCCTGTTTTAAACTATGCACTATCCTGTAAAATCTTTTCTTCCGACCACTGCCTGCCTAATTTCATATTCTCGAGTTCCATTGTCAAACAACAAGGATGACACCTCTAAAAACATACGGTGAGTTTCAGCCATAAGTTTCCTGCAATCATAAGGTCATTTTAGATGGCTCGTTCAATGGCGACCACACAATGATCTGAATTCATTCCGTTGTTCTGATCTAATCTTGTGGACTTGCCCTGATTTTACTACCTAATTTATAATATTATACGCCAAAGTCACATCATTGTCCATACTGATCAGTCTTAATGTGATAATCAGCGGTTGTTTGTAAGATTGCTTAAACAATGACGGGGTTGCTGAGATGTCATGATCCAAGGTTTTCATACTTAATGACCTCTATCAATCACTCTACGATATCTTTTTGTAAACAAATTCTGTCATTTGAGTCAAAGTTCTCACACATTGCTCTATTCTTGGGTTAGAATTCTCGCAAAGTTGCAATTGTAGCTGTAGTGAAAAATCGGGCAATCATCTGACCAAAGGATTTTCCAAAGTAACCATAGCGACAGTTCGGTGAGGGTCGACAAGAGACTGAACAACAATTTTTGAATCTAAGCAGTCAGGATTGCTGAATAATTTCTAGGGTATTTTCTAACAAAGTAAGACTGATACATGAATGGTCTTCGCATGATTAAATTTATCGATAAATTTGTCTCCAATCCAAAGAGCTTATTCCGTTATGCAACCTCTCTTCGACAAGCTAAAACCGGAGTTTCCCAACTCCGAGGACCCAATGACCCGATCAACAACAACTGAGCATTACTCGCGGACATTTCAACCGACTCATATTAACTATATTCATGAAAGCTTCGTCTAAGACTACACAGAACTTTCAGAAGTGAACGTAAGGATAGACTTGATGAAGCGAGAACTGCAACACCCAAAAAGACACCTCACCTGGTCCGGATATGGTTCGTTCTGCTAAACTGAGGAAAACAACTTCAATCTTGTCAAAACCGTTTAGCATGAGGTTCTCACACTCCATAAGCTGAGGCACATTACCGGAAATTTGGAAGCAGTTTAACATCACACTAATTTTCGAAGGAGGTTGACGCAGTGAAACTTCATACTACTGACTGGTAGCCCATCTCTATATACCTGTTGGGATATTCAGGGAAATATCCCAGAAATTATCCTATTAAGTCTGATGCTATTCTTGGACTTGGACATGGTATGGTTTTCTTATTGGTCAGAACTTATTTCACGTGTTATTTTTCTACTGGTTAATATTGTACAATGTTATTTTCTATTTTATGGTACGTTGTGGTCTGATTGACTGGTATATAAACAAAGTATGTTTGAAATATAATGATTCATATATCCGAGGCTGAGACTTGCGTTCTGGACTCAACTGCTGGGCTAGACAGGGAAGCGGGACCAATCAGAACCCTAGGTCGTTCTAAGTGTTTGTGCGTCTTTGGTCCGATTGATAATTCGCTGCCCTCAAATCTGCCGTCACAGTTATAGCAATACCCTTAAAAATTATGGAGTCCCCGGTATACGATGATCTACACGACTATTTATTATCCATAAAATTCTTTTCGCCTCAACACCACGGTTTCAGAAAAGGTCATTTTTGTATAATCAACATGCCAACTGAGGTGGACAGATAGACAATTATCCTTGATCACAAGGGCAAGGTTGACGTTATTTACCTTGACTTCTCAAAAGCTCTTGATAGGGTGAACCGAAAATGTCTTATCAATAAGCTCAAAAGATCAGATATCAAATCACTTTTAAATGATTGGCTCACTTCACATATAAAAATTGTCATTTTATTATCAGGCTCTTTATCATTGAGAATAAGTCAATCAATCTGTGATATAGATTGTTTTCCTACGCTCACCACTGAGACTCACGTTTCCAATATTATGCTGGATTGTCTATTCTACTAAGACAACCTATAACATGACAACTCGGATTTTTACACTAGGATTGTGTGGCTGGCATTGGATAAACAAAAAAAGATAGACAACATAAGATATGGTCATTAGTATTCTTCACAATTCGCCTTCTATATACACACCCTTCTAATAAACCGCTACCCTTGTACCAGCCTTGACTTCCTTTCCTTCATGTAAGCTTACTCCAACTTGTTAAACGACACAACTCATTGTTCTTTATTATTACATTCTCTAATATGGAGCCTCCGACTGCTTTTCACTCTAACAATAAATAATATGAATTTATTCTAATTTATTATACCTCTGTCCGTTCTAGTACACAATGTTAAGCAACGTTTGGCGTACATATCCAAGTGCCTTACTGCTCTTCTGTTTCACTTTTCTTTCTTCTTCAAAAATTTGCTCTGAGGACACAGCTGTGAGACTTCTGACGTCTGGAACAAACTCGACGTACGCGTCCAGTCAATGTCACGGTTTACAGCAAGCGCCCTACGAGTATACTTTATAACAACTATAAACTTGATAAATTGAGAAGCATTTTGTGAACCAACAATCGTTGTAATTTATAGATCATGTCTGTAAAAATGGCGTGTACCTGTACATGCAGAAATATATATTATTATTACTAACTTCAAATTCTTTCAGGTTATGGAATCCCTCATGGTTCAGTACTAAGACGTCATCTTTTCTTGATTTATATAAACGATTTTCCACAACAGGTATCGTAAGACTTATTACTTTTACTGATGATGTAAAACTTTGGGGAGAGATGCGCAATGAACAGGATAAAATCAAAAAGATCTAGAAGTAACGGTACCCTACGAGTTGAAGTCTTGCGCTAACTGCGACAAACGCGAGCAAACCTTGCACTGATAACATCGGAGCTCATTTTTGGCAACTTCGCAAGTAATCTTCAGCAGTTTAATGCGTTCTCATTTAGAGTGCAGTGACATAGTATTTTCTCCTCCACTTCAAAAGGAAAAAGACACTCTGGAACGTATCCAACGGCGGGCCACGAAATTAGTCCGGGGATTCAAATTCAAGCCTTACGAAGAGCGCTTCCAACCACCAAACCTTTATTCATTAAAGGTGACCTTCTAGTGGTTTACAGCATCCTAAAAACTCTTGAATGTCCTCTTAAACACCTACGTGAGCTAAGTCCAAACACAAACTTTAGGGATATCAGCCAGCAACTGGCGACATAACTCAGCAGAACCGACTTTATGCACAAATTATACTCTTTAAGAGTAGTCAAATGATGGAATCCGCTGCGGACTGAACTAGTCCAAGATACTTCTCAGGAGTCCTTTGAGAGAACACTTGAGGTATTGTTATGGACTAAGGATAGCATCTTACTATGATTTACCAGCTTTTTTCTTTTTCCTTTTTCAGGATTAATATACTTAGGTTCCTGCCTGAAGGTAATGTTGATTTACTGCTACTAGACACGGAAGCTCGTTAAGCAAAAGCTTCTTCTTTTCCGTCCAAAACCATTTGAAACATTTCCCATCCTTCCACATGGTGGCTTCAACTCTGGAGGCCTTTCGTGCCTACAGACGTCCGCTGCCAGCTGGAATCCACATGCACCCGAATAGGCCATATGAAGCTAGGACCAAACACAAAAGCAAGTTGGAGCTGACCGTCCCACTTGTGGACTGTCTCGATGATAAAACAAAACTTGTAAAGGACAGGGCCTACCACCTCGGCAAACCTCATATAGGTGGGCTACCTGTCCATTCACGTAAGGCTCAAACAGACAAACAGGAAGAAGCTCACGCATCTTAAGTTGAAAGCATAAACTGCTTATACATGAACGTCATCAGTCTACCAAACAAAATGGATGAGCTACATGAACCTAGCAATACTTATAAGGCTCATCTGATAGGAATAACTGAAACTTAGACATCTCAATTCTCGAACCAGGAGTTAGCAGTACCTGGGATGTCTTTGTTTCGCAACGACAGAAAATCAGGAATTGGGGATAGATTAGTCGTGTGAATACGATCTTGCTTGGAGGTACACCAAGTTCATAACCTCGAGTTTAACAATCTTGAGGAATCCATATGGTGCTCTGTAAGATTGTGTGCTACTTCGAGGTGTCTAGTCGGACTCATATACAGGAAGCCCACCGCCGATATCGACCACGACAGTCGTGTGCTGGAAGGACTATCCCGCCCTACTCGTCTCTGTTTCAATCTCCCTAGAGTAAATTTCGCGGAACATGCGTACATTGGAGGTGAAAACTCAACTGAAGCTCGGTTCTCAAACCTCATCGAGGACTTGGGATTATACGAAAATGTACAGTCAGCAACTCGTTGGAGAAGCAGTCAGACACCATTGCGCTTAGACTGTGTATTTACAAACGAAGGATTCCTAGTTGACACCCTCTCAATCCTGGGAAAAAGCGATCACGTCGTTATAGCTTTCAGTTTCGTCAGCAAAACTGAGCTAAGATATCCCATCAATCACTTGCTCTGGAATTTCAAACTGTTGAATGTGTCAGCTCTACAGGACTATCTACAGCAGGTGGATTGGGATGTTCACTCTCAGCTCGATGTGGATGTTCATTGGGACTTCTTACTGCACACGCTCATATGTGCTACAAATCATTCAGTTCTTCAAACGGTCCCCCATAGCTATCAGCAACCCACAGTCATCAGGAACCACACTTTTCGCCTGCTAAGCCGAAAAAGGCACTATTGGGCAGAGTAAAAACGAACTGACAACAACGGAGTGTACAAGCAATACAAACATATCAGGAACAAATGCACGAAGGCTATAAAAGACGATAGGCTTCAGTACCAGAAAAAGCTTATGGACAAATTTGTCTCTAATTTGAAAAGCTTATTCTGTTGTGCAGCCTCTCTTCGTCAAGCCAAAACCGGAGTTTCTCAATTGCTAGGTCTTAACGGCCCGACCAACGACGACGGAAACGCCGCTAACCTTTTAGCTGAACAATACTGTCGGACACTTTAACCGACCCACATTCATCTGCAGCTTCAAAGGACTTTCCGAAGTGAACCTGAGCGCTGACTTGGTGTTCCGGAAACTACCGCACTTAAGAATTGACACTTCTTCTGGCCCGGATATGGTTCATTCTGCCATACTGAGGGAAGCAGCCTCAATCCTGGCAACGCCGCTTAGCGTGATGTTCTCACACTCGCTAAGCAGAGGGAAACTACCGGAAAATTGGAAGCTGGCTCACATCACACAAATTTTCAAAGGAGCTCGACGCAGCGAACCTTCAAGTTACCAACCGGTGGCTCTTCTCTGAATACCTTCAAAAATCATGGAGTCCCTGATATGCGATGGTATAAATGACTATTTACTGCCCTTAAATTTCTTCTCATCACAACAGCGTGGTTTCAGGAAGGGTTACTCTTGTATAGCCAACCTGCTAACTGCGGTGGACATGTGGGCAATCATCCTCGATCACATTGGGAAGGTTGATATCATCTACCTAGATTTCTCAAAAGCTTTTGATAGTGTTAACCATATATGTCTTATCAATAAGCTAAAACGATTGGGTATTAGACCACCCTCAGGGCTCTGTACTAAGAACTCTTCTCTTCTTGATCTTCATAAATGATCTTCCTCAACAGGTAACGTCAGACTTATTACTTTTTGCCGACGACGTGAAACTTTGGAGCGAGATACGCAGCCAAAACGATATACAGGCACCTCAGGAGGATCGGACTAGACTTCAAAGTTGGGCAGACAAAAACGGACTTACCCTTAACACTCCAAAGTGTAAAGTAGTCCATCTGCGACATGTCGCAGACTACAGTTATAACTTAGGAAACCCCTCTCTAGTAGCATCCCAAGTCGAAAAAGATTTAGGAGTCCTGGTGCCCTACGATTTAAAGTCCTATGCTAACTGTGACAAAAATGCCTTCCGAGCAAACCTTGCACTGGTAATATTGAAGCGCATTTTTGGCCAGTTTTTTGACAGAAGAACTTTCCATATAATCTTCAATAGTTTTATCCGTCCTCACTCCAAAAGGATAAGGACACCCTGGAGCGTATCCAAAGGCGAGCCACGAAATCAGTTCGAGGACTCAAATTTAAACCTTACGAAGAGCGCCGCCATTCACTTAACCTTTACCCACTAGAGTACAGACGTTTAAGAGGTGATTTTCTGATGGCTTACAGTATCCTTAACACTTCTGGACATCCTCTCAAACACCTACTTAAGCTTAGTTCCAACACTAACCTAAGGGGTAAAACCCAAAAACGAGAGACACAACATAGCAGAACGGAGTGTAGGCACAGCTTCTACTCACTAAGAGTTGTCAAATGCTGGAATTCGCTGCCGGCCGAGCTAGTTCAAGCGACTTCCCAGGAGTCCTTTAAGAGGCAACTTGATCTATTCTTAAGGACTAAAAATATTATCACACTATGATTTACGAATTTCTTTTCCTCCCTTATTGTTAACATACCTAGGTTCCTGCCTGGAGGTTTCGGTGATCTTCTGCTACTAAACACGCAAGCCTGTTAAGCTAAAGCTTATTCTATTCCGTCCACAAACATTTGAACCATTTGAAAGCGCGACCTTCGCAAAATGCTGCGCTACGCGATCTGTAATGTAAATCTTGCTTTAAATATCTTCATGGTTAATTGCAAATAGTGTTCATCATGCCTTATAAAGGAACTAGATTTTATTATTATTTTTTTGCATTCTACACGTCGGAATCATAGTTAATCGGATATTAGCACTAGATTGGTGTAGTCAGATTTCAGATGTTTTTTTAGTACCAGATAGCATATGGCCTGTCTTAGCCTTTCCTAATAAGCTGGTGAAAGTGTGTAGTTTTATCTCAAATCGTTTAGTTCGGTCACCTGTTAAGTGAGTTATCCTTAAAAACTGGTTCTCAGCCAAGATATAATCATACAGATAACCAGATTCTGATGACTATAACTCTAGGTCATTCAATAAGCCTTCCTTAAACATACTTGAGATAGTTCTTCGTATTCCCATATGATAGGGGCATCTCAAGCTTGTTTTACAAGTGGAATTTCGCCTAGACACTTCGTTCCTGTATCTTCAGGGACTTCAGACTTTTTCCTAAACCATAAGAACCATGAAGTTGCCATAATATATAACAATAACGTCTGGGACCTAATAATGATTTAGCTACCGAACAGACCACAAATCCTGTGTGTGTTGATCTTCATATTGACATGCTAAGATCACAATATAGGTGGCCAAACATTGATTGGTGAAAAGAAGCCTAAACTTGTAATCCTCTGGTTTGAATTGGAGTGTCTAAATCTTTAGGCAATCTCAGTGGTTCTGTGGTGTTGTTGTATCTTTAATATGAAGGCCCAGATTGACCCATAGGTTCTTATTTTTTAAACTATACCCAACAGGATTTCATTGGTTATCTACTTGTAAAAATTGGTCAGGATATTCTTCCTTTGTAGGACATTATTGTATGTAATAACCATCAGTTAAGTCATTCAACTCATGACTCACCATATCTATTGGGTGACACCATACATCTTTGAC
Organism: Schistosoma margrebowiei; assembly: GCA_944470205.2. Classification (NCBI taxonomy): domain Eukaryota; kingdom Metazoa; phylum Platyhelminthes; class Trematoda; order Strigeidida; family Schistosomatidae; genus Schistosoma; species Schistosoma margrebowiei. Next base: position 43,267,525 of record OX104026.1, on the reverse strand, counting down.
TTGGGAAACTGAAAAGGTATGGTCTAGAAACGACTGATAAATATGTAACAAACCAGAAGTAGAAGATTTTTCAAATGATGACACTGTATCTAAAAAGAGACCCTTTGAGAATAGACATACATCCAGTTGTCTAAATAAGTATCATAGACTCTTTAGCAATCTATGGTCAACTAAGTACCGAATTTTGAACATAATGTCTTCTTAAAGTTTCTCAAAAGTTATTGAGACTTTCCTGGCAGAGGCTATATACGTGTGGCCATGTGAGACCATTTCGATAGGGAGAGCGGACTCTCCCCACTTTCGGCCGTACCAAGGCCGTCCTATTGTGGCAACAAAACGGCCGTCCGGTGCTTCAGGCTTCCAACGGTGGTTAAACATCAATCAGTTCATGATCTCAATCATGATTAGTACAGAGATTAGTCAAGTGTTTGTTTTTGTGCTTTATCTATATTATATTGAAAATTTTATTTCTAATATGATGAAATCAAGTTTCAATACTTATATATTTAGATAAAGTGTTTACAAATACCGATATTATCAAATTCTTTATCAACAAATCAGTTCAATGAATCAAAAGTTTATAGTTTCACTTCAAGATTACAATCATTGGCAGATAAAAGGTAATGAAATCATTTTTTTCACTTAACATTAATTGATCTTATCACTTTGATTTTATATTATAGTAAAAATATTTTAATGAATCGTGATCCTTATAGTCCACCAGAAGATGTTGAATTACGTATTGAAGCTTTAAGTAAAAAGTTATTCAACTTGAGTTCATCAAACAATAATCAATGGAAAGCTTATCGTTTTCAGAATAATGATGAAAAATATAAAGTAAATTTAATTTAGTCAATTGTTCATACAAATCTCAAATCTTCTATTATTTATTTATTTAAACACATAAACATTGGTACAAGGAGGCACCAAATAGATATGCATTATATAAATCATTCGATTTATGTGAGGGCTGGTATACTTCCTGGGTACTCGAACTGAAACAGGTGGTTTTCTTAGGGGCCACACCCGGAACCTTTGACCTAAAGTTTTGATCCACAACGCAGTGGAGCTATGTTAGGAGATACATTCCCATGGTAGACAGTGACCAACAATAAGTTCATACTCCATTTGTCCCTTCAGGATAGTGGAGCCCATGTGCACCATGGGATCAGGGATTTTCAACTCCTCTAAATGAACACTCTGTGTTCACCAACACGGTTAAAGCGCCGGACATTCGATTTTCGTCCTCTCAATTCCGTAAACAACAGTAATGCCGCTAGAAGGCAGTGAGTAGGACAGTGGATGTATACACTTGTTCATGTGAGAAAATTTCGAAAGGGAGAGCTAACTCTCCACTCTCCCCTGTACCAGGGCATTTGCTATTTTTTTGTCATATATACTGATAGTTAGCCTAACATTTCCCCCACTTTTTAAAATACCTATTACTTAAGTCATATGAGTTCATTCATTATGTAGTTATTCACTAAACATGCTATTATACCATATAAGTTCGTGATTTCGTATTTTCAGTTAACTTAAAATGCACTTTACATGTTGTCATCATGCGCAAAATATTTGAATAGCTTCAAAAAAGCCTTAAGTATAAGAGGTTTATAAAAACTGAGAATATATTTTAATAATAATGTGTGATGGTCGGTATTCAATATAATCCTTAAACTTTGTATACCATTTGTCCTGATAACCATCACTGGATAACATTTCAACGGTGTATTAATCAGAAGGTGAATACGAAGTGTTGATTACGTTTATTATTGCACCACGCATAGATAATTAAAATTACAGGTACGCTAAGTATGCATGAAAGAGTAGTGGCGAAAAGCAAACGGGCAAACGAGTGAACAGGATTAAAATGTACATATATATGTACATAGGTAAATGAATGAATCATCGAATCAATTAAGCGACTGATAGTAAGGCTAGCAGAATGAATACATGCGTAGGTAGTAAGGATTATTCAAGCATACATATTCATACAAGAGCAACAATAATAAAGGTATAATAGTATAGATAAGTTGTCATTGTACGAATGTCTTTATCCTTTAAATAAGTTAACAAAAGGGTTTAAGCAAATTAAATATGAACAAACTCCATTGCATATGAGCTGCTATAAATGCATAAGATAAAGAAATGAATGTTTTGAACTATTATTCAAACTGATGCTTTAAGGATAAATCAGAAAGTGTCGAAGGCGAAATATCCGTCTATCAATTAAGGGACGAGTATACTGCGCGGCAGTCCGTTCTGTTTTAATTTACGGCAGCGAAACATGGCCATTAAGAGTAGAAGGTACTCGTAAGCTACTAGTATTTGACCACAGATGCCTTAAAAATATTGCTGGCGTCTGCTGGGATCACCGAGTAAGCGATAGTGAGGTTAGATACCGGGTATTAGGGAATGATGGTAGATCAGTTGATGAGGTTGTGAATCTTCATCAACTGAGATGGTTGTGCCACGTGTTACGTATGCCTGAACACCGATTACCGCGACGTGCAATGCTAACCGGTGTAGGGGATGGTTGGAAGAAAGTTAGGGGCGGCCAAACCAAAACGTGGCATCAGTGCTTGAAGACACTAACTTCTAGTCTGAGCCATGTTGGTAGATGGCGACTACTCGGTTGGAGTCCGCGTGACAATCGTAACCAATGGTTGGGGACTCTTGGTGACATGACTCAGAATCGACCACAATGGCTTAGGTGTATACACTTTTTGTCTTCCCTTAAACTAAAAGAATAAGATCACTTCATATCTTTCTTCCTGCGAACTAATTCTTTCTTCCTGTACTATTGCAATCTTTCTTTTATATATTTCCACCTCTCAATTAACTACTTTTATGAATCCGGTGTCCATCTTGTTGTGTTAATGAGGTATGGCAACTTGAACCGATGCATATATGTGACTGGTCCTACGTTGTAGCTGACTGACTGACTGTATCTATATCATTCTGGTCAATTTTTAACCATACCATCTAATTACCTTGACGGATTGGTCACAGTTACCACGTTGATCTCCGAACGAATGAGTCAATGCATTCCAATTGATTAATACATCTATCACGAACTTGACTATTATATTCAAATAATTCATTGAAACTCATGTAAAACTTAATGTGAATATATAATTGAAACAGATATTATTTTTATTCATTGTGTTTATATACTACTTTATTTTAAAACAGATATTTACCGCATGTATTACAGAGTTTAAACATCATATTGCCAATAGTTACCTTCATGAAATTAATTCTATTGAAGATTTAATCAATTATTTTATGACACCAGTAGAAACACCAGATTTCTTATATAAATTAACATCAGATGCAAAAAATAATCTTTGTGAATTACCATCGAATTTAAATATACAATTAGAACCAGTACGTTATAATCCGAATGAAGATCATTTTTTCAAAGTTAATGCTTATCCTGGTCGATCAACAATTGTTAGTAATTTGGCTGCTACTAGAAAATATCCAAGTTATCGTGTTAGTCGTTTAAAACGTATTCGAGTGGAATATGAAGATATGTAATCAAGATTATCCTTCGATATTGTATATAGGCATAGTATATTTATATACTAATGTAAATCTGTATATCCCTCTATTGTTTTCAATGAAAATATACTTTAATAATCTATATGATAAAGATTTTCTTCTGTTTTTTACTTTTGCTTTTACGTTGTTTAAACCTGTATATCCTGGGACCATCGAGTAAGTTATGCAGTTGTTAGGAAACGGGTACTAGGTAAGGATGGCAAATCAATTGATGAAGTAGTGAAACTTCATCAGTTGAGATGGCTGGGACACATGTTACGTATGCCCAACCACCGGCTACCTTGACGTGCGATGTTCAGTGGTATAGGAGTAGGTTGGAAGAAAGGTAGGGGCGGCCAGACCAGAACATGGCACAAGTCCATGAAGTCACTGACAAGTGGGTTGAGTCATGTTGGTAGGTGCAGACTACCTGGTTGGGGACCGCGGGATGATAGCACCCGATTGTTAGAGACCATGAATGACATGGTTCAAAATCGTTTGCAATGGCGCAAGTGCATCCAGTCTTTGTGTTGTCCCAAATTTTAATCTTCTGAATTCTTCATGCTCCTTCTTTTTTTCTCTTCCCAAATTTATTTCACTGGATTATACTCTTTGAATAACATCTTCAGACCCTAATGTTTGCGATTACTGCTTATACTCCTACTACATCTACCACTACGGGATTTGAATCGACAATTGTATCTGTGTTTATGTGGTATGGTAACTCGAACTGATGTACGTACGTACGAAGTTCTACGTTGTTACTGACTGACTGACTTGTTTAAACCTTGTGATAGTAGTATAGTTCACCCTTGTATTGGGAACACTTAATGATTGAAGACCTGCTAAACAATATGATGTGAAGTCGAAACCAGTTATTTTCTAGTGCTTAAAACAAACATTTATAGTTATTATGGATATTTTACTCTGTTCGTTACTGGTTTTCCATTATCCACATCGTCAGTTCATTTCTCTTCAGTCATTATATTTTTTATCACTTATGATTGTGTAATCGATGGTTACGGTAGCGTAACTTTTCTGGATTGAATTATCAGTCTCATATTTCTACTGTGAACGTTTCTGATCAGTTATTTAATTTTTCTTTTTCAATTAGTTGTTAGAAGACCTACAGTGACCTTGTTTTTAAATGAGTGTCTTTTTCGCGCCTCGAGGTTTAAAATGTAATTTAAAACAACAACTCCCGGCGAATAGTGACTTAACAAATGAACAACTCTTATTGTATGTATCCTTTTATAAATAAATATTAATCTTATTTACTGGAAGATTACATAATATATTTGGTGATTTAATCATGAAAGCATTATTGATTATTGAATGTGGTTCAATTACTATTGAACGATCAAAATCATCTCAGCATCAACTATTTCGAGTAATTTGCAATTTATGGTTTCAAAAAGAAATTAAAACTGTTTATTGCTTATAGGTAGAATCAGGTTCTGGTCCGGTTAGTTACTGTTCAAATTACACACGTTATTGTCGTTGTTTTAACACAGTACAGAAGTATATTAATCCTTTATATGAATTATGGGTAAATATCTGTTGTTTTGTTTGTGGTTATGATTTCTTTGTGATTTTTTTATGTGCCTCTTTAGTGTGAACATAATCTTGCTATATTTCTAGCTGAAATTATGGGTAAAACAAAAGTGGTTTATCTAAATGATGATATAGTTTGTCGATCTTTAGAAATGTTGTATAGCAGAGATATCACTAGTACTAATGCTTCCGTTGTTGAAAGTTCCAGTTAACGTTTTCATCTTATATGTATTGCTCTTTATTGGAAAATAAACAGATTTTTTTTTCGAAATTAGATTTTTCTCATTATCTTTAATAATCTTTGGGATTTGTCCCACAACGTATACAAATTCCCTTGAAAACTGGTGTAGTGAATTATTTTCACGATAGTTTCTAAGTCAATCAACTACAATGTAGAACCAGGTACACATGTGCATTGATCCAAGTTGCCATACCTCATTAGCACAACAAGATGAACACTGAATTCATAAAAGTAGTTAATTCAGAGGTGGTAATATGTAAAAGAAAGATTGCATATAAGAATATATTACAGGAAGAAAGAATTAGTTCGTAGAAATAAGTATATGAAGTGATTTTAATCTCATATTTTAAAGGAAGATAGAGAGTGTATACATCTACTCCATTGTGATAATCACGCGGACTACAATCAGTTAGTCTACATCTATCAACATGGTTAAGACTAGGAGTTAGTGACTACAAGGACTGATGCCACGTTTTGGTTTGACCTCCCCTAACTTTTTTCTAACCATCCCCAACGCTAGTCAGCATTGCGCGTCGTGGTAATCGGTGTTCAGACATACGTAGTTATTAAGGCTTCGTTATCAGTCGTCCTGATAACCGTTACTAAGTAAATTTCACAGGTGCATTAATATTAGAATGCTGACACGAAGCATCGATTACAGTTTTTTATTGTATCGGAGAAATCATTAAGCCACAGGGACACAGTGAGTTCCGGCAGTAGTGCTAATGAGAGCGAATTTAGAGGTCGAGTGGATTAATAAAATTATATATATAGGAAAACGAGTGATTTATCGAGCGATTTAAGCAATTAACATTTAGGCTAGAAAGAAGAATATGTGCTTAGACTGTCACATGTAATCAAGCCTACATGCTCATTCAGACATGATAATAGTAATTCAAAGATAAAGACAAATTGTTACTGTTCGAATGACATTGTATGTTAAATACATTAATTGAAGGGTGTGACAAAACTTAGACGTAAACAAATTTAAGTGGTGACGTGTTATACTGGTTTGCATTGCTGATTAGTGAAGTTTTTCTGTTAATCATTGTAAAAATAATTTGATTCGCAATACTATCGTTTTTGTCAAACATGAAATTTTTGGCGTGGGGATAAACCACTCTCGTCCGCAATTTTGATCTAGAACCTAGTTACCAACCAAAGTGAGGCGATAATTATTTACACTGTCGTAATGCACGATTGGTATGGGGCGGAAACCTGGGGAACTACGAAAGCCATCGTCCAGAAGATACAGGTGTTTATTAACAGTTGTCTACGCAAAATACTTCAGATCCGTTGGCCGGACACTATTAGTAACAACGTACTGTGAGAGAGAACAAACCAGATCCCAGCGGAGGAAGAAATCAGAAAGAAGCGCTGGAAGTGGATAGGACACACATTGAGGAAAGCACCCAACTGCATCACAAGACAAGCCCTCACATGGAATCCTCAAGGCCAAAGAAAAAGAGAAAGACCAAAGAACACATTACGCCGAGAAATGGAAATAGACATGAAAAAGATTAACAAGAATTGGATGGAATTAGAAAAGGAGGCCCAGGACAGAGTGGGTTGGAGAATGCTGGTCGGCGGCCTATGCTCCATTGGGAGTAACAGGCGTAAGTAAGTAAGTAAGTAATGCACGATGGAGAGCGTCTGCTGTCTTTTCTGGCTTACATAAAAAATGCGAAGTTTTTATGAGGAAAGTGCCACTCCATCGTGTTTCGGACGTATCAAGTGTAGCGCAGTCATTCATGGTGGAATAAAAATCAAAACATGACAGGAGTCTTACCTACAGTTAATCCTATGATAGGAATTACTTTAAGAAATCTATAATTGAGTGACTAAACAAGCGATGACATTACCTTAATTACTGACTACGTTACACTTAGATGACTTGACAGCGTGGAGTTTATTCTAAGACTTTTGTGGCACAGTAATATTTTCTACTGTGGTTCTGTCGTAGTTGTCTGATTGCCGTAATCGTAACTAGAGAGTTACAGGAAACTTCAGAAAATATTTGCCCAACCAGCTATGTTTTTAGATTTTCAACCTATGTTTTAAGTCGTTTATGAAATATGCACTCCTGGTGCTATGCCATCTACTTTACTTATTAACAGTTAAGATGTTTGCTTATAGTGTACTTGAAACTGGGTGTCTCGAAAATTTTTTTCACCTGTGGAGTTTGGAGCAAATCTAGACATCTTATTCTATTCCAATTTAACCTACTACAACCCTAACGCTTTTCACTATTCATGTAAATTAATGAAGCACTGTGAACTAAAAGGTGAATCTTCTGTGTTGCGCAATACGTTGTGTTGATTACATTTTTGCCCGTTCTTGTATTCATTTTATTTGAACTTACTAGTTTCTTTACCTGTCATGCGAAAGATCTTGATATTTCTTCATTCATCAATCTAGGATTCGTCCTAATAAACTCGATTTTTGTATCATATGGTATCCTAATTCATTATTCTTTTTAGTATAGTAATGTGTATATCAATAACGGATTCACGAAAAAGAGAATGCTCCTCACACACAAGGAGTTGCTCTGGTGCTACCCAAAAAGCACGTAGAATATTTATAGGATGGGAATCTCATGTATCCATAATCATCAAACCATCCTTCAGAACAAAGAAGGAAGGAATCACAACGAATGTTATCCAATGTCATGCACCCACCAATGACAACAATGATGACGATAAAGATCAGTTCTATGAGACGTTGCAATTAATTATAGCGAAGTGCCTAGGGAACGACCTGACCATCCTGACGCGATACCTAAAGGCCAAAGTTGGAATGGACAACGGATATGAAAATATTATGGGACAACATGAACTGACTGGGAGAAAGGAATGGGAATGGTGAGATATTTGCAAATCTATGTGCATTCAACAAAATGGTCATAAACGGCACTATGTTCCTTCACAAACGCATACACAAAGCTCCTTGGTTCTCACCTGATCATACCGCAGAGAACCAGATGGATCATATTCGCACTAGTAAAAAATTCGTTAGGTCAATCGGAGACGTGAGAAGTAGGAGGGGAATTGATATAGCTTCAAATCACCACCTGGTTGTGGCCAAGATGAAACTGAAGCTAATGAAGCACTGAAAAACTGGGGAAACAGAAGTACAAAGGTTCAATACAACTTTCCTTCGAGATACTGACAAACTCAATGCATGCAAAATAACTTTCAACAACAGCTTACAAGTCTTGCAGGATCTACTGAAAGAAGAAGAAACTACTATGGAGGATAACTGAGAAGAAATTAAAGAATCATTAACTTCAACATGTTAAGAGGTGGTGGGCTGCAAGAGGCATCATCATAAGAAGTGGATCTCTATCGAAATCTTGGGTAACATTCAAGAAAGGAAGAAGAACGAGAAGATAGCAATTAACAACAGTGGAACAAGAACAGAGAACGTGAAGGTACAAGCTGAATACGCATTAGGAAGCAAGAGAGTGAAGAGGAGTGTTAGAACTGACAATCAGGAATCTGTGGAAGTCCTAGCAACGACAGCGGAAAAAGCTGCAAGGGAAGGAAATATCAATAAACTGTATGACGCGACGAAGGAACTGATAGGAAAATATAGTAAACCAGAGAGACCGGTCAATAACAAAGAAGGCAAAACAACCCCTGAAATTCAACGACAGAGGAACAAATGGGTAGAGTACTTTGAGGAACTCTTGAATAGACCAGTTCCATCGAATCCACCGGACACTGAAGCAGCATTTACAGACCTTCCTATAGATGCCACTCCACCGACGATCAAAGAAATCAGGATGGCCACCAGACAAATCAAGAGTGGGAAAGCAGTAAGACCTGAGAATATACCAGCTGAAGCACTGAAGTTAGTCATAGAAGTAATTACAAACATGCTCCACATTCCATTTACGAAGATTTAGGAAGAAGAAAAAGTGTCGATAAAATGTAAAGAAGGTTACCTCGTCAAGGTACCAAAGAAAGTAGATCTGAGAAAGCGTGGGAAGTACAGAGGCACAGACTACTATCGGTACCAGGAAAAGTTTTCAACAGTGTTGCTGAACCGGATGAAATACTCAATAGGCGTCCAGCTTCGAGATCGACTAGCAGAATTTTGTACGAATCAGTTGTGCACAGACCAAATCGTGACACTACGGATCATTGTTAAACAATCAGTTGAGTGGAACTCATCACTGTACATCAACTTCCTTGATTATGAGAAAACATTTGACAGTGTGAACGTTATGGAGACTTCTTCGACACTATGGTATAAAATCGTTAATACCATCCGAAATCCATATGATAGACTAAACTTTAAAGTGGTGCATGGAGAACAGCTGACAGATGCATTTCAAGTGAAAAGCGTAATTGGACGAGGCTACTTTCTCTTCCTCTGGTGGTTGACTGGATTATAAAGACCTCTAAATGTGAGGGGAAGCATGGAATACAATGGCCACCTTGGATGCAACTAGACGATTCGGACTTCACAGATGCCTTGACCTATCTGCCTTATGCACAACAACAAATGCAGGTCAAAACAAACGGTGTAGCAGTTGTCTCTGCATCAATATGCCTCAATATACACAAAGGAAGAAGTAAAATCATAAAATACAGCACGGAGAAAGCCAACGCAGTCACACTTGATGGCGAGGCTCTGGAAGAGGTAGAAACTTTAACGTACCTGGGAAGAATCATCGATGAACGTGGAACATCTGATGCAGACGTAAAGGTAAGAATTGGAAAAGCAAGGACAGCATTCCTAAAGTTGAAGAACATAGGGGACTCAGGCCCACCGTCAACCAATATCAAAGTGAGAATCTTGGTTACAAACGTCAATACAGTTCTACTGTACGGAGCTGAAGCTTAGAGAACCACTACAATCATCATCAAAAGATTACAAGTATTTATAATCAATTATCTACACAAGATACTGATTGTCCGTTGACCGGATATCATCAGCAACAGTCTACTGTGGGAGAGAAGAAACCAATATCCAGATGAGGAGGAAATTAAGAAAAAACTTTGGAAATGGATAGGTTGTGTATTATTGAAATCATCAAACTGCATCACGAGGCATGCGTAAACTTGGAATTCTAAAGGGAAACGAAAAATAGGAAGGCCAACGAACACACTGCGTCGAGGATTGGAAGCAGACATTGAAAGGATGAATAGCAACTGAAGTGGATTGCCCAGGACAGAGTTGGATAAAAAATGCTTGTGACCTCCATTTGCTTCTCTACGAGAGGTCACAGGCGGAAGTAAGTAATATCAATAAGAATATTATTACTATTTTTCATATATATGGAAACAACCACGGAGGCATTAGATCATGAAGGTGCTAAAATGTTGGATCAAGCGAATTTTAAAAAACGAGTTAAAAATGCCAATTTCTTCTCTGTTCTTGTCTCTATCAAAATTTCATAAATTCTTGGGATTTTCTAAAAAATGTGATATTTAGGTCAGTTTGAAATCAGTTTAAATGGATTCAACTTATTAAATCACTTAATCAAGATCAATCCATGAGATAGTCACAAACGAACAATAAATGGAAAGATATTTTCAGATAATAGGACCTGCCTAGATAACCGGTTTGAAAAGTAGTCATCAGAACGGATTGATTTACCGTTGGTGGATTAATTTTGAGAAAACTTAATTCTGTTTACAGAATGGTATATTGATGTTATTCAGCTCAGAGAACACAATGCTACTAGGAAAACCTATCAGAAACATGCTATCGATATTATAGTAGCTCACTCTCGTAGAGTTGGATCCAGGATGGTAATAAGAATACGAATGAATAATTATTATATATATATATATATATATATATATATATATATATATATATATATATATATATATATATATATATATATATATATATATATATATATATACGTTCCCTTCGACTCTTTTTTGTATCGTTTTATACTACTTATCAATATTCAGTAAGTAGTGTTTTTCCTAGCAATTTCTAAGCTTATGTTGTAACGCAAGTTTGTCATGTAATATTTTGTAAAATTTACATTTAATTATAACATTTATCATTATAATTGATTTATCTCAAGCACTGCAGCAGTTATTCACAATTTTGTATAATTATTTAATCCTTGTTTAAAGGAAACAATTCCCATATTTTTTGTTCTTGATTCAATTTTTGCTTGCTGATAAACTGTTACCAAGTTTGAACATAACTAACAGCTATTCTTTCCACTATCCGTATGTTGTAATTATTCTTTATGTTAGTATTGCAGGAAGCAACTTTGAGTTCGGATTTACAGATATGGTAAACGCTATAGATATCTTAAAAGTCGATGTTTGTAACTCCATCTGGAGTCCTTCTGTAGCTACTGCCGGACCCAAACCCGGATAAAACAGAAGGGTTTGGCTATACGGTGGTTAACAACCCCATCCTATAAAAAAATAACACGCTAAGAAAACGCTAACCAGAAAATAAAATAATTCAAACCATTATATATATGTATATGAAATAGACAATTGACTTTTAAACACATTTCTAATGATGATAAATTTATAAATATTTTTAATTAAATAAATATTATGTTGTTTAAATAGGAATAACTGACACACACACATACAGAGAGACAGACACACATAGAAACAATGTTAAAATAAGATGAGTATTATCATGAATAGAGGATATGGTTTCAATTTGTTCACTTTTCTTTTCTGTGAACCATAAAGTTTTACAGATAGTGATAGTGGTGGTGGTGGTGTGTGTTTTTTTTTCGTTGTTGTTGTTGGGGGGTACTTATTAAAATGATGTCAGAAAAGGAAAAGAAAAGAGAAAGAATTTCAAAATAAATAATTCTCTATTAAAATGTTTCATGCAAACATTTAATATTAGATATGTAATTGACTATCATATATCTAGTGAAAATTCTTTAAATGATTCAACGATGATATCCATATGAAGATAAGAGAAGAATTTGATTCGATGTTTTTGTTGTTGTTGTTGTTGTTGTTGTAATTATGCATATTGCATAATCTTAATGTTGATCCAAGTGTTCTATATTAAGTGGATCATTAAATTGTTAATATTTCTACCATATTTGTAAAATAGCTAATTTCAATGTTTTGAAGAAATTTACATTTGTGAATGTTCATGCATGTTCAAATAGTGAAGAAAGCTAATTGTATGATTTATTGATCATTAAATAGTTTGATATATATATATTTTTAATTGAAAATATACTAAATTAATTAATGAATCCATAAAATTATGTTAAAAAATTGTTGTATTATGTATTGATGTTGATTTATTTTGTAATTGTGAAGAATCTAAAACAGAAAATTTTAGTAAATAATGTTTAACTACTTGTAAGTAGTCAAATATGTAATAAACAATTTCGATGATTAAGATCATGAGCCAGTTGAAGCTAGACCACCATGGAAAACCTGGAAGAACTGGACGGTCGTTTCGTCCTAGTGTGGGACTCCTCAGCAGTGCGCATCCACGACCCCGCCCCTTGAGAGATTCGAACCTAGAAACTACTGGTTTCGCTTGCGAGCACTTAACCATGGTGGTCTAGCTTCAACTGACTCATGATCTTAACCATTAAAATTACTATCATATCCACAAAACCCTTCTGATATTAAGAAAAAATTATTGGGGTCATTATTGGTTTGTATATATATGTAACATTCCAATAAGTAGCAAAATTAGATTTTCTGATGTTTGATGATTCAGTGTAAGTCACTTCTTCATAGAATAAATAGCCGATTCTACCCAGCACTTAATTTATTTGAAATTATCAAATCAAACCTTCGTAATGATACTTATTTTGGTCTTTAGTTCTTTTCATTGTCTGATATAAATCTACTTATCTGTGTAATTCATAAACTTCTGTTGAAGGTTTGATGAAGACTATAAAACTTCACAAAAGCACTTCTGATATGAATCATCATATGCTCACTAGTGACTAGCTTCAAGTGGAATTTACTAGAGTTCTAGTGCGAAGCAGTGACAAATGGAGTTCAACCTAGTCTGTTGTGATATAGTAACTCACTGAAGACAGAGATGGATGTATGCCTCAATTTAGTGGATTGGTTGAAGTTAGACATTAACACCGTTGGATGCCGGCCAGCTCAGTGGTCTAACCGTTAGTGGTCTTGGGTTCGAATCTCGCGAGTCGGGATTGCGTATACGCACTGCTCAAGAGTCCCACAATAGGACGAGACGGTCGTCCACTTCCAGGTTTTCCATGGTGATGACTCATGATCTGAACTTTTGAAATTACTACAATATAGACAAAACCCCTTCTGATATGGATCAAGCATTTATCGTTAAATGAACCGGTTTTAAATTGATTCTTTTTCAACTCTATACTGATAAGATCTAATTGAAGAATTTTATAATTCAAACAGCGAGTAACCAGACGACAAAGTAGTTAAGCATAGCACTTCATTTTCGTGTACTTAGATATGATTATATTAGTTTCATTCAAATTAAGGAAGAATTAGTATTATTGTTGGACATGGATTTTTGAAAACTACAAAGAAGTACCAAATATATATTCACTGGATAAATCACTCGATTTGTGTGATGGATGAAATACTTCCCGGGTGCCCAAACTGAAATATTTTATTTTCTTAGGTGGCTAAACACTGAGTCTTTGACTTGAAGGTCTAATCCACAAGGCAATGGAGCAATGTCAGGAGATGCATTCACATGTTAGCCGATGACTAATAATACGTTCATATGCCATTTATTCCTTCAAGATCCTGAAGTCCATATGCACCATTGATTTGAAATCAGGGTTTTCCAACTCTTCTAGATGGACCCTCCGTGTCTACCGACCCAGTAAAAGCCTACTTACTTACGCTTGTTACTGCTCGTGGACGAGCATAGGCCACTCACCAACATTCTCCATCCAACCCTGTCCTGGGCAATCATTTCTAGCTATTTCCAGTTGTTATTCATTCTTTTCATATCTGCTTCTATTTCCCGACGTAATGTGTTCTTTGGTCTTCCTCTTTTCCTCTTCCTTTCAGGATTCCAAATTAAGGCTTGCCTCGTCAGACAGTTCGATCATTTGTGTAATGTATGTCCTATCCATTTTCATTGTCTTTTCCTAATTATCTCTTCAGATGGAAGCTAGTTTGTTCTCTCCCACAGTAGACTGTTGCTGATGGTATTCGGCCAATGGATGTTGAGTATATTGTGTAGACAACTATTTATAAATACTTATACCTTCTTGATGATGGTTGTAGTAGTTCTTCAAGTTTCAGCTCCATACAGTAGAACTGCCTTGACGTTGGTATTGAAGATTCTCACTTTGATATTGGTTGAAAGTTGATTTGAGTTCCATGTGTTCTTCAATTGTAGGAATGCGACCCATCATATGTAATTGCATTGATGTTCTCTATGTTGTATTTGAGGATCAGTTAAAGTACCGGACATATATCACATATAAATGTTAGTAGTAAAAGTTTAAATAACGAAAAAATATAAACATTTCGAAATACGAATACTTTTTTCTTTTTCTGTATTAAAAAAAAAAGAAAACCAAACAAACGAACCCAGATCATACATGATTTATATCGTTTGTAAAAATTTGTCAAATATATATTATTTATAATAGAATAAATAGTTAATCATTTATTATTAAAAAAAGATTGTCAACTTTTAAATAATTGTTTGTTCCTGTTACCATAGCAACAGTGATGAATGAAGAAATATTTCCATAAAACTAATTTGTCATTAAAATAAAAGAAGTGAGGGGTATTGTGTATTTATAATATTTTTCATAGAAAAAGATTAGGACAATTGTGTGTATGTGTTTTTTTTTTACTCTGATGAACTTTTAAATTCAGTTAGACATTTAATTTATTTTGTCTTATTATTAGGATAGACGGACGAGAAATGAAGATAGACAATGAGAAGAATATCAGATGGGTCTTGTGGATAATATAGTAATTTTAATGGTTAAGATCATGAGTCAGTTGAAGCTAGACCACCATGGAAAACTTGGAAGCACTGGACGGCCGTTTCGTTCAAGGACCGGCTCAGTGGTTTAGTGGTTAAGTGCTCGCGTGCGAAACCATTAGGTCCTGGGTTCGAGTTTCTCAGGGGGCGAGGTCGTGAATGCGCACTGCCGAGGAGTCCCACAATAGGACGAAACAACCGTCCAGTTCTTCCAGGTTTTCCATGGTGGTCTAGCTTCAACTGACTCATGATCTTAACCATTAAAATGAGAAGAATTAACAATAATTGAATAGAAGTAGAAAATGAAAGTTTAGGATAGAATGAATTGAAGAATGCTAGTCAACGGCTTATACTCCACGATAAGGGATAACAGGCGTAAGTAAGTAAAGTAAAGTAATTATTAAGATAACTGGTAGAATTAAGTGTTATGTCCTTTGGTCTGTCTACCCACTTTTGGTGCTGAGGTTACTTATCTAATCCAGGTTAAGACCTTGGCGCGATAGGCTGACCAACCTAACTTTGAGGCTAGTACGCGTGAGTTCGAAATGGGGTAGAGAGAAGAAAACTATTCTATCACCTGATTGGCTGACATGTACGCGAATGAGAGAAGACAACACATTTGGAACACTACTCGATCTATACCTGATATCCTGATTTCTTCTGATTCCAGATTAGTGTAAAAAGGTACATGAATAAATAGGTGACTAACCCGACCACAACATACAATAATTAAGAAAATACAATTATGTCCAAAGTTGAGAATTAGAGTAGAAAATAGGGTGCAAAATATTATATTTAAATTACAAAAAGGGGTATGGCAATGAATGATACATCGAACGAAAGGGACAAAAATAAATGTCAGTGTTTTACAGGCTTTGAATAAAATGGAATAACGTCCCGAAAAATAGCTTTCGTAGTTTGTCAGAGCTTCTTGGTTCCCTGTTTACATCATTAAGATATATATTTCAGATGGAAAATTCTAAAGTTATTGTGTTTGTTTGTTTGTGTTTTTGATGATCTGAATTCATTCAATAAAATTTAGCCAAGATAATTAACATAACAATCTATGATTACTATAAATGGAATGATATATCTCAGGTTGTCAATAATGATAGAATGAATAATTTTATTAATATCAGAAGGGGTTTTATGAATATTATTGTAATCTTAATACTTAAACCACGATGGAAAACCTAGAAACACTGATTGGCCGTTTCGTCCTATCATAGGAGTCCTTAGCAGTGCGCGCCCACGATCCCGCCTCTTGAGATTCGAACCCAAGATCATTAACGGTTAGACCACTGAGCTGGCCGGCATCCAATGGTATTAATGTCTAACATCAACCAATCCACTAAATTGAGCGATACATCCATTATTGTATTCAGTAAGTTACTATATCACAACATACTAGGTTGAACTCCACTGGTCACTGCTTCTCATAACGTAACATTTAAACTGTGTAGATTTTAAAAGAATAATTAGTTGTCAGATTGAATATGTAAATATTATTCTGGATAATGTAATGAGGAGACGAAGAGGTGAAACTATAATTTACGGACAACATTTGAGTGACGCTCTAGTGACCTCGAGAGTGTACACCTAATAACCAGGTCTAAATGGGAGTTATAAACCAGTGTGAGGAATTTGAATTATGAATTACAGTTGATGGTTAGGGTTAGGAATTGGATATAGGGTTCTCATAACCAACTGAGATTAGCTATAATGTCAAAACTCTATTTAGCCAAACGGATCAACGGATTTCGAACCAAAATCCGAGACCAGTTATCTTATACCTGATTGGTTTGTCCATAAATTATAGTCTCACCATTGATCCTTTCATCCAAGTTGTTTTGATATTCCTATGAATTAAATTTAATTTGTAAGAGGTTTTAATCATCCTATTATTAATATTCTTGACTGTGCAGCATATAGTCTTGACATAATCATGTCTTAAACTTTGTAGAATAGACTGACTTCAGCTAATATTTGAACACAGAATTCTTTGTATAGGCATCAACAATAGGATTTGTGTTCATTTAGTTGGGAAATTCAAAAATGGGCGGAATAGATGTTATGCATTCCACACTGTTATCTACGATCTATTTATTCTGTACAGTTATTTGAATATTTTACATCGTATTCGATACAGTGTATATCGTAGTTCATTTTACATGTGAATTGCAAGTGGATCACAACAAAGTAGTTTTGTGGTGTGTGCTACTGATGTCGATAGATATAAGTAGTATGTATCGTCAATCGAAAGTGAAATGTCTGGTAGCAGAAGATTAAGAAAATCAAAGAATAGAGAATGCGGACAGAGAGTGATTAGACTAAGAATGAAGAGACAGTGAAGTTTATGGATGATTGATTAACATTTTACAGATGAATTACTTACTGTATGGTTAACAGATTTCACTAAAATGTTATGTAATTTGTTTGTTCAAAATACATTTGATTGTCCACCACTTGTGTTCATGTTTACTACAGTTTTTCATTTATGAAGTTAATTCCTAAAACATAGTTTCCTAGTATTTGGGTGTCGAGTTGATGTGAGACATTGAAAACGTCAATCGTTATGAATCCGAAAAATGTAATGATTTGTACATTTTATGGTGGTGGTGGTGGTGGTGATAATGATCATAAAAATGAATTATTGAGTTCTGGATTGGATGGTATGAGATTTACGGGGACTAGGAAGCAGTGAAATAGATAATGTCTAAGTGTTCAAGTACAAGATGTATCAATTCAATAAATACTCCACACAAAAATAGTTAGATTTGTTATGAACTTAGTTCTATCATCAATTAATCAGTTCTTAAAGAAACTAAGTGAATAAGTGACTAGAACAAAATGAAAAGGAACTCAAATGGAAAAAGTATGTAACTAGTGGATTCGTATATATCCCAGCGGAGGAAGAAATTAGGAAGAAGCGCTGGAAGTAGATAGGATACACATTGAAGAAACCACCCAACTGTATCACAAGACAAGCTGTTACATAGAATCCTCAAGTCCGAAGGAGGAGAGGAAGACCATAGAATACATTACGCCGGGAAATGAAGATAGATATGAGAAAAATGGACAAGAATTGGATGGAACTAGAAAAGAAGGCCCAGGACGGAGTGGGTTGGAGAATGCTGGTCGGTGGCCTATGCTCCATTGGGAGTAACAGGCGTAAGTAAGTAAGTAAGGATTCGTATATAGATCATGAGAAAGTTGAAAATCCAAATCAATACAATACAGATTTCGGTTTAAATAAATACAATCAGTACAAAACTTAATTCTAGAGATTTCTACAAACTATTTTCAACCACCGAAATATCAAAAACAGTGTATGCGATGTTGAACCAATTAGACAAGAGATTACATTGTAAGACAATCAATCAATGCTAAAATCTAGACAAACACAATGATCAGTGATTAGAAAATCGATCATATTTACCATTGTTTTACTTTTTTTTTAAGGAACTGAAGAGAATGTGTTAAACACTAATCAATTATTTTATTTTAATTGTAGTAAGCCAGAATACAAGTGGTAGACAACCAAATGTATCTGGACATAGAATTACAGAATCTCTTAGTAAAATCTGTGAACCACACAGTAAATCATTCATTGTTCCTTCGTTCTCACACCAATCATTCTTTGTTCTCATTCTCTTTTCTTCGAACTTTTTAACCTTCTACCACTAGACATTTCACTTTCGATTCATGATACATACTACTTATATTCACTTGATATTGTTTAGCTTGTTTAAGACTGCAATTGATCAGTCTGTTATTGGCATATGCGCACACTGGGCATATGCATGGATATTACCTTAATTCACAAGTTATTTGTGAGCAATGATGGATAGTGGCTAGCAGTGGAATCCAAGACGCGCGTTTCGTCCTATTTGGGACTCGTCAGCTGGATGTACCTGCATCTCAGAGTTGATGCTCACTCTAAGAATCGAACCCAGTACCATTCGCTTCAAAGGCCATCGCGTTATCCACTCAGCTACTGAGTCCTCATAGCCACTAGCTTGTGCAATGGGGTGAATTTAAATTCACTTGGTATTGTTTGGCTTATATCTTCCCATTGAGGTTTAAGATGCAGGTACATCCAGCTGACGAGTTCCAAATAGGACGATACCCGCGTCCTGGATTTCACTGCTAGCCACTACCCATCATTGCATACTACTTATATCTGTTGATATCAGTAGCACATACCACACATTATGAACAAAGTACTTTTTCAATAAATTCTCATCAGATCCTATAGCTATTCAATATTTGAAAAAACAGGATATTTTTTACCTTTATGAATCTTACGAATACAACCTTCTGTTTGTGTAAATTGATATTCTGGTAAACAATCACATTTATAGGAATTTCTACCAAGATTCAAACAGGTACCCCATTCACATTTGTTTAGCACATCATTTCGACTACATGGTGATTTATATTTATATAATTGTGTATTGGAATCTTTCTTAAAATGGTTTATATCTGTGAAATAATATAATAATAGAAACAGTTAGATAATGGAAAGATAAATAATAAAGAATATGAGTTAAGAATCATCGTTAGCCAAGATTTAAAGACTACTGCACACTGCTGTGCAATAGTCGCCAAAGGTTTTAGAACTTTTTGATCAATACGCAGGGCTTTTAGTCATGTCGATGCTAAAACGTTTTTGACTTTGTATACAGTGTTCATGCGTCCTAAACTTGAGTACTTCATATAACCGGTTAGCCCTGGCTTAGTTCATTCTATGATATTCAAACATGATTTATGAAGGTGTATAAGTAGTATATAACTGTTATTTTTCAAATCACAAACAGTTCACATTTTTATTCATGAGACAATTTTACTGTTATAGCAGCTCATGTACAATTGAGTTTGTTTACATTTCATTTGATTAAACCCTTTTATTAACTTATTTAACGAATAGAGTCATTCGTACAATAAATAACTTATCTATATTATCGTACCTTTATTATTGTTACACTTGTATGAATATGTATGCTTGAGCATTGCTTACTACCAACGTATATATTCATTCTGCTAGCCTTACTGTTAGTTGATGATATATATATGTACATTTTAATCGTGTTCAAGGTCTCTACTTGCTTGTACACACGCTCACTCGAACATGAAACCTTCAACCACCATCCTACCTCAAGAAGTGTACTTTATTTTAGAAATAAATATCTATCATAACTTACAATTATATTGTTTACTGTTTACTGGATGAAAAGATTTTCTGATATCTTCAACACTTTCATCATTTTGCAATACATTATCTGCTCCTTCTACAAAAAGATATAAAATAATTAGAAATTCAGTAAAGAGTAATAGCTACGAGTAATATGGAATTTTTAAGTATCAATAAATAGGTAGGAGATAAATCGATTAACATAATCCAGCATCAATTTGCAACTGACTAGATTTCAAAAGACTAAACTTCTGTTCAAACGACTGAGTATTTGAATATATATTACTTAAGCTTGTTACTTTACGTGGAGGAGTATACGCCGCTCACTAGCATTCTTCACCCAACTCTATTCTGGGCAACCCTTTTCAGTTCCTTCCAGTTGCTATTCACCCTTTTCATGTCTGCTTTCAATTCTCGATGCAGTGTATTCTTTGACGTTGCTTTTTTCCGTTTCCTTTCAGAATTTCAAGTTAGCGCTTGCCTTATCATGCAGTTTGACGATTTCCTCAATGTGTGTCCTATCCACTTCTAACGTTATTTCCTAATTTCCTCCTCAGTTGGAAGTTGGTTTGTTCTCTCCCATAGTAGGCTGTTGCTGATGCTATACGGCCAACATATATATATTGCAAGATTAAAACTGTCATTTGGTGCATAGTATTCAACATAGGGTCGTGTATTTATTCTTTTTTTTTGAGGATTGACAATTAATCATGCAATCAAATTTTTCTAACACTAAACCAAATATGCCAATGTCCTTTTTTGACAATTAGCCTTTTCCAATTTTCAGTATAGGGTTGTGTAGATTATTAAGTTATTGATTGAGTTCTTGAACCGATTGATGTTAGACCACCATTAACTTGTAAAATGGTACAGTTTTCATGTATATATTAAATGTAAGTGAAATATTGGTGTCTATAGATGAACGAAAGTTCATCTTCAAAATGATCAAGTTCATACAACCTTCAATTGAATGACTGGTTAGGTCTAACAGATAGATCTGTTGTAGTTACAATATTGCCTTATTCAAACTAAACTCAATGATCAATCAATTTAAATCGATAAATGTGATGTATTTACGTTTATACGATAGATTTTTGTTTGAGAAATAGTCATATTGTACAATTATGGAGTGTATGGTAGGTGCC
The DNA here is from genome assembly GCA_944470205.2 of Schistosoma margrebowiei. NCBI lineage: Eukaryota > Metazoa > Platyhelminthes > Trematoda > Strigeidida > Schistosomatidae > Schistosoma > Schistosoma margrebowiei. The sequence goes on along the minus strand of OX104026.1, from coordinate 43,245,912 downwards.
TTCTGATACTTCTTACAGTAGGTTATCTACCAACTATACTCTGTTATCTATGTAGTGGACTAGTCATATACACACCGTACTTTTGTCCCTGAGTTTACTGGCAAAATGGGTAATTAAACACTGTCTCTGTTTAGAATACCCACTCTACAAACCGCTTATATCAAGAATAACAATCATGCATTCACTAATGATGTACTTCAATCAGATTTTCTCTAGTTCTGCTGAGTATCAATAATTGATAAAGTTCATACTAAAATGATAAATATACCTGGTTTTCAGTGGCTAACTTGTTAAAGTACGTCAGTATTCCAAATTTTAAAAAATGAATAATAACGAACCTTCTATGTTATTAACGAAGAAACAGAAATAATTCCAGAAGTTGAAATCATGAGTCAATTGAAACTAGACCACCATGGAAAACCTGGAAGCGCTGAACGACTGTTTCGTCCTAGTATTGGGCTTCTCAGTTGGATATACCTGCATCTCAGAGTTAATGTTCACTTTGTGACTCTAACCCACTACCGTTCGGTTCAAACGCCATCACGTTATCCACTTAACTAGTAAGTTCTGATAGCCACTTGCTTGTACAATGGGGTGAAGTTTAAATTCACTTGATATTATTTACTTGAATCTTCCCATTGATGTTTACGATTGCATACTGGGTGTATTGCTTCGATACTACCTTCAGTCACAAGGATTATAAGCAAAGATCGATAATGGCTAATAGTGAAATCCAGTTTGATGCGCGTTTCGTCCTATTTTCGACTCGTCAACTGAATGTTTGCTTAGAATACTTGTGAATTAAGGCTATATCAAAGCAATACACACGGTGTGCACATGTAATCAATAAGAGGCTGTTTAATTGTAGTCTTAAACATCAAAGGGAAGATTCAAACAAGCAATACCAAATGAGTTTTCTGGATAAGTAATTCATTCATTTAACATGATTTCATTTTTATATGATTATCGGTATTATTGGTTATATAAGATAAACAAACATAAACGCATTCACAAAATTACATGGACTTCATCAGATCACACTACGATAAGAGTGATATATCAATTTAATATTAGTTTGTGATATAAATTAAATAACTGCCCAAACTATTTAATGATGAGTCTTTGGATATTTATAAACAATTTTGAAATAAAAACCCTGAAGTCATATGCAAATAATCGATTATGGAGTTTTTAATTCCGAGAGAACAAATCAGATCCTAGCAGAGGGAGAAATCAGGAAGAAACTCTGGAAATGGATAGGACATACATTGAGAAAACCATTCGACTGTGTCGCAGAGCAAGCCCTCACATGGAATCCTCAAGGTCAAAGGAAAAGAGGAAGACCATAGAACACATTACGCCGAGAAATGGAGATAGACATGAGAAAAATGAACAAGAATTGGATGGAACTAGAAAAGAAGGCCCAGGACGGAGTGGGTTGGAGAATGCTGATCGGTGACCTATGCTCCATTAGGAGTAACAGGCGTTAGTAAATAAGATAAACAAGGAAGATCAGATGCAGACGTAAAGATGACAATTGACAAATCAAGGAAAGCATTCCTACAATTGAAGAACATATGAAAATTACAACAACTGTTTATCAACCAATATTAAAATCACAATCTTCTATACGAACATCAAGATAGTTCTACTATACAAAGTTGAAACTTAGAAAATTACCAAAAAAACTAATTAGTTATGATATGTAATTCATTCATCTAACATGATTCCATATCTATTTGATGATCGGTATTATCGGTTATATAAGATGAATTGTGAATATGTATCATGTCACAATCTTGAAAGGTATGTAGGGATGTTTCTTAGTTTTTCCCTTAGAAGATATGTCAAATCATTGAAATATCCTGTCATATTACAAAGAAGGTTATTCGACAGAATATATATCTAATCAAGTACACTTCTAATTGTCTATAATTGATTCTATGTACATCTACTTCTTTCTTCCTTTTTAAATTTCAGTCATGTACCACCTCAGTTGATGTTAAATCTTGTAACTTCACTGTACAAGAAATGTAGTTTTACATAGAAACATTTTCTTTTTTTTAAATTTTGCCTACAAATATTATCTGTGTGCTAATGTTTTGTTTCATTAGTAGGCTTCAATATAACATAGATAAGGGAAAAAGCAAGATCCTCAACTACAACATGCACATCACCAACACAATCACACTTGATGAAGAAACTGTAGAAGAGATGGAGTCTTTTTTATGTATCTGGGTAACATCCTTGATTAGCATGATGGATCTGATGTGGATGTGAAGGCGAGGATCGGAAAAGCAAGAGTAGTATACTTACAACTGAAGAATATTTGGAACTCAAAACATTTGTCAATCAACACTAAAGTTCTAATTTTCAATACAAATGTCAAGATAGTTCTACTGTACGGAGCTGAAACTTGGAAAACTACCATAAACATCATGGAAAAGATACAAGTATTTATAAACAGTTGTCTACACAAAATATTTCGGATCCGTTGACCGGACACTATCATCAGCAACAACCTACTGTGGGAGAGAACAAATCAAATTCCAGCGGAGGAAGAAATCAGGAAGAAGTGCTAGAAGTGGTTAGGACACATATTGAGGAAAGCACCCAACTGCGTCACAAGACAATCCCTCACTTGGAATCGTGAAGGACAAAGAAGAAGAAGATCAAAGAACAAATTACGCCGAGAAATGGAGATAGACATGAGAAGAATAAACAGAAATTGGGTAGAACTAGAAAGAAAGAGGACAGAATGGACTGGAGAATGCTAGTCGGCGGCCTATAATCCATTGGGAGTAACACGCTTAAATAAGTAAGTAAGTAAATCAGTAAATCTTCTGTTACATCAGTTTTCGTGTTCATACTTTCACATTAAAGGAATTGCAGTGGTTCCTTACTTTACAACTATAAGTAATAATGAATTATTCCGACATAACAATCAACGAGATATATGATTTATAGTTTAAAATGAATAAACATTTTATTCATTACTTCTACCAACATGTAAATTTAAGTTACATTACGTAAGAAAGAAGAAGAATGAATAATTTCTTATTATTTCAAAGGAAACAGTATCATCATGTATCGGCTTTGTTTCGTTCTGCTCCGGTTTGGTTTGGTTTTTTTTTTTAGTATCTAAATTGAATATAACACTTAAAAGTTTCCCAACATTCATTTCCATTGACGTTAGTTACAGAAAAGAAAGAAAAAAAAGCAGAACAAATTATTCATTCTATCTGTTTTTAAATGTATTTGTTGCTAGGTACATATACCATTTTCTGTTCCCATCTGTATAACACTCAACTTAATGTTTCCTTTACCACAATTTGAAAGGTTTGGTATCTTTGTATATTTTGTAAATGATCCATATTTTATCATCATATAAAACTACTATTTGAATATACATTTATTATCTTATAGTTTTTTATTTATTGGTTATCTGAAAAAAGATAAGAAATGAAATATTGTACATTCATTTGTGATTGTTTAATAGTAACTCACCATTGTTGTTTTAAGACTATAATTGATCAATTCCTTGTTGGTCTATATACTTCCAGTGTGTGGATTACATCGATATTGTCTTAAGTCACAAGCTTTATAAGCGAAGATAATGATTTACTTACTTGTTTAGGTCTGTTACTCCTAATGGAGCATAGGCCGCTGACCAGCATTCTTCAACCCACTCTGTCCTGGGCCTTCCTTTCTAGTTCCATCCAATTCTTGTTCATTTTTCTCATGTCTATCTCCATTACCCGGCGTAATGCGTTCTTTGTTTTTCCTCTTTTCCTTTGGCCTTCAGGATTCTATGTGAGGGCTTGTCTTGTGACACAGTTGGGTGGTTTTCTCAATGTGTGTCCTGTCCACTTTCAGCACTTCTTCCTAATTTCTTCCTCCGATGGGATCTGGTTTGTTCTTTCACACAGTTGGTTGTTGCTAATAGTGTCCGGCCAACGGATCTGAAGTATTTTGCGTAGACAACTGTTAATAAACACTTGTGTCTTCTGGATGATGGTTGTGGTAGTTTTCCAAGTTTCTGCCCGATACAGTATAACTGTTTTGAGATATGTATCGAAAATTCTGACTTTGTTGTTGGTTGACAGACAGTTGTTTTGAGTTCCAGATATTGTTCAGTTGTAAATATGCTGCTCTTGCTTTACCCACCATGTTCATCACTGATGCTGCCCGAATATTTAAAAGTTTTTACATCATCCAAATCGTCTCCGTCAATTGTGACTGGATTGGTGCATGCTGTGTTGTATTGGAGAATCTTTCCTTTCCCTTTGTGTATATTGAGATCTACTGCTGCTGAGGCTGCTGCTACGCTGGTCGTTTCTTCCTGCATGTGTTGTTGCGTTTGGGATAGAAGGGCTAGATCATCTGCAAAGTCTAGATCGTCCAGATTGACGTACGTTTCGTCTTATTTGGGATTTGCCAACTGGATATTACCTTCACCTCAGAGTTGATGCTAAATGGATTATACGGTAGCGTTTCAGTCGAATGGTACTGGGTTCGAGTCCTGGAGTGAACATCAACTCTGGGATGCAAATATATTCAGCTGACGAGTCCTAAGTAAGAAGAAATGTGCGTTCTGGATTCCACTACTAGCCATCATCCATCTTTGCTTATAATGAAATCTTGTGTTAAGTCGTTTTCTTATTTGTTCTTAATACACGATCATGTGTGAATTTGTGTTCTAACTAATCCGTTATGTCAAACTATATAGCAGTTGGTGAATAGAAAATATAGACAGAGGACATCACATTTACAATATATGCAACAGTGAAAACAGTATATCCATCCATATATTTGAAAGCTACTTACATACTTACTTACGCCTGTTACTGCTCATGGAGGAGCATAGGCCACCCACCAACACACTGCATCCAACCCTATTCTGGGAAATCGTTTCCAGCTCTTATTCATCCTTTTCATATCTGATTCCCTTTCCCGACGTTATGTGTTCTTTGGCCTTCCGTTTTTACACTTTTTAGTTGGAAGTTGGTTTGTTATCTCCCTCAGTAGGCTGTTGCTGATAGTATCCGGCTAATGGATATTGAGTACTTTGAGTAGACAACTATTTATAAATACTTGTATCTTATTGAAGATGGTTGTAGTAGTTCTCCATGTTTCAGCTCGATACTTTGATGTTGGTTGAAAGTTGTTGTTGACAGTGCCATCTGTTCTTCAATGCCAATCCTCGCATTTACGTCTGCATCCGATCCTCCTCGTTCATCGATGATTCTATCCAGTTATGTGAAGGATTCTACATCTTCCAGAGTTTCGCAATCAAATGTGATTGGATCGGTGTTCTCCATGTTGTATTTGAGGATCATGGGTTTTCCTTTGTGTATGTCAAAGGCTACTGATACAGAGGCTGATACCACACTAGTTATCTATTTGAAAGCTAACTTACAACTATTTACAAGTATTTAGCACTACATGGTCTGCTTAGTAATGGAATTAGTGAGGTTATACTAACGGTGGGTTGTTGACTAGAAAAATTACTTACATTACATATTGGCCATTAACTTATACTAAGTATAAGAAATAATGTTACTAGCCGTTTGGCCAAGATGTAATAAGTGGAAAGGAGTTTAAATCTAAGACTTTACCGCTGAAATCAAAACCTTAACCATTAATTAATAGCTTCACCATATACAATAGTAAATACATCTTTGAAAGCGGTAATTTTAGAATACCTTGCATGAGAACTAGATAAACCAGGCTTTTTAAAATCTGAATAAGCATAATCCTGTGACGTAATCACACAGGTACCAAGAAATCTGATGAATCAGATTAGAAATATTATAAATAGCTACAAACCTTTATGTTTTACACAAGTTCGCCCTCCATTGATTGCTAAATATCCAGGTAGACATTCACAAATATATCCATCACCACCAAGATTTAAACAAATTCCTCCATTGCATTTCTTTACAATATCATCTTGACCACATGGTGTTGATCGAAGACTTGTTCCACGTAAATGCAATAGTTTAGGTTTTTTATATATTACATCTGATGAGTCTTGTTGTTTATCTAAAAGAATAAATTGAAAAAGGTATTGTTTAAGGGTGAAAACAAAATTTTACAAACTACAAATGGTTTTTAGTCAATCAGTCAGTTAGTAACAACGTAGAACTTTGTACTTACTTACATCAGTTCAAGTTGTCATACCACATTAACACAGAGAATACAATTGTTAATTCAAATACCGTAGTGGTAGAGGTAATAAAAGTATAAGCAGTAATCGGAAACATTAGGGTTTTAAGATCTTATTCAAGGAGCATAATTCAGGGATATGAAGAATTCAGAAGATTAGAATTTTGGGAGAACACAAAGAGTGGATGCACCTGCGCCATTGCAAACGATTTTGAGCCGTGTCATTCAAGGTCTCTAACCATCGGTTGCTATCATCTCGCTGTCCCCAACCAGGTAGTCTACACCTACCAACATGGCCCAGTACACTTGTCAGTTACTTCATATATTTGTGCGATGTTTTGAACTGGCCGCACCTAGATTTCTTCCAATCTACTCCTATACTAGAAAACATGGCATGTCGGAGCAGTCGGTAGTTGAGCATACGTAACACGTGTCCCAGCCATCTCAACTGATGAAGTTTCACTACTTCATCAATCGGTTTGCTATCCTTACGTAGTACCCGTTGCCCTAACAACTACATTACTTAATCGGTGGTTCTAGGATATACGAGTAAGTAATACAGTGATTTTAGTGATTCAAAGAACTATTCAACTTCTAATAAATATACATTTGAATTTGAAATAGGTTAGAAAGTGAAAAATGAAATATAATTATGATTACTATATGAGTGCGCTTTAATAATAAACCACCCAAGTGAATTGATACTATAACAGAGAAATAGAACAGATCACAACAACAATGCAGTTTGATCAAAATTATGATCGTTAAAGATTTCTATCAGTTAAGAGGATTCATTTAACTTCTATGAAGGATGTAGGAGAAAACGATATCAAAGACGATACTTGATAACGTCTAAAGTAGCACAATGAAACGATTTTCAAGACCCCAATGGGGAAATTATGACGGGTAAATAAGCGTCAATCTTAATATGTGTATCTTTTTTATTGCTAACTGATTAGACATACTGTGAATCATTTCAAAGAAACGTATTGTCATCCACTTGCTAGTTTTCATAAATTCTGCCTTCATTATTGGAAACGCGACATTACCATATTCTTCTTATATCTAGAGCTTAGATTCTTGATATATCGCGTATAACTTGAGCACTCAAAATCTAGAACCCTTCCACATTGCAAAGGAGAAGGTAGAAGACAAGTGAAAGGAATGCTATTTCAAACGGTGTCATTTATAGTACACAACTGTCAGGTATTTATAGGTTTTTTAGTAAAAACGAAATCATCATTATAGTCATCCAATCCGCATACAAGTGGCTATCAGCATTTATCCAATAGGGAAGCTCCACGTCGAGATTCTGAAATATTCCTCCAGAAGATGATTGGATGCAATATCTCCGGCTCTCTCTGGGTTTCCTCGTGTTCACCCGTGGATCGTCTTCACAGTATTTCATTCAGAGCTGCTTTCAGGATGTTATCGGTTAAAAAATAGAAATCCAATGTATTTGTGGAATATTAACAGAGCTTTCAAGATGTTTGTAACCTTTTCTGACATATAATTCCGTAATAAAATATCCAAAAGTAAAGTCATGCTCTCGAACAGAAGACGGTTTTGATGTCAAGAAATACGATGATTTTATAAGTATCAATGCCATGATTCGACTTGATAATTTCAAATAAATTGAGTATTGGGTACAAAGTTAATATTTTTTTTGGTTATATCCCAATGAATAGAGAAATTGTATTTCTGGCGACGTTTCGTAACTTCAAGTAAGTCACTTCTTCAGAATAAATCAATAATCGATATCAAATGAACACAAGTTTAAATATATTTATTACTTAGTATGATGATTGTTTTATTTTTGTAGAAAAAAAGGCGGATCAAGTTGACATGACCAAACCAATCTGTAATGTCAGTTGCTATTATTAAGCCTACATAGTTTATTTTATGTCTGTAGATTACTTTTGCGTAACTATAAACATTGAATAACGTTTGATTAAATGGAGTTGGCTCACATGCCTTCTCCACTGCGCGTCTTTTCGTTTTACTTCGCTAACTCATCTTTGCTTCCTTTGCTGCGATTCTCTGACTGTCTGTTCTAATCAACGAGTGTACAAAATATACGTATTCAAACATTCATTCTCGTATTTGACTTATTTAATTTCCTCATTCACGAATGCGAGTTACGTCGATAATTTTGTACGAGAATTGACGATATATATATTATCATTCATACCATCTAACTGGAGTCGGAGCCAAGGCCACTAAATTAGTGACCCCATCGATAACATCGTCCTGTCAAATTGACATAAAAATGAAGGGGTTCCACTAAAGTTCTATTTCAAATAATCGTCAACTAAATCATTTCTACATTAATAAATTTATAAATCTAAACAGTTTTCACAATAACCACATAGTGTTGAAAATCTCCACCTCTACATGTAATGATCCTAATTTAGGTTAGTTTATTCTGAAGTGCTTATATATAATCCACTTAAATATAGAACTAAGCAATGACATAAATTCACTGGGATTAATCGTTACTAAACAATAATAATCTCAGAGTGAACATCAACTCTGAGATACAGATACATCCAGCTGAAGCGTCCTAAATACGACGAAACGCGCGTCCTCCTAGCCACTATCCATCTTTGCTTAATCTGCAATTAAGTATGTAACATACAATCTGACTTTTAACTGAATCCATTCATACCAAGTGTATACATATATGTAAATATTCACATTTGATAAGAACAGATATCTTGATTATTCTCATTAGCGAAATGTTATTATTGTTATCATCATCATCAAATAATTCCTAATACTATTATGCAATGCTAACAACGATGATAATATGGAATGATAACATTAAATGTCATGGTATGAAAGGTCTGTGTGTGTGTGTGTAGGATTGTTGATATTTGCATTTGAAATCAGACATGTAATATTAGTTACATAATATATTACATTCTTTAAATAATTATGTTGAACCATTAAGTAAACTATACCATTTGCATCCTTTTATTTTATTCTTTTTGTTGATCCCAAGTATCAGAAGGGGTTTTGTGGAGATTTTAGAAATTCCATTGATTGAAATCATGAGTCAATTGAAGCTAGACCACTATGGGAAAATTTGGAAGCACTGGACGGCCATTTCGTCCTAGTATGGGACTGCTCAGCAGTGCGCATCCACGAGCGCACTCATCACGATATTCGAACCCAGGACCTATCAGTCTCACATCAGGAGCCTAATCAACTAGACCACTGAGCCGGCATCCAGCGGTGTTAATATCTTTAGATTAAATAATATATTGAATGAGAATCTATCAATCCGTAGATGTCTTTCATGATCGATTGTGAACAGATGAAGAATCTATGGGAATTTTTAGGTATTAAATAGCTACTTGATCACATTTAGTGACTTTAAATCAGTAGGCAATCATTCTTATAAATGGATCAGTGCTACTACTACTATTACTACCACCCCCCATATATCACAAGTTCATTGAAGTTGGAAATGATACCGATCAAGTGGTCCCAATAGTTAAGAGTTCCTATCAAAATCTGATGGTATTGGGTTTGATTCTAAGAATATTCAAGAGCGTACACAGCTGATGTGAACGTCATTAGGGAGAGGCAGGTGTCCAGTTTTCTCGGAGTTTTATTAGTTCTCAAGCTATAAACTATAAATTAAATCTATCATTACAAAGCATCTTCAACTGAAATGTTTAACTATCAGTATAAGGGTTGTGGAAATTTTTATGTTTTTTGATTGAGATCATGAAATGATTAATGTTATACCACAATTAAAAACCGGAAAGCACTGGACGGCCGTTTTGTTCTATTGTGGGACTCCTCAGCAGTGTGCATTCACGATCCCGCTCACGGGATTTGAACCCAGGACCTTCAGTCTCGCGTGCGAACGCTTAACCTACTGGAAAAACGACTTACAGACTTAAGGATGCAATAAATTAGCCAAGAGGTAAGCTGTGTTGGCGCAACAAATCCAATAAAATCATCCAGGTCGGAGAACTTAACCAGTTCAACCTTCTCATTCAATGCTACAAATATTCTTTATGATCTAGAAAAATCGAAATACTTGTGTTGTTCAGAATTAGTAGTTTAGCGCATTTCGTTTGAATGGTGTGAAGGCTTATGTAATATTTTAAAATTGTAGAAAATGGTACTGTGGTATGTGCTGCTTAAATCGACATAAGTAGTATATGATGTTAGTCAAGAACAGAAGGTCTGACAGCAGAGAGACAAGAGGATCGAACAGTAAAGAATGGAAACAGAATACAATTTGTATGAAAATCCAAAAAGAATGAAGTCTGAGTCATTACGAGACAATTTGTGGACATTTTGCAAATTAAGCATTTACTTTATGATTGTTAGATTTTATTAATAAGTCCTGTAATGTTTTGTTAAGTACATCCGATTGTCCCCATCGGTATTCTGTTCACTACAGTGCCTCCATAATTTGTGCTTGTCATCACAACTAATTTCATGAATGGAACTGAGTCAGTAATCATTATGTTACTTGCTTTCATCCTATCAAGGATGCAAAATCCTGCTCAAAGCCTCCATGTAGCTCTACGGAATAGTGAGGGCAAACTTGCTAGTTAATTTGGGCGGTCATTAGATATCAGACCAATCCACTACTCCTATTTTGAACCTGCTATACCCGGATCTCATTCTTTAAGGTTTTAAAATCGTGACGTGTTGCCCGATTTGCGTGTTTATAAATATGAGTTTCATAAGTCTCCGCTTGTGTAGATAGTGTTTGTTGGTGTATGCAAATGGTGTGCGCGTGGGTTAGCACAAGGAATGTAAGCTGAAAAAAGGTCTACCATATGTCTACTAAAATCAGTGATCTAATACAGTAGATCGAAGATATAATAAAAGTATAGGATAGCAAATAATAGGAATAAGTGATCACTAACTCACCCTGATAAAGTGCCTATGCTTGTGTGTATATCATGAATTACATGTACGGAATTGTTTGTACCAGTGGTACGCATGTACTGAGTAAGAGACAGTTGTAGCAAGTACGTTGAAACGAAGCGGTGAACATCTACCCTCCCAGGTGAGTGAATATACATAGATGTATGCTATGGGATGCATGAGTGAAAACTTATGTGTTAGCGGTATTCATGTAACTTATGTTTTCTCTGACTGTAAGTATACGTATAAGTATGCCAAGAGATACATTGGTGAAAATTCATGTCTTACTGGTATGCTTATAGATTATACTTGCCCCTGATACGACGTTTGCGCGTCGAGAGTCGGGGATTCCAGCGATGTCCTCTCGAAATCACGTCCATGTGGTGGGTTCATGAGACTCAAAAAACGGATTCTAATCCAGATAAGCCAATCGGCTTAACTGAGTAAGGTTTCATCAACCTTAGATCACTGGAACACTGCAGTAATAATGAATTATTATTTTGACCGGAATCGAAAGACTATATGAAAATTTTCTTACTTCTGGAATCCTGATTCTATCACACAAAAAGACAGACCTTTTGGAATTTAAGTTTAATGAATCATACATTGACGAATGTCATCTATTATCATCTTGTTATATCTTATGACCGCCGATTAGAGAGTAGTGACTTATCGATCGAATCAATGACGCATAAGACACGTACGAGCAGTCTAGAGTCTTGATTGGTACATTTCTGACAAGATATTTTCACTAACTTTCAGTAAGATGATATGTAATTCTATAAGAAAAGTTTGTGTAGATTAATATAACAGAGATAAACTTACACTGTGAATAGGATTTATGTTGTTTCTTTGATAAACTGTCACTTTGCCACCAGTTATAAGACTTTTCATCTAAAAATTAAACAAATAAATGCGGAAATGAGTTATTATTTGTTTAGTTGTAAGGGAAAATGGTCAAATGTACTAATTTAATGGTACAATTTTAAGCATCATCGATGAACAAGGAGGATCGGATGCGGATGTCAAAGCAAGGATTGGCAAAGTAAGAGACGTATTCCTACAGTTGAAAAACATATGGCACTGTCAGCAACAAATATCAGTTAATATGAAAGTCAGAATCTTCAATACGAACGTCAAGACAGTTCTACTGCAAGGAGCTGAAATGTAGAGAACTATCAAAAACTTTCAAGTAATTATAAACAATTGTCTACGCAAGATACTTAATATCCGTTGACCAGCTACCATCAGCAACAGCCTTCTGTAGGAGAGAACAAACCAACTTTCAACTGAGGAGGAAATTAGGAAAAGACACTGAGAGTCGATAGGATATACATTAAGGAAATCACCAAACTGCATCACGAGGTAAGCGTTAACTTGGAATCCTGAAGGGAAACGAACAAGAGGAAGGCCAAAGAACACATTACGTCGTGATTTAGAGTCAAACATGAAAAGGATGAATAGCAAGTGGAAAGAGCTGGAAGGGACTTCCCAGGACACGGTTGGATAGAAAGTGGTGGTAGGCGGCCTATATTCCTCCACGAGGAGTAGCAGGAGTAAGTAAGCAAGTAAGTACTATTTTAAAACATTGTTGTGTCTTTATGACTTCTACGATACCATATCAAAAGTTCGAGACAGATAGTATACCAATAATTGTTAGTTATAATCATCAACCAATTAGTTGATTAGTCACATTATTGTTGAAATGCTCAACACACTGATTCAATCTAACCTTAGTTCGACCTGTTTTAAATTGACTACCAATCTATGGACATTTAGCTATGTTCAGATGTTTAGTGTTTCTATGTATCTTCTATTATACGGTGTAAGTAATTATAATTAAGTTTAATTCTTAGACCAAGTACAATTATTTGTTTCAGTAAAGGTTAGATTATTAAATGCCATGTAGTGATCATCTTAACTGTAGACTTGTACTGATTCTGATATGATAATATGACGGGAAGTGATCAGATAAACTACCTAAATCTTAATATTTCTTAGATTATGGATGTATCAAATGGATTGATTACCTTTCATTTATTGACAACATTGATATAAAATGATTGCTATAACCTTTTGTAGGCATTCAAACAAATAGCGTTGTAATTTGGAAAACTAATAAAGATGTTCATAACGAATTATTAGTTGACATCTACCAATCATATATACTCGTTTTCATTTTACTATTTCCTGTTTTTAATACCATCGATTTTAACGTAAGTAATAACTGATGAAAAAGGTTCTCAAATAAAACGAAAAAAACACATTTACCCGTTTACAAACAGAGTGAAGTATCAGTGTGAGGTTGTGAAGACTGTTGAGTTTTTAATTTAAATCATAAAGCTATCAATGTTAGGCCACCATTGTAAACCTGGAAACACTGGACAATGGTTTCGTCCTAGTATGGGACTTCTCAGCAGTGCACATTCACGGTACCGTACTCGTTACTCGAAACCAGGACCTTCGGTTTTGCGCGAAAACACCTACCCTCTAGACCACTAAGCCAGCATCCAACGGTCAAGATGTATGTATTTTTCTAAAAGCTGATCGAATGATATCGATCGATTTGTATTGTAAATCTGTGTAAGTACCTTAGCCCTATAATACATCAGTAGGTTTCTAATGGTTCAGTTGTAATGTGTTAAAGTATAAAATTGGTTGATGTGAGTTGGAATCCTGCTGGGAACATCAATTATTGTAAGATTACAGGTATTGTGGAGTGTGCTACTGATATCGATAGATATAAGTAGTATGTACCTTCAAACGAAAGTGAAATGCCTGGTGTCAGAAAATTAAGAAGAACGGAGAGAACGAGAGCGGAGTATGATTGATGTGGGAACGAAAAAACAATGAAGTCTGAGACAGTTGGTTGAGATTTTCCACATGAAGTGATTACTATATTGTTCTTAGATTTTACTAAGGCGTTCTGTAATACTGTATTTATATACATTTGATTGTTCTCTCTGGTGTTTTCGTTCACTACTCCTCTGCATTGCGCATCCACTATCTCGCTCGCTAGATTTGAATCTAGGGTCTTCAGTTCCGTGCGAGAACGCTCAACCTACTGAACCACTGGGTTGGCATCAAATTGTGCTAGTATCTAACCCCAACCAATCCGCGAAATTGCTTGACTATCATCCATTGTATCGACGTAGATACCTGTCTCTATTCCAAAAAGATTAGCTCCCCTAGTCACGGCTTCTCACTAGAACTCCGAGAATTCCCTCACAAACCTAGTCATTAGTGAACGAGCACTACTGGGGAGTCCTATAATAGGACAAAAACAGTCATCCAATGCTTCCAGGTTTTCAATGATGATCTAACATCAATCATTTCATGATGTTAATCAAAAACTTCATAATCTCCACAACCCCTATACTGATTACCATTGAAATTACCTCATATCAATGTATAATTTTTAGTACAAAACTATAAAATGATGATAATAATAGTAATAATACTAAATATCACATTCTGTTTTTGGTAGGGAATAAAAAATGAAAAAACTTGAAATTTTCATTATGTATATATATAAATATCTATGTACTTAGATTAGAATTTATAATGATGATTTATATAATAAGTTACTTGAAGGAACGAGATCATACTAACGTAGTATTACTCTTATTATCACTATTATTAGTATCATTATTTATATTTTATATCTATAGCCATATGTTTTGTACAAGTATATATATTGAAAGGAAGTGTATAATTCTCCAATATTCTATATACATATGTGAATAATTATGTATTGAAACAGGTAACCTTACATTATCCCTTTCTTTTTGTTAACTTGGCAACAAACCATACGAATAATAATAATAATAATAATAATAATAATAATAATAATAATAATAATAAGTAATATCTAATCAATAATCAATATAATAAGAAAAGGTTACTAGTAATTTAATTATTATTATTATCCTCATCATATTTTTTCCCTGTAATATTTTCTTTCTCTAAGTTTTTCTCTTTCTTTTTTCTTTCTTTTTTTGTTTTTGTTTTGGCATTCTGTATATTTCAGATTATGGAAAAGAGTAGAAAAAATGTAATTGAATTAATAGACAAAATGTTTAGTTTATTCTTTCTCTTCTTTTTCGTTTTCCTCTTTTTCCTCTTTTTTCTTCTTTTCCTTCTTCTTCTTGTTATTATTACTACAGTTTTCTATGTGGATTTTATCTATTCTATGCTTGTCATATTACAAACACTTTATAATAGATTTGGCAAGAAATGAGTATCATATTCAAATATATATATTATATTATATTTTATTATTATTGTGATAACCTAATGAGTAAGAAAATTGTATTGTTGATGATATTTCGTCACTTAAACCAAGTTACTTCTTCAGACATGTTCAGATTTATTATGATTGTAATTATACAATGAACAAGAATATGAATGGGAACAATCGAATTGTTATATTCTAGCGAAGATTAAATCACGAGTAACTTCTGAAACCTATTAATGAACTAATATTATCTATATATTCTTATGGTATAACTATTCAATAATTAGATTATGTTTATTTATATTCCTCTTATTATGAGCTTCATTTTGATCTATAGATTATTCTTGTACGATTTACTGTTCTTAAGCTTTGTTTAGTTAATTGATTACAGTCTCCCACGTTCACAGCCGCTTCTTGGGTTTGTTGTGCATGAATGTTATTTCCTATTTTATGGTGCGTTGCGGTCTGTTTGGTTGATATATAAATCTAGTATGTTTGAAATAAATGATTCTCATAGCGGAGGCTGTTATTAGCACTCTGGACTCAACTGGACGGGTTAGGCGAGCAACTGACCAATAGGACGCTAGGCTGATGAGACCGGACGAACGTCATTGGTTTACTATAGTACAAGAGCGAATAAGTCGTATTTTGGTTGGCGAATAAATGACGAAATAACTAGCGGGCCATAAAGTCACAACACGAATGTAATTGAATGTACAGAATATCTCACTAAAATCTCAGAACCATAAAGTAAATAGTTAATTTGAAATTTATCAATTAAGTGTCTCAAACTGTACTATTCCCCTTTGCAAATCTCAGTCCATTGTCTCAAATTCCACTGTTCGTGTATTTTTGATAACCATTACTTTCCTTTTCGATCTTCTACTGAAATACATTTTATTCTTGACTATCGTTATATACTAATTATATAGATATAAGTAACTCACACCACAATTATATCAAAAATATTCTATATTGTTTCTTTTGTACTAATTAAACGTGTGTTCATTTAATGTTCGATTATTTAGTTGTTTACTCTGAAGAAGTGGGTTACATGAAGTTACGAAACATCAGCAGAAATACAATGTTTCTACTTATTAAGATATAACAAAACCATATATTGATTATTAACATTGTCACCCAATATTCAAGTCAAACTTTGACTTTGATACCGATAGTGTTTTTCGTGGTAAATATAAATTGATTGGGATCTGGAACAAAGTTCCTTCTGCCTATTCATTCCATTATGAATGAATTGAATAACGAAATTTATATGAATATCATATTTGAACAATCAGTTGAATAGAACTCGTCACTAGACATCAATTTACTTGATTATGAGAAAGGATTTGACAGTATGGATAAGAGAACATTATGGGAAGTTCTTCGACACTAAGGACTGCCTGAGAAAATCGTCAACATCATCCGGAATTCATATGATGTACTACACTGAAAAGTGGTGCACGGAGGACAACTGACAGACTCGTTCCAAGTGAGGAGCGGTTTCAGGCAACGATGCTTACTCTCACCATTCCTCTTTCTTCCAGTGACTGATTGACCTCCATATGTGAGGCGAAGAAAAAAATACAGTTTGAATGCGACTAAACGATGATCTAGCTCTTTTATTTCATATACATCAAAAAATGCAGATGAAGACAACCAGTGTAGCAGCAGACTCTATAGCAATAGGCTTTGACATACACAAGGGAAAAACCGAAATCCTGAAATGCAACACAGCCAGCACCAATTAAATGACACTTAGTGGTGGAGCTCTAACAGAGGTGAAAAGCGTTACGTATCTGGACAGCTTAATTGATAACCAAGGAGGATTTGATGCAGATGAGAAGCTACAGATTTTTAGAGTAAGGGAAGAATTCCTATCATTCAAGAATATTTGGAACTGAAAACAACTGTCAGCCAGCAACAAAGTCACAATTTTCATTACAAACATCAAAACAGATCTAACGTATTAGAGTTCAAATTCGGAGAACTACTCTAACCGTCATCAAAAAGGTAAAGATATTTATAAACAATTATCTACACGTGATATTGAATGTCCGTTGGCCAGATTCTATCATCAATAGCTTAATATGGAAGAGAAAAAACCAATTTCCAACTGAGAAGAAAATTAGGAAAAGACGTTGGATAGGACATACATTTCGGAAATAATCGAACTGCATCATGATGAATGCCCTAACTTGTAATCCTGAAGGGAAATAGAAAAGAGGAAGGCCACACTGGGTCGAGAATTGGAAGCAGATATAGAAAGGATGAATAGCAACTGGAAAGAACCGGAAAAGATTGAATATAGAATTCTGGTGGACGGCCTATTCTCCTCCACTAGGGATGACAGGCTTAAGTAAGTAATACTTGGCACGCGAACGCTTAAACTTTAGACCACATCCAATGATGTTAATGTCTAACTTTAACTAATTTACAAAATTGAGTGACACATCCACTATTGTCTTCAGTAAGTTACTATCTTACAGCAGACCCGGTTGAACTCCACTGGTCACTGGTTCTCACTAGAATTCCAGGAAATACCTCTTCAAGCCAGTCACTAGTGAGAATATGTTGATTTATATCAGAAGGGGCTTTGTGGATATTATAATAAATTCAATAGTCGAGATCATGAGTAAATTGAAGCTAGATCACTACTGTTTTTAGGTTCTCCATGGTGGTCAAGTTTCAACTGACTCATTACCTCAACTATTGAGATTCTAAAATAAGCAATTTAACGCTAGTGTAGAAAGACTTCACGTTTATTTATATTCCTCTATACTGAATAGCTGCTTTTTTAACAATACAGCATTCTAGACATATCAACAGTGTGCATACAGTTTCCAAGATTCAATACATACTGATTTTAATGTAAGAATTTGAAAAAGTGGTTACTTAATACACTTAGTGTTGTTTTACTTGTATCTTCCCATTTTTATTTAGGACTACAATTGATCAGTGTCATGTTGGCATATGTTTATCCTGTACGAATTGCTTCAATACAGCCTTAAGTCACAAGCTTTTTAAACAAAGATGAATAGTGGCTAGTAGTGAAATCCAGGGCGAAACGCGTGTCGTGGACTTCACTGCTAAACATTACCTATCTTTGCTTAAAAAGTGATTACTAAATGGTATTATACTTTGTCTCACGTTAGTATGAAGATAAATATGATGTGTGATGACAAGCATTATTCTGTTAGCGTTCAATCAAAGTATAATCTTTAGCAATTTTCAAATATTTTTACGTTCATTCAATAGATGAATGACACATATAAGAGTTTGATTTTCACTGAAGGTTCGATTGTATCCATCTAAAGTCACCTATATATATTTTCTATGAACACGACACTGTGGTGTGTTTAAACTTGTCTGATGAAAAACTTAGAAAAAGTGAATGTCAAAGCTTGATGAAATCAATTCCATTGTAAAAACTATACTCTTATAATGTATAATCAGTTAGTTCATGTTAGTTCTTGGATATATTGAAGATTAGAAAACGAATTCGTTACACATTCACGGATACATACACTATCTCAATACCATTATTAGTAACTATTTTAATCATATAGGTATCCAAAATAAGAAATATTGGAGTGAATAATTGTTCATCAATCGACTTAACAGTTACAAGTTCATCATCAATGTATGACAATGATCTGAAAATAAGCCAAATACAAGTGAATCGAACAATGTTATATGTTAAACTAGTGAATTAGTTGTAACTTAGATACATCAAAAATATATCAGATGCGAAATGTACATAAAACTTAGGATCAAATTTATTTATTTATTGATTAGAACACATAAATATTGATACAAAGGGGCATCGAATACATGTGCGCCACACAAGTCACTTGATTTTTGTATGCGCTGTGATACTGCGCAGGTAACCAAACCAAACCACGTGGTTTTCTTAAAGAGTCACACTCAGAGCCTTCGACCTGAAGGTCTAATCCATAAGGCAATGGAGCGACGTAAGGAAATGTAGTCCCATGGTAGACGGTCACCAACAGTAAGTTAATACCCCATTTGTTCCTTCAGGATCCTGGAGCTGATGTGCACTATTATTTTGGAATCAGGGTTTTCCAACTCTCCTAGGTGGACACTCCGTGTCCGCCAACCCGGTTAAAGCACGAGACATTCACTTTCTGTCCGCTCAATTTCGTAAACAACAGCGCCTTTACGAGAAAGCAGTGAATACGACTTCCTTGATAGTGGCTGTATACGCGTTGCCACATGAGAATATTTCGAAAGAGAGAGCTATCACTCCCCAACGTCGACTTTACTAGGGCATTTGAGTGCCAGGATCAAAGTGTTATAACCAACTACACAATTCAAAATTCAAATAACTCATCATATACACATATATACATATTTTTAAACTAACCATCAACTTCAGAATAATCAATTTGTGGTTTATTCATTTCTATTGAATTTTGATAAGGTTCATTTTCTTTATTACCATAGTAACTATTTTTGTAATATTGAACAGATTTTGTAAAATGTGCATTCGAATTAGCTGTATCATCAACAACAACAAAAAAATAACAAAGAATAACGAGAAACAAAATCAAGAGTATAATATGAGAAGTGATTTTATTAATTAAACTAAATGAGGTCAAGTTTAGATGAATGAGATAAAAATCTCAGTTACAATAGAATTCCAACTGTTGCGTTCGCTACTGATGCCGACAGATATAAGTAGTACGTATCATCAATTAGAAACTGAAATGCCTGATGGTAGAAGGTGAAGAAGATCGAAGAGAAAAGAACGAGAACAGAGAGTGATTGATATGGCAATGAGGGGATAATGAATTCTGGGACAACTGATTAACATTTTGTAAATGAAGTATTAACTGTATGGTACTCAGATGTTACTAAGTTGTTCTGTAATTCTGTATTTGTTGTTTTGTTCTATTATATTATTATATTATTCACGGCGAGACTCTAATTTATGGACGAGCCAATCAGAAACGTTTTAAAGATTTTAAGGTTACGGCGCCAACTTCAATGCTTAATGCTAACGTACAATCGGTTCACAGGGAATTTTGTACAAAAATGTGATAATTGAGCGGCTATAACAAATAAAACGGCGATACTATAATTGGTGGACGAATCAATCGGGTATAAGATAATAGATCTCGGATTTTAATGCAAAAGCCTTTCATTCATTTGGATAAATAGATTTCTGGCATTATAGCTGATGTCAGTTCGTGATGAAAACCCCATATATAATTCCTAACTAAGGCAAATTACGACAATTATTGCCAACTGGATAATAAAAGCAACCGTAACATTTGCTGCAGCCAGGTACAACATTATATAAGGATGTTTGGAGAGCGTACATACTCCTACATAGGCTTGGTTATGTGCATCGTGTCGTTATCCGCAAGTAGCATTTTGTGAACTCAACAACCGGAGTGCACATAAACAATATTGAAGCTATGCGATCGAAGCTGAAAGAGTTTTTGAGACTTTATCATGACTCCAGAGGCCGACTATTTTGTAGCCGTAAGAATGATTTCTTCTACTGCATGCATTACGACTTTAGAAAATCTGAACCTTTTTCTAACCTTGACAAGTTTTTAAACCACGTATAAGAAGTGTATCCATTTTATTTCTTTGGTTTTGTATAATATATTTTTACTCTATACAGACTGTTTGCTGATTGGCTAATATTTCTTATTGTCACTTAAAGTTCGTTCAAAGATCGTCTATAAATTATAGTCTTGTCATTATTTAATCAAACATGCTAACTGTAGGCGATTAAAACTTGGACGAAATGATCAAACAGATGAATAGCTCATAATCCCATATTTTAAAAGATGAAAACATTCATACACATACAAGTAGGACGAAACAGCCATCCTTGATTCTACTGCTAGCTACCATCCATCTTTGCTTATAAAGCTTGTAACGTAAGCCATTATCTAAGCAATCAACATGGGATACACATATGTCAACAAGAGAGTGATCATTTGCAGTCTTAAACAACAATTCGAAGATATAAGCAAACAATACCAACTGAATTTAAACTTCACTCCATTACACAAGCACGTGGACATTAGGACCCAGCAACTAAGTGGATAACACAATGGTGATGGAAGTGAACGGTACTTGTTCCGAGACCTGAATTGAATATCAACCCTGGGATGCAGATACATCCAGCTGATGAGTTCAAAATAGGACAAAATGCATGTCATGGATTCCACTGCTAGCCAATATCCATCTTTACTTATAATTACATACATTGTTTAAAAATTATAAAATACTATTCAATGAAATTTATCATTCATATGATAAGTTTATAAAATAACAAATATAAGAGTAGCCTTACTGAAAACTATGCGATTTCAAACATTCAATTCAGGCTAAATCTTCACTATTTTTCAACATGAATATTTACTTCAATTTGAAATGGATTAGGTTATCCCCTTGTTGATATTTCAACCGCATATTGATCATTTCTAGTTGGATTATATGCATCCTATAAGGATTGTGGCACAAGTTAGTGTAAAACAGATGGAATATGTTTAATAGTGGAATCAAGGATGTTGCTTTGTCTTATTTAGGATTCATTAGTCGAACATAGATACATCAGTAATCAAGTGTATAATGCGATGATATTTGAAACAGATGGTACTGACTTCAAGTCCCCGGATGAAATGAAAAATCAAAGATGTAGTCAACTCGAGCTGATGAGTCTCAAATGGAACAAAAGGAGCATCCTAGATTCCAATCCTAGCCAGATTACATCTATTCTCTAAATATCTAACCTAAGCTTAAGCACAATATAAGGAACTAGATGTTTTAAACACTACTCAAATATGAATAATGTAAATGTAAAGAAAACATTTACTCACGTTCTTCCATTTGCATGATACATTTTTTATGATCCGGTGTACTTTGATAACCTATTTCACATTGACATTCATAATCACCATTTGACAAAGCAATACAATAACCATTTGGACAAATACTTGGTCCTAATTCTTCACATTTACCTATGCAAAAAAAACAAATGAATATACACTTAATAAAACACTTTCATGCCAATTGAACAAGTTAGCTGTTATATAAATTCAGTAGCTTCATTATTAATCCATTGATATTTCAAATGATATGTACTAGATCTTATTATCTGTGTGAACATTAACACTGGCCTTCGAGTCATTGATAAGACGAAACGCTAATCTTATGTTCCACTGTCAACTATAATCAAATGTTCAAAAACGGATCGAAATAACTACTGTATATTTGTAAGGACAACCCACGATTGAACTTGAGGAAGCTCTGGGAGTTTCATAAAAAACCGAGGATATTCCATCCACTAATCTTTTGGAAAAATATTCCAGATTTTCAGCGTATATCTACCTTATTGGATAAATGCTATTAACCCCCTGTATGCGGATTGGATGACAATAATGATGATTTCGTTTGTACTAAAAAAAACTATAAATTCCTGGACGTTTTGTACTACATTTGATGGTGTTTAAAATAGTAATCCTTTCACTTATCTTATGTCTTTTCATTGGCGACTTGGAGGGTTCTAGCGTTCGAGTTCCAGTTACTTTATGTAAATTATGTACACAGGGTCACAAATGACTTTGTGACCCTGTTTTAAAATGACCGAGTATAAATAGCGATTTACAACAATGATTATGATGATAGTCATGATGATAAATGAGACTGTCAATCAATATAAACAATCTAGATAGAATATGGGATAGGCCTTACTCAGAAGCATTTACTGTGTAATCGGATCATCCAAATCCGTTAGTACGATCTATAAATGTATATCAAACTTAGCTAAATTCATGGAGATAACTGCTAAAGCTTTCAGTCCTTATGAGTAGTTCTTTCATTTCTTTGAGACTTGGATGTGAAAATGTTTGAAATATAACATCAAACATACGTCCGACTATATTTGGATTGTACAATTCAAGTAACAAAATTTCTTTTGAAATAACAAGTAGATATGTTAGAAAGTGTTCAATCGTTTACTTATTGAAAGCAAGACTGAAATGTTCTAACCTTTTCCCACTAACTTATCGTGTGTTACGAGATAATGTGATACTCGCCAAATGTATACAAAAAGATGATTTTCTTATTATCAGAATGGGGTTTGTGGTGAATGCGATAAATTTAACGATTGAATTCATAAATCAATTAAAACTAGACTACCATTAAAAACCTGGAATCACTGGACGGCCGTTTTGTTCTTGTGTAGGACTCCACAGCGGTACGCATCCACGATTCTGTACGCGAGATTCAAATCCAGGGCCTTCAGTCACGCTCACGACCGCTTAACCTCTAGACTACTAATTCGGTATTCAAAGGTGTCTAGTGCTTTTATGTTTTCAGTGGTGGTGTAGCCTAGATGGACTCATGAATTCAATTACTAAGATTTTGTTATAAGTGTTTCATCTGAAAGGATGTTCTTCTAAAAACCATAGATCATTCGTAAATCTTTTATTCTAAACGTTTTGTTTCCTAAAGCATTTCAGGTGAAACATTTGATATCAGAATACATTTGCATAATGCTTTAACTTGAGATAACTAGCCTAGTTTAGTTGTGTCTCCTATCTTAACTAATAAAGATATAAGTCTGAGTCATTTAACAAAATACATGTCTATTGATAATCAGTATTTATAACTAAAAACAAAATAAATATGTCGTATTCTTTAAGTTTATTATTTTATTTATTTGAACACATAAACATTAATACATAGGGGTACTAAACAGATATGCACCACATAGCAACAATAAAGCCAGTGGCAGCTACTATTGATTTGTGTGAGAGCTATGATACTGACCGAGTGCCATAACCGAAGCAGCTGGTTTTCTAAGAAGACCACACCATAAGCCTAGGTCTAATCCACAAGACAGTGGATCAACGTAAGAAGACGCGCACGCATGATAGTTGGTGACCAACAATTAGTACACACGCCATTTTTTCCTTTAGGATCCTGAAGCTCATGTGCACCATTGGTTTAGAAATAGGGATTTCCAACTCCCCTATCTGAATCTTTCATATCCACTAACCGCGTTAAAGCATCGGACATTTGCTTTTCGTCCTCTCAATTTCGTAAACAACAGTAATGTCAAGAGGATTCAGTGAGTACGACTTCCCTGAAAGTGGCAGTATACACACGGCCATGTGAAAGCATTCGGAGACGGAGAGCTAACTCTCTTCACTCTAGGACATACTAGGGCATTTGGGAACTGTATTCTTTACATAGTAAATAGTTTCCACAGGATTTCAGTTTCTAATGTATGTTAGTGTATGTTAGTAGTATATATTGAGTATAACTTGAATGATCAAAACATTCACTACTCATTCCAGTAACAATTGTTGACATTGTATAGAGGGACATCAATCATTTTCAATTAAACTATTTACATATAACTATAAATTAATTTGATCTTATAGATCAACTTACTCATACATCTTCTACGATCATAGGATAAAGTAAAACCAGGATTACATTCACAAAAGAAATCACGACCAGCTGGTATACAATGTCCATTAGTACATAAATATCCTCGATGTACAGAACAAATATCAACTTTATCTATTAAGAAACATTAAAAATCATTGAATATAAATTTAATTTCAGAAAGGGTTTTGTGGAGATTGTAGTAATTTCAATAGTTGAGATCATGAGAAACTGAAAAGCACTGGATGGTGGTTTCTTCCTATTATGGGACTCCTCAGTAGTGCGTATCCATGATTCCACCTCACGAAATTCGAATCCAGGATCTATCAGTCTCACGCGCTAGCGCTTAAACACTAAACCAATGAGCTGGCCGGCATCCAATGGTTTTAATGTCTAACTTCAACTTATCCACAAAGTTGTGTGATACATCCATCATTATCTTCAATGAGTTACTATTATATCATAACAGACCTAGTTAAACTCCACTGGTCAATGCTTCTCACTAGTACTGTAGAAAATACCTCTTGGAGACCGTCACTAATGAGTATATATGTTGATTCATATCAGACAAAAGGTGTTTGTACTGAATATTATCATAATTTTAATAGTTAAGATCATGAGTTAATTGAAACTAGAACCATCAGTGTTTCTAAATTTTCCATGTTGGTTATTACATAATCTTAGTTGAAATCATCATTCATTAAATTTATTCATTATTGATTAATTTTCTTTCATTTACACAAATCTAGAACAGATGTTCAACATGAATATGATACTTTATCCAATAGACTATCATTAAATTTAACTAAATAATCATGATTATAATTATCATTGTCATTTTTCTTTTCTTTAATGATAACTAGTTTATTATTTCATTGGAAATCAGAACAAATATGTGTGAAAGACATTTCAATGTTTCACCTACACATGGTAACTACATCATCAATAGGAAAGTAATAACAACAGCCATAACAACGACAACAAGAACAATAACAAAATGAAAATTATTTCTTGTTACTAAGACGAAAAAAAATTTTTTATTTGTAGTTGATTAGTTTTTTTTTTCTTTTTTCTTGGACTGAAACTGTTTTGTTTTTGTTTTAACATCTGATAAGGTAATCAGTGTCCAAAAATTGTAATAATTAACAATTACTGTCTAATAGATATACCTTTTCATCATTATTCTACAAACCAACAAACAATGTTGTATATAATTCATTGGTATTAGTTGGTTTTAAATCTTATTTACATATATATTGTGTATTCTGTGTGGATTGTTTCAAGTCACAGAGTCAGATGATGAACGATACTGAGCTCAAGTCCTGAAGTGAACATGAACTCTGTGATACAGGTATATCTAGCTGACGAGTCTCAAATGAGACAAAACATGTATCTTGAATATCACTGTTAGCCACCTGTTATTTCAATGTGTTAAACATTGTCTTACTATTGAATTGACTTTTAAATCATAAGTATAGACTTTGTAAGGTTGATGAATAGAAAAAGCCATTATTAAAGACTAATTAAATAACTTACATTGACATGTTTTACGATCTTCTGACGGCTCAAAACCTTCATTACATATACATTCATATGTGTTACCACGTGGTATACATTGACCATTTTTACAGACAGATGATTTATATAATTGACATATATCAAAATGAAGTTCTTTATCTTCTATGCCTGAATATATGTAAATAAAGGGAAGTAATTCAGAAGAAAATAGCGTCTATGATCTAGGACACTAACATTGGACATGTTATTGAATATCATGATTCTGTAGAGTGATGAAATAAGTCACACAAGTAGTAGTATTAAACTTAGCGTTATACTATAAATATAATGGTGGCTGATGAGACTCAGACAAGAAGTACTCATCTCAGACCTTACTAACCAACAACTATCCAAAATACGGTCAATTTATTACTGAAGATCAAGTGGAATTATCTGCTAAAAGTGCTTACATGCCATTAAGAGCTGACTAAATATGTTATCTTGAAAAACGTACCAGACTAATATTGATTATGAATGATAACTCAATCTTATTGAGATCACGAACCGATCAAGGTTGGGGAATCATTAAAAAACTTGGAAACACTAGACAGCCATTCTATCTTAGTATAAAATTGCTCAGTATTATGCATCTATCATCACACAATCTTCAGTATATCAAATGGAATACGGTTAAACACATGCACCAATGAATTCTGGCATAGTGGTCTAGCGGTTAAGCGTTTGTGAACAAAGTTGAAGGTTGCATGTTCAAGATCTAGTTGTATATTCATGGATATGCATCAGTGAAGAGTTCGACACGCGTACTTCTATGTTGCCAGTGGCTGTTAAAATTAACTCAGTTCGTGATCTCAAAAAGTAAATTACATTATTCACGATTCCATACTGATAACCCCACTTGTTTGTGCTTTTCACAGTATTAGAATAAGGAAAATTACAATAATTTCAAACATAAGGTTCAGTTATATCACTAACCTTACAGAAACCATGAGACCATTAGTCACGATTGGTGACTTATCAATCACAGATCCTTAGAACTTGCAATAATTTCAATTTCAAAACCTTTACTTTTCACAAAGATGACATCTTATCACTTTGTTAGTGTTAGTTTAGATTCTCAGTTTCAGTCGATCTGTACTACAGTTCGCATGTTATTCATCTTAAATGATTATGAAATCGATTAAACCCTATGCATACAAAAACTAAACACATAATAATCCTCATAAATTTAATTGATTTTGGTGTGAATATGCCCCTAAATGCTTTAGTACGGCCGATACCTAGAGAGTCCGCTCTTCCTCTCGAAATACTCTCACATGAACACGTGTATACAACCACTACGAGGGAAATATTACTCACAGAATTCTCGTTGTGGTACCGTTGTTTACGAAACTGAGAGGATGAAATCCAAATGTTCAGTGCTTTAACCGGGTTGGTGGATGTGGAAAATCCATCTAGGGGAGTTACTGGGAAAACCCTGATTCTAAACCAATGGTCCACATGGTCTTCAGTATCATGAAGGAATAACTGGCGTATGAACCAATCGTTGGTCACCGGTTACTATGGGACTGCTTCTCCTGACGTCGCTCCACTATCTTGTGAATCAGAACTTCAGGTCGAAGGCTTCGGATGTGACCTCCTAAGAAAAGCACGTGGTTTGGTTTGAGCACCCGGATAGTATCACAGCTCAAACACAAATCAAGTGACTTGTGTGTCGTATATGTATTTGGTGCCTCTTCGTAGTAATATTTATGTATTTAAATTAATCATAAACACACACACATATTTAAACAAGTCCTCATTGTAAAAGAGAGAGAGAACAAATTAATGGAAACATAAGATAACATTGATAAATTGAATGAAAATTATTTGTTTCTTATCTCCTATTGGAATACTTTAAGATAGTAGGAAAGAAAAAGTGAAATACTTGAATCAATTTATCTCCTTCTTATTAATTTTGTGGATTCTATTCCCTATTTATCTGTTCATAAAAAAGGTCAATCCGTTGGTTGTATAATAGTCAACTCAGTGACTAATTGAATTTACTTGATAATGTTTTACATGTATCTTCTCATTGTTATTTAGGACTGCAATTGATCAATCTCATGTTGGCATATGTGCATCATGTGCAAATTGCCTTGATATAGCTTCAAGTCACAAACGTTTTAAGCAAAGATGGATAGTGGCTAGAAGTGGGATCAACATCAACTCCGCAATATAGGTACATCCAGCTGACAAGTCCCAAATAGGACGAAACACACTTCCTGGATTCCACTGCTAGCCACTATTCATCTTTACTTAAAAAGTGACTTATTGAATTTAAACAATTGAATCTAGATATTCATTGTATTAATGTTATAAATCTTTCATGAAAAAGAAGTGAATTATATTTCTATTATTACAATTTGTAGACATCTCTTCTGGTTTATGATATATCTTGCTCTTTTTGTTATTGTCAGATTTACATATGATAGATGATTTCGACTGTTATCCTCTTTCCAATCCAAAAATTACTTTTTTTTGTTATAAACATTCAGAAATATTTCATGAATACTTCAAGAGCAATCACAAGTTCTTGATACTTATTAACAAGATCTTCAGGAGGTCAGTTTGGCCAGATTTTAGATAGACCACCAGTATATATGTATAAGACACTCGTAAGCTACTAGTATTTGACCACAGATGCCTTAGAAATATTGCTGGCGTCTACTGGGATCACCGGGTAAGTAATAGTGAGGTTAGACGCAGCGTATTAGTGAATGATGGTAAATCAGTTGATGACGTTGTGAATCTTCATTGACTGAGATGGTTGGGACACGTGTTACGTATGCCTGAACACCGATTACCACGACGTGCAATGCTAACCGGTGTAGGGGATGGTTAGAAGATAGTTAGGGGTTGCCAAACCAAAACGTGTCACCAGTACTTGAAAACATCAACTCCTAGTCTGAGCTATGTTGGGAGATGCAGGCTACTTGGTTGGGGTCCGTGTGACTGTCTTAACCAATGGTTGTAGACTCTGGGTGACATGGCTCAGAATCGATCACAATGGCGTCGGTGTATACACTCTCTGTCTTCCCTTAAACTGTGAGATTAAAATCACTTAATATCTTTCTTTCTACGAACTAATTCTTGCTTCCTGTACTATATCCTTATTGCAATCTTTCTCTTATATATTACCACCTCTGAATTAACTACTTTTATGAATCTGGTATTCATCTTGTTGTGTTAATGAGCTATGACAACTTGGACCGATGCATATATGTGACTGGTCCTACGTTGTAGCTGACTGACTGACTGATATTTCCAAATAGAAAGAAATAATTGTATTTTATAAATGAGATATAAAAACGAATTATATTGACGAGACTATAATATTTGGACGAACCAATCAGGTAATAAGATAGCAGATCTTTGATTTTGGCGCGAAATTCACTCATCCAATTTGATTAAATAAAGTTTTGGCATTATAGCTGATATCAGTTCATGATGAAAACTTTAACCATCAAGTGTAAATAATCATTCCAATTCCTCATACACTGGTTTATAACCTTCATTTGGTTTTAGTTATTAGGTGAACTGTTAGGTCCCAAGAAACGTAATGAATGGTAACTTAAGGATCTATTGATGGGGTAATACCAAACGTATATTTCTATTCTATAATTATCAAATAACTAAATTATTTGTATTCATGTTCCTCCTATTATAAGCTTTATTTTGACCTATGAACCATTAGTATACGATTTACCATTCTTGAGTTATACCCAGTATATTAATTACTACCTCCCTCATTCACATCCACATCTGGCTAATTCTTGTACAAATGTTATTGCATATTTTATTGGTACATTGTGGTCTGTTTGATTGGTATATAAACCCAGTTTGTTTGAAATACAATGATTCATATTGCAGAGGCTCAGATTGATGTTCTGGACGTAAATGGCTAGGCTAGGCGGAAAACAGGACCAATCAAGACTCTAGACTGCTCGCATGTGTTTTACGCATCATTGATCCGATCGATATGTGACTGCTCTTTAATCGGTAGTCACAAGTTATAACATGTACACTCTTAAGATCAGTTTAACGTTGCTCAAAGGTAGTTCATAAATTCTAATCTTATTGATTGTTTATTTCAATCATTAATACACTATACATGATGTAATTATGAAAGAAGAACACCTTTTATGGTTAATTATTCAATTCTAATTATTCTTAATATCTTTTCATTTCTATTACCATAATTATATATTCTTTCCTATGGGATATTTGAAATGTTAAATAATGAATGTAATTAGTTAACCCATTATAATATACGTATAATTATGTGAATGGAATCTGTATCAGCTGACTATTGGAATAGGGTCTATCCTATTGAACTATTAAGATGAATATACTGTAGTGATGATATTAAACCCATTATAAAACTAATAATATAATCAAACAATAATGATATTCATAGTGATAATAATGTTATATAATGTATAATAGAAAGGTAATTATGATAAATGTATCTAACTTCGATTACTTATCATAAGATAAGTTGTTAATGACCTTTCTTATTGGATTTGAATTATGATTTAAGAGGTTTTATCAAATTTATTTTAGATTATCTAATAGCGTTTTTAAAATATGAACTGATTGAAGGTTATCTGTAAGAAACTATGCTCCCATAAATGCCCTGGTACAGCAGAGGATGGTAACAGTCAGCTCTCTCACTCGAAATACTGTCAGATGAACACGTGTATGTAACCACTACGAGGGAAGTCTTAGTCACTGAATTCTCGCGACATTACAGTTGTTTACGAAATTAACAGGACGAAAACCGAATGTCCGATACTTTAACCGGATTGGTTGATATTGACAATCTACCTAGGGGAGTTACATGAAAAACCCTGATTCCAAACCAATGGTGCACATGGTCGTCAGTATCCTGTAAGAACAAGTGGCGTATGAACCAATCGTTGGTCACCGGCTATCATGGGACTGCATCTCCTAATGTTTCTTCACTGCCTTGTGAATCAGACCTTCAGGTCGAAGTTTCCGGGTGTGGGCACCTAAGAGAACCATGTGTTTCTATTTGGGCACCCGGACAGTATCCTAGCCCTCATAGAAATCAAATGGTTTATGTGGGGCATATGTATTTGGTGCCTTTTTTGTACCAATATTTATATGTTTAAGTAAATAAATAAGAAACTATACTCAATCTAGGTTTCATTCTAGCTTGAACATTTTAGTAAAATGTATCTACAATTGTAAAAGTACTGACGCTCTCTGATGAATATGAGAATATGAGAATTTAACATTTCCCCACTTGGATAACAGTTGACTTCTTATAGGATCGATACATTTATATTAAGTGGTCATTGAGTAGTAAAGCTCATGATTGTAAGTCGGTCTTATCATACAGTGTGAATCAGCACCAAATACAGGTTAAACGAGTACTCTACAGACTACCTCCAATTAATAAATAGCTATAAACACTACTAAGTAGACCAAAATAAGATTAGAATCTGAATAAATTATTGTTTGTCATTAATTTAATTCCGAATGTTGCTAATCTTATGCGATGATTTAGTTTTTAAAGCCTATTAAACTCCCCACCAATTATGTTTGCAATATGGATACTGTCTGAAATCACTTGATATTGTTGTATATTACACTAAGGTGTCAAAGACAACCAAATATAGTCAGAAGAAACAATAGATTTGATATATCTTGTTAGTTAGCACGTTACTAATCGATTAGCATTTAATTACTTTACAGTAATCAGTTCGAATAAATCATATTAGTCTTAAAGAACTTTGATCAAAGCCCAAGAATCTCCGAATCTCTCTATCATTGTGGTAATCAATGATTTATAGTCAGATTATTTGATGGAGACAAATTCTTTTCGGTATTGGGATGTGGTGTGTGATGCTGATGTTGATAGATATAAGTAGTATGTATCAGCAATCGAAAGTGAAATATCTGATGGCAGAAGGTTAAGAAGATCGAAGAAAAGTGAACAAGAACAAAGAATGATAGCTGTGGAAATAAAGGATCAGTGACGTCTGAGATGATTGATCAACATTTTGTAGAAGGAATAGTCAAGTTTAAGACAACTGATTAACATTTTGCAAATGAACTATTTACTGTATGGTTCTCAGATGTTACTAAGATATTTTTTTAATTTTGTATTCAAATATGTTCGATTGTCTCCACTTTTGTTCTCGTTCTCTACAGGAGTACACTTTCACAGGAAAATGTTTATTAATGCAAAATATATCCATTGAAAGCTTTGTGTCGACTACTTTCAATTAGCTAACACTAACAATCACAATTATTCGAAAGAAAAACATACCCTTATTTGATTTTAACATATTAGATTATCCGGTTGTTGATACTATGACTGAAAATTGTTCAGTTTCAGTTGCGTAAGTTAACGCGATATAGCCATTATAACATACATCTGCATGAAATTAAATAAAACTAAAGTTTATACGTGTTATCGACCTCTGAGGGAAAATATGGAATACAATGGACAGCTTGGAACCAATTACACGATTCGAACTTCGCAGATGAACAAGTCCTCCAATCATATAAACATGAACAAAGGCAGATGAAGACGGTTAGTGTAGCAGCAGCCTTTATATCAGTAGGCCTCAACATACACAAAAGAAAAAGCAAGATCATCAATTACAACACAATCACACTTGATGGCGAAACTCTGGAAGATGTGGAATCCTTCACGTACCTGACAAGCATAATTGATGAGCAAGGAGGACCAGATGCAAGAGACGTATTTTTACAACTGCTAACCAATATCAAAGTCACAATCTTCAATATGAACGTCAAAATATTTCTACTGTAAGGAGCTGAAACTTGAAAAACTACTACAACCATCATCAACAAAGTATAAGTATTTATAAATAGTTGTCTACAAAAGATACTCAACATCCATTGGCCGGATATCATGAGTAACAGCCTTCTGTGGGAAAGAACAAACGAACTTCCTGCTGAAGAAGAAATTATGAAAAGACGATGGAAATGGATAGGACATACATTGAGGAAATGATCAAACTGCCTGACGAGGCAAACGCTAACGTGAAATCCTGAAGAAAGGCACATTACGTTGGGAAAGGGAAGCATATATGAAAAAGCTGAATAACAAGTGGAAAGAGCCGGAAGGGATTGCTTAGGACAGGATTGGATAGAAAGTGTTAGTGATCGGCCTATGCTCTTTGTTGGGGACGCTAGATCCCCAAACTCATATTTTAAATTTTATCGTATCGATCAACTTATTGATTAAATGTTTAAATATTTGTATTGGGGTCAATTGATGAACTGATCGATTAAATGTTTGAATAGCAGTCACTTGATGAACCTATCAATTAGATGTTCAAATAGGTCAACTTATGAACTCATTGATTAGTGTTTAAAAAATTTTCTATGACAATATCGATTGTAAATATTTGTATAAATACGCTTGAGTTGTGTGTTTGACTTGACTTGTTATCTGCTGTGTGTCTGCAGAATACACTTCTACACCTTACCCAGACTTCTTGATCAAATTAGCAGAGTTGGGGGACAACGAACCAGAATAGCTATCGAGTCACTGAGTCACTGATCCTTCGTTCCGTTGAGTAAGACGCACCAGTAATAGCATTCAAGCGAATAACAAATCATAACATTCTTCCACGAGGAGTAACAGGCGTAAGTAACTAAGTAAGTAAATAAGTCATACCTATTACACCAAAAAATAGCTATCTGATCTCAGTATCTAAGTATATAACACGTTAAAATTTTAAGTCAGTAGTACAAGGTTCGAGTCCTTCAATAAACTTTAAATCTGCGATTCAGGTACATTTAACTAATAAATACTAAATAGAATCAAATATCTGTCCTAGATTTCATTACTAACCTCATTCCATCTATTCTATATAACAAAGTCTGTGTTTTACCCTTTTTTAAATTTTATTTCTCTCCATTTGTTATTGTTACCTTCCCATTTTTTCATTTTTCGGTCATTCCTTTTAGTTTTATCATGATTATTGTTTGTTTTAATCTGATCGGGAATTGATTTGGATCATATTTTTTTCTTTTCTTGTTACATTTCATTATATTTATAAACATGTTCAGATGAAATAAAAATGGATGTATATATGAATAGTAACAGTCAGTCAGTTATTCATTTTGGAGTTTCTTAAGATTATGCAGTATTTATGCTCACTAGTGACTGGCTTCACGAGGTATATCCTGGAGTTCTAGTGAGAAGTATTCACCAGTGGATTTCAACCGGGTCTGTTCTGAGATACTAACTCACTGAAGACAATGGTGGATGTGTCAGTCAATTTCGTGGATTAGTTGAAGTTAGACATTAACACCCTCGGATACCGATTCAGTGGTCTAGTGGCTAAGTGCTCGCGCTCGGGACTGATAGGTCCTGGGTTCCGTCCTCGCGAGGGGCAGAATCTTAGATGCACACTACTGAGAAGTCCCATACTAGGACGAAACGGCCGTCCATTGTTTTCAGGTTTTTCATGGTGGTCTAGCTTCAACTGACTCATGATTTCAACTAGTGAAATTTCCGAAATCTCCACAAAACCCGATCTGAGAATTCACTGGTTATTGAAATACCATGTTATTTCCGCTAAACATCTCAACTTTTAAGCAATGGTCTACTAATTCGAACTTCAAATAATTTAGTCTGGTCAATCCAAGTGAATATCACTTTCCAGTTTATGATAGAAACACGTTGGGTATTTAAAGAAGAATGAAAGACCATTCAGTGAGGAAATCATTTTCCTGACAATACTGTATATATTCGACCATTTGAACGATCAAATAACTGGGCTCAAAGAGAGCACAATTCAATAACTTATGCACTGAAGAGATGTTAGTGATTCGTTATTTTACATTAGAACGTTATGTGCAAAAATGAAATGTGCAAGCTGTTATTCTATAATCATCCTAATATATTTAATTAATGCTTTCGTCTATTGTTCTAAAGTTTCAAAGATATCAATTGAATTCTTTACCTTCCCCATGTTTATTACATGAAAAGTTATCTCTTATGGAATTGGTTTCGTCTTGTATTTTTGGCATTTATGTATTTAAACGCATAAACATTCCTACAAGAAGGCACCAAATACATATGTGCCACATAAACCATTTGATTTCTATGAGGGCTAGGATACTGTCCGGGTGGCCAAATAGAAACACATGGTTCTCTTAGGAGGCCACACCCAGAATCATCGACCTGAAGGTTTGATTCTCAAGGCAGTGAAGAAACATCAGGAGATGCAGTACCATGATAGCCGGTGACCAACGATTGGTTCATACGCCACTTGTTCTTACAGGATACTGGCGACCATGTGCACCATTGGTTTGGAATCAGGGTTATTCATGTAACTCCCTTAGGTAGATCCTGAATATCAACCAATCCGTTTAAAGCATCGAACATTCAGTTTTCGTCCTCTTAATTTCGTAAACAACAGTAGTGTCACTAGAAGGCAGTAAGTAGGACTTCCCTGACAAGGGTTGTATGCATGGGTTCTTGTGAGAGCATTTCGAGCAAGAGAGCTGACTATTCCCACAATCAGCCGTACCAGGGCATTTAGAGACTCTTCCTGGCAACATATCGATTATTACAAAACTTTTTGTTTGATATTTGGATCTCAGAAAGTTCTTTTGTTAAATGAATGAATAGGATCGTACAGTTTGAATAAATGGTAACTTTGATTAAGTTTCTCCATCTAAATTCTTTGTAATTCATCACAAATTAGTTTTTAAAAATATAAAATTCAATACTCTTAAAGAACTATGTGATAACATTTTTTTAAGGGTAACTTACAGGATTTTCTATCTTGTGAAGTTCTAGTTCCCCACGGACATATACACTTGTAATCACCACTTGGTAGATCTATACATTTTCCTCCATTATGACATCTGTGAGGATCTAACTCACATGGCATTTCTAATTATTGAATTATAAAGATAAAATTTATTAATAAACAGGAAGATATCATTAAAAGACAAAGATTTACTTATTATACTGTGGAAACGGTATTATACGTGTTAACAAGATGAATAACTCCCCCTGCAGCTCCTCCGGGGGCTAATGCCGGTCCCAAGCCCTGGATAAAGTAGGAGGGTTGGACGTGGGGTTAGAGATCCCATCCCACGGAAAACTAACTCGATAAAAAAACGCTAACTAGAAAAAAACAAGATGAATACATACAATTCAATAGGATATATAAACTGATGCAGAAATACTATTCAACAATATACTATCAGTGAAAAACATACATCTTTGAAATGTAGCTTTCAAGATGAATAAATTTTCAGTTATTTAGGTGGAGTTTTGTTCTCCGAGCTGGATGGTTTGGTCATGAAGCTTTCATCGCTGTTCTGAACGACAGCTTCAGCACAAACGTCTACCTGAAGTTTGTGCTGATTATGTCGTTTAGAAGAACGATGAAAGTTCCACGACCAAACCATCCAGCTCAGAGGACAAAACTTCATCAAATCATCCAACTGAGCTACAAATCTTCTCCACTATTTCAGTTATTTACCTTAGATCCTTATTGTTAGAGGAAATAAAAATGGTAGATTGATAATTTAGATAATATTTTATTGAATCATAAGTCTTAGCATATCTTCTCAACTTTGAAAATCAATTCAACTGGAGGCTATGACCGTAACCAAACTCGTGTATCAGTCTCTTATACAAGTGAGTAATGTTTACTGGGAATTTCATTTCAACCACATAAAATGAAATCCCTGATGAAAGTTATGTACATATATAGAGTTTCCACTGATTAAATGAACAGAAAAATGTTAGATATTGCACACAAGTTGAACATTGAGAAGTAGATGCACTCCGAATAAACGGACAATTATCCTACCCAGCTGGAATGTTAGAAACAATATGTCAGATTGAGCCTTAAAGTCAAAATAACATTGCAGTGTTTGCTATCCCGATCTACTGATATTCAGAAAATGTGTATATTTGTTTGAATGTATGAGGAAATGATTACATATTCCGCATAGTCATCTATATTTTAGCATTTGTAATTGTTACGTGCCTATATGGTTCATTCCAACCTTTGGACAGATGAATTGTTACAGTTTTCTTCATATATTCTGTACCTCATATAAGTGCCTTTTTTAATTAAGTTCTGATATGAAGAGAAAGGGAAATAAAAAGTTCGATAATAAGAAAAGTGAATTAGAAACATAAATGAATGTGTGAATACATCTTCCCAGTATCGTCAGTAAGTTGGTAAAGACACTTTATTCATTGAATATTTGTTTTATGCTTTATACATACGATTGAAAATTAACTGAATGCTTTAAGCAGCTTATTTAGAAAAAAAACACAGAAGCTTAAAAATTTCACTTCACATATAAATCTGCACAAGAGCGAAACTAAAAACGTCTAAACCATCATTGAGTTCTAGTGATTTGAATTGAATTCATGAGTCAATTAAAGCTAGACCATCATGGAAAACCTGGAAACACTCGAAGGTCATTTCATCCTAGTATGTGCACATCCACGACCTCAGGACTTCCGAACTCGCGCGAGAACGCTCAACCTCTAGACCATTGAGCTGGTATTCAACGGTGTTAATGTCTAACTTCAACTAATCCATGAAATTACACCACCGTTCACTATTGTCTTCAGTGAGTTACTATCTCACAACAGACTCAGTTGAATTCCACTGTTTATGAAGTCTACTACTACAATCTCCACCAAAACTCCTTTCTGATGATTTAAGTAAATTATGACTGGAAGTTGACGGTTATTGAAATAAAATCCTTTGAGAAAGTGATTACTGATAGGATTAACTTACTTAATGTGTAAACACAATCTAATGTTGATTTATCAAAATGTGTATTTTCTGGGCAATTACATCTGAAATGTAAACGAATAAAACAAACATATTTAATTACTTATTTAGTATAGTAAGAATTCTTAACTCTTAAATTATATAACACTCATATAATCGGTTTTATATTCTGTTAAGAATCATCCGTTTGTCGAGTACTATCAGATACATCCTACAATGATAGAGAACTAGGCAACTAGAACTAGGTTCGAATCCCGTGAGGTGGGGTCGTGGATGCTCACCGCTGAGGAGTCCCACAATAGGGCGAAACGGCCTTCCAGTGCTTCCAGGTTTTCCGTGGTGGTCTAGCTTCAACTGACTCATGATCTCAACTGTTGAAAGAACTAGAACTATTCAGTTGAAGAGGAAATTAGCAGAACATTCTGAAGGTGGGTAGAACAAACATTGAAGATATCATCAAATTGAATCATTAGATAAGTCATAAATTAGATTCTTAAAGAATAAAGAAAAAGTGGCAGATCAAAGAACTCATTGAACTGGGAATTAGAAGCAAATGGACAATATATGGTATAATAAGAAAGGAGAGCTGAGAACATATTAGGTTGGAGAATCTCAATCTGTAATTTATGCTGTCATGACGGGTAACGGGTGTAAGGAAATGAGTAAGTAAGAATCAGGTATAATACTTGCAAAAGGATTACAAATAACAGATTAACTAGTCATCACCCTAATTTTGTTCAAGAGTTTGATAATATAAAACTACTTTGAAGAGTCATTATTTCAGGTTTCCAGTAAACCATACCGATGGATGGTACTACAAAATCTCAGAGGTTGAATTATTCATATAAATCAATAGTGTATAATAAATTTCTATCAGACTTTAGAAATTAATCATTTTCTTGTAAGTATGGAAATTAGTAGATCATGAATTGACTTAGGTCAGATTTATATCATACGAAATTCCTATGATGGATGGAACTGCGAAATCGTTCATGGAGGACAATTGACAAACTCGTTCAAGGCAAAGATCGGTGTCAGGCAAGGTTGTTTACTCTCACTTTTCCTCTTTATCCTGGTGATCGACTGGATCATGAAGACGTCAACATCTGATGGGAAACATGGGATACAGTGGACAGCTAGGATCCATCTGGACGATCTAGACTTCGTAGATGATCTGGCTATTCTATCATACACGCAACAACAAATGTAGGAGAAGACGACCAGTGTAACAGGAGTCTGAGAAGTAGTAGGTTTCAACATACACAAAGGAAAAAGCAAGATTCTACGATAGAACACAACATGCACCAATCCAATCACAATTGACGGAGAAGATTTGGAAGATGTAAAAACATTTTTTCCTTTTTTTGTCTTTGTTTTTGATTTTTGTTTTTGCAGAAGAAACTTGTTGAAATCCCCTGTACTGAGAATTTTGTATTGTACCAAAACGTAATATTGAATATATCCATTAATAATAACAATAAATGATCATTGGTGAATACGGTGGATCAGATGCAGATGTGAAAGTGAGGATCGGTAAAGCAAGAGCAGCATACTTACAACTGAAGAACATTTACAGCTCAAAATAACTGTCAACCAAAACCAAAGTCAGAATTTTCAGTACAGATGTCAAGATAGTTCTACTGTATAGGGCGGAAACTTGAAGAACTATGCAAATCATCATCTAGAATGCATAAATGTTTATTAACAGTTATCTATGCAAAATACTTTGGATTCGTTCGCCAGAAACTATCAGCAACAACCTACTATGGAAGAGAACAAACAAGATACCAGTGAACGAAGAAATCATGGAGAAGTACTGGAAGTGGATAGGACACACATTCAGGAAAGCACCGAAATGTGTCACAAGACAAGCCCTCACATGGAATCCTTAAGGACAAAAGAAAAGTGGAAGACCAAAGAACACACTACGTCGAGACAGATATGAGAAGAATTGTATAGAAGTAGAAAGGAAAGCCTAGGACAGAGTGGGTTTGAGAATGTTATTCTGTGGCCTATGCTTCGTTAGGAGTGACAGACTTAAGTAAGTAAGATTGATTTACAATACCTTGAAAGATATTGACTAACACCCATGAGTTAATCACGTAAAATCCTTTCATCCTAACAATATCGTACTTAATGTTAAGTAATAGTTACGTAATTTTATTATGCCACAATCATAATTATCTGTCTTCATAACATTTTCCAGTTCATTGTTATTTATTTCCTGGCGTAGTTGCACATAAACCGATTTAAGAAAGAAAGCCAATACCAGTGGGGTCCAATCCATGTCGCGTGTGAGACAGTTACCCACCACAGACAATGAATGAAGGGTTGTGCAAGATCATGGATCAAGTGAAGTGAGACATTAACACCGTTAAGTGGTGGCTCAGTAGTCTTGAGGTTAAGCGTTCTCGTGAGATATTGAAGGTTCTGAATTCGAATTCTGCGTGTGGGAGGAGGAGTCCTATGCTAGAACAAAACGACCGTCCAGTGCTTCCAGATTTTTAATGGTGGTCTAACTATTTTAAGTTAATGTTGCAGATTTATTGTTCTGGTGAATT
Organism: Schistosoma margrebowiei; assembly: GCA_944470205.2. NCBI lineage: Eukaryota > Metazoa > Platyhelminthes > Trematoda > Strigeidida > Schistosomatidae > Schistosoma > Schistosoma margrebowiei. The sequence goes on along the minus strand of OX104026.1, from coordinate 43,205,260 downwards.
ATTTCAGGGGAGTTTTTTCTACGAGCCAAAGGATCTTATAAAATATCTTATGATTCTGATGGTTTGATTTATTTCTTTTTCCAGCTCATCTGTGTTCATATTCAGCTACAAATTGATTTAAATATCGAATTAGCATTACATTACAGAACAGTTGAGAACCTTCTGACCAATGATTATGTATGTTCCAATCTGCTTTAGAACATTGCAACAATGGATCAACTATCAACTCATATAAGATCAATATGATGACTTCCAGATCCTTAGATTGAGTATGATAGTGAGCTTTTGTATCCTTGAAGCATTTTGTTAGGCCAGGAAGAAACCTTTTCATTGTAGTCATAACCTATAGTTTAACGCAGTCATTTCCCAATCCTTCGGTATTTCATTTTCTTTTACTCCCAGTTGTCTCATTGTTTACCATACCTTGTGAATGGAATTTAAAAGTTCATCTTGTTATGTTATGCAATCAATATTTATCTAGATTTGTTGACTCTGAGTATCAATAACAAGATGAAGCAATTATATTGACTTCTAGTTATTAGAAAAATTATAAATTCAAATCAAGTCATGATTATAATTAACTTACAATTAGTTTTCAACTAATACTTACTTGTATGATCCTTCTTCATTGATACACTGACCTCGTTGACAAACTCCATCCACTTCACATTCATTAATATCTTAATATAAATAAAAACATCAAACAGTTGTCATTAACCATAATAAGAACATTAATATGCATGCTGAATTTCAGGAATCCAGTCGAATTCATCCTATGTATATTTGTCTAGTAACTCCACTTGTAGCCCCTCTGGGTCTACTGCCGATCCCAAGCTCAGATAAAGAAGGAGGGTCGGGCATCGGGTTAGCGACACCATCCTGTATAGAACTAACGCGCTAAAAACACTAATCAGAAAAAATAATTCAAACCATTTAAACTCTACCCTGGGAGTTAGAATGTCTTCAATCAGAAGAGTTATGACGTCTCATGGTGAAAGCCGAGTTCCTTCGGAAGTCACGAGTCTGATAGCCCTTCTGACAGCCAGAGCAACTATTAACTTAGGTACATGGAATGTTCATACAGTGTGGGAAAATGAGAGAGTCATACAAATTGCTGCAGAAGTGAAAAGACAAAACCTGGAGGTGCTTGGAATCGGTGAAACACAATGGACACAGATTGGATAACAAAGACTAGATTCAGGGGAGTTACTGTTATACTCTGGCCATAAAGAAGAAAATGATTCACATACACAAGAATTTGCATTAATGCTATATTCGTCTAGGATATGATCAATTGCATTTGTTGCCAAATTTTCATACGTAACTAAAATTGTTTGAACCAAGACGAAAATGACAAAGGAATGGGATTCAGTTAGCCGCTGATGAGATTGGACGATGACTATTTTACGCTATGACTGAGATGAATCACTGAATGTTGGCTGAGTAGATTAAAGATCAAGCTCTTTTCACGAGATTGAAGGTTTCGAGTTTGATCTGTGGTGGTGTGATCATGTATGTACACTGTTGAAAAACCTCACACTTGGACAAATACTCTCCTAAGTGTTTCATGGTTTTCAATGGTCGTCAAACTAAGATCAGTTGACGGTGTAAATAATGCAAAGAAAATTAATGAATAACAGCCGCAATATAATCACTACTTAGATCTCATCAGTGAGTTGGTTAAGACATACATTTTTCCTCTTTTTATAAAACGTACTATGGATGAATCAGAAGTGCTTGACAGCAAAATATTACCATAACAATAAAATATTTTTATTTTATTCACCAGATTCTTTTGAAAAGATTTATTGAGTCGTACAAACATGAACGGTCGTTTCATCCTAGTGTGGTACTCTTCAGCAGTAAGCATCCACGATCCCGTACGCCAGTGGGATTCGAACCCAGTACCTTTGGACTCGCATGCGAATGATTAACCTCTAGACGACTGATCTGGCATCCGACGGTGTAAATGTCTAACTTCAATCAATTCACGATCGTAGATACGCACTATTATGGAGTTCCATGCTAGGACAAAACGGCTATCCAGTTCTTCCAGGTTTTCCATGATGATCTAGCTTAGATCGACTCATGAATTCAACTATTAAAATACTACAATCTTCACAAAAAGTCTCCTTTCTGATAACAATCTGTTATGTTGATAATATTCATTAAATCAAAAACTACACCATTCATAAACTTGATATCTGTCTGTTCAAATAAAAATGTCATAAGTTAACTAACAAGACTAGATTTAACTTAGTAATCTGGTGGTGGTAACTCCTCCTAGAGTCCCTCCGGAGGCTACTGCCGGTCCCAGGCCCTGGCAAAAGAGGAGGGTTGGGCATGGGATTAGCGACCCCATCCCGTAGAAAACTAACCCGCTAAAAAAAGCTAACCAAAAAAACGAATCTGGTGATGGTAATCTATAAATATTCAAAAAAGGACTAATACCACATTTAGCATTAAATTTCAAACTTCTCACCTTTACATACTCCATCAATTTGTTCATATCCTTTTCCACAATGTGTACTTTGACAAATTTGACATGGTTCACCCCATGCAATTCCTAATGCATTACAACATACTTCATGAGTTAATGGAATAGCTTCATAGTCATATTGAGATATTCTATATTGCATTGGATTAACACATAATCCACGTTTCAATGTTATGTAACAAGCACCTGTTAGTTTAACTGTAAAAATGAACAAAACAAAAATGTAGAGAATAAATATCAGAAGGGATTTTATGGAGATCGTAGTAATTCCAGCAGTTGAGGTAGTAACAGTGAGGTAGTAACTCATTGATGACAATGGTAGATGTGTCGCTCAATTTCGTGGATTAGTTAAAGTTAGACATTAACACCGTTGGATGCCAGACGGCTAAGTGGTCTAGAAGTTAAGTGTCAACACGCGAGACTGATAGGTTCTGAGTTCGGATCTCGTGAGGTCATGATCGTAGATGCGCACTGCTGAGGAGTCCAACAATAAGACGAAACAGCCGTCCAGTGCTTTCAGGTTTTCCATTATGGTCTAGCCTCAATTGACTAGTGATCTCAACTGTTGGTAGATAATAAAGTCTAAACTAAACATTTCAGTAGTATATCTCTCTTTATTTTTCTTACAACTGATGAAATATCAAGTCTATATCTCAATTCATTTCAAATCATTTGAAGGTATAAACTTAGATCACTAATTCCTAACTGACTATTCCAATAGAAGTTTGTTCACTGTGAAATATTAAATTACAAGTAACTTCTGAGAACTATTAATGGACTAAAATTACACGTGTATTCTTAGTGCATAACAATTCAGTAGCTACATTGTACATATCTATATTCTTCTTATTGTAAGCTTCCATTTGATCTATGAATTATTGTTATACAATTTGCTGTTCATAAATTATGTTCAGTTTATTGATTACAATCTGCCATAATCACAGCCACTTTTGGGCTAGATCTTGTACAAATGTTATTTTCTGTTTTATGATGTGATTTGATCTGTTTGTTTAGTATATAAACCAAGTATGTATGAAATAAATGATTCATATAGTGGAAGCTGATATTGGTGTTGTGGACTCAACTGACAGCGTGCTAGGAGGACAAAAGACTAACAAAGACGCTAGACTGCTTATACCAGTCGAACGTCATTAGTTTGGCATAGTAATAAGATTGTATAGGTTGCATTTCGATTGGAGAATATATTGCGTAACAATTAGTCAGGCTTAAAGTCACAAAAAGCACCAAAGGATATTTATTAGGAAATAGAGTTATTTATTCTTCAATCTTATACTTTTTTTTCATTGGTATATAGTGATAACGCTTTGTCAGCAACATTACAGCGTTACTTGGTAAAATAGAAGAACCATACTATAATACCTAATTAGCAAAATGTTCAGTAATTGTCTCGGACTTCATTGTTCTTGCATTACTATACTAATTGCTTTCTGTTCCCTTTCTTCCTTTCTTGATCTTCCCAATCTTCTGCTGCCAGACATTACATTTCTGACTCGTGTTATATACTACTTATGTCAATATAAGTAGCACGCATCATAATAGTACTTTCATTATTGGAACTATGTAATAACATATATGTATTCAGATTATTTTGATAGATCCCTACGAGGCAACCAATATCTACTTTATAAAGTCTATTACTTTTTTTATTGTCCTTACTTGGAATCCTCAAGGCTAAAGGCGAAGAGGAAGACCAAAGAACATATTACCTTGAGAAATTGAGACGGATATGAGAAGAATGAACAACAATTGAATAGAACTAGAAAGGAAGGCCCAGGACAGGGTGTGTTGGAAAATGTTGGTCGGCGGCCTATGCTCCATTGGGAGTAATAGGCATAAGTAAGTAAGTATTAATGACCGTATTCTTTCGATCGATACGTAATTTGACCACGAATATAAGTAACTCAACTTGTCCTGCTCTATACAAAGACGTTTGGTGATCGGATACTACTGACAGAAAACTATAAACCTAGGTTTCATATTTATGCTTATTCAATGAACAGAGACAATAATTATGAGAATAGATTTCTTGATGTTCCTTTCTTTCCTTTTTTCAAATTTACTTCCCTGGATTATACTCATTGAATAACATCTTCAAACCCTAATCTTTTCGACTACTGCTTATACTTCTACTACATCTACCACTATGGGATTTGAATCAACAATTGTGTTAATATGGTATGGCAGCTCGATCTGATGTACGTACGTACGAAGTTCTACGTTGCTGCTGACTGACTGGGATGGATAAATAATATTTCGGCATTATAACTGATACCAGTTTATGTTAAAAATCCTAACTCTAATTTGTAAACCGAAGTTATAACTGAAACTCCTTATCATAATTCCTTATTTCAACCCATGCAACTGGGTGAATTTCTGCAAAACCAGATCACCATGGTAGCACTTGATGACCTTTTCTTCCTATTGTGGAACTCCTCAGCAGTGTGCACAGAAGCGCTTAACCTAGCTTCAATTAACTCATCATCTAAACTATTAAAATTACTATAACATCGTCACAACTAACTAATTATGCTTTGAGTATACTATTCAACATGTGTCATATTGATTATAACACAATAATGCATTTCACCATCATGGAAGATAATTGAAAAGGAGATCAATATTAGTTAAATAATCTTAATGAATATAAAGAGTCCATTATCAATACACATTAGAAAAAGTAGTTGAAAAAGATCACATACTTTCACATTTTAATCCACTATATCCTGTTCGACAAATACATGCTCCATTTTCACATGTTCCATGTTCATTACAATTATCCGGACATTGATCTTTTAATGATAAATGAAAAATAATAATGATAAGTAATTGGTTATATTTAATTTACAATGATTTGAATGATCTGTAATTTGTCAGAAGGGGTTTTGTGGAGATTTCAGAAATTTCACTGGTTGAAATCATAAGTCGATTGAAGCTAGACCACCATGGACAACCTGGAAGCATTGGATGGCTGTTTCTATATGTAGTCAGATTGTTGGTAAATTGATATTATAATTAATTCTCTCAAACATTGATTTTAGGTATAGGGAGTTGTAAAAATTTAGTTATGCAACTGGAGTTATATTATAAATCCTCTGTAGACAGCATCTATTACCTCATCAATATCGAATACAGAATCTTTGGATCTTTTAGAGACCTCATAACTTCTCAAGCTGTAGAGCCTAGATCCAATAGTCTAACTTCAATCAATTTAATGAATATTCTGATTCCAGTTGTGGTAGGTAATTATCCCATATCCACAATTACTAACGTCTACTAGAAGTGTCATCATATTAGAACTCCAGTAAACTAAAGAAATTTAAATATCTCTACAAAATGCGTGTACTGGCTTCAAGAGGTTTTTCTTGCAGTTCTAGTGATCAGTGACTACTGGAGTTCAACCGGGTATGTTGTTAGGTAGTAACTCACTGAAAAAAATAGTGGATGTGTCGCTGAATTTCGTGGATTGGTTGAAATTAAACATTAACACCCTTGGATGCCGGCTCAGTGTTTTAATGGTTAAGTGCTTGCGCGCAAGACTGATAGGTCCTGGGTTCGAATCTCGTAAGGCGGGATCGTGAATGCGAACTACTGGGTAGTCCCACAATAGGAAAAAACGGTCGTCCAGTTCATCCTGGTTTTCTGCGGTGGTCTAGCTTAAACTGACTCATGATCTTAACTATTGAAAATATCGTTTAAATGATAAGATTCAAGCTCTTTATAGAGAATATACCGGATTCTAAAAAGACATTCTTCGGTGAGATAAATTGATCTTCTATATGAATATTCGTCAATATTAGAAAATTGTCCAAAATTAGTTTCATTGGATTCTTTAAATAAAGTTTTATCATAGAATTTATGTACTTATTTAATCCAATTATGTAGAAATATTTATCCCCTCCTGGAGCCCCTCTGGGGCTACTGCCGGTCCCATGCTTGGATAAGGGAGGAAGGTTGGGCATGGGGTTAGCGACCCCATCCCGTAGAAAACTAACTCGCTAAAAACGCTAAGCAGAAAGATTTAGGAATATATTACAGTAATAATAAACCAACTATAATAATAAAGATTATAAGCAAAGATGGATAATGGTTAGCAGTGGAATCCAATACAAACGTTTCGTCCTATTTAGGACTTGTCAGTCGGATGCAACTGCATCTGAGTTAATGTTCACTCTGGAACTCGAACCCAGTACCGTTCGCTTCAATAGTCAACGTGTTATTCAATTAGCTACTGAGTCCTGATAATCACTTGCTTGTACAACGAGATGAAGTTTAATTTCACTTGATATTGTTTACTTGAATCTTCCTATTGTTGTTTAGGACTGAAATTGATCAATATCTTATTGTTATATGTGCGTAGTGTTCATATTACCTCGATATGACCTTCATTCACAAGCATTATAAGTTGTGATAACGCGATAGCGTCTGAAGCGAGTGGCATTGGTTTCGAGTCACAAAGTGAACATCAACTCTGAGATGCAGGTACATCCAGCTGATGAGTCTTAAATAGGACGAAACGCGCGTCCTGGATTCCGCTACTAGTCACTAAACTATCTTTGCTTAGGATGATTGTCACTTAAAATAATATCTAGTCAATCCACACCGGATGTACATATGCCAATAAAAGACTGATCAATTGAAGTTCTAAATATCAATAGGTAGATTAAAGTTAACAATACCAAGTGAATTTAAAACTTCATCCCATTGCACAAACAATTGACTATCAGGATTTAATAGTTAAGTGGATGATACGATGGTGTTAGGAATTATTTGAATTGAGTTCAAGTGCAAGAGTGAATATCAACTCTGAGATGCAAATATATTCAACTGATGAGTCCTAAATAGGACAAGACGTGCGTCGAACTAGATTCCACTTCTAGCCACTATTCATCTTTATTTAAAACGAGCTTATAAATTAAGGCTGTTACTAGTCAATCCACACAAGATGCATATATGCCAATATGAAACTGTTCAATTGTAATCATAAACATCCATCAAAGGAAGATACAAGTAAAACAATACACATGGCATTGGTCACCACACAGTGGTCAATCAATTGTGATTACATCTCAGTCCTACAGAAGGTTGGTCGCAGCCCGGATAGCTCAGTGGTAATGTCTCTGACTGTGAAGCTGGGTGAGACGGGATGGAATCCGTCAGAGAGCACCCGTTCCCTCAAGATTACAGGTACACCATGCTGACGAGTGCCAAGTAGCACGAAAGCTGGGTCCAGGGTATCCTGTCAACTACCTCCAACCAACATCTAAGACAATACCAAATGAATATTAAAACCAAATGAAATTTACAATGAAAGAACAAAAACAACAAAATTCTTGTCAAAGTCAGCTGATGAGCTTTTAGTGTGAAAGTATTTAAAGGTTAAACAAAACAACAAAAAAGAAAAAAATCTGAAAAAGAAAAAAACTTTTTTCAAAAAAGAAAAAGAAAAATTGATATTTTTGATGATAATTCACTAAAAAAATAAGTAGAATTTTTGTCAAAAGTGGTTGCTAATAATCGAAATAACAAAAGCACATGGTAACTAAGTAGTTGAAATTCATTGTTGACGGATAGAAACTAATTTGTAGTAATGCTATGAAAATGAACAAAATCACCTAGTGGGTTCCTTCAAGGTTCAGTACTAGGACCTCTTGTTTTCTTGATTTATATAAATGATCTGCCACAACGGATGTCGTCTGACTTGATAGTTTTTGCTGATGATGTGAAATTTCGGAGAGAAAGAGAGAGAGCGATACGCAACGAAGAGAATATACTGACACTTTAGGAGGATCTGACTCGACTTCAAAGTTGGGCAGATGATAACGGACTTACATTTAACACTTCAAAGTGTAAAGTAGTCCATCTGAGACATCTTGTAGACTACAGCTAAAACTTAGACAACTCCCCTCTAGAAGTATTCCAAGTTGAAAAAGATTTAGGAGTTCTGGTGCCCTACGATTTGAAGTCTTACGTTGACTTTGACAAAAATGCCTTTCGAGCAAACCATTCACTGGTAATATTGGGGCTCATTTCTGGCCAGTTTCACGAAACAACTTTCCATATAACCTTCAGCAGTTTTATGAGTACCCAGTTAGAGTACGGAGACATAATACTTCCTCCCTCACTTCAAAAGGAAAAGGACATTCTGGAACGTGTCCAACGGCTAGCCACGAAATCAATTCGGGGACTTAGGTTCAAGCCTTATGAAGAGCGACTCTAATCCCTGAACCTTTACCCGTTAGGGTATAGGCGACCAAATGGTCGACCAAATCATCCACCTCGGAGAACAAAACTCCATCAAAATCATCCATCTAAGCTACAAGTCTTTTCCACTTACGTCAATTACTGCATACTGTTTCCCACCTCAGTGTAAAATCCTAATACAAATTTGGTTGTAAGCAGCTTATCAGAAACCACGAAACATGGTGAATTCATATTATTCTGCATCACTGTTTGTTCTAGCTTTACCATTCTTAAGTTATGCTCAGTCTATGAATTACGGTCTCCCATAATCACAGCTAAATTTACTAGAACTTGCATAAATTTTATTTTCTCTTTTATGATGCGATGTGGTACGTTCGGTTTGTATATAAACCAAATATGTTTGAAATACACAATTCATATCTTAGAGGCTGAAATTGGTGTTCTGGACCTCTTAGGCAGGGCTAGGCAGGAAGCAGGACCGTTAAGGACTCTAGACTGCTCGAACTTGTTTTACACATCATTGGTCCGGTCAATAAGTCACTACTCTCTAATTGTCGGTGTCATTACGTTACACAAATAATAAAAATCTAATCTTTGTGAATTTTAAAACAGTGACTCGATGAAATAATAGCTGATAATAGAACAGCAAGTTATCGTTACAGTCTGTTGTGTGATTTTGACATAAGATGATTTGAAGTGATCTTACAATCAAACCTAAATCTTGATTTAGTGATTATTTTCACTCATTAACAACACCTACCTAGGATCTCAGGTGAACTGCATCATCTATTTTTAATGATATGAAACGTTACTACTCAGGTAATCAGATAGTAATTGACTTCTAGTTTAAATGAAACATTCACATTCACTGATGGTTGAGTAGTAGTGATGAATATCATGTTTGTCTAGTCCATAATGATGATCCAAATCTATCGATCAAGTACTCTTAAACCATAGTAAAGTATCTTTTCAGGAATTTATGGTTGTGTGTAGGTTTTTCTCTTTTTCCTAACTGATATTGTGACGTGAGCTACTTATATCGACGTGAGTAGTAGATAACGATAGTGATTATTAGAATGTCTGGCAGCAAAAGTTCAACAAGGAAGAACTGGAACACAAAGCGATTGGTATGAAAATGCAAGAACAATGAAGTCTGAGACGATTGACTAATGTTTGTAAAAGGAAAAGTCAAGCTTAAGACAAATGATTAACATTTTGCCAATGAAGTATTTACTGTATGGTTCTCAGATTTTACTGAGACATTTTGTAATTTCTGTGTCCAAATACATTTGGCTATCCCGCCTGTGTTCTCGTTCACTACAATATCATTTGTAAATTAGACTAATCCTTTAGCTTTTACGAATATACTTACTTACTTACGCCTGTTACTCCTGGTGGAGGTGTATAAGCCGCCCATCAGCACTCTCCGTCCAACCCTGTCTAGGGCAATTTCACAAATATATATATATATATATATATATATATATATATATATATATATATATATATATATATATTCTAATAGTGATTATTTTATAACATGTTTCTGCCATAGAGACAACAAGTTCTGATGATGTAATTATCATTGGAGTAGTTTATATTTACACAGAACACATTTTCTTAAACTAACATATGGTCAACTACACAGATGTTTATTTGCAATGCTTGAATAAATTACTTTTTCAGAAATAATGCCTTTAAGTAAATCAGTTTTATGGTATCCATGATAATAGTATTGATGTAATCAGCAGAAACTGAGGTAACCTTAATTGCAGAGGTAGTAGCAGTAGAAGTTGTAGTAATGGTATTAAGGATAGAAGTATTAGAAGTACCGAAAGCAATCATCACAATGAATAGTAACAACGGTTATAGCAGATGTTGTAGTATTAGTAGTCATATAAAAGGATGTAGTACTAGTGTAGTGTACACTACTTATGTCTACAGACGATATAGGTATTATGTAACACCAGTCAGAAAAGGAATGCATGACAGCAGAAAGCTATGAAGGTTAACTTGGAGTAAACGGTAACGGAAATAGAAAGGAATTACGACTTGGCAAAATCATACAGAATGTGAAAAAAGCAAACGATTGAATATCGCAGATGAATTATTCAATGTATGATCTTCATATTTTACCCGGAAATTCTATAATTATGTACCAAACTAAATTAGTCGTCCTCACTTGTGTTCTCATTCACTACTGTAGTAGTAGCATTCATAATGGTAGTCAGCATACCATTCATTTATTTTAAGGAATGCATCGTTTACTAAATGTATCCAGAAAATCAATATCCAATTCTTTTCAAAAGTGAAGATAAACAGACATGAATATCGGTCATATATTACAAGAATGACTGAACAGCATAATTATAAGAAGTTTCAAGGAAGCCATAATTCATGAAGTCATCAACTATTTTGTGTTATGGTACCAAAAAAATACAAACTTCTTATTTAGATGAAAGAGAACAACCATAGCTAATATCTGATAATCGAAACCGGCAATGAATATCTTCCCACTGTCTGATAGACTAACTAAACTTTACGCTTATACTTTGTTTAAGTTAGGATCTGTCTAATGAATATAACATGTAATGTAAAGTGTATGAAAAAGCAGAATCAGATACAGACGTAAAGGAAAGGATTGACAAACCAAGGATAGCATTCCTACAATTGAAGAACATATGGAACTCAAAACAACTTTCAACCAGAATCAAAGTCACAATCTTCATTACGAACGTCTCAGCAGTTCTCCTGTAAGTAGCTGAAACTTGAAGAACTACTACAACCATTATCAAGAAGGTATAAGTAAATATAAATAGTTGTCTACGCAAGATACTCAACATCCATTGACCGGTTACCATTAGCAACAGCCTTCTGCGCGAAAGAACAAATCAACTTCCAGCTGAAGAGGAAGTTAGGAAAAGACGAAGGATATGGTTAAGATTTACATTACGCGATTCATCAAACTGCATCACGAGGCAATCCCTAACTTGTAATCCTGAAGGGAAGTGTAAAAGTGGAAGGCCAAAGAACAAATATGAAAAGGATGAATAACAAGGGGAAAGAGCTTGAAAGGATTGCTCATGACGGGGTTGGATGGAGAATGATGGTGAGTGGTCTATGTTTCTTCACGAGAAGTAACAGGCTTGAGTAAGTAAGTAATTCTGTAGAATATTAACTATCAAACAAACTATTGACGTTATCGTTCAGTATATTTATAAGTATATGCATGCAAAATAGACTCACTTTCAGCTTGATCAAGTTGCATTGTATCTGATTCTTCATCGATATCCTCTTCTTTACAACTGAAACGAAGACGTCGATCAGAACAAATACAAGTGTTTGGTTTGATACATTCACCACGTTCACCACAATTACCGGCACAAACAGCTATTTTTTTCAATAGAGAGAAAAGTTTGAATAAAACAATAGTTGGTAACTTATTTCACAAGAGAGATCATTCAATGATTATTAACTTAGAAACAAACTTAACCATGTACAAGCTGGACGTCTTGAAGTGTACAATCGATTCGGTACACTATGTTAAAGTAATGCCTTGAGAATTTTCATTTACTTACTAGGATTAAATGAGGATTATAAATTGATGTCAGTTATTGAGGTTAGGGTTTACAGTTGGACACTAAGGTTTAGGAATCATAGTTGGAGTTTTCATTACGAAATGACATCAGTTATAATGTCAAAATATCAATTAACCATATAAATGAATGAATGAATTTCAAAAAAAAATCCAAGACCTAGAGTCTAAAATATGATTGCCTCATCCCTAAATTGAAGTTTCACCTTATTTATGAATGAGTAGACAAAGTATCAAACAGTTAGCTTAATCAATATCACAAGGAGGTTTTGTCGAGACTGTAGTAATTTAATAGTTGAATTCATGAGTCAATTAAAGCTAGATCACCATGGAAAACCTAAAAGCACTGGACGGCCATTTCATCCTCAGCAATGTGTATCCACGATCATGGATTGATTGAAGTTAATCACTAACAACATTGGTTAAGTATTTGCGCGAGATCAATAGCTCCTAGGTTTGAATCCCACTGAAATGCTGAATCGTGTACGCTTACTACTGAAGAATTTCATATTAGGATGAAGTGGCCATCTAGTGCTTTCAAGTTTTCCATGGTGGTCTAGTTTTCATTAACTCATGAATTCACATCATCAAATACAAACCACAATCAGATTAACTAAATTAACAAACATTTCAACTATTATCGAATAGTTTCTTAATATTTGAGGCGCCAAGTTGATATGAGACATGAAAGAGGAAGTAGAATATGCATCGGTGAAAATCTCAACATTTTTATGATTTGCCTTTATGTTCGATTTGCTATCTTATCACTTTGAAATACTTAACAAACAAAACTTTCTTTTATATAGTTACTTACTTACTTACTTACTTAGCAAATAATTTCTTTTTAAATCTTAACTAATAGTTGCTTAGCCTAATACCTTCATTATTAATTACGTAACCATTTTTAGAATGTCACCATGACAACTGAAGTTTTCAGGAAAAAATCCTTTTTTAAATAAAAAAATTAATCTATAACATCTTCATTTAATTTGGAGGGAAATAGACTGTTTTAAGCATTGACATTTACCTTTCGTTATTTGTTTTTGTTGTTGGTGGTGGTGTCATCGTCGTCGTAAGGATATTCAGTATAATTCATAAACAAATATGTAGTGTATCGGGTATTTAAAATTTTTTTTGTTTTTTGTCGTGAGGGGTGAGAAAAACGAGAACTAGAACATGACAGAAGTAGATACAGTAACAATATTCCTTAATATGTCGTGTTTCACATTGAAGTCATGTCTTATAATTAGTTTCATCAATATAAACCTGAATAATGTTGAGTATAAGGGATCATGTAGGTTAACTATAAGGTGATTCAATCTGTTATCGTTTCCTAGTGGCTGTTTACTGAAGATATAAATGTCTTATTTATTAGTTGAATTCAAAAGTCAATTCAAGTTAGACCACCATAACAAATCTGGAAGCGGTAGACATTTATTTCGTTCTAAAATCTCCAGAATACCCTCTTCTGATAATAATTATCATGTCTTCACTAGTGATAAACTTCAAGAGGTGTTTCTTAGAGTTTTAGTAAGGAATCGTGATCAAAGGAGTTTAACCAGGTCTGTTGTGAGACAATGGTGGATAGTAGCGCAATTTCGTGTATTGGTTGAACTTAGATATAAGTATCGTTGAATGCTGAATTAATGGTCTAGAGGTTTAGTTTTCATAGGTCCTGGGTTCGAATCTTGCGAACGGGATTGTGGATGCGCACTATTAAGGAGTCCTATACTAGGATGAATCGGCTGTTCAGTGCTTCCAGTTTTCCCATGGTTGTCTAGCTTCAATTAACTCATGAATTCAACTATGAAATTACTCAAATCTCCACAAAACTCTCGATAAAATATAAAATTTGTCTAGTGTTTTAGTGATGATCGAATTCTTGTAATTAAGTTTCATTGTGATCACTAGTTTAAGGGATCTGACCTCGTATTCACTAAATTTTGAAATCAAGTGACCTGAATAACTTGGTATTCATATCTAAGATATTTAAGTTGAATGATTCATGAATTCTACAGGAATTATCAGTTCCCTTAAGGATTGTACCTCTGCTTTTCTGATGAGTATTGACTATAACAAATGATAATGTTTTCATTATCGTAACTTTAAATTTAACCAAAAGGAAACATGGTATTACATCATGTCAATTTATGCTGAAAACAAACGTTATCAATGAAATGCTGAGGGTATCTGTTGAAATGTATGACTAAACATTCCATGTATCACTCTTCATATCTCTCCAGACCGATTTGCAATGGAACATACCATTGTTTAGAAAATGATGGTTTCGCATTTTATCACTGAAGAGACCAAGTATGAAAACAGAGAACGGATGTGAGCACACGAAGCATATGCAGGTAATACAATGTGTATAGATAGAAAAGTCAAATAGTTCCAAACTGGTTCTTATGTTATTCGCAATTTCAAGGTCGAATTAAATAATGTTCTTTTGATGTCGAACAACGGTAAGCATGACAAGGATGTTAATAAAGACAATGAGGTTAACGATGAAATTATCAGTAGTGATGCGAATGACCGTATCATACATCTCTTAGTAGTCATACTTCTAACAATTACAACTATAAATTAGGTTCCGATGGCTGATCATGATGAGAAGAATGATGTCAATAAACAACTATGGTTAACGTACTTCATGATTAACTAAACATAAACATTAAATAGGAACTTCGATTACAAGTGAGTCAAATATTCTAGGATGTTCTAGAATGTTCTATGATCCACTTTGCCTGTATTAGAATCAAATTCATTTGTGTAGCAGCAGTAGTAGTTCTGTTATTTAAACTTCTATTGTTAAAAGAATTGCTGATGAAGAAACTCAACTGCGTAAATAAAGTTAAGATATGGGTATCATTCAGGTCAACTGATTTTAGTGTAACAAACATGTTATAGTAAGCCCATTCAACTATTGTATTATTTATCTGCTCACTGTAATTTAGACAGTTAATCCACTATGTCATTTTCTATGTAAGTCTGATTGACTACATTTCTGCAACATCGATCTTGAATCTATTCTCCCAGTGGTTGTAATACACAGATAATCAATAATTTATCCATATACATGGATTTTTAACACGCACACTCTTGGTTTCCCTGTGTGTTTACTTAGTGTACGCTTGCTGATTTTACTAATCTTTATCAATAAACTATCTCTATAACTAATGTTCAGACTTTTGAATAATCTCGACTAAATCTATAATTCTACTAGGAGATTTAGCCTGCATTGAATACTCAATTAACAGGAGACTATTTATTGGAGTCCGATATAGAGGAATTTTCAATACAAACGTCAAGGCACTTCTACTGTAAGGAGCTGAAACTTGGAGAACTACAACAACAATTATCAAGAAGGTACAAGTATCTATAAATAGTTGTCTACACAAGATACTCAACATCCTTTGGTCGAATATCATCAGCAACAGCCTTCTGTGGGAAAGAACAAACCAACTTCCTGCTGAAGAGGAGTTTAGGAAAAGATGCTGGAAACACATAGGACGTTACGCAAATGATCAAACTGCCTGACGAGGCAAGCCATAACTTTGAATTTTGAAGGGAAGTTGAAAAGTGGATGGTCGAAGAGCATATTACGTCGAAAAATAGAAGTAGATATCAAAAGGATGAATAAGAACTGGAAAGAGCTAGAAATGATTGCCCATTACGGGGTTGGATGGAGAATGCTGTTGAGCGGCCTATGCTCCTTCAAGAGGAGTAATAGGCGTAACTAAATTAGTAAGATATAGAGGAATCTAGCCACTACAATGTTATGTAATCAATTTGTATGAATGTAAAAAGTAATGCAATTTAATGTACATAAATGGAAAGATCTTGTCAACAGGCATCCAAAAATAATAATAATACACCACCCTTTAAATATTCGATAGTAACCTATTCAAATGTAAAATAGTTTTACTAAAACAGGAAATATATTTACTGTACCTTTGCTACCTAGGGATACATAGGAATGTATCTTTGTTACCATAATCTTTCAATGGTTTATATGAATATATAACTTTTATTCATTATGTGAAAGGTAGGTATATAAACTTTCTAATGTCATATGGTTACAAATTTAACTTTATCTCACATGATAATAACTAATTAACATTGTGACCTAATTGATGACAGATTTAAGTTTAAGTTATTGAATCTTACTTGTAACTTGTTTCATTTGTTTGTTATTCAATTCAGTATTCAGTTACAGTAATACATTCAATCGAACGAAACGATCATCCAATGCTTTCAGGCTTTCCATGGTGATCTTACTTCATTTGATTTATGATATCAACTATAATATTCACAAAAACCGTTCTGATATTAATCAACATATGCTCAATAGTAACTGACTTCAAGAGGTATTTCTTACAGTTCTATTGAGAAGCAGTGATCAGTGGATTTCAATCAGATCTGTTATGATATAATAGTAACTTATTGAAGATAATGATGGATGTGTCACTCAATTTCGTGGATTAAATGAAGTTAGACATTAACATCATTGGAGTGCCGGCCAACTCATTGGTTTAATGGTTAAGCGATGGCGCGTGAGACTGATAGGTCCTGGGTTCGAATCTCATGATGCGGAGTCGTGGATGCGCACTACTGAAGAGTTCCACAATAGGATGAATTTGTCATCCAGTGCTTCCAGGTTTCCAACGGTGATCTAACATCAATCAGTTCATGATCTCAATCTGAAACATTTTTCTTTATGTCAACAACAACTTGTGTTATGTGTATGCTTAGTTAGAGAATCCATCATTTACTTTCAACTTAAAACTAATGATTTTATATCAGAATATCTAATTTTTAAAACAAAATGATGAAAACACTTTATTTTCCCATCTAAAGTTATCAGATATTCTTATCACATTGTGATGTGTTTCAGGGCTATTACGTAATGATATTGTTTTAAGTTTGTATTGACGTAAAACTAATAAGCTATTAATAATGATGGTAGTTATTTCTTCTTTTCTATTTAAGTAAGTGTTGGGTAACAATGAGAGGTAATCAGTAGGCATATCAATGATTACAATCTTGAAACAGTTAGGATTTTGTCTAGAAATATGCATTTGAATCATCTTGTACTGGAAAGGTGATCAATCAAATGTGATTACATCTTAGTCCTAAAAGAGGTCGGTCAGAGCCCTGATAGCCCAGTGGCAATGTCTCTGACTGTGAAGTTCGGTGATACGGGATGGAATCCGTCAGAGAGCACCCATTCCCACAAGATTACAGGTACACCTTGCTGACGAGTGCCAAGTAACACGAAACCCGGGTCCAGGGTTTCTTGTCGACTGCCTCTAATCATCATCTTATTTTGAGCTAGATAGTTTAAACATAAAAATTTCATAATCATTCCAGACAAAGTTTTGACACGGATTTAGTGGAATCATTTAGAGTTTACCAACGTGATCACTTGTGACTTAGGCAAGATGTTGCGCACCCAACTGAAAGATAAATTCATTACACTGCAGTTCACTCTATGTAGATTTAAAGTCAGGGATCTTATACTGTGGAAGTATAAAACTTGTGCATGTTAAATATTTTTGAGTAGGATTGTTTTCAGAACAATATTTATCAATCATGAAACAAATGAGTGAACAATATTAAGATAAAAGAGAGTGAGTACTAGGCGATTTTTAAATATTGATTGATGTGGCTATAAATGCGATGGTGGAAATGATTTGTAGCTCATGTGGATGATTTTGATGGAGTTTTGTTCTCTGAGATGGATGGTTTGGTGATGGGCTTTCATCGTTCTTCTGAACAACATCATCAGCACAAACGTTAGATAGAAGAAGTTATAAATATTCATGGACTGAGGTTGCTGGAATATGTGTTGCGTAAGCCTGTCCACCGGCAGCCTCGACGGAACATGATGGTTAGTGTAAGAGTATGGTGAATGAAACCTAGAGGTGACTTTAGTTCAAGATGTTGTTGACTGTTTTTTTGAATCATAGAGAATAATACAAATTACCTGGTTTGGTTTTACATGATCATCGCAAACAATGGTCAAAGATTTATGTGACATAACTCGGAAAACTTTTTGAAGGCTCAGATACGTTCAATTTTTTATGCCACCCTAGAGTTCGAGCCCAAGCAATTATTTATACATCCCCTCCAATTCCCTCTTTTCGAACCATATTCTTTATGCTTAGCTTATGTATTTATGATTGTTACTGTATAATTTCTATCTTTTTGCCATTCGTCTTAATAACGGAACGTCTTCGTACTAATGTGGTATGGTAACTCTGATCAACGTACATCTAAGCGATACTCTACACATTCAACTCGAGTGAGGTTCTTTCAACATACTGATATTCATACAAAAACTATGCTGAAAATTCTCATCAGAGTATACATATTATTACAACATCTGACAAACATCATTTAATTAAGCCATAAAGTAGAAATTCTTTGAATAATATTCTTCCAATTCAATCTATTTAAATGGTAAAAATGATAATTATCCAACAATTTTCTCCATTAGAAGATTTTTCAACAATGAAAACTCAATACTCTACAAACAATTTGACCTATTCAAACATGATGTCATTTAAACAATGTAAAAGAATTCAAATTTTTCATAAGAACCAATTATTGTATGATGAAGTAGCATATTTACAACTGTCTGTTAACCAAAAACAAAGTCAGAATTTTCAATACAAATGTCAAAATAGTTCTACTGTATGAGACAGAAATTTGAAGAACTATGAAAGCCATCATCTAGAAGATACAAGCGTTTATTAATAACAGTTGTCTACACAAAATACTTCGGATCCGTTGGCCAGATACTATCAGTAACAACCTACTGTGGGAGACAACAAACAAGATAACAGTGGAGGAAGAAATCAAGACGAAGTTCTGAAAGTGGATAGCACCCAACTGCGTCACATGGAAAGCTCTCACTTAGAATCCTCAGGACCGAAGGGGGAGGGGAGGAATACAAAAGAACACATAACACGGAGTAATGGAGACAGACATGCAAAGAATGAATATGAATCGGATCGAAGTAGAAATAAAGGCCGAGGACAGAGTAGGTTGGAGGATACTGGTCGGTGGTCTATGCTGCAGTGGAAGTAAGAGGTGTAAGGAAATAAATCAAAGATGTCATCTCCATTTACAATGATCATAAATAACATTGAGTAATAATCATGTCACGTTGAGTTTCATACCTCTTGGTTGTTATGAAGTATCTCAGCTTTGTTTATCATAAGCAAAATGTAAATCGAAACATAGAACTTCTCCTTTTTTTGATTTGCTTATTCTATTGAAAAAACTTTCTTTCCTAAATCGGTGCTTGTTGTCAATTGATGATTTACCGAATGAATTTCATTCCATCTGTCAGGAAATTCCTTGAAATGTCAATGGATATTTTAAAGAAAAAACCAGATGTGTTTTACCCCTAAGCTGGTTGGAAAATTTTTCACGTTTTTCCTTGGGGAAAAAAACTTATTTATTTTGTAAAACCTATTTTTGTCATCTGTCGTATGGTGTGTACTACTGATGTTGACATATATAAGTAGTCTGTATCATTAATCGAAAGTGAAATACCTGGCAACAGATAGTTAAGAAGATTAAAGAAAAGAAAAAGAGAACAGTGAATGATTGTTATGGAAACGAAAGAACAATGAAATCAGATGTTAATAAGACATTCTGATTGTTCTGACGTCAGAACAGTTGGAAATCTTGACAACAGCCATCGAGATATCATGCAAACATTCTGATTGTTCCCATTTGTGTTCTTGTTCACTATGGTTGAAATATCTGAAATCATACTATTCATAAACTGATCTAAATGTTTTATTCATCTATTCACATTTATTCTTTACATTTAAGAATGAGTAAATAGTTCTATTTTGATCAAAGTATATTTGCAATGTAGTTGTATTACGGTGTGTGCTACTTAAATCAACATAAGTAGTGCATGACGTTTGTCAAAAACAGAATGTCTGGCAGCAGAGCGACAAGAGGATTGCACAGTAAAGAATGGAAACAAAATGCAATTTGTACGGAAATGTAAGAACAATGAAGTCTGAGTCATTATGAAACGATTGATGGACATTTTGAAAATTAAACATTTACTATATGATTCTCAAATTTTATTGAAATGCTCTGTGAGGTTGTGCTCTATTACATTCGATAATCCCCACTGGTTTTCTTGTTCACTACAGTATGACCTATTGTAAGTTGAAATTTACCAGCTAATTCCAT
Source organism: Schistosoma margrebowiei (assembly GCA_944470205.2). Lineage (NCBI taxonomy): Eukaryota > Metazoa > Platyhelminthes > Trematoda > Strigeidida > Schistosomatidae > Schistosoma > Schistosoma margrebowiei. The sequence goes on along the minus strand of OX104026.1, from coordinate 43,184,720 downwards.
TTATAACTTGTTAACTTAGTATACAAGTCTGAATAGCCTAATATCAGTCTATATAATCCGGGTTTATAATAATAAGTAATTCAGATTGTCTAATTAACGTTTTAGTAAAATCTTCAACAGTCAGTGCATCTTCGGGTTAGTAGACTGTAGAAAGACAAAACAGTTAACAATCAAAGAGCAAGAGAATACTATAGAACTAACTCTTAATAGAACACTCTTTAAAGATGTACACACCACTTCAAATATCTTCTACAAATTAGCATTTAGCAAGAATTGATAGGACTTTTGGAGAAGCACTGAACAAAGTTTACTTTGTTCTCTTGTAAAACTACACAATTATCAGAAGGGGTTTTGTGGAGATTTCAGTAATTTCAATAGTTGAAATCATGAGTCAATCGAAGCTAAACCACCGTGGAAAACCTGGAGTCATTGAACGGCTGTTTCGTCCTAGTATGGGACACCTGGGTTCGAATCTTGCGGAGGGCATGATTGTGGATGGGCACTGCTAACGACTCATGATTTCAACTATCGAAATTACTAAAATCTCCACAAAACCCTTTTCTGATAATAATCATCTGCTCACTAGTAACTGACTTCAAGAAGCATTTCCTGGAGTTCTAGTGAGAAGCCGTGACCAGTGGTGTTAAACCAAGTCTGTTGTGAGATATCAGCTCACTGAAGACAATGGTGTACGGTGGCGTAATTTTGTGTAAACTAGACAATTGACAATCCAATCACACGTTAACCAAAGGACTTTCATCTGTCAGTGAGAAGTAATTAGTCATTATCCTACTTCATACCGAAAAGTCATCGTTATAAGCTATTGATAAAAAATAATGGTGAATGACTTATAATCAACATTTTGGTTTCAAGCAATTTTAGTTATTGACATAGATGGTTTTTGGAGTTTTTTTATTTTGATCTTAAGTTTTATGACCGAATAACGTCAACTGCAGAATGATTAAAAATCTGATATGCTTGAATTCTATTACAAGTTCACCTTACTCGGTAAGCTGAAGGAATGTAAAAGATACAATGAAACAATAGGCTAATCTAATCCGTTTTCTCTGGTCCTGCTAACTAGATTAAGAAGTCCTGATGAGGCGTAGAAAATGTATTCTACCACCAGCCAGAAAATACGAGGTAGCTAAGCACACAAATCAATAATAATAACGCCCTTGGGAGAGCCACAAAATAGAGTTTAAAAAAAATTCCATCAACCAATGACAGTCAAGGAGTTCTGAGTGGCAAATGTAAGCTGTAGGTCAACAAAGCGTCTCTTGGTGCGAAAACATAAAATTCAAATTTTCAGAATAAAATTAGGACTTTTTTCAAGTGAGTTCCGGGGATCTAACGTCTTCAACAAAATCACAACAAGACATCTAGCTAACAGTTTATATTACCTCAAAGTTTATCAACTGTTCATCACAGTACTTCCAATAGGATTCATAAAAATTTTATCCAGCCTCTCAATTTATGTTGCTCAGTCAGTCAGTAACAACGTAGAACTCCGTACGTACGTAAATCATTTCGAGTTGCCACACCACATTAGAACAGAAATGCAGTTGTCAATTAAAATTCCATAGTGGTAGAGGTAGTAAGAGTATAAGCAGTAATCGCAAACACTAGAGTTTGAAGATGTTATTCAAGAAGTATAATACAGTGAAATAAATTTGGAAAGAAAATAAGGGACATAAAGAATTCAGAAGATTAGAATTTGGGAGAACACAAAGAGTGAATGCACCTCCATCATTGCAAATGATTATGAGCCATGTCATTCAGGGTCTCTAACCATCGGTAGCAATCATCTCACAGATCCCAACCAGGTAGTCTACACCTACCAACATGACACAGACCACTTGTCAGTGACTTCATGGACTTGTGCCATGTTTTGATCTGGTCGCCCCTACATCTCTTCCAACTTATTCCTACACCACTGAACATCGCACGTCGAGGCAGTCGGTCGTTGGGCATACGTAACACGTGTCCCAGCCATTTCAACTGATGAAGTTTCACTACATCCTCAATTGATTCGCCATACATACCTAGTACCCGTTTCCTAACAAGTGCATTACTTACTCGATGGTCTCAGGATATACGAGAAATGTTTTGAAGACACTTATGATCAAATACTAGTGACCTAAGAATATCCTCTACTCTTACCGGCCATGTTTCACTGCCATAAAGTAGGACGGAACGAACTGCTGCGCAGTAAACACGTCCTTTGGTTGGCAGACGGATATCTCGCCTACGCCATAAATGACGCAAGTTGGCAAAAGCTAGTCGAGCCTTCTGTATCCGTGCTGAGATTTTGTTACACATCAGACCACAAGGGTTGATGAGACTTCCAAGATAATTAAAGCGGTCGACACGCTCAACTACTTCACTCCCTATCATTAATTCGGGTGTCGATGCAACCCAATTTAAGTTTTTACCATTACACTATTCTATTCATGACCATCATTCTGAAGGACTAACATATTTGTGTATAATATATTGCTGAGTAATGACAAATGTTATATGCATCTGATCGTTTAGTGCTGATTAGATTCTAATAATCACGTTTTAGTTTAATACAGTTTTTTTAGATACCATGAATTAGCTAACCATTTCATTGCGTATATCAGCTAAATTGAAATGGTCATTAACTATATGATTTATTACTTAACATAAAGATATATTCTGACAATTTTAAAACAGATCTATATTTTCTTGTCGTTTATAATCAAGACTGAGTCTCAGCGCGAACAACAAAATTGCGATTTCAATGATTTATTTATTTATTTATTTGGACACATAACTATTGATACAAATTGGCACCGATTACATATGAACCACACAAGTCAATTAGTTTATGTGTGAGCTGTGATACCACCCGGGTGTCCAGACCATGTGGTTTTCTTAGGGAGCCACACACATAGCCTTTACCCTTAAGGTCTGATCCACAAAACAGTGGAGCAACATCACCCATGGTAGTTGGTGACCAACAATAGGTTGGTACGAAATTTTTTTCCTTAGAATTTTGAATGCAATGTGCACCATTGGTTAAGAATCAAGGTTTTTCAACTCCCCTAGATAAATCCTTCATATCCACCAACCCCGTTAAAGCACCGGACATTCGCTTTTCATCCTCTTCGTTTTGTAAACAACAATAATGTCGTGGTAATTCAGTGATTAGGACATTCATGTTAGTGATTGTATATGCGTGGCCTTAAGAGATCATTTCGAGAGGGGGAGCTAACTTTCCCCACCCTCTGTCCATTCCAGGACTTTTAGGGATTCAAACTATGATAAACTATGAATCCTCCATTGATCCTCGTCTAATCACAATATAAATATATTAAGAATATTGATAGATTTCTTTCTAAATCTATAAAGAAATGTCTGAAGCAACATGTTTCTATTCTTCAGTATTTTCTCCATTCATCTAATGCTGTTTGTTAGTCGAATAGAAGAGTATCATGTTTTTACCATATTTCGTTGATAAAATTCATGTTTTCCACTTTATGATTTACATATTAGACAATTATGTAAATTTACTTGTTAATATCAATTCCATAAGTAGAAGAAAAAAAGTCGAATTTACTTTTTCAGTAATAAAATAACAACGAAATGAATATTTCAATTAGACAAGTTGATTCTTATATTTAGATTAGCTTTATTTCATCTTAATACATTAAAAAAATGAGATAAGATTAGTAAAGATTGATTGTAAAATAGAAATGGAATCCAGTTTTTTAAGCGCGTTTCGTCCTATTTCAGACTCGTCAGCTGGATGTAACTGCATTCCAGAATTGATATTCACACCAGGACTCGAACCCAGTACCGTTCGCTTCAAATAACAATGGCAAGATACAAACATAACAAGACCAAGGGAATTTAAACTTCACCCCATTGCACAAACAGGTGGCTATCACAACTCAGTAGCTAAGTGGATAACGCGATAGCGTTTGAAGCGAACGGTATTGAGTTCGAGTCTCAGAGTGAACATCAACTCTGAAATGCAGGTACATCCAAACTGACGAGTCCCGACTAGGATGAAATGCGCGTCAAACTGGGTTCCAATTGCTAACTACTATCCATCTTGCTTAAAAAGCTTATGAATTAAGGCTATATCGAGGCAATCCGCACAGGATGCGCATGTGCCGATATGAGACTGATTAGTTGTAACCCTAAATAATAATGGGGAGATAGAAATAAAAACAACACCAAGTGAATTTGAACTAAGATTAGTTTAAATTTTTAGTAAAATTCAATAAACTTCACTACGCCATACTGAGAATCATCATATTCTCCGGAGTTCTTTTGAGAACGTATGACTAGTGAAGTTGAATTATGTTGAATGTGAAACATTTATCCACTAAAGAGAAAGGAAAATGATCGTTCTGTATTGTAAATTGAATAAACTTTGATTAACTTCGTTATTGCGACTTCGATAGTCTGGACGTTAAATGTCCGTAGATAAAACCGAAGATCCTGTGTCTGATTCTTGAATGAGAAGTTGGGAGTGCACATTGGTAAGGAGTCTAATACTGACATGAAACATTCCTCCATTGTTTAAATGTTCTCATTGGTTTCCTAAATTAGATTGGTTCATGAGTTCAAAAAATAGATTTTTATTCATTGAGTTAGTAGATTTATTCACTGGCTATTCACGAGATATTTATTTCATTTAATAATCGTTTAATCACAAACTGACAGTCGTTAAGGACTACCATTCAGCCACGAACTTATAAACCAACCTAAGTTTTTGAAATCTTCAGACAAATATGATGACTTTGAATTCTCTTTAATAGTCGAATCCATGAATAGAAAAAAGTTAGACCGCTATTGAAAACCTGGAAGTACTGGACATTCATCCCGTTCTTGTATGGGACTTCTTATCATTGCGCATTTACGGTACCGCACGCGTGATTCAAACCTAGGATCTTAGGTTTCATGCGCAAACAATCAACCTCTAGATCGCTGAGCCAGCATCCAACGGTGTTAATGTCTAACTTCAATCGATCCATGATCTTTCACAACCCTTCATCCAGTGTTTGAAGCGAATGAATGTCTATAACCGACAAGAACTGAACTCCACTGGTTAAGTCTTTTCTTCTAGAACTTCATGAAATCCATCATGAAGTTAGTCACTGCTGAGTACATGATGATCATTATCAGAATGGATCTAAGACGAAACAGGTGTCCAGCGTTTCCAAGTGTTCAATGGTGATCTAGTTTAGATCGACTCATGAATTCAACTATTAAAATTATTACAATCTTCACAAATTTTCATTCTGATCAGACAAAAAATATTAATTCAGTTTATTTTTTATTTTAAGAAAAGAAAACGATAAAGTAAATAAACTCACGTATTATACATGGTGCTCCAATACCATTTCTCCAACCTGGACAACATACCGGTTGTCCATTGTATTTACTGCATATATGACTGTAAATAAAGGGAAAAATGTACACTTCATGAAATGAATAAAATGATACTCATTTCTAACTTTATCTAAACATTCGTTCACAATATCGATTTTATATTACAGAATGGCATGGAAACAGAATAGATTGCGTAATATAGACTAGTTGTGAATAAAGCTCAGTAGTAAGAATGAAGATTTTTAACTAATTTTTTGTGGAAAAGAACCTTTGAATAGTACGGCTTCCGTAAAGCATTAAAATTTTGATTTAAAAGACAAGATACGATTTCATCAGAAATCAAACTCAGGATCATCAGGAATCTCATGTATTGAATAACTAAGGTGATACATAGTGGTTTACAGTTCTCTAGTATGTCTATTCAATCCATCATCTAACTTTATTGATGATACCTACCCAAAAGTTATTTGTTTGACTAGAATGTCATGAATTTGTTAGCTTAGTGAAGAAATGAATAATCTTGAAAAGATTCGACTTTATTTACAGATTATTTATGTTATAACTTGTGAACCTGTGTGCCCTGTTTATTGTATAACGCAAAGATACCGCTAATCAGAGAGCAGCGAATCACCGATCGAACCAGTGACTCATAAAACACTTGCGAGCAGCCTAGGGTACTGATTAGTCATGCTTTCCGCCCAGCCCAGCCAGTTAAGTCGAGAACACTGATCTCAGCCTCTGCAATATAAATCATGTATTTCAAACATACTCGGTTTATATATCAACCAGCCAGACCACAACGTACCATAAAATAGGAAACAACATTTGTACAAGATTTAGTCAAATGTTGCTGTGAATGTGGGAGATAGTAATTAATAGATAGGCCATAACGCATGAATGGTAAATCGTATAGTAATAGTCTATGAGTCAAATTAAAGCTTATAATAAGAGCGGCATGAATATGAACAGTTTAGTTACATAACAATTACACGATAACAATATACTCATAGTATAGGTCGATAAATGGATCTCAAAATTTATCATTCATTTATTCTTATATGGATATAACAATTTATTTAAATAGTAACAGTACACGTCAAGATAATGTTTACACTTATTTATTGTTATCAAGATATGGCATAATTAATAATCGAAATCTCTGCTTTATCATTCAGGCTTGATTTGTCATTTTTGAAATGTCTTCGGGTATTAGTCATCCCATAGATCTAGTCATGTTAGATCTCATGTTCGTATTTACGAAATTTCCCATTCATTCACATATTCTAAACTCAATTCACAATGATGCAATTCATAAGAGTAGTAATGACTGAGGTGAATTTGAAAGCCTATTTGAATGTCATTTCACGATTGCTGGTTATAATAATCTAATATTTTTTCCATCTATTTGTATTCTGGATTACAACAACAGTTATAAATCTAGAAAACCAAGATTATGGGACGAAAAGCAACTTAATAAATAGAATTGTGGTGTGTGCTACTTATGTTGATATAAGTAGTATATGATGTTAGTCGTGAACAGAAGTTCTGATGGCAGAGAGACAAAAGGATCGAACAGTAAAGAATGGAAACAGGATGCAATTTGCATGAAAATGCAAGAACAATGAAGTATGAGTCATTTTGATGGACATTTTGCAAATTAAGCATTTACTTTATGATTGTTAGATTTTATGAACAAGTCCTGTAATTTTGTGATAAATACATTCGATTGTCCCCACCCGTGTTCTTTTCACTACAGTATTTCTGTGGCTACATCTTTAGTGAACGAGGACAGAAGTGAGGAGAATCAGATTCATTTGAACACAATCTTAGTAACATATAAGATCTGTACAGTAAATAGTCCATTTGCAAAATGTCAATCGATTGTCTCAGGCTTCATTGTTCTTTCATTTCCACACTAATCATTCACTGTTTTCGTTTTATTCTCTTCGATCTACTTAATCATCTGCCTCCAGACATTTCAAAATCGACTGATGATGCAAACTACTTATATCTGTTGACATTAGTGGTACACACTACATTACTATTCAAGTGATTTTGGTTACTATGACTTTCACTATCTAATAAATGGAAATACATTCTGAATACAACATTGAATATTAGGGCGCTCTTTTCTATAAGCAATGATGGGTAGTGGCTAGCAGTGGAATCCATTTTGACGCGCGTTTCGTCCTATCTGGGACTCGTCAGCCGGATTTACCTGCATCTCAGAGTTGATCTTCACTCTGGGATTCATCATTGCTTACAAAAAGCTTGTGAATTAAGGCAATATCAAGGCATACGCACAGTATGCACATATGCTAATAACAAACTGATCAAATGCAGTCTTAATCCGCAATGGGATACAAGCCAAACAATACCAAGCTCTTTTTTATAGTTTATCTCGACTATACACACAATTAAATTGGATTGAATTTCTCATGCATATTTAACTTTAATGAGTATACAGAAACAAAAGTTCCCGAAATACCTTATCACTTTACATTTCCCAATGGATAGTAAACAATCTGTAGTAGAACTGACATATTTTTCTCACGATTAAAATACTTTCTTAATTGTTTTATTTTTTTGTTCTCCTAGCAACTACGGATACGGTATTCACTTATTATTTTGGTAGGAATTTTCATAAATCTCCCTAAATAATCAGTTTTATACATGGTGTTCTACATGAACATTAAGACAGTTCTACTGTAAGGAGCTGAAACATGGAGACCTACCATAACCATCATCAAAAAAGTACACATTGAGCATATGGACCAGGACCTTTAATAACCTCATTTGGGTCAATCTTGGATCGTGATAAAATCATTTCGTCAAAAAAGTACAAGTATTTATAAATAGTTGTCTACAGAAGATACTCAATATCCATTGACTGGAAAGCATCAGCAACAGCCTACTATGAAAGATAAAAAACCAGGTTGTTGAAAGTGGTTAGGACATATATTTCGAAAACCATCAAACTGCATCTTGAGGCAATCTCTAACTTGGAATCCTGAAGGGAAGTGGAAAAAATGAAGGCCAAAGAACACACTATATTGGGAAATAATTATATATGAAAAGGGTGAATAAATACTGCAAAAAAATGGAAAGGATTATCCAGGACACAGTTGGATGGAGAATTATGTTGAGTGACCTACGTTCCTTCACATGAAATAAAAGTTGTAAGTAAAGTAAGTAAGTTCAATAGATGAGATCATGAGTCATTTGAAGCTAGACCACCATAGGAAACCTGAAATCACTGGACGGCCGTTTCATGCTATTGTGGGACTCCTCAGTAGTGCGTATGCCCGACCATACCTCGGGCGATTCCAACCCAGGACCTATCAGTCTCACGCGCCAGTGCTTAACCACTAGACCAGTGAGCTGGCCGGCATTCCAACGATGTTTATGTCTAACTTCATTTAATCCACGGAATTGAGCGACACAGTCACCATTGTCACCAGTGAGTTACTATCTCACAACAGATCCTGTTGAACTCCATTGGTCACTACTTACTAGAACTCTAGGATATACATTTCCACAAAACCCTTTCTGATACTAATCAACATATGCTCAATATTGACTGACTTCATGAGGTATTTCCTACAATTCTATTGAGAATCAGTGACCAGTAGATTAGTTGAAGTTAGACATTTACATCGTTGGATAATCTCAACTATTGAAATTACTACTATCTCCACAAGAACTATTCTGATATTAAAGTAAGTAAGTATCAAATTATGAATGAAATAAAGTTATAACAAGAAATATCCCCTAATCCATTGAGTTCACGGACTTCCTTTACGATAATCTTCATACAACCGATAGGTCAAAGAACATTCTATAAATTGAAGTTATCAACCAAAACATTAAAAGGTCAAATTCCTTGCAATTTAGACTGATATCACATGGCCAAATAGATAAAATACCAAAGAAAAAAACAGACAAACAAACAAAACATTAAAGTTTATAAATGTCAATAGATTTCATGATTAGAACAATCTGGTTTTGTAATTGATTTATAGGGTAAAACTAGACTATCAAGATGAACCAATCAGAAATGAGAAAACGATTTCCTAATTTTTGTGCAAAATTTTAAAATTGGATGTGTTTCCATCTTTGAACATAGAAAATACAATTCATTAAGTTCTAAGCAACATCCAGAAGTACCACTCAGTGCCCATCAACCAAAGCATACATGATAGTAAATCTTTGGGAAAGTTAGTAATCATGACGTACCTAGGAAGCAAGAAGCATTTGATGTATATGTGAACACATGAAACTGGAATTAAAATACAAGATTTATGTAATGGGAAAATATCTGGAACTTAAGAGAATCATCACCCCCGACAAAAGTTAAGCTATTCAGCAGTAAATTTAAAGCATTTATGTTGTACGGGATTGAATCTTAGAGAACAATCAATGTCATCATTAAAAAGTTACAGGTATTTCAGGTATCTGGCTCAGAGCTAAATATCAAAAACATGAGTAACAAATGACAGTAACTGAAAAGGTTTTGGTGACCCATTATCTGACTCCATTTAAATCATAGGATGAATGCTGACGAAACATACATTCCGTCAATAGTCGTATATAATCATCAACTTAGATCATGTTAGTGAATAACGGGATTAAATAAGTCAAATACAAGAATGAAGTTTAAATGAGTACATTTCATATAATCGTTGATCTAAACAAATAATTAGGGAGGAGGAGCGATGAAAACGAAGAGGAGAAAGAGAAGTAAAATGGATTGAAGAAGGCATGTGAGCCAACTCGACTTAACCAAGCGTGAATCAATATTTATAGTCAGACAAAGATAAGTTACAGACATGTGATTAGTAAGATAGGAAATGTACACACATACGATTACATAATAATATAGTCTATGTCGACAAGCGAATAATTAACAAGATCAAACTGTGGCTCAAGAAGAATGAATAAGTAGACCGGCTCGGTAACTAGAATAAGCTATGTGTGTTTGACATAACAACCGACGCTACAAGGTAAGTCCAGAACTGAGTTGATTGCAGATTTTGTGCACGTGGCAAACACCTTAAGAGGGGTAACACGTTAAGATAATAAGTAGTAAATGCAGTTGATCACACTTCATTTACTTTGAATAAAATTCATCGTATACAAATATGGGGTAATGTTTAACACAACTTAAAATTTGTCCGTCTATGTAATACACCATTTTGAATTGAAGTCTTGTTTTAAATTTAACCTCTACTTAATTTTCAGTTTGAATCATAAATTTTCAACGACTGTTGGAACTTACGGATATATGTTAAGTTGAGTTGACCGTAAAAATGCGCACCTCATCTAATCCCACGGATTTCCATCTCCGGCGGTAAGGTCCTAACAAAGTGCGAAGCTAACACGAAAACTACTCACAAAAATGTCAAGGGGTTATATCAGTTTCCATTTCATATGAATAAGGTTTTTGTATAAATCGAATATGGTCGATACATCTTTACACTTAACTCATTCAAATGAGTTTTTCTTAGAGAAAAAATTTAGTTTACCCAACCAATTTAATTAGTTTGCTTCATTCTGTTTTTAAAATATACTTACTATTTTATTACTATTGTGGTATGTGCTACTGATATCAACAGACATAAGTAGTATGTATCATCAGTCAAAAGTGATATACCTAGAGGCAGAAGGTTAAGAAGATCAAAGAAAAGGGAATGAGAACAGTGAATGATTAGTGTGGAAACGAAAGAACAATGAAGTATTTACTGTTTGGTTCTCAGATGTTACTAAGACATTCTGTAATTTTGTATTTGCAAATACCTTCGATTGTACCCAATTGTGCGTTCTCGTTCACTACAATATGAAGAAGTGTGCATGATGAATTTGTTTTACTCAAAATGAATAATATTGATACTGTATAAACTTCTTTACGAACACAATTCATATACAAATATTGTAGTTGACTAGTGAATAAAATGCTTGTAGTCTATTGAACAGATCAATACGCATAGAACTGACTAATTAATTTATTTTTACAACAAAGCGATAGACAAAGATGGATAGTGACTATCAGTGGAATCCAGTTTGACGCACATTTTGTCCTAACTGTGATTTGTCAGCTGGATGTACCTGCATTTCAGAGTTGATGTCCACTTCGGGACTCGAACCCAGTACCGTTCGTTTCAAACTCCATCGACGTTATCCACTTAGCTAATGAGTCTTGATAGCTACTTGCTTGTGGAATGGGGTGAAGTTTAAATTCACTTGATATTATTTGGTTGTATTGTCCCATTGTTGAATATCTACTGAAGAATAGCAATTTTCAAGACAAAAAACGTGGATTGGTTGAGGTTAGACATTAACAGCATTGAATGCCGGCTCAGTGTCCACTAGGTTAGGCGTTCGCGCGCGAGACTGAAGGTCCTGGGTTCAAATCCCACGAGTGGCATCAAGGATGAGCACTGCTGATGAGTCGTACAATAGGATGAAATGGCCGTTCAGTGCTTCCAGGTTTTCAATGGTGGTCTAACATCAATCAGTTCATAGTTTCAATAAAAAAACGTAGGTTAATTTGAAAACGTTTATGACCATCTTTGATATTGATATTTTGTATAATCTTTCTAATCCACATTAATGGTGAACATTTTATGCACAAACAATGTCAATTGGTTCCTTATTTATCAATAGATTTTGAGTACTAACTATGATATGATAGTAGAAGTGATATTGTATCAATGAGGATGTTTAATTTATCAGCATTACTTCTTGATACACTTTTAACTAGTCTGAGTGATTTTCTATGCCATTTTGAAGGATAAACTTTCCTTTTGAAATTAAATAAGAGTACTGTTGTTGCCAAAACGTGGCATCAGTGGTTACTAACTCCTGTTCTAAATCATGTTAGTAGATTCAAACTGCTTGGTTAGGGTTTGTGTGATTATCGTAACCAATGGTTGGAGACTCTGTGTGGCATGGTTCAGAATCGATTACAATGTTGTAGGTGTATACACTCTTTGTCTCCCATTAAATTGTGAGGTTAAAATTGTTTTAAATCTTTCTTTCTGCGAACTAATTCTTTCTTTCTGTATTATATCCTTATACACAATCATTATTTTATATATTACCACCATTGAATCAACTACGTTTAAGAATTCGGTGTTCATCTTGTGCTGATATGGTGTGGCAACTTGAACTGATGTATATATGTGCCTTATCCTATGCTGTAGCTGACGGATTGACTGACAGTTTTTGCAGAAATCAATAAGATCATATTTGAACCTTCAGAATCGTTCGTTAAAACCTGTAGTAAAACTTTCACTCTGATGTTTTAAAAACTTTCAAAGTGTACATGTTTGAGAAGTAACGTCAATATTGTACTTTACACTCTAGGAAGATTAAATTTTCATCTATAAAATCGTGATGAAATTTTATGCTTTTTTCAAAGATCTGGTAACCTCATTCTCCATCTCATCATGTTCAGATGAGTGAATTTAATGTGCTCATCTGTTATTTTATTATCCGTTTTGAGTTGTAGAGATTATTAAGTTTTTGATTGATGTTACACCACCATTGAAAACCTGGAAGCACTGGACAGCCATTTCATCCTGTTGTAGGACTTCTCAGAAGTGCTCAATCATGAACTCGTTCGCAGGATTCGAACCCAGGATCTTCAGTCTTGCACGCGAATAATAACCAGTGAATAAATGATATATATATGTGTAAGGGTATATTTTGTTTTATATAGATTTTTATGTTTTATTATCAACGAATGAATGAATTCAGTAGAATTTTTTGTTACTCTATTTATTACCGAATGAAACTTAATCATTAATGATGTTCCCATTTCACTCAAGTCTTTGAGTGGTTTATTCAAATACCATATGTATATAATCCTAATTATCATATGATTTATATGTTTACACAGAAGTACGTATTAACCAAATTCTCTTCAAAAAGTTAGACTTATGTGAGGATAGCTCTACTAGAAGAGAAATCAGTAATCGACCATTGAAATAGATAATGGTCACTATACATATGAAGTCAGAGTTGGGAAGTTAATAAATTAATTTAAGTAATATGAGTCCATCTGTTGAAATAATCTTCAAGGTAGATTGTATAAATGAAACGAATGTAAATAACAGTTTAATTTGCTTTAAAAACACCCTAATCAAGTTTAACACTTAAACTGGTTTTTAAGTGTTTACCGTAGAGAAATTTCACATTAAGAAAAGAAAAAAATAACTATCCAGCATCTTCTGAGCTTGTAATAACTATGAAGATAAAATCGATTGATGCTTAAGAAAAAAAAATCGTACAAATCATCAAGAATAGATTTCATATGTTACATAGAATTGATGGAGACAATTTGGAAGATGTAAAAACCTTTACATATCTGGTCAGTATCATTGATGAACATGGTGGATCTGATGCAAATGTGAAGACATGGATTGGCAAAGCAAGAGCAGCTTATTTACAATTGAAGAATATCTGCAACTCAAAACAACTGTCTGTCAAACAACATCAAAGTCAGAATTTTCAATACGTATGTCAAAACAGTTATACTGTATGGGATGGAAACTTGGAAAACTGCCACAAACATCATCCAGAAGATAAACGTTTTTATTAATAACAGTTGTCTACACAAAATACTTCGCATCCATTGGCCAAATATTATCAGCGACAACCTATTGTGTGAAGTGGATAGGACACACACATTAAGGATAGCACGCAACTACATCACAAAACAAGCCCTCATATGGAATCCTCAAGGCCAATGGGGGTGAAGAGGAATACCAAAGAACACAATACACTGAGAAATGGAGACAGATATGAAAAGAATGAACAAGAATGGGATAGAAGTATAAAAGAATGCCGTGGAGAGAGTCGGTTGTAGAATGTTGATATGTGGCCTATGCTTCATTGGGAGTAACAGGCGTAACTAAGTAAGTATGTATATACTATTGAAATAACCTCCAATGTTTGTAATTATCTTATACTCAATAATTTAATTTCGTCAATCATTTACCAAGAAAAAAAGAAGTCAAGTTTCAACTTTGTATGCCGCTTATTGGAAAAATTTACATAAACCTCATTGTTTTATGACCTTTTATAAAATTTTTAAAGATGTAATTAGTGATCGCCATTATTATTATGATCAATACTGGCACCGTGCTGTGCAGATCGTACTTCTCCGGTCAGCAATTAAAAACGACCTAATAAACTGAAAAGGATTTACAGCGGTAAGAACGTTCTTCAAGGTCATGTTGGTATAATCTGTAGAAAAAAAATCAGTTTTCGTTATGTCTAGCACATATGGATATTTACTTCTACTAGTAATCTAAAGGCTTAGTGCTTGAATTACTGTTTCATTTATTATAGTTTAAGAAACTAGACATTATCAAATAAAATACAACTCAAAGTTGATGGCATAAATCTGTACTTCATAAGTGAACTTCATTAAATGAACTACTTTTCTGTTACTTCAATTATTTTTAAAAGTTAGATTGATGAGTCGATCTATGCTAGATCAGCACTGAAAACCTGGAAGCATTGAACAGTCATTTCATTCTCCTCAACAGTGTTCATCTACGTTCTCGCATATGAGACTTGAACTCAGGACTTTCATTTTCTCATGTATGAACTCTTAACCTCTAGACTACTGAGATGGCATCCAACAGTGTGAATGTTGGTAGTTTTAAAACTCCAACTACTTTACCATATTCATCTGATGATTATTTAAAACAAGAATATTCTTTTAGTTTATAACATCAAATGCATTGAAGCTTCAAAACTTCTTTAAATCATCAAGATAATTTTTAATCAATGTCCATATAGAGTCATAAAAACAAACTTTGAAATCAAACTCTTATGTAGATAATTGATTCATTAGATATTATGAATGTAAGAGATGGTACTAATAATCCAAACTGTAGAATGCAATTAGTCCTTCAATCTAGATAACAGATATGCCTTAATCTATTTTATTATTTGGAACTATGAATAAGTTACTATCTCCTAGGAGTTTTCAATCAATCTTTATGTTTAACAATAAGAGAAACTGCCTTTAAGTTAAGTTTTATCCTATTTTCTTACACACCTCATAATTATTATTACTTTCTGTTAAGTCCCGATAAACATAATGAATAGTAACTATTGGGATCTATTGATGGAACCATTCTAAACGTATATTTTTATCGTATACTTGTTAAATAACTAAACTATTCATATTCATGTTCCTCTTATTATAAGCTTTATTCTGACCTATGAACCATTATACGTTTTACCATTCTTGAATTAAACCCTGTTTATTAGTCACTGCTCTAGAAGATACAGGTGTTTATTAACAGTTGTCTAGTAAAATACTTCGGATTCGTTGGCCGAACACTATTAGCAACAACCTAATGTGAGAGAGAACAAACCAGATTCCAGGAGAAGAAGAAATCAGGCAGAAGTGCTGGAAGTGGATAGGACATACATATTGAGGAAAGCACCCAACTGTATCACAAAACAAGCCCTCACATGGAATCCTCAAGACCAATGAGGGTGAGGAGGGATACCAAAGAACACAATACATTGGGAAATGGAGACAGACATGAAAAGAATGAACAAGAATGGGATACATGTATAAAAGAATGCTAAGGACAGAATGGGTTGTAGTATGCTGGTCTATGACCTATGCTCCATTGGGGGTAACTGGAGTAATTAAGTAAGTATTATTCACTGCCTCCCCCATTCACAGCCACATTTGGTCAAATTTTGTACAAATGTTATTTTTTATTTCATGCTACGTTGTGGTCTGTCTGGTTTATATATAAACCAAGTATGTCTGAAATAAATGATTCATATTGCAGAGGCTGAGATCGATGTTCTGGACTTAACTGGTTGGGCTAGGCGGAAAGCAGGATCAATTATGACTCTAGACTGCTCGCACGTGTTTTACGCGTCCTTGGTCCGATCGATAATTCGCTGCATCTGATTGGCGGCTTTGGACCATAACACTTTCAAACCCGGAAACAAACTGATGAAACACTAAAAACTAAGAAATGCACTTGATGAAAACCATATCATATTGCTTAGTGACTGAAGTCAAGATATTTAAATCAATAAAAATCAATCAAATTGAACTAATCCGTTAGTTTGAAATAGTCCCCCTCCCTCACGAAATATAAATATCCCAGGAAAAATTAGAGGAAATTCAGTCGTAAATATCAATAATATGGTATTTTAAACCTTTTTATAATTAATATCAGAAAGAGTTTTTGGGGATATTACAGTAAGTTTAATAGTTGAGATCAATTGAAGCTAGACCACCATGGAAAACTTGGTAGTACTGGACGGTCGTTTCATCGTATTGTGGGACTCCTCACTTCTGCTGACATTCTAGAATGTACTGTCACGAGGTGATTCAATGAACTGCATCATTGTGGAGGGAGGTTTTTTTTCGAGAAATTTCATTCATATAGAGCGAATTTAGACATCCAGCTATTTTTCTAATCTTCATATTAATGGTTAATATTAACTAAATTAAATGTTTTCTAGATGATTAACAAGCATTATAAGCAAAGATGATAGTGGCTAGCAGTGGAATCCAGTTTGACGGAACCGTCGACCCAAAAGTCTGATCCACAAAGCAATGGAGCAACGTCACCCATGGCAGTCGGTGACCAACAATAGGTACATATGACATTTGCATTGTTAGAATCTTGAAGCCAATGTGCACCATTGATTTTAAATCAAGGTTATCCAACTCCTTTTGGTGAATTCTCCATAACCACCAAACCGGTTAAAGTATCGGACATTCGCTTTTCGTTTTCTTAATTTCATAAGCAACATTCAAAAATCTAAGAGGGATCTATTTTAGAGTTTAAATATTTATCATAAAAAGGTTAACTTGATACGTTTTAACCCAGAATCCTATAATTTACGGCAGTTAATTCCTCAATTATAGTAAACGTCCCATTTTGAATATAGTCAACTTTATACTTGTCGTTAAAACAACCTAAATCCCTCGTGTATTAAGTTATCAATAAGTTTATATATTATTAACTTATCTGTGTTTAAATCAACCAACAAAACTGAACAATCTCAAAAACCATAATCTTCAATTTAACCACTATTTAACCATACCCAGAACTACTCATTAGTAATACATTGTAACAATAAATGTAACATATTTGCATTTAACTTTCTATTAGTAAATAATTTGTCCATCATCATTGAACCTAAGTTTATTAGGATAAACAGTTTTATTACAAGTAGTCTCTTCTATTTAAAAAAAAAAGTTCTCTGATTCAATTACTAGATTAGCTATATAAACATCTTCATAGGCCATCATATTTTAAGTCGATTTCTTTGTTCATTCAACCCCTAAACGGAACATTGATTCATGGTATTCAAATATATTAATGAGTTCTGAAATGGTGGAGAAGACTTATAGCTCAGTTGGATAATTTTGATGTAGTTTTGTTCACTGAGTTGGTTGGTTCGATCATGGAGCTTTCATCGTTCTTCTGAAAGAACCATGACAAAACCATCCATCACAGTGAACAAAACTTCATTAAAGTATTGGTAAATTATATTTATATCGGTATGTTAATTGATCACAATTAATTAAAGTCATTGAGAGTTTATCGCTTTGATTCTTTGAAAATACCTTAGTTAAAGATATAATGAAGATCTTGATTAGTTGGAATTAGACATTAACACCATTGGATACCAGCCAGCTCAGTGATCTAGTGGTTAAGCACTGGTGCGTAAGAATGATAGATCCTGGGTTCAAATCTCACGAAGTAGGATTGTGGACACGCACTACCAACGAGTCCCACAGTAGAACGAAACGGCCGTTCAGTGTTTCTAAGATCATGATTATTGTCCAGATCTTTCAAACATAGTACCAAAAAAATATCATAAGACTTCAAACAAACAGTGTATCTGATCATAGAAATTAAATTGACTATCTTCTAGATAACGAAAACAAAACTCATATAGAATGTCTAAGCAGCATAACTCTTACTATACTTAATTAAGTATATTCTAACTAGTAATAATCATGACAACTAATAAATTGATTGTATACTGATCAAATTTATCGAATTATTTATCACTATAACAACATTCCAACAATTTCTATTTGTATTATAAAATTGATGATTCATTCAATTTCTATTATTGATTTGTCTATATCTAATGAATATTTAATTCCGTTTTCTAATAATTATTACATGGTATGTACCGATGACATGGTAACAATATCTAATAACTAAATGATTAGTTACTACTCACAACCGATACTACTACTACTACCAATAATAAACATATTTCTGAACATTCCAAACTAATTTATATAAAATTACTTCATTATAAATAACATTTTAGTTGTCAAGTTGGATACAAATACCAATCATAATGATCATAGTTACAAAGTTTTCGATTTTTAAGTTTTTTTAAAATATTTTTGATCACAGATTAATCAATAATTGATTCAATAGGAATGAATGAATCAATGAGAATTATTCTATTATTATTATTATTATTATTACTTGAAGAAGTATCGCATTTTTTTGGTTGGTTGTTTGTTTTGTATCTGTTTCAATCAATAAAGATTATTTTGGTGAATTGTGAGAATTCTTTATTTGATCATGTTATACATGATGAATTTATTAGTATCCAAGATGGGGTTTTGTGTGGATATTATAATCATTTTAATAGTTGAAATCAATTGAGTCAATTGATATTAGACCATCATCGAAAACCTTAAAGTACTGGACAGTAGTTTCGTTCTATGGTGGGACTCCTCAGCGGTGTGCATTCAAAATTCACGATAGTTATTCACTGAAGACAATGGTGGACGTTTCGTTCGATTTCGTGGATTAGTTTAAGGTAGGTATTAAGATGCCGACTCAGTGGTCTTGAGGTTAAGCATTCACGCACGAGACCGATAGATCCTATTTTCGAATCTCGGCAGTCGTGGATGCACACTGATGAGGAGTCCCAAAATGGGACGAAACAGCCAATCCGTGCTTTCAAATTTTCCATGGTGATTCAGCTTCAATTGACTTAAATCTCAACTATTAGAATTCATTAATGTTTAGCTTTTACAAGTGTAAAAGATAAAATGTGTATTATTGAATATGTGAAGTCAAGAAGTTTTACATTTGATAAATTAGTGAATAATGACTTTTCTAGTACTTGGTACTGAATGAACTCTGCTGAATAGTTTATAATGTTATCACTGATGTAAGTGATTCAATATTAGGTACGATATGTCACAAACTGTGAAACTAGATGAACTGAATTCAAATCTCGCAGAGAATCTGACTCCAATCACATCGTATGATTGATTATTATCGAAATATTCATGTTGCCTATCCTCCTGCATCATTATCGACTTAAATCACGTTAGTCAATAATGAAATCAAATAAATCAAATACGAGAATGGATGCTTCGAATATGTATGTTTTGTACAGCCATTGATCGAGACAAATGACTGAAGAAATGAAGCAAAGAGAAGAGAGTGAAGCGAATTGATACACAGCATAGAAGGTGTGTCAGTCAACTTGATTTAACTAAGCGTGAATCTATATTTATAGTCAGACAAAGATTAGTTACCGACGTATAATGAGTAAGATAAGAAATGCACACACACACACACACACACAGAAGCTTGCATAAAAACAGTCAAATTTAATAAGTGAATAATTACCAAGAGCAAAACGTGACTCAAAAAGGATGAATAAATTGGTCTGTCCAGAATCTAGAATAAATTATATGGACTTAGCATATATACCCACTGCCCGGATAGCTCAGTGGTAAAGTCTGTGACTGTGAAGCTCGGTGACACGGGACCGAATCCGTCAGAAAGCACCAGTTCCCTCAAGATTACAGGTACACCTTGCTGACGAGTGCCTATTAGCACGAAACCTAGGTTCAGGGTTTACTGTTGACTACCTCCAACCACCATCTAATCTCAACATAGTGCTCGCAGTGTTGAGTCACCTAGAGTGGTAGCTACATTGCACCTTGGTTGATAGCATTCGGTCTACACTAAGAAGGACTTCATACACATGACATCGATCACCACCTAGTGATCAATCAATTGTGATTAAACTACATAATCCCCCAGAACTCATTGACAGAATTCATAAATCAAATGAATCACTTTTTAATGATTTTACACCCCATAAATTCAGAAGTTTATTTGCTCTGATTCTATACAGTTCACAGAATATAACTTTATCAAAGATAACTTATCATATTCAAAGACGACATATACCCTATCATATTTATTGTAAACTGTTTTTCAATAAACTAATTCCTCGATTTAATTCCTCCGTTTTCTTTTTTGGTTTTCATATAAAGTTTCCAGGTTATTTTGTCTGGGATTTTTGAAAAAAGAAATATTAAAAAAATAATAAAAACTGTTACTTTGTTTCTATGTCAGTGTTAGTTAGCTACAACATAGGAACAGGCACAACTATGCATCGGTTCAAGTTGCCATGGTGAATATCATCTCAGCATGTGTTGTCAATGATTCCTGATTGTTGTTGTGTGTTTTTTTCTTTGTTTAAAGAAAAGCCAAGCTGTGAGACTGTAATTTTGAAAAAAAAATTAAAAACATCAACGAATTCCGATTTTTTATTATTATTTCGCCTGTAATAATGATTTACAAATTACAAATTGAGGAATTAATTGTTACATAATCTTGTTTTTTTTTAAAAATATTTTTAAGTAGTTTATTCAGTAGTATGATGGAAAATATGAGAAGTTTAATTTGATATAAACTATATGTGTGTATTCACTTGGTGTTGTTTCCTTGTATCATCATCATCCCATTGATGTTTAAGACTGTAATTGATCAGTCTGTTATTGTGAAATGTACATTTCGTGCGTATTGCCTCGATATTGCCGTAATTCACAACGTTTTTTTAAAGCAAAGATGAATAATGGCTAGCAATGGAATCCAGTTTGATGCACATTTCGTTCTATTTGGGACTTGTCAGCAGAATGTACCTACATCTCAGAGTTCATATTCACTGTGGGACTCGAATCCATCGCGTTAAAATGAGTCGTTTTGAAAATTGAAGGAATCATAATAAGAGATTTACATTTTTCGATTTGATAATATCAAATGGTAAATTAATTGATTGTAGAAATTCAAACTATTCAAACTGCAAACATTTGATATTGGATTCCTAATCATTTCTTGGATCTTCAGGTCTTTGGTATGCTAGAACTCCACATGGTAGACAAAAGACACGATTTATAAATGTTCAAGTAACGAGAGTATTTATAAGGTTTTCGGTAGCTTCTGACTTTTGGAAACATCTGGATTCAAATTCAATTTGAAAAATTACCATATTGTAATTTAGAAAAACATATATATAAGCGAACTTTATTGATTTCGATTAGATCTTCATCAGACTATATTCTAATATACAGTAATGTATTTATATATTCACATACGAAATGAATTAAACCAATGAAGGCAGTTTATGAGCCAAGGGTGATAACAGTGGAACAGATCACATAAGTGAGTGTAAAGTACAAATTGATAGCATGGTGACAACTTTACGAGTTGTGATATGAATAATAAAGGCTTGAATCCATGTTACATAATGGGAGATAGGTCATTGATTAGAGAAATATAGAAAATGGGATAACATTCATAATAAAATGGTAAGATTACGTAATAAGAGGGAAATGTTCAGATACCTGGACCATGAAGCGTAGATTTGAGGAAAGAAAAGAGTGGGAGGTGGTGAAGAAAAATAAACGAAGAAAGAGTATGGAAAATGATATAAATAAAATCATTTATTAAGGTCAGGGGAGAGATAAGCGTGTTAAAAATTTCTTACGAACACAAAGACTTGGATTGTTCGCTCGAACTCCTATAGCTTCTGCCGGGTGTAAGAGACGAGATCGAACACTATAGGGAAAACTAGTAAGAATACGATAACCGACTTTAAATGACTTGCTTCTGTCTATTACGTAAAAGCTATCGATCGAGCATGATAAGACCGAACTGCTTATTGTCTTGACAGTACCTATTCCTAAACACGAAGGGAGGTGTTTACTAAATCTGGTTTAGTTGTCTGGTAGCGCACCCAATATAGCTTATACCTGTCATCACACTACCAATTTGTACTTTACACTTATTTATTTAATTTATTCCACTGTTATCATCATTGACTCATAAACTGCCTTCATTGGTTTAATTCACTTCGTATATGCATATATAAATACATTACTGTATATTAGAGCAAAACCTGATGAAGATCTAATATTTTTAAACAAAACCAATAAATGGTTATAAACCTAAAGTTTTATGTCCAAAACAAACTTGTTCAATATTGGCGATCCATTTTGAATAGATGAAGGCATAGATATCTTTCCTCTATGTATATTCACAGTTCAAATCAATGTCATTCATATATCTTAATACGATCGGGAAATTGATTTATTATCCATCTATTGTTAATCATTGAATTCATGAGTTGATTAAAGTTAGATCACTATTGAAAACTTGAAATCAATGAACGGTTATTTCGTCCTAGTATAGAAGTCCTCATCAGTGTACATCCACGATCCCGTACTCAGGATTCAATGTATCATGTATAAAATATTTATTTCAATTTATGATTACATTATGATCTCTTTTAAATCACATTGATAACCATATTATTGATTTTCTGACGTTTCGTGGCTTAGTTTAAGTCACTTAGTCTGTCGTATGCCCTGATGGTGTTCTTGTAACTTTCGGGTTGCCTGATCTGCCAAGGGCGATGGGACAGTGCATGATACTATTGTTGTGTGCTAGGTTCAAAGAGAATTCTATGCTATATGCATGCAAAGTCCGCCCCATTATTGTTCATATTAATGATTATTAATTTTTACTAAACCAATGAATAGATAAGCATACTCAAATGAACACTACATGTTCGTTACTTCATTATTTAAAAACTTTATTTTCTAAGATGGTGGATAAGATTAGTAGCTTAAGTGGATGATTTTGATAGAATTTTGTTCTTTGGACTGGATGGTCTGGTCGTTCTTCTAAACGACATCATCAACACAAACTTCATGTAGACCTCAATCTTGATTGATTACTGTTAATATTTAACTTGTCATAGTTTACTTTATTTTGATTGTATCTTTCAATCAGAAAAATTATGGACAAATATAAGACCAAGAAACAAATTAATAATGGGAGATATAATCAAAAACAGAAGTACACTATAACAGGTTAAATTTTAACATTAATCAATTAAGATCGAGGTTTACAGGACAAGTTTTAAGTAACATATCAAGAAATTTGAACACTTCAATCCTACTTGAAGTTTGTGTTGACGATGTCGTTCAGAAGAACGATATAAGCTCCATAACCAAATTATCCAATTCAGGGAACAAAATTCCATCAAAATCTTTATTTTCTATAGCTTTAAATAATCAAATCGTGTTAATATGATGTAACTTCAATGACGGCTAACAGTAGGATATCAAGACATACATTTCATTCTAATTAAGACGATACAAATAAATAATACCATTATGAATTCGATCCATATTTTGTTATCATTTCTTCAAATGATAACCTTGATTGTTTTATATGAAAGTATGTATGTGCATTGCATATCCTACTCATGACATGTCTGTAACTTATTTTTATTCCTCTATCAATATCGATTTACGCTTAGTTAAATCGAGTTTGTACATATTCCTTCTCCAGTGCAGTGCACATCATTTCACTTCACTCTATTCTTTTCACTTTGTTTCTCTGTTCGTTTATATAGATTAACAATTATACAAGGTTACTGTGGGAAAGAACAAACCAAATCCCGGTGGAGGAAGAAATCAGGAATTAGTGCTGGAAGTGAATAGGACACACAAATTAAGGAAAGCAACCAACTGCATCACAAGACAAGCCCTCACATGGAATCCTTAAGACCAATGGGAGTGAAGAGGAAGACCAAAGAACACATTATGCCTGGAAATCGGGATAGACATGGGAAAAATGAACATGAATTGGATGGAACTAGAAAAGAAGGCCCAGGACAGAGTGGGTTGGCGTTTGCTGGTTTGTGGCCTATGCTTCATTAGGAGTAACAGGTGAAAGTAAGTAATGTAATTATACAATGTTTAAATATTCAAAATATTCATTCTCATATTCGACTTATTTCAATTCCATTATACACTAATACTAGTCAAATCAAAGATTGGTGATATGTTGTCTATTTTAACAGTGATCATTCGAGATGGTGGAGAAGTTTTGTAGCTTAGGTGGATGATTTTGGTGGTTTTGTTCTCCAGCTCAGATAACAAAACTCCACCAAAAACAGTGATCATTCATGTGATCCATTTCCAGTCAGATCTATGATCACTAAAAGTTAATTTACATCAAAACAAAACAAAAGAAGATATACATATTACAATGATTACGTAATTTGACTTACCTATTTATACCATAAGTGAAATCAACAAATAAATGATAATAGATTATAATGGATATAAATAATAAGATGATATTTTGATTCATTGAACAGTATTGTCACTATCTTCTATGTTTAGATAGATATAGATAATAGATATAGATAATATAGTCACGTCAATGATAACAATGATTATCCTCCAAGTGGTTATGTAATATCGTCAAATTAAAATTTAAAAAAAAGAACAATTTAGTGGGTTTCTACAATAAACTGCATGTTTCTCTTTTTTTCTTTTTTTGAGGAGGTGGGGGGCAGTTAGCAACAAGTTTAAGCAATGTAATAAAGAGGAACAAGAAGTTGTCTATGAATAGGAGACTATTTATAATAAAATTAATTGTTAGTATGTTTACAGAAGTACACAAATACACAAATACATATGTACGTATGCGCACAAACACATACGCACATGTACACATGTATCTGTATCTACATAACAATTTACGATGGTTACTGTTGAAAGGTGAGAAATTCAAAAAAAAATTAGATTGTGGGCGATTTGAAAAAAAAAACAAAAAAACTGTGATATCATTGGTTAGTTGTTTGGTTAAATTATTATGTCTATTACATAACAGGTTAATAATAGTAGAATTACTTTTGGATAATATAAATGTTACATTCTATTATTCAATGTATATGAATGTTATAAGAAAGATTCAGGTTATTCATAATTCATTCATTCATTCATTCATTACTTACTTACTTACGCCTGTTACTCCCAATGGAGCATAGGCCACAGACCAACATTCTACAACCCACTCTGTCCTCAGCATCCCCTTATACTTCTATCCCATTCTTGTTCATTCTTTTCATATCTGTCTCCGTTTCTCAGTGTATTGTGTTCTTTGGTATTCCTCTTCACCCTTATTGGACTTGAGGATTCCATGTGAGGGCTTGTCTTGTGATGCAGTTGGGTGCTATCCTCTCTCATTTCTTCCTCCACTTGGATTTGGTTTGTTCTCTACCACAGTAGATTGTTGCTGATTGTATCTGGCCAACGGATCCGAAGTATTTTGTGTACACAACTGTTAATAAACACTTTTATCTTTTTGATGATGGTTGTGGTGGTTTCCAAG
Source organism: Schistosoma margrebowiei (assembly GCA_944470205.2). NCBI lineage: Eukaryota > Metazoa > Platyhelminthes > Trematoda > Strigeidida > Schistosomatidae > Schistosoma > Schistosoma margrebowiei. Next base: position 43,158,816 of record OX104026.1, on the reverse strand, counting down.
TTTCTGCCCGATACAGTATGTGTTTTGACATTTGTATTAAAAATTCTGACTTTGATGTTGTTTGACAGACAGTTGTTTTGAGTTGCAAATATTCTTCAATTGTAAATATGCTGCTCTCGCTTTACCGATTCACGCCTTCACATCTGGATCAGATATTTATAGTTGATTATCAGACAATAAAATGATTAATAAGGATCGTTCAATCCGAAAAATTCAATGTAATGGATATTTGTTAACAAGTGTATCTATAATCTTCGAAGTCCATCTTAAATGAATTTCAGTACGATTGAAATAAGCATCAATCCATGCATATATATATATATATATATATATATATATATATATATATATATATATATATATATATATATATATATATATGCATGGATTGATATACCATCCTGTGACTCAAATTAACTCAGATTGTTTTCTCAGGGTGGTAATAATTAAACCCTTGACCTGAAGGTTAAGTTCATAAAGGTGCTGATTCATGATAACCATCGGCCAAAACTAGATTTATAGGACATTTGTACCTTCAGGATCCCGGAGCTCATATGAACTTCCAGTTTGAAATTCGGTTCTTTCACTCGGTTCAGCAATACTCTGTGGAAAACTTTCCTGGCACTGATATTAGTGTGATGCCTCTGCAGTTCTCACACTTTCGCAGATCACCCTTATTTGGTATGTTGATGAAGTGTACTTGTTTACAGTATGTGTGTGGCACTTGTTATTTTTAAATAGGAGGTGAAGCATGTTTGCAGTTAACTTTATATCTGACTTCAGTATTTCAGCTTAGATGTTTTCATGTTCTAATGCTTTATCTTGATTTGTCTGAGAGCTATCATGATTTCTTTAATCGTTGGTGAAGTGACATCCGCTGGAAGGTCTGTAGGTGCTGCTTCAATATCCGGTGGATTTAATGGAGCTGATCTGTGTAAGAGTTCGCCGAATTGTTCCACCAATCTGTTCCTCTGTTCTTGAATCTCCGTGATCGGTGTGCCTCCTTCGTCCTTGACTGATCTCTTTTGCTTACTGTATTTCCCTTCAAGTTTCTTCGTTGTATCATATAGTTGTCTCACATATCCTTCTCTCGTAGCTTTTTTACTGTCGTTGTTAGGTCTTCCACGTATTTCTGTTTGTTGACTCTAATGCTCTTCTTCACTTGCTTGTTTGCTTTTGTGTGCTCAGCTTGTGTCTTGAAATTTTCTACTCATGTTCGACTGTTGTTAATTACTGTCTTCTTTATCTTCCTTTCGTGAATCTCGCCGAGGTTTTCGGTAGAGTTCCATTCATTATGATGATGCTTTTTGCGACGCAGCACCTCGTGACACGTTGAAGTTGGTGCTCCTTTAATCCGTTTCCAATTATCCTCCGTAGTATTTTCATATTATTCATCAGATGACCATTCCATAAGTGCTTTGTGCGCTTCTTTCGACAGCACCTGTGCAAATCCTTTTGTTCAAGATGGGCCTTCTTAACAACAAGAGAAAATTTAAGGTTTGTTTTCGGTAAAAATCCTAAAGTTTCATAGAGCAATTGTTCTGGCAACCATAATTAGATGAATCCCAACGGTGAATAAATTTCAGAAAACAATACGGAAATTTAAATATAGTTTTATCTCGCCATATCACCAGCTATTTGACTGATCATACGGGTCTCTCAAAGTGTCCGAACATTCTTTGTATTTATGTTAGTTATTGCATTGGTTATGGGAAGAGGCATCGGCCTCATGATTTCCGAAAAATCTCGGCTTTCATCCTAAGAAGTCAAAACTTTCTGTCACTTGTTTTTATTTAACAAAATCGCCTAGTAACAACATATGAGATTAAATACAGACTTTTAGTCTGAAGAAGTCCGCTAGATAATTATGTCTTATATCGATCATTTCATAATTTTCATAAATTCCTATTTCTTAGTATAGATTTCGATCATTTGTTCATTTGAAAAACGTATTATTTCTATCCTTGTTACGCCCCGGTAAGCATAATGAATGGTAACTTCAGAGATTCATTTGTGGTCGAATACCACGTGTATACTCTTTGAAATAAACGATTCATATCGCAGAAGCTGAGATTTGTGCTCCGGGTTTAATTGGCTGGGCTAGGCGGAAAGCAGAACTAATCAGTACTCTAGGATGTTAGTACGGGCTTTATGCGTCACTGGTCCGATCGATAATTCACTACTCTCTAATTGGCGGTCATAAGTATAACAATCCTGCCCAATTTTATGTTGATTTTATACTACGAACTCAATTTGTTTAATCAAGCATTCGAAATTAAAGGGCACTAAATAATTGTTTCTTCCCAGCATGGGATTCTTCAGGACAAGCCACCACGACAGGTGAAATTCAAAGATTCATAATCTTTATTACCTTCATGTTATCCTTCTCTTTGCTTCGTCTACCTTCATCTTCCTTTCTTCTGCCGTTAAGTTTATTGATGCTGTGTTCACACTTTAAGGCCTGTCACTTTTCAAATGGGTAATTATTGTAATAAATTTGTCTACTTGAGATTTCATAGATTGAAATCATGAGTCAATTGAAGCTAGACCACCATGGAAAACCTGGAAGCACTGGACAGCCGTTTCGTCCTACTATGAGACTCCTCAGCAGTGCGCGAATCATTGACATGTTTAAACTGCTTTCTATAACCATATTCATGTATAAACAGCCTTGGCTACTGGGTACAGAAAGCCAGTAGTTTGTGCAATGGTATGAAGTTTAATTAAAACAAAACGTGTGTTCTAGAACCCATTGCTAGCCACTATCCATCTCTGCTTATAATGTTTGTGACTTGAGGCAATATCTAGGAAATTCGTTTAGAATACACATATGCTAATAAGAGACTTATCAATTACAGCTTTAAACGTCAACTGGAAGATTCAACTGAATGAAATGTCTAAATAACTTGATATTTTCAAAAGTACAACCCATTCGATAATGAAGGTAAAATGTACACATAGTTAATGAATGTAAGAATGACAAAACTTTGACTCTTGTAGAACGCTGACACCCGTATTCAGAGGACACTGTTTGATGTTTTCATCAACTGAGAAAAAAAATTTGTAATATGCTTATAAATAGTGTTGAAAAGCTTTGAATCACTTCTTTGTTTCGATTTGGATGGTTAATTTCAGCCTTTTCTAGTTAGTGTTTATCATTTTTGAAAGAAATTGATTATTACTAACATACTTAAAGAATTACTGGTATTATCATTCAAGACCGATTAATGAGTATAATGAACAACATTCAGTACAAAATAAACCAATATGTGATAGTATTGGTGTTCATTCATAGTGTGGTGTGTGCTACTTATATTGATATAAGTAGTATATGATGCGAGTCAGGAATGTAATGTCTGGCAGCAGAAGATGAGGAAGTTCAAGAAAAGAAGAGCAGGAATAGAAAGCAATTAGTATGGAAATGCAAGAACAATGAAGTTCGAGACAATTATTGAACATTTTGCAAATTAAGTATTATAGTGCATGATTTTTCTATTTACCAAGTAATGCTGTAATTTTGTGTTAAGTGTAATTTTATTGTCCCACACGTGTTCTGTTCACTACAATAGCACTTCAGTGGATAATCAGAGTATTCTAGTTAACAATTGTAATTTAACTGACCAAGCTATCAATCTTTATCGACTAAAAGGATTAGAACATGTGTTACACATACATCAACAAAGCTTACCTTGATACTCGAATCTGATTGGCTAGATAAACATTAAAACCGAAATATGTCAATAGTTTGTGATAAAGATTCAGACTTATTGATCAGGATCTATAGGATGATCATAATCTGTGATCAGAGATATTAAGTTACATTGTATATAATCGGTTGCACGAATATAGTTGAATTCATTCTCCATCGTCCCCTAAACATTGGCCTAAATTTCATGATTATTTTTCAATCATATTTGTTCTGGATAGATATTTATCTTTAATCTTTAATAGTTCAACTCTATAAATATAACCTGATACTTATTTATCCCTGTTATAACGGTCAGACTACTTCGTCTACATAAATGGGACGTTAATTTGACTTAGACGAATATCTACACTAGATTCCCTCCGGGTGTTTACTCTATAGCACTTCAACACAACTCAGATCAATAATACGTAATTAACCTGACTAGAATGTAAAAATATTTCCACACCGAAAACCAACAACAATCCGTCAATAATCACAGTAATAATAGGGGTAAAAGAATATCTAACTCATTTAACGCCTGTCAGACTATCTAAAAGTTTAACTAAGTAAACAACCAAGTATTATCATTCTCAGCCACACATCAATCCCAAGTTCTACAATGTTGTAGAATAAATCAATGAAAATCAGAAAATTGCAGATAAATATTCTGTATTTTGTGAACTCAGAGAGTTCTGGGTTCTAATCCCGCAAGCGAAACTATGGATACACACTGCTCAGGAGTCCCATACTAGGACGAAACGGCTGTCCAACGCTACCAGGTTTTCAATCATGGTCTAGCTTTAATTGACTCATGAATTCAATTATTAAAATCTTTCAACATATCAAAATGGCAACATAAAAAAGTAATTCAACAATGATTCACTGGGCAAATTAATACCTTACAATAAACATCAACCAGTTTCTAATCCAACAATAACATGACTAAAAGTATCACCATATTACACAAACGTATCTAATTTCTAAGAAACTTACATAATGCTAAATTTTTTCCTTTTCCTCAGAATTAACGGTCTACTACTATTACTACTTCTACTACTACTACTACTACTACTACTACTACTACTACTACTACTACTACTACTACTACTACTACTACTACTACTACTACTACTACTACTACTACTACTACTACTACTACTACTACTACTACTACTACTACTACTACTACTACTACTACTACTACTACTACTACTACTACTACTACTACTACTACTACTACTACTACTACTACTACTACTACTACTACTACTACTACTACTACTACTACTACTACTACTACTACTACTACTACTACTACTACTACTACTACTACTACTACTACTACTACTACTACTACTACTACTACTACTACTACTACTACTACTACTACTACTACTACTACTACTACTACTACTACTACTACTACTACTACTACTACTACTACTACTACTACTACTACTACTACTACTACTACTACTACTACTACTACTACTACTACTACTACTACTACTACTACTACTACTACTACTACTACTACTACTACTACTACTACTACTACTACTACTACTACTACTACTACTACTACTACTACTACTACTACTACTACTACTACTACTACTACTACTACTACTACTACTACTACTACTACTACTACTACTACTACTACTACTACTACTACTACTACTACTACTACTACTACTACTACTACTACTACTACTACTACTACTACTACTACTACTACTACTACTACTACTACTACTACTACTACTACTACTACTACTACTACTACTACTACTACTACTACTACTACTACTACTACTACTACTACTACTACTACTACTACTACTACTACTACTACTACTACTACTACTACTACTACTACTACTACTACTACTACTACTACTACTACTACTACTACTACTACTACTACTACTACTACTACTACTACTACTACTACTACTACTACTACTACTACTACTACTACTACTACTACTACTACTACTACTACTACTACTACTACTACTACTACTACTACTACTACTACTACTACTACTACTACTACTACTACTACTACTACTACTACTACTACTACTACTACTACTACTACTACTACTACTACTACTACTACTACTACTACTACTACTACTACTACTACTACTACTACTACTACTACTACTACTACTACTACTACTACTACTACTACTACTACTACTACTACTACTACTACTACTACTACTACTACTACATGTTTTGGGAAATTGTAAACGTTTAGAATGTTCCCTCATTAATCATTCGTTTTCTATTCACTTTCATTTTCTTTTTTTAAGAGAAATATTCTACTATTTTTAAATTAGCGATATAGAATTCATCATCATTTGTTTTAATAAATCCATTTGTATGTATTGTGTATATTTCATCGGTTGTATTAAACGAAGTTCATTGTTTTTGTCATAAATCTTCTTTGTGGTTCAAATGTTCAATTTTGTTTATATTAACTATTACTCATGTTTTATGTGTGGGTGTGGGTGTGCGTGCGTGCATGCGTGTGCGCGCCCGCAAAAAACGAAATCCATTAAATAATATCGTCATAATGATTTTATTGAATTTTGTATCTTTCTATTTTAATGGTGAAAACGAATGGTTTATTAATTAACAAAAATAAAATGAATAACGGTAAAGTATTTCATTCACTTTGTGTTGTTTACTTGTATCTTTCCATTGTTATTAAGGATTAAAATTGATTGGTTTCCTGTTGATATATGTGCATCCTATGCGGATTGCCAAGATATTGCCTTAATTCACAAGCTTTAGAGGCAAATATAAATAGTGGCTCTCGGAGGCGTTTAAAGCGAAAGGTACTGGGTTCGAGTCCGTAAGTGAACATTAACTCTGAGATGAAGGTATATTCAGCTGACAAGTCCCAAATAGAATGAAACGCATGTCCTGGATTCGACTGCTAGCCACTAACTATCATTGCTCAGTAAAGTTTTTCATTTAAATAGCTTGACAATTCATTTTATTTCTGTTATAACTTGTAAACCTGACTACCCTGTTTATTGTATAACACAACGATACGGCCAATTAGAGAGCAGCGAAATATCGATCGAACTAGTGACGCATAAAACCTGTACGAGCAATCTAGAGACCTGAGTGGTCCTGCTTTCCGCAAGGCCCAGCCAATTAAGTCCAGAACATCAATCTCAGCCTCTTTGATATCAGTCATTTATTTCAAACATACTGAGTTTATATGTCGACCAGACAGACCACACTGTACCATAAAATAGAAAACAACATTTGTACAAGAATCAGCCAGATGTGGCTGTGAATGAAGTGGGTAGTAATTAATAGGCAGGACATAATTCAAGAATGGTACATCATTTAGTAATAGTTCATAGGTCAAAACAAAGTTCATAATAAGAGGAACACTAGTATGAATAGTTTAGTTATTCAACAATTTCACTTCATAAGTCTGCATTGGATCCTCCTTGTTCATCGATGATGCAGCTAACCAGACACGTGAGAGATTCCACATCTTCCAGAGATTCTTCATCAATTGTGATTGGGTTGGTGTTCTCCGTGTTGTATTCAAGGATCTTTTTTCTTTTGTGTATGTTGAGGCCTACTAATTTAGAGGTTACTGCTACACTAGTTGTCTTTATCTGCATTTGTTCGGGATAGAAATAGTACAACAAGAGATAGTAGATAGTTGAATAAATGATATGATGACAAAAAGATATGAGAGTTTCAGAACTTGATTCCACAGAGTCAATTTTATCAAAACATGTTGAAAAGGTTAAAAAAATGTCTCCATATTGATAGAAATCAGTTTTCCAACGCTCAAAAGTAATAGCTTCAGCAAGCCGTAGAAGAATGGGGCTTGGTTATCTACTAATCACATATAAAGACTGCAATTTAGTGTACTTCTTCTTCTTCTCAATCTAAATATTTCAAAATATGTTCAAAAAATCTGAGATAAGCTGTTGAAGGGTCATAGATTGAATTAAAGCACTCTGCATGCATGATGATTGCATTGGTGCACGTTGATTAGCTAGTACCTATCCAATCAGTGCTAGTCGATAGTCAGATTACACTCTAGAATCTTATCATGTAAAAAACTACGAATATAGTAGCGTTTTTTTCCTATTGTGCTTCTTACTACCATCTAACCTTGTTATTTGGAAAATAATCTCTTTCCTGTTCAACTGTGTTCTGATTTGAGAACTAGTCGAGTGAGTTGGTGTTCAAGAATACTAAGGCAATAGGAATAGCTGAGTTGTAATAAGAGAGAATAATAACATAAACTCTTCTCTATCTCTGACCAATGTAACTTCCTCAGAAGGTACTTTTAAATTTTAAAACACATTTGATGATGATAATATATAAAGGGTTGTTTATTAACCTTTAGTGGAGTGATTATGCATGTTGTTATTTGCAAGATTAATAAGTTGACTTCAAAGTAGGTTAAGACCATATAAGACACACAGTAAGTTAGATATTAACACGGTTGGATGCCGGCTCAATGTTCTAATGGTTAAGCGTTTGCATATGAGACTGATAGGTCCTAGGTTCTAATCTCGCAAGGCGGGATCGTGAATGTGAACTGCTGAAGAGTCCCACAGTTAGAAGAAAACAGCTGTCCAGTGATTCCTGGTCTTGTATGGTAGTTTAGCTTCAATTCACTCATGATCTCAACTATTAAAATCAGATCTGACATTCAAACATAGACTAATCAACGACAATAATTGTGTGAAAACTAGAAAAAACTCTATATGAGAATGATTGTCTATTTAAAGGTTAAATATATGAATGTTCTAACAGGAAAGAACTGGGAAAAGCTTGGAAACAGAATTTTTTGCAAAATGAAATATTAATGCTATGACTTACGTAATAGTTAAAAGGTTCAAATAAGAATATAGAAGTAAGTAGTTATGATTAAAGTCTTGTAAAATTAAGTATTACGTAACAGAGTTTTTCACCAAGGTTATCATCATAGGGAAACAATATCGGTAACTATATTATTTGGATGTGTATATCTGGTTTAAAATCTTGATTTTTTTGCCTTGACAACTACATCAGTAAAGTGTATAATACATTCAACGTCTTATATCTTCTGTTTACTATGAAAAACTTTGAAATGACAACATCATATCCATTGTCAAATGAATGAATGGCTAGAAGCTAAAAGTTACATAATAGCAACCAAGTTAACAACTAAATAAGATGCAAAGATTAAGAAAATAAAATTAGATTTTACTTAACTAAGCGTTGGAAACTAAAGCTTTTAAACCAATACAAGACTGATAATCATAATAATTTGAATAGGTAAAACTATTCATTTCAATTTCTCAGGAATATACTAGAATATGAGAACAAAAAATCTTATTTCATGGTATAGGATAGTGGAGATTGTTGAGTTTTAATAGAGATCATGAACCGATCAATGTTAGATCATCAATGAAAACCTGGAGAAGTGGGACCGTGGATATGAACTGCTAACGAGTCCCATACTAGGACGAAACAGCCATCGAATACTTCCAGGTTTTCACTAGTAGTCTAACATTGATCAATTTATAAACTTAATTGAATTTCTTTTCTGGTTTTAAAATGTATGCAATTTAGCACATATATATATAAACTGGTAAATATAATTGAAGTTGACATGATCCAGGTATCTGTACTCTTTTGTAAGTTCCAAATAGCAAATTATACGATATTAATTATTTACTTACTTAAGCCTGTTACTCCCAACGGAGCGTAGGCCGCCGAATAGCATTCTCAAACCCATTCTGTCCTGGGCCTTCTTTTCTAGTTCCATCCAATTCTTGTTCATTTTTCTCATGTCTATCTCTATTTCTCGGCATAATGTGTTCTTTGGTATTCCTCTTTTCGTTTATCCTTGAGGATTCCATGTGAGGGATTTCCTTGTGACGCAGTTGGGTGCTTTCTTCAATGTGTGTGTCCTATCCACTTCCAGCACTTCTTCCTGATTTCTTCCTACACTAGGATCTGGTTTGTTCTGTCCTAGAGTAGGTTGAAATTTTACTATGTAGTAAGACCAATTTATCAGTTGAATAAGTACTTTCAAAACAAGTCTTAGTGTAGTATAAATCTTACTGTACTGAACAAGAACACTAGTGGGAACAATCGAATGTATTTGAACACAACATTATAGAGCATCTCACTAAAATCTGACAACCATATAGTAAATAGTTGATATGCAAAATATCGATCCATCGTCTCAAAATTGACTGTTCCTTCTACAAATATCAGTCAGTTGTCTCAGATTTAATTGTTCATGCATTTTCATATCAATTGCGTTCCGTTCCCGTTCTTTCCTTATCGATTTTCTACATTCTACGCATGACCACATTTATATACTACTTATATGGATATAAGTAACCTACACTATATTACGAGCTATTTTGTCACCTATGAAGCTAAACGGTATAAAAACAAATCTTTACATCACCATAACGTATTCCATAAGCTTCATTCAAGTCTTAGATAAACCTTCATGGATTCAAATACATACATTCTCAATGGGTACAAGACTAATGAACAGAAAAGTTTTATGTCAAATTACAGAATTAAACTTAGATAATCCGGTTTGAAAAATTATTAAATGAAAATAAACTTTCTCTGCAGTTTAACAAATATGTTTCCTAATTACTTACTTACGTCTGTCACCTGTCTCTAATCTATCGTCTTTTATCTAGATTAGGTCAAACGGGTTTCGCTGATCGCGAACACAGTCAAGTTGCATTTCATCATTTCTGTTGCTATTTGACTGCTCCACCCGGTCTTCTATATTGTTCGGACATTCCATTTAGCTATAAAAATTGTTGCTCTGGTTGTTACAAGGGTTATCAGCCTCGTAACTTCCAATGACTCTCAGCTTTCATCATGAGGTGACATAATTCTTTCTTAAACTCCCAGAGCAGAATTTAAATGAGTTGATTTGTTCATTCTGATTAACGTTTTTTCTTATAAAGGTTGTTTTCTACGGGATAGGGTTCCTAAACTCATTCTCGATCCCCCCCTTTACTCAACTATATTTTAAAAAATGGTGAGACTATAATTTATGGATCAACCAATCAGATTTACGATAACGGATCTTGGATTTCGGCGTGAAATTCATTTATCCATTTGTCTAAATAAAATCTCAGCATGATAGCTCATGTCAATTTATGATGAAAACCATAACATTTAGTCCCAACCCTAACCATTAACTGTAAGTTAAAATCCTTATACTTCACACAGATTCAAAACCCTCAGTTAGCTCTAGTCAGTAAGTGGACATTCTCAAGGCCTCTTTAGCGTCGCTCAAAGGTCGCTCAATTATCGTCTCACCAAAAAAACGTAAATAGATACATGACACTTAATTCATTTCGATGTTTAGGACGTGATGGTATCCCAAACTTCTTTTTAAAAAATGTGCTGACGTCCTATGTTATCCATTCACGACTATGTCTAACATATTCTTCTTATCTAATCTCATCTAACCGAAAATGTGGAGAAAGATGAAGATAATCCTTGTACCCAAGAAAGTATCTGGTGATAAGTATGTGAAATTTAGACCTATTGCAATAACGTCACCCTTCCTCAAAGCCATGGAAAAATTATTAATACTTCCACTTTAGCCTGCGATAAAAGAGCATATTGATCTGTGTCAGTTTGCCTACAAATGCAAAAGAAGCACCTTAGACGCTGTTGCTGTTCTGCATCACAATGTAGTGTTCAACTTAGAAAAGGGTAAGAAGTATGTTCGATGTGCTTTTCTAGATTATACTTCAGCTTTTGATTCTATACCAAGACAACGTTTACTTAACAAGTTAATCAGCGTCAACACTGACAGCTAGATAACCAACTGGCTATGTTCCTACCTCTCTGGAAGGGAACAGTACACTGTGTTTGGAGGAAAGTGTTCAGAATCTCCACTGTCTCATGAAGGTGTACCACAGGGAGCTGTTCTTTCACCCCTTCTTTTCCCTTTTTTCCTTCATGATCAGCCATCTTCCACAGAAAACACTTTTGTGAAATATGCGGATGATCTCACTGTATGTATGCCTATCTCTTCCTCTTTACATCCCATAGAAATGAATGAGTTTTTGTCTCGTATTGATTGTTGGTCTGTTGGTAATTATCTTATACTCAGTCAAGCTGTTAACTTTAGCATGAGACATGAACGGCATCTAAACACTATTTTGAGATCCCATAATGCTTGCGCCATTGGAGACTCTTTGATAAACACAGTGTCGAAGGTCAATTATATTGGTGTCACCTTTTCCTCTGATCTCTCTTGGTCTTCCCACGTTTTATTGTTATCGAAGAAGGTTTTCCGTCTGACTTACCACATAAAGAGATTGGATGCTCTCCAAAATTACTTGTCATTTATTCTTACAATTTGTCAATTCTTGCATATTACCTATTATTCTTTACTGTTTCCATTATTCTTTCTCGAGCTATTGAGAAAAGACTTTGCTGTATTGCAGAGAGTGCTGAAGGCAGTTGGCAAGATGTGTGGTGAATCTTTCGAAATCATAATTATTATGGTTGTGGATAGACATTTAAAATCATGCAAACTCCTTACAGGCGTTAATTTATCAGATACTAACCATCCGCTTCACTCATATCTTTCTCCTTGTATATCTTCTGGTAGAACGAGACGTAATTACATTAAAATCCATACACGCAAGCAAAAGTATAAAAGTTCTATAATATCTTACCTAGCAAATATACTCTGTGACGAACAGGTTGTTAGAGTTAATCTAGTTAATAACCTGCATTCTTAACCGTCTCTAATTTGAAAAGTTGTACAGTTTTTGATATTTTTTTAAACCTTTTTTCCCTTATTTGTATTTGTTTCTGTTTTTTTTTGTGTAAGACACTTGTTGAAATACTCTGTGCTGAGAATTTCTATATTGTACCAGAAATATAATATTGAATAAAGCCATTAATAATAATGATATTTAAAGGGGGTTTCAATCTCTATATAGCCTATTTCTATATAAACTTTAGTATACGTCCTTGAAGGCTTTTGTATAACACTAAGGATGTTGACTTGATGTCAACCTTATGACCAGTCTCAATCAAATGTTTCGCAATGGATGATGATGTCTATCTATCCTGTCTATCCTCCATTGCCAAATATTTGATCCAGACGGGTCATAAGGTTGATATCAAATCAGCATTTGTTGTATTGTACAAAAGCCTTGAAGGAAGTATACTAAGGTTTATTGAAGCCTTGGCTATACGGAAATTGAAACCCCCTTTATGTGTTAAAAAATAATTTGTCCTTACACTTAACCTACCCTGGTAATACTGATTTATTATCCAGAGTAGTTATCACATTTGTTTTTGTGTACTTTAATAATGACATTTGTTAGTAATCAGACAGAGTATATTTCAGCTTGAAAACTTCAGTTTCTTTAATTACATGTAAAGATGAGGAGTTCGAAAAGTACCTTCTAATCATATTTCAATGATCGGTTTTCTTTTCTGAAAACTATAAATACTTATGTAGTAAACAAGAACATCAGTAAGAACAATCAAATATATTCGGTTACAGAAATTACAGAATCTCTCAGTAAATTCTGTGAACTATACAGTAAATACTTCATCTGCAAAATGTTCATAAACTGTCTTAGACTTTATTGTTCTTTCATTTTCATACCAATCATTCTTTTTTCTTCGATCTTCTTAATTCTTCGTCGCTAAGCATTTCACTTTCTATTGATAAAACATACTACTTATATCTGTGGACATTAGTAGTACACATCACACTTCCACTATTCTAAGATGAAGTTCATTTCATGTTTAAGGAATCTAAGTAAACTTGTTACAGACAATGTATATTTGATTATACAAATAATAATATTCTATAAAATATTTCAATATCACAGTTCGTAAGTTTCATAGTGTTATCAAGAATGATGAATTCATTATCAAAAATGCCAGTAATTGTAAGTTAACAGTCAATCAATATGAATAAATCAATCATTAATGATAATACGATTTAACAGTACTGTCTTTAAATGTAGTACTATGGTGTCTGCTACTGACGTCAGCAGATATATAAGTAGTATGTATCATCAATCAATAGTAGAATGTTTGAAGGCAGAAGGTTAAGAAGATTAAAGAGAACAGAATGAGAACAGAGAATGATTGGTGTGGGAACAAAAAAAAACAAACAACCAAGTTCAAGACATTTGAATGACATTTTTCAAATGAAGTATTTACTGTATGGTACTCAGATTCTGTAATTTTTTACTAGAATATATTCGATTGTCCCCCTTGTGTTCTCGTTCACTACAGTACTATCTATAAGTTATTTAAATATTTGTTAAGCTTCAATTATCAAGTTCAATAGCCAGTATTCAAAACAACAACAATCATAGAATCTTGAACCTTACGGCTTAGTGACAAATGTTTACCCTTTAACTTAGAAAGTTGGTATTCACTGGTTTTACATGCATAAAATCTATCAATTCTCAATGTTGCGAGAACAGCTATTTATAATATTTGTTTCATGTCTGATATGATGCAAAGGAGTCATAAATTACAACGAAGCAACTATTCAATGATCTCTGTTCTTTAGTCGTTGACTAATGAAAGTCAGTTCCTGATTTCAATTGCAGTGTTTGTTGCTATGTTAAGCCCACATAACTTATTCTAGCTTATGGATAGATCAATTTATCCATTCTTCTTAAGTCACGTTTTGTCCTTGTTAATTACTCACTTGTTAACCTTGATTGTTTTTAAGTAAGCGTGTGTGTGTGCATTTCAAATCTTACTCATTATACGTCGGTAACTTATCTTTGTCTGACTATAAATATCAACTCACTCTTGCTTAAATCGAGTTGGCTGACACACCTTCTGTACTGTGCATCAATTTGCTTCACTCTCTTCTCTTTGCTTCGTTTCTTCAGCCATTTGTTTCGATTAACATCTATTCTGATATCTGATTTATTTGATTTCATTATTGAGTAACGTGATTTAAGTTGATAATGATATAGGAGGATAGGCGACATGAATATTTCGATAACAATCAATTATACGCTGTTATTTGAGTCAGATTCCAGGGCCACTAAAGTGGTGAGCACGTCGATAACATCGTCCGATCTAATGTAGGGTCCCACATATTATTTTTATGTCATCATAACATAATCTTTTTGTTAGTTAAAATACGGTCATTAAAGGCAAATAACCAGAAATCTACCAGTGAATAAATCTGATAAGTCTTGTTGATTTTAACCCTTTATTCGGTTCCTAAGCTATTCTGGTAACCCAAATGTTAAAACTACTCAGCGACATGAACTCGAGAGAAAAAGCGCAAAATAAGCGAAAAAATACACTTAACTCCAAAAATTCATTCTCGTACATTCTCGTATTTATAGATGTTAATATTTATTAAATCAACATCATATTTAAGCCAATCCACTAAAAGACATATTATGCTACTGACCAATAGTAACACGCCAAGTTGAAATTCTACAGAGCTCCATCATGCTCTGATTGGCTAGGACTCTTCGGCTCCTTTAGGGCCTCTGGAGGTTCCGTTGCAGTTCTCGGAAAGCCGACTCAACAAAATCTTCATTACATCTAAAAGTATATTGTTATTTATAAGAACTTGAATAGAATTGTACGAAGAAGAATTTGGTAAATAGAAAAGAATAAGAATCAACTTATCCAATTAATTTAATAATTGAATTCATAAGTCGCGCGAATGGGATCGTGTATTCGCACTGCTGAGGAAACGGCCGTCCAGTGCTTCCAGGTTTTCAATTATGGTCTAGCTTTAATTGAGTCATGAATTTAACTAATAAATTACGTAAAACTCCACAACTCCTCTCCCATTTCTGATACTATTCGACGAACTCAACAATTTCACACACACACAAAATCCAATTTTATTCAATCACCACCACCATCACAACAACAACAACGCCAAGTCTTATCCAAGTATACAATAACAAAGTACATATAGACACATTCCAAACAAACCAATTCAAATGTATAAAAATAGTATCATTGAACTTTATGCAATAATTGTATATATATATATATATATATATTACATTGAATTATTAATTGAATTGATTCTTTTATGGAATGTTACATAACTTTACCTTTTTTTACTGATTTTTCTATTTAGTAACTATGATTAATGGAGACCTAGTCAAAAGTGGAATGTTACGGTAAGAACGCATGAGAAAAACATTGACCATTATTATTATTATCATTATTATTATTATTACTGGGAGTAGTAGTAGTAGTATCATTATTGCTATTATTAGTAGTCGTATTATTATTATTATTAAAGTACAAATTAAAGGTTGGTTTCCATTAAAATACCATTTCATACATTCAATATAGATTTGGTTATAATGAAGCAATTTGTTATTCTCTAATATACATAAGATTAAATGGGTAAAAGCATTATAAACAGACAACAACAACCACAACAATAAGAACTATGCTATTAATGTTATAATACTACTAATAATAATAATAAGTAGTATTCAACGTTTTAATATAGAAATCGACCCTAATGAAAAGCTAGAAAAAAAATAATGGAAATCAAATGAAATAGTAGATAATAATGCAATTTATTGATTCTTTAATTCTTATTAGATTGTTTCACTTTCATGACTTGAATAGTACAATTCATTCGGTTTTGTTTTTATTTGTATCTTTTCATTTAAGACTGCAATCGATTAATCTAATGTTGGCATATGTGCATCCTGTGTGGATTGCTTTGATATAGCTTTAATTCATAAGCTTTTTAAGTAAAGATGGATAGTGGTTAGAAAGTAGAATCCAGTTTGACGAGCATTTTGTCCCAGTTGGGACTCGTCAGTTGGATGTGCCTGTATCCCACAGTTGGTGTTCACTTCAGGACTCGAAACCAATATTATTCACTTCAAACTCCATCGCGTTATCCAATTAGCTACTGAGTCGTGATAGCCACCTTTTTGTGCAATGAGGTGAAGTTTAAATTCACTTTGTCTTCTTTTATTGATATTTTCTCATTGTTATTTAGGACTGTAATTAATCAGTTTCTTATAAATAAATAATGCTCAATTTATTCGAGATTATCGAATCAAACCGTGGTAATGATATCTAAGATTAGTTTCTTGTTGTTATAAATGAATCCTGTATGGATTACCTCTATATATCCTTAAGTCACAAGTTTCGTAGGCAAAGATCGATAGTGGCTAGTAAGTGGAATCCAGTTTGACACGGGTTTCGTTGTATTTGGAAGTGAACATCAACTCTAGGATGCAGGTACATCCAGCTGACAAGTACCAAATGGGGCGAAACGCTCATCAAACTGGATCCCACTGCTAGCCACTATCCAATTTTGCTTGAATATTACAATGTTGAACGTTTTTGATTGTTAGAGTACATGAGATATGTAGATGTTTTATTATTTAAATGTTACATAGTTAGTATGGTAGTGAATGTTATGACTTTACATGGTTAATTTATCATGTGATAAGGTAGTCAATCAGAATATAAATATACACAATCTAGTTACTGAGCAGTTATACAATAGGAATATATATATAATATTAGTCCATTAATAGCTCTCAGACGTTACTCGTAATTTAATCTTCACTGGGATATAACAGTGAGATATAATTAACAACGTACATCTTTTCTACATATGTAAGTCAGATACGATGAATGCTCTAGTACGGCCGGGAGTGGGGAGAGTCAGCTCTTCCTTTCAAAATGCTCTCACACAGCCACGCAAATACAGACACTGCCAGGGAAGTCTTACACACCACCTTCTCGTGCAGGCTCCATTGTTTATGAAATTGAGAGAACGAAAAGTGAATGTCCGACACTTTAACCATGTTGATGGATATGGAGAATCCGCCTCGGGGATTATGAAAACCCTTATTCCATACTAATGGTGCACATGGGCCCCAGTATCCTAAAGAAACAAGTGGAGTATGAACCTAATGTTGGTCACCAGCTACCATAGGACTGCATCTCCTGACGTTGCTCCACTGCCTTATAGATCAGACTTTGAGGTCGAAGGCTCTGGGTGTGTCCCTCTAGGAAACTTGTGTTTCGGTTTGGGTAATCGGGTAGTATCACAGCCCTCACAGAAATCGAATGATTCATATGGCACATATCTATATGCTGCCTTATTGTACAAATGTTTTTGTATTTAAATAAATAAATAAACGAATGGAACTAACTTGAAAACTCTAATCTGATATACACCCATGAAGATAAACATGAGGACACTATATAATCTACGTTTTCATTTCATACACAATAGCTTTTGATTACTTAATGAAAACCTAATCGCTTACATTGATAATCACCTAGTGGCGTTAATGATGATTCTCAATCTCAAAGTAGTGAAAATTTAACAGCTACATATTCTCACTAAAACATCAATAATCAATCACTGAACTAGATCCCAGTGACAACATGAATATTTTTTTACGTGATCATTTCATAGTAAATAGTAAATTTTATAGATAATTCTCCTGAAAGTTTGATCGCTTATCTGCCAAATCACTCGATGTCTCAAACTAATTATCGTCATTATCATTCAGAACCTAACCAGGTTACTATCTGCATATCAACATATCTAAAATCAACGTTCAGTGATTTCATTAACTAATGTCATGCCTTTGATCTTCATCTTTTTACTCACTTCTAAATCACTCTTACTCCAGCCAGTATTACACGTTTAGGTTGATGGTAGTCGATTGTATCCTGAAAATCACAGTCGATGAACATTCACAATAGACGGTGCCTATCTAAATATTTGACATTTTTCAGTAATTCCGAGATGATCCTTAGTTAATCATCATTACTGTAGGATATGGAACGAGCTTGCGTCGAACCAATTCGTTACACCTGGAGTCGGTGCAAAGATAGGAAATGAAACGAAAAATCACAAATCAAAAAAACATTATGTTACTGTTTAAAAGATAACATAAAAATGAAGCAGTATTCATAATAAGAAAAATAACATGAGTCAATGCTCATCACTTTAATTTTGTTTTGTTATACATTGTCAGATTTTCTGCGGCAAATGTTTGTACATAGTGCATTGTTACTGAAATGATATTTAAGTAGCTGGTCGAATAGACTAAAACTTACATCTCTACTTATAATGCTTGTCACTCAAAGCAGTATCGAATCAATCAGTATAGGATGCCCATATGCCACTAAGAGACTGGTCAGTTGCAGTTATAAACGTCAGTGGGACGATTCAAACAACCAATACAAAATGAACTGAAACTTTCCTTCATTGTATAAGCCAGTGGCTATCTGGACCTAGTAACAGAGTGTATAACACAAGGGCGTTTGAAGTGAATGGTATTGGGTTCGAGTCCTAGAATGAACATCAATTCTGGGATGCAGATACGTCCAACTGACGATTCCTGGATAAAATGGAACGTGCATCTCAAATTCCACTGATAAACACCATCCATCTCTGTCTGTAATGCTTTTGAATAACGCACTACATTCTAAAAAATTATAATTACCTTACGAACACGTTCACTTTTTTGTACATTAAATTGTGAAAAGAGTCTTTTTTGATTTCTTTACATTCATCAGACAACTAATGTTGAGCCCTATAGATCATCTAGCTCACTAGCTTTCAACTCTACGTGATAGTGCTCAGGATACAAGCCAGTGGTAATACTTATACAACATTCTTTATAGAAAATCATTTTAACTAAAAGAAATTTATCCTGGTTATAGTTTCTTAATAGGCTACCCTTCATTGAACACTATCATTGTTCATTTAATTATTTGATTACATAACCATTTGTTCTACTACTTTTCTTTACAAACTATCACTCAGCTTTTTGTTAAGCATCACTTTGTTACTTTGTTGTTTTGAAATTTCTAGGCATTACAAATAGAATATCGTTAAATCCTCACCAAACGGGAAACTGGTAGTATGTGATAGTGAAAACGCTTAGAGATGGTATGATGGATTAAACTACTTGTTCCTAAAGCAGATAGTTCAAGCCTTCGGCATTACTTAACAACATTATCATCATTAACTAAATAAACCTCTTAAATAGTCAAAATGGAAAGCATACAAACCAACGAACATCATCAGTATTGAAAGCCTGTATCAAATAATCACTGAGACCTACGAAATATTTGATCTTTTTTCCCTGACACACCACGGCATACGAAATTTATGGTGATTATCAACACATTTCCACCTAAAACAAAATACATTAGCTTCTCCTAATCATATGAAACACTATATATTTTAACATTACAAACTAAACGTCTCAATTACGAATTCGGTAGCGAAATTACGTAACCCATTGGTTTTGAATTTCTCATATTTATGTACTGGCTGGACGTATTTCGAGCCCACATAACTTATTCTAACCTCTGGATAGATTAATCTATTTATTCATCTTACTAACATTTTGACCTTGCCAATTATTCGCTTACCAACCTTGACTGTATTTATATGAGCATATGTGTATGCGCTTCTTATCCTATTCATCATATGTTTATAACTTATTTTGCTTCGACTGTATATATCGGTTCACGCTTCGCTAAATTGAGTTGGCTCACTTGCCCTCTTTAATGTGTGTCATTTAGTTTCGCTTCTCTCTCTCCTCTTATTTTATTTTGCTCTGCATCTCTGATTGTCTGTTCAAATCGACAATTGTATGAAACATATAAATTCGGGAGTCATTCTCGTATTTGACTTGTTTAATCCCGTTATTCGCCAACGCGATTTAAGTTGATGATTATATAGCAGATGTGTATTTCGACAACAATCATTAGACCAATCTAATTGGCATAAAAATGGCCACAAAAGTGGTAAGCCCACCGACGAAAAGCCTAACGCAGCAAACTACGCCGATGACAAACCTTCCGCACTGCACACTTTGAACGAATAAACTCATTGAAGCCAGCTCGGTCGATAAAAAACGCAGTTTTCGATCATGCGATCAAATCGGAGACTTCGGCACCACTAAAGTAGGTAAGCTTCATCTCGAACTAAACGCATCCTTTAAGTCTACGCAGACGGGTTCGATAAATGAACCAATCGACGAGAAACTCAATCTTAAATATAACGTATTCAGCGAAGCCAGTACAGCAGCGACATGGACATCTAATTGGAGTTGGATTGAGGGCCATATAATATATAAACACGATATCAAGGAAGCGTCTCTTAATTCCTAAAACATCCTTAATGTAAAAGCTGTTTGTGAGGTTTACTAACATGAGAAATATAAACAAAAATAGATGTCCCATTTTTATGACATACTGTTAGTCGTCACTTACTAATGTACACCAATCGTCCATTATTCATTAGATGTTATTTATAAGATTAACTGTAACCCATTCAGCGAGTACAGACATAATGTACTAAGCTTTAACTTATACGATAATCAATGATATTACTAACTAACCTAAACAGAAGGGAAATGGAGAAAATACTTGAAACCTCGAACTCGCTTATTTATTCATTGGAACAACGTGGCAGAGTATTATATGTTTATAAAATATAACTCTTATTATGATTAGTATATAACAATAGCGTCATATACTATTTTATCGATCTTGGCAGATTTTATAGTCTGGAAGTAATGAGAACATTATTAAATCAGCTGATAACATAAGTATCCTACTGTAAACTTGAATAAAACGTTTATCAATTACTAGTTTTAAATATAGAATCCATATCAAGTAGAGATAGGTATCTACCCCAGTACAATGGAAGATGGTTGCGCAATTTCGTGAAATGATTGAGGTTAGACATTAACACCGTTGGATGCCGGCCAGCTTAGTGGTCTAGAAGTTAGGCGTTCACGCGCGAAACGGAAAGCCCTGAGTTCGAATCTCGCGGTCGGGATCGTAGATGCGCACTGATGAGGAGTCCCACAATGGGACGAAACAGCCATCCAGTGCTTTCAGGTTCTCAATGGTGGTCTAACATCAATCAGCTCATGATCTCAATCAATAACTTAATAATTTCCACAACCCAATACTGATAGAAAGAAACAATTTGTCTATGTACAGTATATTAAATACACATGTGTAACAGACAATTTCTGAAGTTTAAACTGAACCGTTCATTTGTTTTAGTGAAACATTTCAGTCAAAACACAAAACGCATTAAAATACAATTTCATACAATACAACAACAACAATAAGAATGATAAAGAAGAAGAGGGGGAAGAAGAAGAAGAAGAAAAGAGAATTGGTGTAGAGAAATGTTTCTGATACAAAACAAAGTGTATGTACATATTTTTACAAAGCAAAATACTGATTTCAAGCATAATTATGAAAAGGAAAGTAATAAATTTATTAAAATTGCTATTTCTTCATCA
The DNA here is from genome assembly GCA_944470205.2 of Schistosoma margrebowiei. NCBI lineage: Eukaryota > Metazoa > Platyhelminthes > Trematoda > Strigeidida > Schistosomatidae > Schistosoma > Schistosoma margrebowiei. Next base: position 43,136,775 of record OX104026.1, on the reverse strand, counting down.
GAAATGATTAGTTCTACAACGTGAACGTCTACCACCACTGCCTCTTCCAGCACGAAACACTCTGTGATTACGACTACCACCACCAACACCTCTGCGTCCTCTACTAGATTGATATGGTCGACTTGTAAATCCATAATCAGTAGAAGGAATTTCATCATATCGATTAACATCTGTATATTCACATTGTGATTGAACACAATATGGTAGTATTCTATCCAATGGTGCAGGAGGTACCATATCTATAGTAATCTGAATCAAAATGCATACAATAAAATTATTCACTTAGAAGTGAGGAAACAATATAATTTAAAACACAATAATGATTATCAATTATAACATTTAGTGAATTAGATAAATCAGAAAGGAAGTAACCAAACGAATGGACTATACAGATTAATTAAGGGATTTCGAGTGATATAAAAGAAGTTGTGACATCTTAAGTTGCCAACATTGTAGAAAGATACATTATTCTTGTTCGACTTTGTTATAATCTCTTTCTTATGGTTATGACTTAGCTATTCCTACTGCTTAGTATTCCCGGACACCGATTCACTCGACTAGTTCTCAAATCAGAACACGGTTGAGCAGGAAAGAGATTATATTGCAAATAACAAGGTTAGATGGAAGCAAGAAGTACAATAGGGAAAACGTTAGTATATTTAAAGTTTTTACATGAGAAGGTTCCAGAGTATTCTCCAAGTATCGACTAGTGGTGATTGGATAAGAGTTAGCCAATCAGCGTGCACCAAAACAATCGTACATTGAGCATGCTTTAAATCAGTCTATGTCCCGATAACAGACTTGAAAGAGGAGATTTGATTAAAGATCATCTAGATGAACTAGAAATGTGACCGCACAACCGAAAGTACAACAAAATGAAGCCATTTATATATACTGTATTTTTTGTAATGCGTTAGCTCCATACTTTTAAGGTCTTATCGGTGGCAAGGAAAAACTATGGATTAAGACGAAATGTGTTATTGTGAAACCTGACGTTTTATTAAACTATCGTTCTGTTACAGATGAGCAATGATGCTTCAGGCTTAAACCCTTGGCTAAATCAGTTTTGTTTTTCTAGAAAAAAAGTAAGAAATTGGATAACTCTATTGCACTTTAACAAAAAAAGACAGCAATGTTTCAAAGACCTTCAAAATATAAACAAGCACATTCTGATCTATACATATGAATGCAAACGCATACACTTACTTACTTACGCCTGTTACTCCCAATGTAGCATACGTCACAGATCAACATTCTACAACCCACTCTGTCCTCGGCATTCCTTAATAGTTCTGTCCAACTTTTGTTCATTCTTCTCATGTCTGTCTCCATTTATCGGCGTATTGTGTTGTTTGGTCTTCTTCTTTACCCTCATTAGCCTTGAGGATTCCAAGTGAATGATTGTCTTGTGACGCAGTTCGGTGATTTCCTCATTGTATGTCCTATCCACTTGCAGCACTTCTCTCTCATTTCTTGCTCCACTTGGATTTGGTTTGTTCTCTTCTATAGTAGGCTGTTGCTGATTGTATCTGACCAACGGATCCAAAGTATTTTGTGTAGATAACTGTTAATACTAAACGCTTGTATCTTCTGGATGATGGTTGTGATAGTTTTCCAAGTTTCCATCCCATACAGTGGAATTGTCTTGACATTTGTATTGAAAATTCTGACTTTGATGTTGATTGACAGATAGTTGTTTTGAGTTGCACATGTTCTTCAAATGTAAATATGCTGCTTTTGCTTTACCGATCCGCGCCTTCACATCTGCATCAGATCCACTGTGTTCATTAATGATGATGCCTAGATATGTAAAGATTTTCATATCCTCAAAATGTTCTCTGTCAAGTGTGATTCGATTGTTGCATGCAGTGTTGTATTGGAAACTCTTGATTTTCCCTTTGTATTTTGAAACCTACCCTTGTTGAGGCTGTTGCTACATCGGTCGTCTTCTCCCGAACTTGTTGCTGCGTGTGCGATAGAAGGACCAGATCATCTGCGAAGTTTAGATCGTCCAACTGCATATTAGTTGTTCATTGTATCCCATGTTTCTCCCTAGATGTTGATGTCTTAATGACCCAGTCGATCTCCAGGAGAAAGAGAAAGGGTGAGAGGGTGACACCGGACACACATACACATATACGCACTAATTTACGTCACATGTACAGTGAACATACAACTACTACTTACCTTTTCTTTATTTAATGTTCTTATCAAACTGATCGGTACAATTTCTTCTTCATCTACAATTATTTCAGGATTATTCTTCTGTTGATGATGATAAGTAACAAGTACAACCTTTTCCCTGGAACCCATATCATCAATAATGATATTGTTACCATTAAATGCTTTATTAAATTGTTGTGCAGAGAAATGACCAATTAATTGAGCTTCTTCATAATCACCAGATATATTTTGTGCTAGAATTGGACAACCAACAGGTAGAATACAAGTTTTTGATATAATATTTGATGATGATGAAGATGATAATAACGCATTCGATGTTGTTATTGGTTTTGAATCAATAATTAAATCATCTAATCGAGTAAGTCCTGTTGATGGTCGGATCAACAATGTATGATGATCATTTGTAGTTCCAATAGAAGACTGAAATTTAACAAGTAGAATAACAATGTCGAAATTTATCTTACAATAATCATTTAATAAGAATTCAAAGTAGAAATACAAATATCAGTTCTTACGGAACTTCTATAATCTTTGTAGCACAGAGCCAGTATTCAGTGGTTTACATTTCTAACTTCAAATCGTTTATCAATATTCTTCGATAATCCTCCAATGTTATTCATCAATAATTTAACATAATTCAACTCCATTGATCATTGTTTTTTCAGCTTACAATAATGATAATAACATTCATCCTACCTAATTTGATGTGTGCAACTCTTGTTTATATAATCAACTACTAACTTGTATGGCTTATTGAATTATTTTATTTAGAAATATTGCTGGCGTCTGCTGGGATTACCGACGGGTAAGTAATAGTAAGGTTAGACACAGGGTATTAGGGAATGATAGTAAATCAGTTGATAAGGTTGTGAATCTTCATCGACTGAGACGGTTGGGACACGTGTTACGTATGCCTGAACACCGATTACCACGACGCGCAAGGCTGATTAGTATTGGGAGTGGTTGGAAGAAAGTTAGGGGTGGCCAAACCAAAATATGGCATCAGTGCTTGAAGACATTAACTTCTAGTCTGAGCCATGTTGGTAGATGCAGACTACTCGGTAGGGATCCGTATGACTGTCCTACCCAATGATTGTAGACTCTGGATGACATGGCTCAGAATCGATCACAATGGCTTAAGTGTATACACTATCTGTCTTCCCTTAAACTGTGAGACTAAAATCGTTTCATGTCCTTCTTGCTGTCAACTAATTCTTTCTTCCTGTACTATGTTCTTATGTGCAGTCTTTCTTTTATATATTATCACCACTGAATTAACTCATTCTATGAATCTGGTATCCATCTTGTTGTGCTAATGAGGTATGGCAACTTGAACCGATGCATATATGTGCCTGGTCCTACGTTGTAGCTGACTGACTGATTTAGAACACAAATTTATCAATACAACGGGTCATCAAAGAGAATATTTCTCTATTTTTTTTAAATTTGTTTCTTAAGTAGATCCATAATGAATTTTCACAGAATTGTTTAACAAAATAGTAAATGTACACTTGATGTATCGATGTGTCAGTTTAGTTCATGTAACTATGGTGAGTGTATTGCGAAGTTGGAGCGTGTTTAGTACTGAGTCAACTAATATAGATAAGATAATGAGTAATAAGACTGTATAACTAGAATGCAGCTGGACAACTTGGACTTCACAGACGATCTGGCTTTTCTATAACACACGCAACAACAAATGCAGGAGAAGACGACCAGTGTGGCAGCAGCCTCAGCAGCAGTAGGTCACGACATACATAAACAAAAAAGCAAAATTCTCCTATACAACACAACATGCACTAATCAAATCACACATCAGTCAGTCAATCAATAACAACGTAGAACTTCGTACGCACGTACATCAGTTCGAGTTACTATATCACATAAGCACAGAGAAGCAGTTGTCAATTCAAATCCTGTGGCTGTAGAGGTAGTAAGAGTATGAGCAGTAATCGCAAACATAAGAGTTTGAAGATGTTATTCAAGGAGTATAATCCAGTGAAATAGATTTGGGAAGAGGAAAAAAGGGACATAAAAAATTCAGAAGATTAGAATTCAGGAGAACACAAAGAGTGGATGCACCTACGCCATCGCAAACGATTTCCAGCCATGTCATTCAAGGTCTCTAACCATCGGTTGCTATCATTTCGCGGACCCCAACCAAGTAGTCTACACCTACCAACATAGCTCAGTTCACTTGTCAGTGACTTCATGGATTTGTGCCATGTTTTGGTCTGGCCGCCCCTAGCTTTCTTCCAACCTACTCCTATACCACTGAACATCGCACGTCGAGGCAGTCGGTCGTTGGGCATACGTAACACGTGTCCCAGCCATCTCAACTGATGAATTTTCACTACGTCATCAATTGATTTGCCATCCTTACCCAGTACCCGTTTCCTAACAACTGGATTACTTACTCGGTGGTCGCAGGATATACGAACAATGTTCCGAAGACACCTATGATCAAATACTAGTAACCAACATATATCTTCAACTCTTACTGGCCATGTTTCACTGCCACAAGTTAGGACAAACCGAACTGCTACGCAGTAAACCCGTCCTTTGGCTGGTAGACGGATATCTCACCTACGCCATAAATGACTCAAGTTGTCAAAAGCTAGTCAAGCCTTCTATATCCGTGCTGAGATTTCGCAACACACCAGACCGCAAGGGATGACGAGACTCCCAAGATAAGTGAAGCGGTCGACACGTTCAACTACTTCACTCCCTGTCATTAGTTCAGGTGTCGATTCAACCCAATCCTGAAGCACCATTTTGCATTTCGAAGGGTAAAATCGTATGACGGAGGAGCCTTGGAAGATGTAAAATCCTTTACATATCTAGGCATCATCATTAATGAACACAGTGGATCTGATGCAGATGTGAAGGCGCGGATCGGTAAAGCAAAAGCAGCATATTTACATTTGAAGAACATCTGCAACTCAAAACAAATATCTGTCAATCAACATCAAAGTCAGAATTTTCAATACAAATGTCAAGACAATTCCACTGTATGGGATGGAAACTTGGAAAACTATCACAACCATCATCCAGAAGATACAAGCGTTTAGTAATAACAGTTATCTACACAAAATACTTTGGATCCGTTGGTCAGATACTATCAGCAACAGCCTACTATAGAAGAGAACAAACCAAATCCAAGTGGAGCAAGAAATGAGAGAGAAGTGCTGTAAGTGGATAGGACACACAATGAGGAAATCACCGAACTGCGTCACAAGACAATCATTCATTTGGAATCCTCAGGACCAAAGGGGGGATACAAAAGAACACATTACTTAGAGAATTGGAGGCAGACATGAAAAGACATGGGAAAAATGAACAAGAATGAGATAGAACTATTAAGGAATGCCGAGGACAGAGTGGGTTGTAGAATGCTGGTCTGTGGCCTATGCTCCATTGGGTGTAACAGGCGTAAGAAAAGTAGTAAGTAAGTAAGTAACTAGAATAAATAAATGTCAACCCGGACACGCCTAAATGCAATCAAAATGAAACCCTTCTACGAGACGATATATATATATATATATATATATATATATATATATATATATATATATATATATATATAGAGAGAGAGAGAGAGAGAGAGATTTAGAAGACTTAACACAATACGATATTGAAAAATAAAAGTAGTTCAATGTGCAGCCCAAAGTTATCTAACTGTTTCTCTTTTGTATGATAGTGAAAATCATTTCCAATAAACATTTATTGTTTAAACTAAGCTCATTTTGAATAATTTATTGATCGATCCATTTAATGAGCACATTTCATTCTGTACTGATAAACACGTATAATATAACATCTGACGAATCCCAAAACAGGACGAAACGCCTATCCTAGATCCCGTTGCTAGTCATCATCCATCTTTGCTTATAGAACATGGAACTGTCGAGTTTGTAATAATTGATAGGCATATAAAATAAACAATTAAATCAAAATATATATCCAACCAGTGATCGTTAATTTCAATCAGTCAATCATAAGTTTGAACCTGGTTAGCAATAAAAGAAAGTGTAGCTCAAAACCGGATACACAGAGCAAATTAATAAAATTGTTATTTATAAGTTAACAATAAACTTACTCGATTAGAATTAAATTCATATCCATCAGAATCATCATGTCGACTCCTGCCACGATGACCACGTTCAGAACCTCGACTACTACGACTATTATTAACATGAATACCACGTGAACGAATTCCACGTGATGTATTATTGATAGAATGATTATTATTCATCATTGAATTATCTTCAATATTCATAATTGATGTAGATTTAGATAATAAATAATCTAAAGCAATTTGATAATTATTATGATTCTCTTTTAATGCACGATTTGCTATTTGATATGGATAACCTAAGGATAATAATTTTGCTATAGATATATCATATTCCATTGTTTTTTGTGATTGAAGTTCATAAAATCTGAAATTTGATCATTAAAAGAAAGAAAAAACGCTATGTATGTTATATACATATACACGTTTACATAGATACAAGTGAGAGTGAACGAACTCAGTAACTATATAGATAATATGTTACTATTTGAAGTGAATAGTAATGAGTTCGAGTCCCGGAATAAACAATGATTCTAATATGCAAGTATATCCACCATCTGACAAGTTTTAAATAAGCTGAAATATGTATTTTAAATTTCAATGATAGCCATCATTTATCTGTGTTTATAATTACTAGTACTTTTGTGGAGGCCCATTATTTAGTCGTCATTCAGATCGAACGATGCTGTTGAAAGGGCTCTTCAATTTAGTGGCCCGAGATCTGACACCAAGGTAATTGTAATGATGATTGTTGTTGAAATATATATGTCGCCTATTCTCGTATATAATCATCGACTTTAATCGCGTTGGTCAATAACGGAATTAAATAAGTCAAATAACGAGAATGGAATTTTGAATACATATATTTTGTATATGGAACGAATGGAACAGATTGAAGCGAAACGACGCGCAGTGGAGACGGATGGTAAGCTAACTTCCCTTTAGTTAAGCGTTAATCAAGATTAACAGTTACACAAAAGGAAGTTACAGACATATGATAAGTAATGGTATAAGAGGTGCACACACATCTACGTGCTCATATAAAAACACTCAAGATTGATAAGCGAATAATTAACAAGGTCAGTTATCCGAAAGCTAGAATAAGGTATATGGGCATAACATAGTAACTGACAGTACACTTTTATTCAGTTTTTTGGCAAACACCATTGTCTGTGTTAAGAATGGGACAGTCAGTCAACTAAAACGTAAGACCAGTCACATATATGCAACGATCCAAGTTGTCATATTTCATCAGCACAACAAGATGAACACCGGATTCATAGAATCAGTTAATTCAGTCGTGGTAATATATAGAAGACAGATTGCACATAAGAACATATTACAGGAAGAAAGAATTAGATGACAGCAAGAAAGACATGAAACGATTTTAGTCTCACAGTTTAAGGGAAGACAAAGAGTGTATGCACAACCTACGCCAGCATCTACCAACACGGCTCAGACCACAAGTTAGTGTCTTCAAGCACTGATGCCATATTTTGGTTTGGCCACCCCTAAATTTCTTCCAACCACCCCCAATACTAATCAGCATTGCACGTCGTGGTAATCGGTGTTCAGACATACGCAACACATGTCCCAACCATCTCAGTCGATGAAGATTCATAACCTCATCAACTGATTTACCATCATTTCCTAATACCCTGCGTCTAACCTCACCATTACTTACCCCCCCCCCGGTGATCATAGTAGATGCGAGTAATATATAAGATATCTGTGATCAAATACTAGTAGCTTATGAGTATCTTCTGCTCCTAATCGGTCCACCAGGGTGCTTGGTATCTGTATGGTTGCGCCGCAGGAATGAGCTGTACTATTCAGATTGTAGCGTTAAAGTTCATACGGTATCTGGTTTTCCTGCTAAACGGGGTTGAGCTGTACTGTTTGGGTTGTCACGTGAAAGTCCGAATGGTGTCTGGTCCTCCTAAAAGCCAATGTAAAATTACCCTGGCCCACAAGGGTATATTATATAACTGTGAATAAAAAAAAGTCCCCAAATGCCCTGGTATGGTCTGGAGTGCGGAGAGTCCGCTCTCCCTCTCGAAATGCTCTCACATGACCATGCGTATATTGCCTCTACCAGAGAAGTCCTAGTCAATGCCTCCTCACACCAGGGGTGTTGTTTACGAAATTGAGAGGACGAAAAACGAATGTCCAGCGCTTTGACCGGATCCTAAACCAATGGTGCACATGGGCTCCCGTATCCTAAAGGAACAAATCGCTCATGAACCAATTGTTGGTCACCAACTACCATGGGAATGCATCTCCTTACGATGCTCCACAGCCTTGTGGGTTAGACCGTTAGGTCAAAGGCTCAGGGTGTGGCCTCCTAAGAAGACCACCTGCTTCGGTTTGGGCACCCGGGCAGTATCATAGCCCTCACATATATCAAATGAGATTTGTGTGACGGATATGCATTTGGTGCCTCCTCGTACCAATATCTGTGTTAAAATAAAAAATAAAATAAATCTACTCCTAATGGCCATGTTTCGTAGCCGTAAATAGAACAGAACCAAATGCCGCTCAGTATACTCGTCCCTTAATTGATAGACAGATATCTCGCCTTAGAATGAGACAGTAATCAAGTTACCATCACTTTGATAAATTCACAATTTTGATTAAAATTACCTGTAATTACTTAAACTATTAGTAGTATAATTATTATTTTATTGTGTTATCCAATATTTACTACATTAATTCTTACTTCCAAAAATGGGTTTTGTGGAGATTTTAGAAATTTCACAGGTTGAAATCATGAGTCAATTGAAGCTTGACCACCATGGAAAACCTGGAAGCACTGGACGGTTGAAGTTAGACATTAACACCGTTGGATATCGGCTCAATGGTCTGTTGGTTAAGTGCTCGCGCGCAAAATCAGTAGGTCCTGGGTTCAAGTACCGCGGGGTGCGGGATCGTGGATGGGCACTCCTGAGGAATCCCATACTAGGACAAGACGGCCGTCCATTGCTTCCAGGTTTTCCATGGTGGTCTAGCTTCAATTGACTCATGATTTTAACCTATGAAAATTCTTATTTCATTTAAGCCAAAATCATCATCGGGGTTTATTTTTTCATTAATTCAATTCTCTAAACTTATGTAATCTCTTCAAACCTTATGTAATGATTACATAACTCTCCAATTTTGTATTGTACACAATTTTTTATTGTACCACCTCACCACTCCATCTCTTTTATAACTAATTTCAACTAGTCTGAAACATATGTAAATATTCTGTTGTTAACTACTATCACGCACTCCATCTTACCAGTTTCCAGACTATATATATAATTACAACCTTACTTCATTGGTATTTCAATTCCATCTATAAATAGTCTCTCACTTGTTTATATAAAATATAAACAGTTAGTGTTTATAATCTTCGTAATTCTAATTCATTCCATCATCAATGTCTATTGCTTTATATTATATGTCATATATCTTATATCAAAACTCTCAAACAATGACTGATATGTGGTGGTCGGTATTCGATATCATCCTTACACTTCGTATACAGTTTTCCTTGATAACCTTCATTAGATAACGCCCCAACGGCATATTAATCATAAGGCAAATACGAAGCGTTTATTGCGTTAATTACTGCACCACACACAGATAACCAAAATTACAGGTATGTTAATCAAGCATGAAAGAGATGTGTCGAAAGGCAAACAGACAAACAAGCGAGAGAGCAATGAACATGAATAACATGGACATATGTATACATAGTGAAATGAATGAATCATCGAATCAATTAAGCGGTTAATAGTAAAGCTAGTAGTGTGAATAAATGCGTAGTTAGTAAGCAATGCTCATGCATACATGTTCATACATTCGCAACAATAATAAAGATACAATGATATGGATAAGTTGTGGTTGTTGTACAGATAACTCAGTTCGTTAATAAGTTAACAAAATGGCTTAACCTAATTAAATGTGAACAAACTCAATTGCACGTGAGTTGCTATAGTTAACATGATCTGTGTTTAGTATTGTGTTTTATGTTTGAAGACCAATTGAATGAATAAGATCTCTTGTTTATGCTTCAAATTAGTAATTATAACGAAGATATATGAAACATACATGAACTAGAAAGAATAACAAAACTGTCTAAGATCTATGCTAAAACATCGAATGTTAAGGTTGTACTGGTTAGCGTTTGTTTAGCGAGTTAGTTTTCTATGGGACGGGGTCGCTAACCCCCTCCTCCTTTATCCGGGCTTGAGAACGGCAGTAACTCTAGAAGAGCTACAGGCGGAGTTGTTAAGGTTGTACATTATCTTATTAGTAATACATTTATATTATTTTTATTAATGTACGTACACATATTTTTCCTAGGTATAATTTAGTAATATTACAACTAGACAAAGATTTATAGTAGTATCGGACATATAACTTTGTCTGAACGCTCATTGTTGCTTCGAATATAAATAGCGTTTACAAAAAAAAACAACGGTCTTCAAAAATCGACAGCTCAGTAAATCATAAACAATGACTGATCTGACAGAAACATTTTACACAGAATGAATTTCTAGACAAATATAAATCAAGTTGAGTATTTAAAGGAAAATCGAGAATAACCCCCAAATACCCTGGTATGGCTGAAGGTGAGGAGAGTCCACTCTCCCTCTCCAAATGCTCGCAGATGGCCACGCGTATACAGCTACTGACAGGGAAGTCCTAATCACTAGATTCTCGCGGCCGACCTGTTCTTTATGAAATTGAGAGGACGGAAAGTGAATGTCCGGCGCTTTAACCGGGTTGGTGGACACGGAGAGTTCATCTAGGGGAGTTAGTTGGAAAACCCTGACTCCAAGCCAATCGTGCATATTGGCTTCAGGATTCTAAAGAAACACATGTATGAACCATTTGTTGGTCACCAACTACCATGGGTGATGTTGCTCCACTGCTCTGTGGATCAGACCTTCAGGTCGAAAGCTCTTAGTTTAACCCCCTAAGAAAACTATGTGCTACGGTCTGAACAGCTCACACACAAATCAATTGACTTGAGTGGTTCATATGCATTCTCTGCCCCTTTGTACTAATATTTATATGTTCAAATAAATAAACAGCTGTATGATAGAGATTAATTTCAAGCCACTTTTTTATAGCAAATGAAAGTTGATTTAAAGCACTAAACACTAATTGTTTTGTCTTATTTTGTAACTTCTCATCAGTACTAGTTCATAACTATATTAGTGATTAAACTTTGATTTTCAATAATTGTAATAATCATCGTCACAGTGTAATCAATTAAGTAATACTGTCATTTCATTGATGATTGATTGTATTGATCTTCAAAACACATTATCAACATTCTGATAAGTATTTATAACTAGTGACCTTTAATAATTTCGGAAATAAATAAGTTTACTCACTAATAACCGATTAAAGATGATCATTATGGAGTAATAGATATCAACTAAACAGTTTCTAAAGAATATTTACCTTGATAAACCTGGTCGAAATCGTCGTGGTTTATTGCCAAAAAATATTCTTTGATGATCACTTGTATTATTGACATCGCTAATGACATCATTACCATTAATATGATTATGAGATGATAAAGGTGTACATAAACTTGTGGATGATTTCAATTCAGCTAATACTTCTTTACGATGTTCATTGAATAATGTTTGTAATTCACTTTCTACTTGATCTTCATTACGATTAGTTGTAATCATTTGAAATGAATCAAATTTCACTAGAAATATAAATGTGTACATATATATACATATTGATACTTACATAAAAAGCAAGTTATGAAAATAATTGCCCCCAAATGTCCAGGTATGGCCCAGGGCGGGGAGATTCCACTCTCCCTCATCAAATGCTCTCACATGGCCCAGCGTATACAGCTACTGACAGGGAAGTCCTAACCACTGAATTCTCGTGGCCGACCTGTTTCTTTACGAAATTGAGAGGACGAAAAGTGAATGTCCGGCGCTTTAACCGGGTTGGTGAACACGGGGAGTCCACCTAGGGGAGTTAGTTGGAAAACCCTGATTCCAAACCAACGGAGCACATGGGCTTCAGGATCATGACGGAACAATCGGAATATGGACCAGTCGTTGGTCACCAACTATCATGGGACTGCATCTCCTGACGTTGCTCCACTACCACTACGCCCCGGGTGTGGCCCTCTAAGAAAACCAAATGCTTTGGTCTGGACATCCAGACAGTATCCCAGCCCTCACACGAATCGAATGATTTATGTGGCGCATAGCTATTTGGTGCCTCATTGTACCAATGTTTACGTGTTTAAATAAATAAATAATATGAAAATAATTAGCGTGTATACTTGAATTATTATTGAAACTTGTACTTTTAAAAGCAAAATAATAACGTCGCTGTAAATTACAAACATTAAGAAACATGTGTTATGCATGTTTCGAAATGATCTGTCAAATTAATACCTGAACTAAACTATTACTACAATTTTTATTGCTGTCACGAACTTATCTACGTTAGAGAACCACCGGAACATGGAAGCACTAGACGGCTAATTTGCCTTAACTTAGGGTTCCTCACCAATGAGGGTTCGCAACTCCGCAATCAAGAATCAAACTGAAAACCTTTAGTCTCACGCATGAACACCTAATCTTTAGGCTGTTAAGCCAGTATCCAACATGTATAACTCTAGTCAATCCACGATATTGCGCAACCATCTTCTATTGTCTTCCGTGGGTAAACTTTTCACACGGTTTCATAATAGAACTCCGAAGATTTTCTGTCATTTCTGTAGGGACTTCCGAAAGTTCACAAAATATTGACAGATGTTCATGGAGCTAACCTACTGATGAAAATAACCCACTTAAATAATGATCAGTAGTTTAGTGAAGATTGAAAAGACTGTAGGAATGCTACAAAACCATGGATTATCATAATCGTTGTCTTGTGTTGATGACAACGATGAATTGTTTAGTATTTTGTGCTTTCTAACAGGCCGATTCCTGTATCTAATGATTGTGAATAAACTGATATTTTAAGAAAATCATATATCTACGGGATTTTATCACGATATTTGTGATGTTTTGAAACACAGTAGATTGACAACAATAGGGAGTATTCTCTGAAGGAGATATGACTGATGTACCCCAGAAACTGCATGACTTAACATTGCGTAATTATTAGAAACCATCAATCATGTAAATTGTTTAAATATAGAGAAGAATATGAAATAATTTACCTCTTAAAACTTACTTAAGTTAAGGATTCTATGTCAGTTTATAGCGCCTCCTTCAAATAATAAATCATATCGTTAACTTTGTAGATCATTTAATCATTGTTCACAACCTCAGAGACATGTGTATTCACACATAAATGTGAACTGAGAAATGCAACGGGATGCAACGTCATTATATTCATAGAACGTTGAAATTTATGTGCACATCGTATAAGTAACAAATAAAACTTAATTTAGTATACTTTCTCTCTCACACACACACTTACTTTGATTACGCTCTCGATCCGATCGTAATTGATTAAGAAATTTCCCTTCTGTCTGAATAAGGCAAGAAGCTTCACGACTACCAAACGGTACAAACATCGGAGCACCACTACCGATCAGACGATTATCTGTTCCTTTAAGAAACTAAAAAGAGTAAAAGTAATTTATAAAATTATGAATTTGAGCATAGATAAAATTAAACTGAATCATAAATTCCAAATTAACTAATTAGTAGTAACGGATGTTAGCCATACATCCAACTCAATAATAAATATACTGGAATTTATGACATTATGGATGATTTCGAAGGAATTTTGTTCTCTGAGATGGATGGTTTGTTATTTTACGGTGACTGTTGTCGAAGTTTCAAAATGTTCTGTTGTGAGTATTTTTTAGCTCACAGTTTTCCTCATCTATGACGCGTTAGTAATTGTGGATCCTGAAGTGTGCTTCAGATCAGCTCAGAAAACAACACTATATCAAAATACTGGAATTAATCAAAAGCAATCACCATTAGACTACAAAACATGTGAAGACAATACACACGTTAATCACTGTTTCTACAGTTAACTGTTAAAAGCTCTTCATACAAAACAGAAATCAAATGAAAAGCAAACAATCAAATGCAAATGTAGTGATATTTAGTACTTACCTTAGTCATATTCCATTCCCGTATTAAATTGTTAACAACTCCACCGAGTACCATAATATGCTTTTTAGATAATAATAAAAAACCCATTGCTAATGGAATTGAACCAATTAGACGAAATTTTGTTCCAGGTGGAATATCCATACTGAAATTCAAATATTAATTAATGAATAATAATGATTTTTAAATAAACAATATAGGACGTTATGAAATGCGACTAAGAACTAATACTGTGATGTGTGCTACTTATATTGATATAAGTAGCATATGACGCGAGTTAAAGAACGTAATGTCTGGCAGCAGAAGATGGGAGAAGATCAAAAAAATGAAGAGTGGGAACACAGTGCAATTTGTAAAAAAACGTATGAAGAATGAAATGTGAGATAATGGATTGATGATTGCAACAGAAACAGTTCGGCTTGATATGATGGATTGATATTTTGCAAACTAACGATTTACTATAGTGTTTTTCTATTTTACCAAGTAACTCTGTATTTTGTGCTAAATACACTCGTTTGTCCCCACCCGTTTTCTGTTCACTACACTACTCACAAATACTTAAAGTAGTAGTAGTAGAGACCTAAACTCTGTTTTAAAAATAATAATAACAATAATACTAAATGGTGTACCAAAAGTTCAGCAGTATGATAACAACAAACGTAAACCAAGAACATTAGGGTAGTTTCTTTCTACAACAAAAAACGACTTAAAATAGACCAATCAATTAATCAATCAACCAACCAACTGATCAAGACGAATTCAAGCGATCTCTATCGAATGCTTTCTACAATCAACTAACCAAGAACATATTTGAAAGATTCTACCATGAAAGAAATTAGACTCAGAATACACATATATCATATCACAAATCATCATGACATTTGTCTGTATATTTAAATCAATAAGCATGGGATAGTGATACGTAATTAGTTTGAAGCTACGATTTTGGCTAAGTAATTACTAATAATATTACAACAGTAAGACACAATTCTAACCTGTAACCTTTGATCTGACAACATTGAATAATAGATAACAACAATATTGGACATTTTACTGAAAATCTGTCATTAAAACTCATGTTATAGTAGTTTACAAAAAACCAGTTGACTTGAATATCAAAAGACTGAGTTGTACAACAACTTAGCAAATAACGTGTTATGAATCGTTTGATAAATAAGGAGATGTTTTACGCAAACACTGACACTATACATCCAGTTCTTATCATTTCCAACCATCTTTTCCAGTCAAAACAACTAAACACTCGAGACTACATTCATTTAGAATGCTGTAAAAGATGCATTTCTTAAAATTTGTTTCCACACTTTTAATAAGTTATCTATTTGATGACAACTCAGATGACACGTTGAATATATCTTTGCGTAGTAGATGGCTGGTAGTCTGGTCAACAAGTCTGTGGTAACGCCTAGTACTGTGTAGTTGTGTGAGGCTGGTCCGAAATTCACAGGGAGTATTAATTTCCATAAGATTATAAGTACGCCTTGTTGAAGAATCCAGACTATCATGTAAAGTATACAACCAGTACAGATCGTAAAGATAATACAATATATGTGCGTATATATCAGTTGGGTGCTTACTTCAAATCTGATTTATTCTGCATATCTAAACCCAATATTTGATTACGACCGTCAGTGAAAGTAAATCGTAATAAACATGGTCCACGGTGATCAGATGAATTATTTAACATGAGATCTTCTGTAGCCTGTGGTATACTAATATTACGTAACCCAGTAAGCTGAACAATTCGACCATTCGCTTCAAGCTGTCTCAATATAAAAGAATGGAAAATAGAAAAATATTTAGAAAAACAACTTTTAGAAAGATATTTCAGTTGAATTCATTACAGATTGATCTTAGTTAGGGTACTAGTGGAAATCAGGGGGCACCAGACAATTGTTTCTTCCTATCACATGACTACTTAACGGTGCATACAATCATGATTCCACCAGAAGTCGAACCCAGTGTCCTCAGACTTCCTGACGAACGCTTAAGCATCAGGATCACTAAGTTGGTATCCAGTAGTAAAATTCCGACTTCAAACAATTTGCGATATACAGTGACGATCATTCAATGTTATTAATGCCAAACATTTTACTCCTGACATGTCTGAAATAGATGTAAACAATTAAAAATGAGGTGAAAAAATGTTTACACGGATTTATATTCCCTTTCTATTCTGATGTTGATGATAACTCCACCAAAATCTTCTCGCTGTTATTATTGTGAAACGGTGGTTAAACCAGAAATATTGTGTTAGAAAGAAAGCAGATTTTTCGCTTGGGTGTGTTGTATTGGATCCTATGTGGATGGGCCATAATGACCAAAAGGCAGGCTGGCTTCAGACCTGGTCGTGGCTGAACCAACCACATATTGACCATTCGTCAGATTTTAGAACACAGGCATACTTATCGGCGTCCGACAATGGTAATCTTTCTTGACTTAAAAGTAGCATTTGACTCCGTAGACCGCGAGATTCTGTGGCAGCGTCTGTCATTGAAAGGCGTAACTTAGAAGTACATAAACCTTGTTTCCGGTACTGTATCCTTATATGCAATATTTCTCCTATATATTACCACCTTTAACCTAACCACTCCTATGAATCCGGTGTTCATCTTGCTGTGCTAATGAGGTATGGCAACCTGGACCGATGCATATATGTGCCTGATCCTACGTTGTAGCTGACTGACTGACTGACATAAACCTTGTGCATGCTCTTTACTCGAACACTACCAGTCGAGTCAGAGCTTATGACCAACTGTCATCTGCTTTTGCAAACTCAAGTGGTGTCCGTCAAGGCTGTCCACTTTCTCCATTTTTGTTCAACTTTATCACAGACATACTACTAGAAATAACGTTCACGTCCACTAGATTTTCAGGAATCGATCTCCTACCAAATCCATCTATCGACTTAGAATACGCAGATGATATAGTCCTGTTTAGTGAAGACGCTGATAAAATGCAATTTTCTGGTAGCACTGAGCAACAATACTAGGATGTTTGGAATGCATTTCGCCTCGTCTAAAAGCAAGTTGTTATTTGAGGTCTGGCCTGCGTCAACACCTGAACTAAGGATAGGGAAAGGAGTAGTCCAACACGTTGACAACTTCACTTATCATGGAAGTCTGATCAGCCTAAATGCGTTGGTGTCTGACGAAATCTCTACACATACTCAAAAGGCCTGTTTGACTTTTGTAATCTATGGCGAAGGTGGGATATCCATCTATCAATTAAGGGACAAGTATACTGCGCGACAGTTGGTTCAATTTACGGCTACGGAACATGGCCATTACGAGTAGAAGATATTTGTAAGCTACTAGTATTTGATCACAGATATTTTAGAAATATTGCTCGCATCTGCTGGGATCACCGACGGGTAAGTAATAGTGAGGTTAGATGCAGGGTATCGGGGAATGATGGTAAATCGGTTGATGAGGTTGTGAATCTTCATCGACTGAGATGGTTGGGACACGTGTTACGTATGCCTGAACACCGATTACCACGACGCGCAAGGCTGATTAGTATTGGGAGTGGTTGGAAGAAAGTTAGGGGTGGCCAAACCAAAATATGGCATCAGTGCTTGAAGACATTAACTTCTAGTCTGAGCCATGTTGGTAGATGCAGACTACTCGGTAGGGATCCGTATGACTGTCCTACCCAATGATTGTAGACTCTGGATGACATGGCTCAGAATCGATCACAATGGCTTAAGTGTATACACTCTCTGTCTTCCCTTAAACTGTGAGACTAAAATCGTTTCATGTCCTTCTTGCTGTCAACTAATTCTTTCTTCCTGTAATATGTTCTTATGTGCAATCTTTCTTTTATATATTATCACCACTGAATTAACTACTTTTATGAATTCGGTGTTCATCTTGTTGTGCTGATGAGGCACGGCAACTTGGATTGATGCATATGTGCCTGTTATGAATACAGTGGTCTTGAGTGTTGTTAGAAGTATGAGGGCGGTTATCACTTCCCGTTTGCTCACACCGTGGAAGGGTTCTTCTGGAGGTACCTGAAAAGGAAATTGGATTAAAGGTGGTCTTAGTGATCTGAGAGCGTGACCGCAGTGCTTAAGGGACAACTGCTTGAGGTCGGTCACACACGACCTTTTTATGGGTAATTTTTGTGTTAGCTCCGTACTTATTGAGACCTTACCGCCGGAGACGGATATCCGTGGGATAAGGCGAGGTGTGCATTTTTAGGGTCGACCTTTTCTAACCTCACCTCTCCTTGTGGGAAGGCAGCATCGCTGTCATGCTGGCTTTCTGAAGGAAACACCTTACTACTCTCACACCTCTGTACAGTCAGCAGTACGACTTCGCCTTAGGACCTTGGATTCGTTGCCCTTAGTCTTACCGCTCTTCAACCGACCTGTCTGACACGGTAGGACCTTGACGAACGGTTGTTCCAGCCAGTATAGCTCGGTTGCTTCATCACGATAGGCGAGCCCGACCACCACGTCAAGGTAGCAACAACGGTCGGGGCATATGTGCCTGGTCTTACGTTGTAGTTGACTGATTGACAAGAAAGCAGTTGTATGACCTATTTAGTTCATTTATCGATTAGTTAACCTATACTGTAAGTAAGACCGGTTACCTTCTACATACGGTTGAAGCCTCGATCAACAAACGACAATTACAACCTGAACATTGATCGGCTCTTGAGATATTTTAAATCAGAAGACGAAAGTAGAAAACAGATCAGTTCTTAATTGTGCTCAATTCAATCAATATTCGGATTTCACACAATAAATAAACTTCAAATATCCGATCACACAGCAATACAATTAAGAAATTAAAATGTGTACATAACCTAATCATGAGTGACCCAAAGCCAGATTAATAGGAAAACCATTATTTAGAGATAAAACAGGAATAATAAGACGTATTGTTGTATGTGCTACAGATGTTGACAGATATAAGTAGTACGTATCAACAATCGAAAGTGAAATAGCAGTAGAAGGTTAAGAAAAGAGAACGAAAACAGTGAATAATTGCTGTAGAAATAAAGGAACAATCAAGTTTCAGACGATTGACCGATATTTACAAAAGGAACAGTCAAGTTTGAAACAATTGATTGACATTTTGCAAATGAAGAATTCATTGTATGGTACTCAGATGTTTTATATTTTTTGTGTTCAAATGCATTCGATTGTCCCCACTTGTGTTCTCATTCACTACAGTATGACAACGATTTATGAATCAAACGAAAGCTTAGAAATAGAATATAAGACAACAATACAAACGTCTACTAATAATACAGTAAAAATATAAACAATAATCCTTCGTATGATAGTCTTAAAAGTTCAACTTCAACACTACTCATCTCATTATATCACTGTTAATATAATTCACTATCAATTAATAAATGGTACATTTAAACTTCGCTGCAAGTAATTAGATTCGAGCAACTATGTAATAATTACTAGCTATCACCTCTGAAGAGTAGTTTAAACATGAGCGTACATAAACACAAATGTGTCAAATAAGTATTAATTTTCATACAATAAAATACCCCGTACATTTAAAACGAAAAAAAAGTAAACGAATAAATAAATGTGGTGATTTTTCTATACCTTAGTCTAAATGGTGAAACATACATGAGCGTTATGCCTTAGTGCTATATAATTAGAGGTAAGCGGCCAGAGATGTTAGAGCCTGGTTTCGTGCCAGTTGTCACTCGCTAGCAAGGTGTATTTTAAATTTTTAAACAACTGATGCTTTCTATGTATTTCGAACCCACATCAACCTTGGTTTACAGTTTAGACATATATTGTCAACTTGCGTCATAATGACTGCATTGACGCAATCCTCACAGGATGTCCATATACTAACCAAGACTGATCGAATATCGGTCAAATATATTAACGGGAAAATATACGCCATTTCAAATTGCACAAGTGAGTGGATATCTGGAAACGGCAACTAAGTGAATAACATGATGGCGTCTGAAGAAAACGGTATTCTGTCCGAGACCCGGAGTGAACATCCAGGTACATCAAGCGGACGAAACAAAAATAGGACGAAATGTGCGTCCTGGGTTACACTGTTAGCCATATTCCATCAAGTCTATCTTTAAAAAAAACTTCTACATTTGGTCCTGAAAATACCTCATTGTTATCAAACAGAAATTATAGAGAGAAACAATCATTTTTTAAGAAAATTCGACTACAAAATAACAACGATCATAAACAACCACAACTTCTCTTACATGACTAGCCTTTTTCAAATCTCCTAGCCATGGTGAACCGTATTCACGAATATCCGACTTTAGGTTTGACCAAGAATTTAAAGCATCATTACATAAAAAAGAAAGAAACAAAAAGCAATAAAAAATAAGGAAACAGTGAATAGTATGCATCGATAAAAAAAACCACTTGCATTTTTACACACAATCATTAACAAACAAAAGGAGGTCCCAAAAACAAACAAGCATGCCTGAAGCTCACCAGATCGGGGGCGTACTTATAATCTTGTGGAAATTAATACTCTCAGTGAATTTCGGACCAGCCTCACACAACTACACAGTACTAGGCGTTACCACAGACTTGTTGACCAGACTACCAGCCATCTACTACGCAAAGATATATTCAACGTGTCGTCTGAGTTGTCATCAAATAGATAGCTTATTAAAAGTGTGGAAACAAATTTTAAGAAATGCATCTTTTACAGCATTCTAAATGAATGTAGTCTCGAGTGTTTAGTTGTTTTGACTGAAAAAGATGGTTGGAAATGATAAGAACTGGATGCATAGTGTCAGTGTTTGCGTAAAGCATCTCCTTATTTATCAAACGATTCATAACACGTTATTTGCTAAGTTGTTGTACAACTCAGTCTTTTGATATTCAAGTCAACTGGTTTTTTGTAAACTACTATAACATGAGTTTTAATGACAGATTTTCAGTAAAATGTCCAATATTGTTGTTATCTATTATTCAATGTTGTCAGATCAAAGGTTACAGGTTAGAATTGTGTCTTACTGTTGTAATATTATTAGTAATTACTTAGCCAAAATCGTAGCTTCAAACTAATTACGTATCACTATCCCATGCTTATTGATTTAAATATACAGACAAATGTCATGATGATTTGTGATATGATATATGTGTATTCTGAGTCTAATTTCTTTCATGGTAGAATCTTTCAAATATGTTCTTGGTTAGTTGATTGTAGAAAGCATTCGATAGAGATCGCTTGAATTCGTCTTGATCAGTTGGTTGGTTGATTGATTAATTGATTGGTCTATTTTAAGTCGTTTTTTGTTGTAGAAAGAAACTACCCTAATGTTCTTGGTTTACGTTTGTTGTTATCATACTGCTGAACTTTTGGTACACCATTTAGTATTATTGTTATTATCATTTTTAAAACAACTTTTAGGTTTCCACTACTACTACTTTAATTATTTGTGAGTAGTAGTTCTTAATCGCATTTCATAACATTTTATGATTTTCTTTAAAAAATTATTATTCATTAATTAATGTTTCAATTTCAGTATGGATATTCCACCTGGAACAAAATTTCGTCTAATTGGTTCAATTCCATTAGTAATGGGGTTTTTATTATTATCTAAAAAGTATATTTTGGTACTCGGTGGGATTGTTAACAATTTTATACAGGAATGGAATATGACTAAAGTAAATACTAAATATCATTACATTAGTATTTGCTTGATCGGTGACCTCTGCTCCATGCCGGCGGGGGGGGGTAACAAGCATAATGAAGCAAATATTGGTTAATTACTGATTAAAATGTATGTTCTGTTAAAGAATGTTGTTTTTAATACTTACATTCAACAACAGAGTAATCAACTCATCATAAGTTTCATGCTCTGTTTTCTTTAAATATTCTGTAAACGTCTTCTGTGACAAACTCCTGTAGACAAGAAATAAAACAATAAAAAATTTCTATTATTCATGATAGATTGAAATCACAATTGATTGATCACTGGGCGGTGATCAATGTCATGCGTGTCAAGTCCTTATTTAGTGCAGATCGAATGCTATCGACCATGTTGCAATGTGGTCATCAGTCTAGATGACTCGACACATAGATTGTAGATGAACATATACTGATCAGTGATTGGATCAGTTTTACCCATGTTATAATATAGTATAATAATCTTTGCGTTACGATTATAAAATGTGATCGTTTTATTGTAACAATCTTACTGAACATAGTCTCATGGGTAAAGGTTTGAATTGGATCTATGACATTTGATAAAGGATTGATGTTAATGTGAGGATTACACAGGAACTAAGTTAATCAACTGTTTGTCTGAAACGTACTTGCAATTAAAGATTAAATAGCTGAGACCAGGGAGATAAATTTAAGCAATTACTGGAGACATTGGATAATATGGCTTAGGATTTGTTCCCAGCTATGTCGCCTAGCATCTTCAACCACTGGTTAGAAAATCGTACAAGCTTCAAGAAGGTATTCCGTATTATCTACCATTACGGCGTAAACTAACAGTAAATGTCTTCATTAACTGATGTTAGATTTTCATTTGACTGCTCCTTGCTACACATTCACAAGTAATACTGATATTCCGACATTGTTCGATCTCATTAAAGACTGATTTTAATTGGATAGTTGTTGTAAACCACAGAATAGCGGATCTGTATCCCGTTCCCAGTTGGGAGTCGTTCGGAGTGTACGTCCACGATCCTGTGATAAAGATTAATCTTAGCGCCTTTAGGTATCATGTTGAATGTAGTAAGTGTAAACCACTGAGTTGCTCTTTAACATAATTCACATTTGCAATTTCAATTTATTTAACTGGTGCAATATTTGACTTCATCAACTCTACAACTGCTTCAGGACTAAGTACTGATTCAAAATTATGAGTAAACTAACTCTTTTAATGAATACTATTTTTCTTTTAAATCGTTTCACGTGAGTTCGAAGGCAGTATACGGGTTTAAAAAATGACTTTAAAATATCCACCAACAAATAAAACCCAGCAAACATTGTGTATATGTTGTATACGTTATTTCACACGTGAAACAGATTAGAAACACGCCAGTATCCCATCACCATACTCTTTATGAATGCTCAATAACGGTATGGTATCAACATATGAAGGATTTCGCTGTGCAACATTTTACAAGTTTCTTATAAAGTGGTCTACCTTAAAACTAAGGATTATATTAGAATTCTTGATCCATTACTCAAGAATGTACACCAGCAAACATCACACGTTGAGGTCGACAGTGAACTAAACGCTATGTATATTCCCCAAGAATATAAGCATTGTGCTTATGACCATAGTCTAGTCACCTTCAATTACAATATTACTGAAGAGTATGACATTACTTTTCGGGATAAGGACATGATACAGCCATTGGATAAAACAATATTGTCTACTTAGTATTCACAAGGGGTTTGTGGAGATTTTAGAAACTTCACAGATTGAAATCATGATTCAATTGAAGCTAGACCACCATGGAAAATCTGGAAGCACTGGACGGCCGTTTCGTCCTAGTATGGGACTTCTCAGCAGTGCACTTAACCAACTAGACCACTGAGCCGGCATTCAACGGTGTTAATGTCTAATTTCAACCAACCCACGAAGTTGCGCTACCGTAGACCATTGTCTTCAGTGAGTTCCTATCTCATAACAGACTTGGTTAAACTCCACTGGCAACGGCTTCTCACTAGAACTCCAGGAGTATCTCTTGAAGTCAGTCACTAGTGAGTAGATGATTATTATCAGAAGCGCCTGGTGCGAGACTGATAGGTCGTGGGTTCGAATCTCGCGGGGTGCGGGATCGTGGATGAACACTGTTGAGGAGTCCCATACTAGGACGAAACGGCCGTCCAGTGCTTCCAGGCTTTCCATGGTGATCTAGCTTAGATCGACTCATGAATTCAATCTGTGATATTTAGTATTCACCAACAGATTATTATGTAAAAATATCAGAACAATTTCATAACCTAATAGTTATGAAAAGAACTTACCAACCAGCATTGGTTACCTCCGTTAAACTACACTGAAACAAACATAGAAAACATAATGGAAAATATTTCAGTATTATAAGTGAGGTGGGGGGGGAATAAGAGTGAAAAGAGTAGATCCATATAGTAAACAAATTATTTATTTCAATAAGAATGAACAATTTACACATACGAAAAAAGATCTCTATACGACTTTTATACATAGAAAAACACAAAATAGGGATACAAAAATATTTCTATCAATTTGTATAGACCAGAAAGAAACAATTTTTGTTCACTAGACTTTGTTTCATGGATATATTAGACATTAGACAGAGAGGCATATACAATATATGTAAGTTATATTCATATGACTAGTGTATAATATAACCCAATGGATCATGTTCATTGTCAATTAAATATTGAATTGATTCAGAAATATGATGAAGAAGATTTTGAAGCTGTGGTCCAGAGAACAACTAGATATATAAAGAAAAACGGAGAGAAAGAATAAAACATAATAGAATAAAAGTATTTTTAACAAAAAGATCATAACTGAAATAATATACCCTAATACAAAAAAATGTCCTATTATACAATGAGTAGAAGTAAGTATTTTATCTGCGTTTTTTTTATAAGGCCATATTCCTGTCTTCCTGAAAGATCTTGAATTAAATATTTATTTATTTATTTTAACACATAAATATTGGTACAAGAGGGCATCAAATATATATGCGCCACACCATATTTGTGTGTCTGTGATACTGCCCAGGTGCCCAAACCGAAGTAGGTGGTTTTCTTAAGGAGCCACACCCCAAGCCTTTGACCTAAAAGTCTAATCCACAAGGCAGTGGAGCATCGTATGGAGATGCAGACCCATGGAAGCCGGTGACCAACAATTGGTTCATACACCATTTGTTCCCGCAGGATACTGGAGCCCATGTGCACCATTGGTTTGGGATCCGGTTAAATCGCCGGACATTCGCTTCTCGTCCTCTCAATTTCGTAAACAACACCTCCGCCACAAGAAGGCAGTGAGCAGGACTACCCTGGCAGAGGCTATGTACGCGTGGCCGTGTGAGAGCATCTCGAGAGGGAGGGCGGGCCCACCTCACTCTTGACCATATCAGGGCATTTAAGTAACATTTTTAACTATTCATGCATGAATCTCATTCATTTGATTTTGTACTGTATCTTCGAGAATTAGAGTACCAGACTGTAATTAATATCACTGATATGGTAAGTGAATAAAAAGAAATCAAATAAGAGAGTCACTTGATGACCATCTGAAATGACCTGAAGGACAAGTGCATTACATTGGCTAAGACATAAACTAATTTCTTAAGCCAGATTTACTTACTCGCCTACTCTTGTGTTCTTGCTCAAATAGTCAACTGGAGGTAGGGATTAGCGCGTAGCACATCGTGTATCAGTATTAGAATTTCGGACACCACTCGACGTAACAATTACCTTATTAATTTTCTATAGTTTTACTGATATGATGATCTGGTAACTTTGACCAAAACATATTTGTATCATGTAGTTTATTGTTTACAAATGATAGACAGATTTATATACTCCACTAGTTGTTGAAGAAGAAAAAATGTTCAAAAATCTATGAAGCTCAAATAAATGAATTCATCCAGTGAGTAGCATTATCAATTAGGCCATTTCCCCTCAGTTATTTCACCGACGTTTAATAAAAATGAAAGTAGTTTCAAACAAAAAGATATTGATGTCCAGTAAATTGATTCCTTTTTTTAAAAAAAAATTAGTTCGCATCACGAATTCATAGCAGCAGGAAGACTATTTGTTAGTATTTTTATAGAAAGATTGTTTTCTATGGGATAGGACTGCTGACCCTATGCCTAATCCTCCTCCTTTACCCCGAGTTTGGGACCGGCAGTAACCCTATAACTTACAGCAGAGGTAAACTCTAACTTGGAATCCTGGACGTAAAAGGAAAAGAGGAAGATCAAGGAACATATTACGTCGGGAATCGGGAGCAGTCATCAATCAATGAATAGAGACTTGAAAAAACTGGAAAGGATTGTCCAGGATAGAGTTCGATGGATAATCCTGGTGAACAACTTATGCTCCTCCACAAGAGGTAACAACCGTAAGTAATTAAGGAAGACAATTGAAATTCTAGTTTGCCGTTCATCATTTATAACTAATCACAACCTTAAAAATGGAACAAAAAACGCTTGAATATTTTACTTCACTTCAAAAGAAATCCTACCTACCTTGTATAAACCATATTCATTATCTACAATTAAATTAGATAATTCAATACATTTTTGATGTAATCCAGCAGTTTGATATAAACGAACAATAAGAAACACTGTCTCTGTAATACATGTCTCTCGTAGCACATTCATTTGTAATTGACGTGAAGCAGGATTTTCATCAAGTTCATCAAATAAATCATTTTTATTCATAGTTAATGTTTCACAATTGTTTTCATGTATTTCTTCTTCATCATTTTCTAATTTACGATCAATTAATTTATCATGATGAATTTCTGTTGTCAATGTTAATCGATCATTTGGATCCATATTTAGTTGCTGTTGTTGTTGTTGCTGTTCTATATCAACTAACCAACCAGGATGAGGATATGTTAATAAGGCCAAAAGTTTTTCAGCTGCTGCCTATATCATTTGTGTTTATTGTTTTAAAATATGAAACAAAACAAATAAAATTCTATTTAAAACTAAAAAGAATAAAGAAATAATTTAGTTGAAGGGGTTTTGTAAAGATCAGTTTGATTTGTAGGTTATATATATTCACCATAGACTGATCAAAGCTGAAGTACTATTAAAAACTAGGAAGAACCGGATAGCTATTTCGTTTCATTAGGGAACTCCTTAGAGATGTGTATCCGCTCCAGGTTTTCTGCACCAACGCTTAACAAGTAATTGGAACCATTCGGTTCGCATACAATTGCAATTTAAATGGTGCCCTAACTGAGCCTGTAGAGAATGGAAACACGAGTAGCGAAAACCAATTTATTACTTAATGCATAATTACAGTGGCTTGGTCATACATTAAATACAGCATTTGGATATCCCCTTTGCATTGTCCTTTACACAATTCATTATTACTCTAATTCTGATGTTATTTTAATTGCTCTTCGAATTCATTCCTGTTCAATTCATTCTGATTTGTTGCAAGGCCTTCTAATTCCCATTGGTGCTACCTACTACTTTTATCTGTCAATATAAGTAGCATACACCACAAGATTAATCCATGAAGAATAAAACTTACAAGAAATAAGAAAATTCAGTGGATCTTAAATAACATCATGGATTTTGATTATCGTACGAATATGCACCTTTAAATTTCATAGTTCAAACTAATAAGCAAAGAATTGAATATTTGATGTCACTAGTCTAAAACTTTAATCTGATCCAAGTAACTAATATGCGCTCATGCAGAAGGGAATACTAAGTGTTTAGAAAGCTCCGTTGAAATAATCTAATAAATGTGTGTAGTATGTTTGTAGTTACCTAGAAGGGGAGATGTAGTCTGTAATCCTGGGTTGATTATTAAGTTACTCACTAATAACAGGCTTGTCAATATTTTTATTCCTCATTGATTGTGTTATAATGCAACAGTATGTGATATGTCTGAACTTGTAGTAAATAACACATACGTCATGTTCCAGCTCCTCGGGCATATTGCTTTCCCGTCGTCAAAAGAAGATTCTCCTCTACATTGATCGACGTGAGGGCAGACCGGTTAGATAATAAAATGTAACCAAATGAGTTGCGAACAAAACTAAAATAATGCTTAAGATTAAGTTGGGGGGTTGTAGGTGTGTGGATAATTAACAGTTTTTTGAATTATATTTATTCATTAAAGAATATTCCTTACTGAAAAATCTAATCTACTAGGCGGTTGGTTGGTGAAACATGGCTACTTTTTAAGCAAGGATGAAAACAGCTTAATAACGTTTTACATTAGAGTGAAGCTAAAAGTATAATTTTGCCCTAGAACATTTTTCACTATATTACTACTCTTTAACCAACCTATGTGATATAAAAAATTTTGAAACACTTTCCTCAACTAATGTATCTCGATTAGGTCGTCATAATAATAGGCAATGCCTCACAGTCGCAAAAACGGATAACAGCAAATTCACAACTAATAATTATCAAATTCAATGGTTAAGATCATGAGTCAACTGAAGCTAGACCACCATGGAAAACTTGGAAGCACTGAACGGCTGTTTCGTCCTATTGTGGGACTCCCTAGCAGTGCGCAGGTTTTCTATGGTGAGCTAGCTTCAATTGACTCATGATCTAAACCATTGAAATTACTATGATATCCACTACTAACTCATGTTTATTTATTTAACTGTATAAAGTTCTGTTAGAGTTCATGCTTACATAACGGGACGTCTTTCAAATCTTATCTTTATCTAAACTTATTTCATTATTGAGAAGGAAATTATTGAATGTAATAACTGTTATTATTAACCAAAGCAATATTACAACCAACTGATGAATCCATTCTGTTAGGATGTGCAGAAAAACATACCAATAGTTATCATGTTAAGTCTAATGTCGTCCTTGGACGTTAAATGTATATTTCCTAGTGGTCGATATTTACTTCACTTGTTTAATATTGTGTAAATGTTGTTTTCTATTTTTATGGTACGATGTGGTTTGCTTGGTTAGAGTGTGTTTGAAATATAATGATTCATATCTCAGAGGCTGTAACTTGCGTTCTGGACTCAACTGGCTGGGATAGACAGGGAAGCAGGGCCAATCGGGACTCTAGGTCGTTCGTACGTGTTTACGTGTCACTGAATCGATCGATAAATACGCTGCTCCATAACCTGCAGTCTCACACGTTACAACACATTCAATACACTATTTTAGTGGCACGAGATCTGACTTCATGTAGATCGTTTGCTGCTTGTTATGGAAATATACATGTCGCCAATCCTTGTATATAATCATCGACTTAACTCGCGTTAGTGAATCACGGAATAATTCAAATAGGAGAATGGATTTTTGAATACATATATCTCGTACAATTGTTGATCGGAAAGCGAAGCAAAACATAATGATATACAATGGAGAAGGCGAGTGAGCCAACAAAAACAAGTTACAGACAATTGATGGATAGGGTAAATAATTAGCACACATACGACCATATAAAAAACAGTCAGGGTTAATAAAGGAATAAGTGACAAGTAAAAATATGGGGCTTGAGAAGAATAGATAGATTGGTTTGTCCAAAGGTTAGAATAACCTATGTAGGCTTGACATAGAACCAGCTCCCTACACTATTTTAGCTTGATTATCACTCGTTCATGTTTCATACAATAAATAATATAGAAATGTGAAGAAATAAACATTTTTTATAAGTAACTTAATCATACTTTTAGATGAATCTACCCAATTACCCATGGACAGATAAAATCATAACGATACTTTACAAACATAAATACAAATAAAAACAGACAATCAGTTCATAACCAACCTCTGTATCTAATCGTGTATCATGTCGCCAGCGTTCAAGACGAGCTAAATACTCTTTTTTTGATTCTTCAATAGCAAGACGTTGTGCTAAACCACGAGGACCATATGTTGTATGCATAAAATTATTATTATTTGTTAAAGACGGTTGTACAGGTCGATTAGTATGTACTTGTTGATACCAATCAGCAAATGCATCCTTAATTAGTAAACAAAGTAGTGAAAAGGTGAAAAACAAATGAATAAATAAATTGTATTCGGAAATCATGTAGTTATTATTTATTATTTGAACACAAACATTGATACAAGGAGATACCTTAAATTTATATGCGCCACATTGGACATATCCACGCCACCGAAGTCGATGTCTCAATATAGTGACACTAATTGGATTATTGTCGTTCTGCCCCAATACATGATGCCGAACCTAACATGATGTTGCCACTGGACGCCAGCAACCAACCAGAAACAACGATAATCAAACACAGTGAGTCATCCAACATTCTTAACTCGGAGAGGTCAGGTCTCACAAGTGTAGAGCAAAACTGTTTTCATCTATGTATTACAGATCTGACCATTTACATCCAGACTAATATCACGAAGGTGCCAAAGATGGCCCGGACGCTAATTGCCAACTGACCAAGTGCAGATTACATGAGTTGGATATCATCGCACAGTATGACAATATCTTCCACATACTCAAGGTTGAAAAATCTTTCTCCAAACAACAGATCGACATCACCATTACCTACATCAGTCGGAGCTGTTTTCAGAACGCCATCGACAGTAAAGTTGGGGAGGTATGGCGAGATTAGAAAACGCCGACTAATCTCACTGTCTGAATGAAACGACTGAGAGAGGTGGTAGTATTCCCTCACTCTGTCGGAGGTGTCTACATGTAGGACTTTTAAGATATTGACAAACTTCTCAAGTACACCCTTCTTCAACAGACAATCCCAAGGAACATTCTAGTTGAACAAATCGAAGGCGGCTCTGATGTCAAGAAACACTACGACTGTTGGCCTAAAATAAGTATGAGTGTTCTAACAATTGGCAGGGGGGCGGAGATATGATCAACACATCCTTGACCAGAACGAAATTCAACCTGTCCTTCGAGACTCAATCTTTCGCGGGTATTGAACAATTTACAGAGTAAAACCGAAGCCAATAATTCGGATGCAATTGGTAGCAGATAGTTATTCCACAGGTGATGTGAATCGTTTTAAAAATATAGAGAACTATCGACTCATTTCATGATGTTGGTACACTTTCTGATTGTCAGACGTTTGTAGACAACTCGATCAGTTCCTTAACCAGAAGGTCACAACTATCTTTAAAACAGGCCAAAAGTAAACCACCTGGCCCTGGTGACTTATGGCGCTTCAAGAGTTGACGTTCCTTGCGGTCTTCCACCTTGTTATATGGATCATTCAGCTTAGATAGTCTGGATATGTGTTAGGATTATCATCCTAGAAATTTCAATACAAAAAACAGCAGTTACCGGATGCTGAAAGGTTATCAGTTTATGACATGACATCATAGAAGAAAACTATATAGAACTGTCATCTGTCTGTCACTCATGACTAACCTGATTACGGTCCTATAGATTGTGAAGCTCAGTGGTTTGAGACGATATCAGACATGGCTCAGAATAAAAACTAATGGTGATTCCGATGTAGTTTCTTTTAAAATTCTTCACAGAAATGGAAGGAATTCTCTTAACTTGAAGAGTTCTCTCTCGGTTGTATTGTTATTTGAACTATACATCCACCTACTTTTGTTCACCCCCCCCACTTTGTCACACTTATTAAAATGTATGTATATTAAATGGATTAAAAGATAATAAGTGGAGCGTAAAAATGTAAATAATATTTCTATAAAACTAACCCGACTTTCTAAATATAAAGTAAGACATTCATGTTCACGTATTGTATTCACAAGCCAATCAGGTGAACCCAATTTCTCACAAATTATTTTAGCATGTTCTAATGTACCAACTGGTAATTTTGATAGAACCTTAAGATAAGTAAAGAAAAAAAACAAAATTAATGAGTATATCCTCTCTGTTTTAACTCTAGATAACAACAAAAATGTACTCTCTCTCTCTCTCTCTCTCTCTCTCTCTCTCTATATATATATATATATATATATATATATATATATATATATATATATATATATATACAATAAATAAAGCCAATACTACAATAATATACTCCAAAAGTAATGTATAATTTGATTGTTGTAATGTTTGTTTGAATCTTTCCATTGATGTTCGAGACTCGGAGTGAATATCAACTCTGGGATACACTAAGCTGATGAGCCACAAGTAGGACGAAACATGCATCCTACATTTCATTGCTAGCCACCATCCATAAAAGTAATGTATCTTGCCCACGCCATAAATGACGCAAGTTAGCAAGAGCTAGTCAAGCCTTCTGTACCCGTGCTGAGATTTCGTCACACACCAGACCACAAGGGCTGATGAGAAGCGGTCGACACGCTCAACTACTTCACTCCCTATCATTAGTTCGGGTGTCGATGCAACCAAATCCTGAAGCAACATTTTGCGTTTCGAGGGGAAGAATCGCATCCCGAGTTCAACCGGGTCTATTGTGAGATAGTAACTCACTGAAGACAATAGTGGATGGTGGCTCAAATTTGTGAATTAGTTGAAGTTAGACATTAACACCGTTAGATACCGGCTCATTGGTCTAGATGTTAAGTATCCGCGCGCGAGACCCACAAGTTCTGGATTCGAATCTCGCAGAGTGGAATCGTAGATGAGCACTGCTGAGGAGTTCCACAATAGGATGAAACGACTGTTCAGTGCTTTCAAGGTTTTCCATAGTAGTTTATCTTCGAACGACTCATGATCTCAACTATTGAAATTACTAAAATCTCCACAAAAACCCCTTTTGATAACATTTTTTTGAACAAAATATTCAACCATCCTTTTAAAAAAAAAGTTATAATTATAACCACATACCTGTTGCGCTGCTTTAAATGAGTGCATTGCAATAAAAACTCTTAATAAACTATTAGCTAAACATAAAGCTTCACCACGTTGATCTGGATTATAAAATAACCAATCCATTGCAATAATACGTTGTTTATCTATATCAGTTAATTTACCAATTTCATGTTTATTATTACTGTTATTATTACTATTATGTAATAATTTGGTGAAATATTCCATTTCATTGAATGATGGTTTTATATAGTTATTTTGTTTGGATAATATTGAATTATGATCCATTGTATTAGAAGGATACTGATTTATTGATGATAAATCGATTCGTTGTTTTGATAATCTTACTATGGATCTTGTTAATTTAGATAAATTAAAACCATAATCAACAGCTAATGATAAACAATGTTCACGTTCAGTTGAATGATTGATTTCTATAAATGAAATGTGAATGGAAAAAGTAGGAAATTGATTCTATCAGATGAAAATGGTTAAGGAGTTAAAATAAACGATGAAATTATCTAAATGAACAACATCGATAAGGTTTAGAATCCTTATTAGTTGAAATGATTGAGATATATATGTATTTTATTCACCATCGCCTATCTTGACAGTTAATATTGGGTAAAGTAGAACTTGGTTAGAAGAAAGTCAAGGTTAGTCAAACCAAGATGTGACATTAAATCATGAGGACAGCAACAGTCGGTTTGAACTGTTTTGACAGCTATAGACTGTCTGTTTAATAATAATAAATGTTTTTGAACATGGAACAAGTCCATGAAGTCACTGACAAGTGAACTGAGTCATGTTGGTAGATGTAGACTACCTGGTTGGGATCAGCGAGACGATAGCAACCGATGGTTAGAGACCTTGAATGACATGGCTCAAAATCGTTTGCAATGGCTCAGGTGCATCCACTCTTTGTGTTCTCCCAAATTTTGATCTCCTGATTCCCCCTTGTCTCTTTTTTTTCTCTTCCCAAGTTTATTTCACTGTATTATACTCTTTAAATAACATCTCCAAACACTAATCTTTCCGATTACTGCTTATACTCTTATTACCTCAACCACTACGGGATTTGAATTGACAACTGCATCTCTGTGCTAATGTGGTATAGCAACTTGAACTGATGTACGTACGTACGTAGTTCTACGTTGTTACTAACTGACTGACTGAAATGTTTTTGAATGACATGTTTTAAAATGAGAGAGATGAATTACTCAACAACCCAATGATTTACAGTAACAAAGATCACTGAAGTTTATGAAGTCTAAAATGAAACAATGACTTATAGTTGATATCAAATCGTTCAGTTTTACAAATTGAATTATTGAATTTCAACCTAGTGGTCTAAAATATAATCGTACTAAATTTAATTGCATGCAGGGGACTGTTGATGAGAGTGCGACGAAAGATCATAGGAAGGATTTGTATTTATACAATACTACAATTGATCATCTCAATTGAATTATGTACATCAAGATAGAATTGCCTTAATATTGTCATTGAATCATAAGTTTTCAATAAATTTCGATTCTAACAAGGGATAAAGTTCAGGAAATACATTTTTGTCTATTCGAGACTTGTCACATAAATGTACTTGTATCCTAGAATTAATTATTGCATTGAGATATAAATCCATTGCTTATCACTTTAAACACCATGCTATCATCATCTAACCACAAGGTTATTGAATCTGAACACCCAAACATATTTGAACATATCAACAATGAAATATATAGATAAAATTATTCTCATATGTTTTAGTTGAATACCTGTTAAAAACCATGAATACCATTGAATTTTTAATGATTCAGTGGGTAATACAGAAACATAATAGGCAACTAAATCGGTTTCTTTATTCACAATTAAAAAGCATAAATAAGCTTTAATAATTTCTGAGTATGGTTCATCCTATAATTTTTAAAAAAAAAATAGAAGAAACAGAGATAAAAATGGAATAGTGAACAACTAATCAAATGAATTGTATTATGTAAAGTGTAATTAACAAAACAAAGAATATATACTTGAGTTTATGTACCAAATAATTTATGAACGTAGTAGTAATTCTAATATGAGTTGTTTCAAGCTATACAAATGATAACATCCGACTTTACATATAAAAGTTATGGGAATGAACAAGTGGAACAACTCTGACTACTCAGAACCCCCCTCCAAATGCACTGATAGGCTCGTAAATGCCTTGGTACGGCCGAGAGTGGGGAGAATCAGTTTTCAATCTCTCCAAATGCTCTCACCTGGTCACGTGCATACAACCACTGCAACGGGAGTCCTACTCACTGAATTCTCGTGGACGGGGTGTTGTTTACGAAATTCAGAGGACGAAAAGCAAATGTTCGGCGCTTTGACCGACTTGGTGGACACGGAGAGCCAACCTAGGGAAGTTAGTTGGGAAACCCTGATCCCAAATTAATCGTGCACATGGGCCCCAATATCTTGAAGGAACAAATAGAGTATGAACCAACTGTTGGTCATGGGATACCATGGAACTGCGTCTCCTGATGTTGCTCCACTGTCCGGGCAGTATCCCAGTCCTCACACGAGTCGAATGATTTACGTGGCGCATGTATATTCGGTGCCCCATTGTACCAGTTTTTAGGTGTTTAAATAAAATAAATAAACTAAGAAACCGCTTCATAGTTGGTACAATAGGTTATGAAAGTTTGGGATCTATTGTATAAGTTAATCAAATAACCTTATTGACCAAACTTAGATTTGTGAAATATGGCTTGTTAAAGGATTGGACACAGCCAATTTGAAGTTAAAATCCTAGATCAGTTAAGCGATAGCCTTAGTTAGAGCGTACGATATTGTAAACAGTTTCAGAAATCGGGTAGCCGGTAAATTGATTAGCAAACTAATAATTTTACATAAATCCTTATTTAAGTTGATCACGTTTTTACTCTTAACCAGTTCGTGGTTTACCAGAAAATATTGTATTAGTGAGTTGAGTAACAGCATTCCATGTAACTAGTCAAGACTATGGAGATTAGACACCTTATTCAGGAACACAATATGACGTTG
Organism: Schistosoma margrebowiei; assembly: GCA_944470205.2. Taxonomy (NCBI): domain Eukaryota; kingdom Metazoa; phylum Platyhelminthes; class Trematoda; order Strigeidida; family Schistosomatidae; genus Schistosoma; species Schistosoma margrebowiei. The sequence goes on along the minus strand of OX104026.1, from coordinate 43,100,944 downwards.
AGATTTACCAATGATGAGTTATACCATAAGATTTCTGGTGACCATACGTGACTGATTCTATTTCACGGACGTCATTGAAAAAATAAACAGGTATATACAAACAAGTAGATATAACGTGATGAAAATGGACTTTTCCTCGTCAGTATGAAAAGTTGTCATGTCATGTTTAGATTATACCAGTCATATGATGTTTAAACGGAATTCGAGAAATCCGCATTTCAAAATGACAATATTCATGGACTCCAGGATCCTGAAGAGACGGATAGCGTATGAATTACACTGTTAGGCCAAAAGCTTAGACAGTAACCTACTACAAAAACCACCCTCTCCACTCTTCGCATCTGAACAATATTGCACACCACACAAAAATAAGGTTACGAATACTAATGAATAAAATGTTTTACTCCGTTTTTCTATTCAAAAAACGATATTTACAATTATTCGGTCATAAATGAATTTATTTTATAGAGCATCAACTTGCTATTCTGGTTTATTTCAACTGTGTAGCATACTTCCGCTTATATTGATTTTAGACTTTAGCTTATTCAGTAACTAAGAAGTAATTCAAATTTAATACTCCTCAAAGCGGCCTCAAACCATTGAAGTGTTGATTTATTGAGTGCTGTCATACAATGCAAAATATGATATATCATTCCTAAAACCACAGGTACCGTTTAAACTTGACGTTTGCAATGTTCACAAATACATGTAGATCATATAACAGACAATACTGACTATGCAGTCCGGAAAGTCTTGTTATCAAAGACCCGTATTGAAGAATCTACCGAAGTAATCCAAATATACCCTCCATCTGTCGATTCGAAAAATTTGTTACTCGTGAAACTGTCCGGAAACTTTGTAGCATTGGTGTCTGGTCTGTATAGCGTCAGTTTAGTACTAGGAACCAGGGCGCAACCTGTGCTAATCCACTGGATACTCATTAATAATCATTGACATCCCGTTAGGTTAAAAGGTCCTATCAAAGTGAGGTCATAAATAACAGCAATTTACAGAAAAACTTTCAGCGTTTATGGTCGCATTACCTTTTAAAAATTGTGCAAGTGGAAACAAACATGATACTGGTTTGTATAAATCATAACAGTAAACCAATATTACGACATAACCACGATTGTTACATGACGACCAACTGCGTCTAACGAAAAAAAAGGTTGTTATTAAATAGATTAAGGTACCATGACTTCATTGTTGCCATGATGTGATGACAAGGACTCAACCGTTTGTTTACTTCAAACTGATGAAAAACAAATCATTATATAGTGAGCTACCGAACTAACCGTTTGTACGAAAGAAACAATCTCAAAGTTCTAACAGAAAATTGTCAATAAACCAGAGAAAAAATTTATTAAAAAAATATTAATTACCGGAATATCAGAATCTGCTGATTTTAAAAACAGGACAAAATGAGTCAGAAATCGAAGTGTGTGACAAACTACTTGATCAATATTCCCAACTCTATTCAAATTTGGTGGTTGTAATGGAGTTACATCTGGTACAATACCATCGCCTAAACCATAACACACAAGTTTCGGCATAAGATTGGCTAAAGTTAGGAGAAAAGCTGTAAAAATTGAAAATAGAATGTATTGAAATTAACAAATGTGCTAGATACTAACAATAAAATTAAGATAATTCATCAATAAGCAACAGGTATTTTTTTAGTAATAACCAAATGAGTAGTGGCCAATGACATGTGAGGAGTCTGTTCGTTTTTTCTTGCCCGGAAAGCTCTAAAAATTATTGAGTATATTATACATTCTTTCAGGGAAGTCTTACAACTCACTACCTTTATATGGCAGGATGTTTCCCTAAAAATAGAAAAGGTAAAAGCAAACGTCTACCATTTAAATCAAGACGGTAGATAGGGATGGCTTACCAAGAGGAGTTGGAAAGTCTAGATTTTAAACAAATAATGCACACAAAGTTCAAAATTTTGTACAAACCCACTTTGGTCACATGTATTACTCAGATGACCTGTAGAAATCTTAAGATGAGAGCTGTTATGACAAAAATTCATCTAAAATGTTTGCATAATAGACCTTTTTTGAAAGATACCGAATTTGAGACAGTGGTTGTAACTCAATAACAAACAACATTCTTTCGATATCAATGCAGTTAAACGATTAGAAAAGCGTTCATATCCAACAGATTGTAATATATGTTAATTGTACAAGGAACAATAATCTAACTAACTACACACAAATACAAAAAAACGGTATCTAGTTAAAGAATTCAACATGAAACTTATGAAAAAACAAAGTATCTAGACTTTATATGTTTTCATCATCAGTATTAAAATGAAATTGTTTAAGTCTTCTACTACAGCTTATAAACAGCCCCCATATGCCCTGGTATGGTCTGGAGTGCGGAGAGTCCGCTCTCCCTCTCGAAATGCTCTCACACGGCCACGCATATATAGCCTCTGCTAGGGAAGTCCTACTCAACGACTTCTCACACCAGGGGTGTTGTTTACGAAAATGAGAGGACGAAAAGCGAATGTCCGGCACTTTAATCGGATCCCAAACCAATGGTTCACATGGGCTCCAGTATCCTAAAGGAACAAATGGCTCATGAACCAATTGTTGGTCACCGGCTACCATGGGACTGCATCGCCTCACGATGCTCCACTGCCTTGTGGATCAGACCTTTAGGTCAAAGGCTCGTGGTGTGGCCCCCAAAGTAAACCACCTGCTTCGGTCTGGGCACCCGGGCAGATCACAGCCCTCACACATATCAAATGAGATTTGTGTGGCGCATATGTATATGGTGCCTCCTTGTACCAATATCTATGTGTTAAAATAAATAATAATATAAACAGTGGCCAATTAGTAAATGTCACGAATTTACCTTTCCCTTGCATTTTAAAACATAAAAAAAATTACACTTAAAGATCAAATGTTTTGTTCAATAAAACTTACAATCATAATTCTTTAACATGATAGTCTGTTGTACAGCATAGAAAATGCAATAAATAATAGCATATACAGAAGGTGATTCCATGTCATTCCCACCGGCACCACTGCCACCAATATCATCATTCGTGTACAAATATGAAGTATCATCCATTAAGAAATCATTCATTGCAGAACATAATACTGATCTCATGCGTATATTATTACATTTTTCTAAACATCCAATAGCAGACCAACCTAAACGTGCATCGACACGTGCAAATACATCGGATAATGTCCAATCACCTGGTGTCCAAGCTGATTCAGGCAAGCTTAAACCTCCATCCAGAGGCCAATATTTAGACGTTTTCCCAGTAACAGCCTAACAAATTAATATTTTAAGAATTAAATTAGAATAAATTATCCAAAGCAAGGAAAGACGTTTCCTATTAGGTAAGATTGTACATATTAGGAAGATAGAATCCCAGCAATTCCATACATAATGCACACTGATTGATCTGTTTCTAACTAATCAACGCTGATGGAAAAGTTAAGAGGATACTAGGAGTTTTCATCGAAATTCTACGTAAAAATGTATTTTTATTACTGTACACCTCTTTTGTTTAGCTTGATTTAAACACATCGTATCTCAAAACAATTCTTGTAGTGATTTGCGTAAAGCTGAGTGAAATGCATTGGTTAAAGAGTACTAGACAAGACGTAAAGTGTCAAGAAGCGGTTATAAAAAAGAAGTCAATATTTCAAGTCACCAGTCAGTGAGACAGACATTTTCCAACTCCATATTTTGATTCATAATATTGCGTGGTCGAAACGAACCTTACTGGATAATCTATCCTGTCGTTGAAGTAATTAGGACGAAGTATTTAAGAATTATGTCATAATAATTTGAGACCTTACCGCCGGAGACGGATATCCATAGGATAAGGCGAGGTGTGCATTTTTAGGGTCGACCTTTTCTAATCCCACCCCTCCTTGTGAGAAAGCAGCATCTCTGTTATGCTGGTTGTTTGAAGGAAACATCTTACTGCCGTCACACCTCTGTACAGTCAGCAGTACGACTTCGCCCTCAGACCTTAGGTTTGCTACTTTTAGTTCTACCATTCTTCAACCGACGTGTCTAGCATGGTAGGACCTTGAGGGACGATTGTTTCGGCCAGTATAGCTCGATCGGTTCATCACGATAGGCGAACCTGACCACCACGTCGAATCAAGATACATTAATTCAAGATGAAATAATCAACCTGGTTTTTATAAACATATATTTTTTATGATATATAGAAGTGTCATATAAGATTACCAGAATTATTATCTTTTCTAATGACACATTGTTAGCACAGATACTCTTAAAACATAAACAGAACATTTTTTTAACTTACCAGTGTATCAGCCCTAGGGCCAGTATTCAATAGGCTACGTAGACTAGAATCTACACGAGCTTCAACTAAAGCACGACAATGTGCCCATGTTTGATCTGTCCATGAAGTTGGTAAAATTTGTGATAGAACATTTAAATTTCCTGATAATGTAGCATAAATAGCTCGTTCAAATGAACGTAATTTTATCTACATGTAAATAATAATAATAAAAAAATCAATAAAAATTTCAATATGAGACAAAGAAAACTTTCTTCGAAATAAAGCTGGTTTTGACATCAAATAACATTTATAGGATATAAAGTGAAAAATAAATCGTCTTTATTGGTTGAATTCATGAGTCAATTGAAGCTAGACCAACATGGAAAATCTGGAAGCACTGGAAGGCCGTTTCGTCCTAGTATGAGACTCCTCCGTAGTGCACATCCATAATCCCGCCTCGCGAGATTCGAGCCCAGAACCTATCAGTCTCGCGCGCAAGCACTTAACCTCTAGACCACTGAGTCGGTATCCAACGGTGTTAATGTCTAGCTTCAACCAATCCAAGAAATCGAGCTATAGCAGTTGATATGAATAATGTCAATATTCAAATAAGAACTTACATTCTCTGAATTCCACCAACATACGGATTTGTATAAAATTCTCGTTGGATTCCCTTCGATACTGAATTTCATTTGTAATGGTTTTGAATGAGTAAAATTTTCATCTGTATCTTTTAATGTTTGAAATTGAGTTGATTCACTTTCCACAAAACCAGAATAATGAAATGGTCGCCAACCTTCAAGTGAAATAGCACGCCAAAATTCACCACGTTGTGTACAAAGAAGTTGAGCCTTAAAAACAATAATAAATGAAGTCAAATGAATTTATTCAATAAAAGATAATCTTTTTTTGTAATTCCAATCCGAAGTATACAAACTGAGCTTATAGAAGTCTGTAGAACTTCAGAAAAACTCGGTAAGTTCACGAAGTATTGAATGCTGTTTATTGAGATAACCCAGTGAAAACAGAATGCATTAAAGCATGAATCAAGAGTTCCAGGGTGGGAGTGGGGTTAAAAAGACTATAAGAACAACAGTTGGTTTCCCATGTTGTTGAAAATACTATACTCAGGAAATCTCTTGTGCATAAAATTGTCACTTTAATATCTGCATGATTACTGATAGAATAACTTTGTGAAGATTGTCAGTGCTTACAATCATAACAAAGCGTGAAACGACAAACCAATCGAAAAACCTAACTTTTGATAGCTTTCAAAGATATTTCGAACAATATATGCAGAAATCGAACATGTATTGCTAAAAATATGAGGTATTTCGAAGGAAATAGGAATGATCACTGAATAGTTGTTACACTTGACTATATCGTATCGTTTTGCGTCATCGAGTAATCAGTATACTACTCATTTTGTAGAAAATCTCATCATGAATATATCGTTATTTGTACACGGACACCTTCGAAATATTTCAAGCATGGGTCGGGATCACATAGTGGTCAATAATGACAACAGCCCTAGAGTACTAGGTAAGAACTCCAAGTCGATTGGTGAAGTAATGAATCTTAATCGATTGAGGTGGTTGGGACACATCGCGCACTTCTAACCACCACCTCCATGTCCGACGACAGCTTTTGTATGAGTAGGCTGAAAGAAAATCAGGAGTGGTCAAACAAAAACTTGACACCATTCCATCAAGTCACTAACTGTTGGATTGGGCCGTGAACGTAGATGCAGACAATTTGGTTGACCTCCACATAATTACCATAACCAATGATTATAAACTCTAAATGACATAACTTAGCATCGTTCGCACTGGAGCGGGTGTATTCACTATTTGTCTTTCCAGAAATACTAAGTTGCCTGATTATTTGAATTTTTTTATTTCATGAATCCAGATTTTCTTCGCGAATCATATTTTTTATGCTTGATCTTTCTTACTACCCCTAATATTTCAAATAATTAAACTATTCAGACATCTTAATGTTGGTGTGATGTAGAAACTTGAGCTGATGCGCATGATCATATGTAACATACTTCAGCTGCCTCATTCAATAAACACTCACAGTTCCACCAATTCATCATGCATTTTTATAGAATACCCTAAATAAATACGTCAACACTACTTACTATATATGAACAATTTCACAGATTGAAATCATGAGTCAGTTGAAGCTAGACCACCATTGAAAACCTAGCAACACTGGACGGCCGTTTCGTCCTAGTATGGGACTCCTCAGCAGTGCGCATCCACGATCCCGCACCACGCGGGGCTCGAATCCAGGACCTACTGGCTTCGCGCGCGAGCACTTAACCATTAGATCACTGAGCCGGTATCTAACGGTGTTAATGTCTAACCTAAACCAATCCACGAAGTTGTGCCACCGTACACCATTGTCTTCAGTGAGTTGTTATCTCACACAGACCGGTTGAACTCCACTGGTAACGGGCTTCTCACTAGAAGTTAGACATTAACTGACTCATGATTTCAACCTGTAAAATTTCTAAAAACTCTCCACAAAACCCATTCTGATATGAACAATTCTTCAAAGGTATCTAGGGAAAAAACTTTTTAGCCTACACAAATTGAAGTAGAAATAATAGTAATGTGAAAAAATGAAAAAAGAATTAAAGTTGTAATCCACTTACACGATGAAGATCCCCACCACGAAGACATAGGAATAAATAATTTATAAATCGATCATTATCAATTTGATCTTTCTGATCCAATTCATTACCTGTTAGGGTTACAGCATCCGGATGCTAATACACATAATGGGAATAAATTTGTAGGGAAGATTTAAAGTGAACTAGTAAACTTATTTACAAATAAAGAAAACTAAACAATGTCAATTTGATTTAATTAAATAAGCTTGTGAAGATTTGTTTCACTTGGAGTTGGACTGATATTAGTTTCATTAATTTCTTTTTTTTGTACTGGAAGACTTCAACGGTACTTACTTACTTAGTTACGCCTGTTACTCCTCGTGAAGGAGCATAGGCCACTCACCAGCATTCTCCATCCAACCCTGTCCTGGGCATTCCTTTCCAGCTCTTTCCAATCGTTATTCATCTTTTTCATATCTCCTTATATTTCCCGACGTTGTGTTCTATGACCTTCCTCTTTTCCGCTTCCGTTCAGGATTCCAAGTTAGGGCTTGCCTCAGGAACAACCATAATCACAAACGTAAAAGATTGAGTTTAGGATTGACAGCTTACATGATGAGAAGAAAAACTTTTAAACTACCACTACTACTGAGTCTATATTCTTAATTTCAGTTAATCTGCATCATAACATAATGAATATTCGCAATATTGACCAGTTAACTGAGCTCCTAACTTTCACACTTCAACTTCATGAAGCTTAAACATTGAAAAATGAGAATATGATGATATGACTGGAGTACAGAGGCCAAAACTTATTTACATGAGAATACTAATAATATTAAAATTTTAGAAAACTCCTGTACTACTTTTAAAACAAAATCACATACCAATTCTTTTACCAAACGATGTTTAGTAAGCTCCGCTTGTGAAAGATAACTCAATAAATGTGCCGTGTTCTCCCTGTGAAATAAGAGCATAAATAAGAAATAAATCAAGTTGTATTACTCCTTAAGTATGAAAAGATCGCTGGATTAGTTGAAGTTAAACAATAACACCGTTGGCTACCGGCTCAGCGGTCTAATGGTTAAGCGCTCACGCGCCAGAATAGTAGGTCATGGGTTCGAGTCCCGTTAGGTGGGATCATGGATGCGCACTGCCGAGAAGTTCCACAGTAGGACGAGACGGCCGTCCAGTGCTTCCAGATTTTTCATGGTGGTCTAGCGTCAACTGACTCATCATCTCAACTACTAAAATTGCCATAATATCCACAAAACCCCTTCTGAAAATTATTCATCAAATATTCAATCTAAATAGCGCAAAAATAATTGCTATTTAGTGATTCCACAATACTAATATCAGTGTTCAATTTTGGGTTTGTCCAAATAAGTTTAGTAATACAAAAAGTATCACTAGCCTGAACACAAAGAAGATGTGAATTGGAGTCGAATATGCAAACCTATAGTTACATTACATTTTATTAACTTATTAACTAAAAACCAATATTTGGTGTGATTTCAAGTTATTAATTATAAAGGACTTTAATAATAAAAATATTTCTTTTGTTATATCCCAATAAGTAGGAAAATTGTATTTCTGACAACGTTCTGTGACTTAATGTAAGCCACTTCTTCGGAGTCAATAAATAACCGAAATAAAATTAACACAAATTTAAATAGTACGAAAGAAATAATATAGAATATATTTCGTACAATCAAAATAATACGTCTGAATATATCAAGTTATTCTTGGTCAAAGTGAATTTCTAGCCCCCAAATGCCCTGGTATGGCCGAGTGGGGAGAGTTAGCTCTCCATCTCCAAATGCTTTTATACGACCACGTGAATATAACCATTGCCAAGGAAGTCCTACTCACTGCCTTCTGATGGAGAGGGTGTTGTCTACGAAATTCGGAGGACGAAAAGCAAGTGTTCGGTGCCTTAACCGAGTTAGTGGACATCGAAAGCCCATCTAGGGGAGTTAGTTGGAAAACCCTGATTCCCAACTAATCGTGCACATGGGCTCCAATATCTTGAAGGGACGAATGGCGTATGAACATGTTGTTGGTCACCGACTACCATCGGACTGCATCTCTTAAAGTTGCTCCACTACCTTGTGGATTAGACCTCTTGGTCAAAAACTCCGGGTGTGGCCCTCGGTCTGGGCACCCAAGCAGTATCACAGCCCCCACACAAATTGAATGATTTATGTGGTGCATATCTATTTGGTACCTTATTGTACCAATGTTTATGTGTTTAGATAAATAAATAACCTGTCACTGTATTAATTTATGCTTCGAAAGGTGGGTATGAAAAATGCATGAAGGAATTTATATTTACGATGAGACTCAAATCAATAGACTATAATAGTTAGTAAACAGGTTATAGATTAAAATCATTAGAATAATAACTGAATAAGTGTTCTTAGTAGTCACAGCAAACAATTCAATTGACAAGTTTCTGTGACAAAACTTCATATGTAAATGGTATCGTGAAAGATAAACTAGTTCTCCCCATTTTGAAATTTTCCAGTAATAGCCATTAGAGCTTACAACAGTTTAGGTTCTATAAAGAACAAATTATAGTGGAGTCAATTAGTTAGAATTCGTTTTTCACTTTAATCAATCTCATAATATTGATTTTCTAAACTGTAATCATTACTATTCTATTACTAACCCTTTATTGCAGATTACTATGTGAGTTCTAGCTGTTTTTTCCCATTGCTTACAGAAAAACAAGGATGTTAGTTTATAATTGATAGTTCTACCAACAGACAAAAACTGAAGTATTAGGACCATTTAAATTTTCATTTGTTTGGTTGATATAACATTAATCGAGAAGTCTGGAACAATGGGTCAATTGTAAATCGCCAAATGATCAACGCACATGGTTGACCAAGAGATGGCTTTTATTTTTAAGAGATGATACATAAACCATTGACATACTTATTCTTTCAAAGGATATATATAAATGAGTACATACATGTACATACGATTCGATTTAACCAAATAAGCTTCCTTTCTTAATCATCTTCATCTTTTCTCTCAAGTAACCGATGTCGTACATAGAAAGCGTATATCAGCATCAACTCCCAAACACAGAGCATTACAATAAAACGACTAAAAATGTGTCAATAAGTGGCTGCATGATATCAGCATAATTCTTGGATAAGATGTTAGGTAAAGAATAGCAGTTAGTAACGGAGACATTCTAATATTCATACTACACTTGAAGTGGATAGTTTAAGGAAGATTAAGCCAAAATACCATCACTCCAATGACATTAAACCACTACATTTGAAAGACATTACCAACAAAACGAAATATCGATTTTTAAAACATGCATACAAATAAAATACAATAGATTAGTGGTTACAACAGTCAACTTTCAATTAACAGCTCGTACATTCCAATCCTTCCGTCACCTAAATTGATACAAACAGCCGAGTATGGTATCACTCACCCCGAAAAGCCGAGTATATAAACAGGTACAATGTGAGTTGCATGAATTAGAATAAAGGTAAAAAAAATAAATTACCAAGCAGTTGTCTGATTGAATAAACATTCGTATTTTTCAGCAACTTCTTCGATCTGCTCACGAACTATTTGTTCTAACCAATCAATTAATATCTATGATGAAAATGAAAATGAAAGTGATGTGACTTAATGAAACAACAATAAGAGATTGACAAAGATAATGGAAAAAAAACATGATGCGGAAATTTGAAACAAATGAATATCACTTCAGATAACCATTTTAATCAACAGGTGAATGGCTCATAAGCACACTACAACAAATGTATTATAGATGAACTTCATTTAAACAAGCACATTTTCTGGTGAAAGTAAGCTTTATCATCAGTATTGACTAGCTAGATATATCTAATGTTGAGTTGTTAACTCATAATATTAACAAGAGCGTTCACCTAAGTGCACTCTTTAACAATTTTTAAGTTTCACATTATATTTGAGCTTCCCAATGGAAAACAAGTATGGGGTCTTCTCATGGTTGAACATTGTTCCCGTATAGCTATGCTGATGATTTTACTGTATGCATGCCAGTTTCTTCTTCTGATGGTTACTTTGAAATGAATAAGTTCGTAACATACATTGGCCAGTCTTACAGTTAAACTTTTTAAATACTAAACTGTTAACTTTAGCCCTAAAACACGAAAAGCAACTAAACACATTCAAAGGGACGTTATATGACCCATGTCTCTGACAATTCTGTTGTAAAGACTACTCCAGAAGCCATTTATCTTTATGTAACTTTTTCTTTCGACCCCTCTCGGTTTTCGCAAATTTCACGAATACCACTAGATTAATACTCCTTCTCTCCCCAGTCAAATTTAAGATTGGTTCAGAATCCAAAAAGAACAAATGGTGTATGAACGTCATAAACATGAAGTTAACCAATACATTACAGATTAATTTACACAAATTACTAACCTGAGCTTCACGAAGTTCATTATCTCTTTCGTATAGTAATCGAATTATTTCCCGTTCGGAGTGATTAAAATTCTAACAGATGACATATGCAATTCAAAATAGAAAAAACAGATGAAAAGGAATGAAACAACACTAAACTGCATTATGAAAACTAGAGATAATTAGTCTGGTTATGAAACACAATGTATAGACTAAATCATGAACCGACTAAAGATAGACTCGAACAATATTGGGCGACGGCTCAGTGGTCTAGAGATTAGGCGTTCGCGTGCTAGACTAAAGGTCTTACGCTCGATTCCTGACTACGAGATCGTGGATGAACACTCTTGTATAACCCCAGGCTACGACGAAATAATCTTCTAGTGTCCCCAAATTTCATTGGTTACTCAATTTAGATCGCCTAGTGATCACAATATATCTAATCTCTTTTCAAGACAAAGATTATAAGACTACAAACACAGTGAAAACAATCGATAAATCACATTTCTTTTCCACTATGTTGGCGTAACTTATGAGGTGTTTCACACATGCTTTTGCAAGAACATAGTTGAAAAGAAATAAATCTTAAAAAGACGTCGGTTATATAGAATGTAGAAACTATCATATGAGTGCACCAGCTTAAGTACACACACTCCCTTAGCACAGATTAAACAAATCCCAAAGAAGTAGAGGTTGCAATAGTATTAAATAAGATCATGCATCGAAGGTACGAATAGAGATAAAATGTGAACTGGTGGAATAAAAAAATTTATTGGGGAGGCGGACTTAGGAGCTTGGAAACTAAGTGGAGTCAAAGAGTAGATGCACCTGCATCATTGCGAGCTATTTTAAGCTATGTCATTCGAAGTCTCTAACGACTGGTTACAATGATCGCATGGACTCCAACCAGATAGTTTTTATCTGCCTACAGGACTTAGTCTAGCACTCAGTGTCACTATGAACTGTTGAAATGTCATGGTTTGGTCGCCTATGGCTTTCTTCCAACCTACTCCTACACCATACAATATCGCCCGTCAAGGTAACCAACCGTTGAGCACTCGTAACACATGCCCTAACCACCCTATTGGATGAGGGTTTATTACCTCATCACTCGATTTGTCATCCTTATCTAGTACCCTATTACTAGCCCAGGCATCGCTTATTAGAAGGTCCCAAAATACACGAGCAATACTTCCAAGACACCTATGGTCGGATACTAGTAGCAAATGAATATCTCTATTCTTAATGGCCACATTTCACAACCACAAAGTATGACGGAGAAAACCACTGAGCAACAAACTCTCCCTTTAGTTGACAAACGTACATCTGACCTAGGCTATAAGTGATGCAAGTTGGTAGACGTCAATTGAGCCTCCTGAATCCGTGTTGAGATTATGTCAGACACCAACCCTTCGGGATAGTCAGACTTCTAAGATGAGTGAATTGATTGACACACTCAACTATCCCACTCCCTACCGTTAATTCAAGCGTTGATGCAAACCAGTCCTGAAACAAAATTTTGCACTTAGAGAGAAGAAACGTATTCCAAGCACACTAGCATTATTGCTTAAAGTGGTCAGAAGACCTTATATTGTCGTCTTTGCCAAACAGGACTACATCATCTGCATAATTTCAGTTGAGAAGATAGTAACCAATTCATCTATCACGCCCTAAGTCATTTTTGTCAAACAACAGTCATTACCAAATAAAACGAAAATGGGTGTTTTGTATATGTGGCCTAACGACTGAGTGGTAAATGCCACGCAGTCAAGCGGAAACACTATGAACAACGGTTAAGCAGTTACTGTCATTAATAAACAGTCCCAAACCACATCATCCGTAACCGGCAAGTACAATTATGCCTAAAGTGACCGAAAAAATCAGATAAGTTCATGCAGGTTTAAATACCTTTCGATAATTCTTAGAGCCCTAAAAGAATGATTTGACAAACTAGACTATACATAGGAAAACACGAAACACACAAACATAAAATCCGTACAGATAAATCATTTCCTTCAACCGTCCCGGTCCTAGATTCCGACTCAAAACGATCCAAGTAAATACTTGAAATAAGATTCCATGTGTTCCTTTCAAGATTAATCATTTCTGTAATATTACGGACATTAGGCAATCTTGTAGGAAGGCAATTATATAAACTTGATTGTTTTACCCTTTACGATGAGACATTTTGGTAAACATACTGGGTAGTCTACGAGCAATCTTGTGGCATGCATTAACATACTGAATGGGGATCTCCGATAAAGCTGTTTGGGAATTTCTCCAAAGACTACAAAAATGAGGGAAAAGGCTTGATCCATCTAAAAACAATTTATTGCGTAAAAGCAACATGAATACTCGCAAAATACCGAAAATCTCCGGATTTTCATCGAACAAGTGAGTAACATTATTGCTTTTCTGGAAGTTATCTATCTAAAACAGCAACAAATTAATCGTTTACCACAAGATAACCCACCTCAGACCAAGAACTGATCAGGCCAACTCCAGTCATTTCACAAGACTACATGGTACCAATGACCAAGAAAAATTTTACACAAAGAGAAAACAACGTATCACATTGAATTTAATTATGTTAAGGGAAATGAAAGATGAATAAAAACAGAACTGGGCAATTAGGTAGACAATAAGAAATCCTCCCTATCAACATTTACATTGTTCTTGTACTCTTGGAAAGTTACTCGAACTCCCAAGTTTAGGGAAATTTTGGGGTTTTGTGCCATTTTCGCAAATTTTCCCTAAAATTGGGAGATTGGGTAAGATTACGTAGGACACTGTTAACATCCCTGAGTTTAAATTCAAAACTAAAACTGAGTTATTAGCATACCATTAGAACCAAGCATGAGATATCGGTGAATAGTAATCAGAAAACTACTTATAATACAATCGTAATCAATTAACTTCGCCATTTAACGCGTTGTCCGTTGGCAGGTTTTGCCATATAATGGGCGATGTGGGATATTTATGTCCCGTATTTGCTTTGTGCCTATTACTCAGATGGCTTAAATTGCCCTGAAGATGATACATTTCATTCATAAACTTGTACCACATTGAAGTGAAACATAATTGAATATTCACAAGCAAGAGGCAATTCCAGCAACAAAATACAAACAACGTTATGACTGTTTACAAATTTAAGGAGGCTTACTTGAACTTGAGAATATAGATATCACTCTAAACCAGAGCTTCCGTAATAGTATTAAGGACCCTCACCACAATCCGCATACAACCTTGGTGTTTCAAATAGGAGCGTAAATCTATATGGCTGCTTAAATTATACATAATTTGTGTGTAATTATTTATATTATTCATATTTTTTATAATTTAAGCAGTTATGATAAGTGACAATAAAATGTTGTGTAAATGAAAATACAATTTTCTTGCACACTTTTTCCATGGTACTCGGAACATGGTTTTAGTTACACATTGAAAGGAATAGGAGTCTGGGTGGACCTTATTAGTTCAGTTAATCCTAATTTTCTTTGGGCTTTTCGAGAGATGGAGTTCCAACCACATCTTGGTTTAATGAGTTCTACTGATGAAAGTCGATAATCAACTGACGAGTAATTTATTCTGGGGTTGTGAACTTTTCCGAATTGTCTTCGTAGACCCAGTTTTGGAAAACAAGAAAAACGAAGACACTTTAGAACTAAATTTACTATTCTCAGTTTGATAACGCCCAAATCGGTAACAGCCTTTATAATCAAAATGTGCCAACCCACTCAAATCAAAAGTCAGAAACAAAGAGGTTCTAAAATATATTTGATAGGTTTTTGATATGTTGAGAATTGACCGACCTAAGACTGCTAGCGGTCGTAGCGAATGTGAACCGCGGAGTACCCACTTGTGATCTGGTGCGAGTCCGTGACCGAGCACCTTCAGCTAAGTGAGTCCATTAGAACTGATGCAGTCAGCATCAAATGTCGAAGACTTACGGAGCTATCGATTTCGGGAATTTATTCAACGCTACAGGTAATTTAAAAACTGTGATTATGTAGCTGCTAATCCTTCTATGTGAAAAGAAATATTGGTTTTGTTCAGACGATTTTCCGTCAAATGGAAACGATGGGGCCACGAATTGTGTGTTCAAAATCTTAGATGTATTGAATGATGGAATAAGAATCATTCATTAAAAAGAACTGTGAATTATTTGAAAATTTGTGCAGAACATCTATTGCACCTCACATCCCATGGACTATGCTAAGAATTCCGTAGAAGTACTCATCGTGAATTACTATTGCAGTTCACTCTATTCTTCTTATGAGAAAAGGAATTTGAGATTATTATGTGTTGCTGGCTATTGATGAGACAAAACCTCAGAGTTTGAAGGCCTGAACTGTTTGTTTTTCAACCCTCCGGTAGTCTATAATATCATGAAAAGTAAAGCTTGCTTGGTAGTCTGAAGGGGACCCAAAACGTTTATTTTCGTACATAAATCAGAGAACAAGTAGGATAGTGTATCATTCCGGTGGAAATTAGAAAAAGACGTTGCGAATGGATAAAACACACATTGAGAAAATAGTCAAAATGCATCACAATCCAAGCGCTAACTTAGAATTCTCAAGGCAAGCAAAAAATAGGAAGGCCAACGGACACATTGAGTCAGGAATTAGAAGCAGATATGAAAAGGATGAATATCAACTGCAAAGAACTGTAAAGGATTGTCCAGGACAGCGTTGGGTGCTGAATCCTGATGAGCAGCCTATGCTCCTTCATCAGGAGCAACAGTCGTGAATAAGTAAGTACTCCCAAACTACCTTGGTAAGGCTTAAACTCTAGAGATGATTTTTACTTCGATTTACATGAATCCATTTCGTCCATATTATGGACACTGTTATGTGGTGATTGTATGAACCAACGATTCCTTCGTACTTGATATCTGCCTAGTTTTGAACTCCGCATACAATATATTCATTTATGCTTACCTATTTCTGCCGACTTAGATTACGCTATTTCTGGGGCTTTCATTCCGTATAATAGTTCAAATACTTCTAATCAGCAGATGTAACCATTATAAAAAATAAGAATAATTGGTTTATTGAAGAGTTCTGTTCTCGGCAGATTCATTTTCAAAGTTGTACAGTCGCGAATATGTATACTTATCTTTTCAGTATGATGATGATAATGATTACGATAATAACGATAGCAGTATGCTGTTACACATGGTGACAGTGAGGTATAATAAACGAAGGTATTAAACTATTTTTTAAACAGAGAAAATAATAGTTTGATTGTCAGTGGCTCAAATATTCACCAAAATATAGACCGGAAAATCAATATTGGGAAATGATGGCCCAGCCTGATGAGATAAAATATTTACATTGAGATTAAATGTAACCAGTAAGATCATAGAAACAGAAATAAACCAGTTGGGGGTAGAAGGTTGATGATGAATTCGCTGAAAGAAAAACTCTTCGCTGAAACAACCTTTCTCATCGTAAAAAAGTTGTTGTCATTGGTCTGTTGCACAAGATTTATATATCTTAATCTATGGGACCAAATAAAATGCATTATATAGGTTACTAAGAAAAATAACAAATTTTATTGCAAGCCATTTAAGCACATATTTTAACCTTTGTAATTCAAGGTATATGAACAAAAGATTGGAAGAGCGTCACAGTATATCTTGCTCTCAAAACAGGCACGAAACTTAAATCATAGAACTATCGACTCGTAAGCCTAGCTCACTTGGCTAGTAAAATTCTAGAAAAGATTATTTGCAAGGAGCTGATCGTTTATAATTATTACCGATGTCGTTATTCAATACCGTAATATAGAATTCTTGGCAAAAGCATTTCGCCATGTTTCGTTCAAATAAACAAATGCAAAGAATAAGAAAAATAATAGCCGCATACACATACATATGAACCAAGTAAACAAAATATCTAGAACTAAATGAAATGTTTTTTAATAAAATAATGATGTTTTCAACCATATTCATAATGACCTCGAAAGAGTCGTAACACACTTTACTAACTGCTTTCATTACTCTCTGAAATTCGGCAGTCATTTTTCAAAAGTCCAAGGAAAAGTGACGAGGGACATTAAAGAATAACAGATAATATACAAGAATTTACAAACCATAAAAGTAAATGTTAAATAATGGTGAAAACATGTGGCTTCTTTACATAGTATGTCAGACAGAAAACTGTATTCGATACCTGTAAAACATGAGAGCATAAGAGATCGGAGAAAAAAATCACACCGCGGTAAACAATGTTAGACACCATTTTTATCACATGACCTCAATACTGTAAGCTTTTTAGGATTCCAACATATTGTTTAAGTGTTATTCATATCTTAGGCCAAACTTGACATGTTGACATTTAGAATGCACCAGTGGGACAACATTAAAGATAAACCATTGTTCAATGAGAAACAATATCTGACTGATTTCCACAACGTGTAAGGAGGTAGAAACCAGCATATATATAGTGAGATGATCTGTATACTATAAAAGATGGCAGATTGTACACGGAAAATGAGAAAACAAAGGTGAAAAGAAAAGCCTCTTATGGTGCACCATCTTGGATTAGCAGAAGTGTCATACACTTTTCTCCAAGTGAACTGTGCTGTTTTATTACAAAGCGATTAGAACACACCAAGCCGTCCGTGTTGGTGGTGATTAACTCACCACGTAAAAGTTGTCTTGGAATAGTTATGAATTAAAGTGTAATCTAGCAAAGTGCATCGTACAAATTTTTCACTCTTTTCCAAGTTGAGCACTGTATTTTGGTGCAGAAAAACAGCAGTATCTGAGGCACTTCGTTTGCGTTTGTAACCAGAGTGATATACATCCATCTGCACTTATGTTGCAGGTTAGAGTAAGAGTAGCATTAATTATTTCATCGTTAGAGAAAATGTGAAGTTATTGACACTTCTGAATTGCGTATTCTCATCGCAAGATAATTTCCAAGATATTGGGATTATCTTTATCTTTTTCCATATTTCCGTCATGAGATTAGTTAAAAAGGGTTGGTTAATGATGCTGACAAATGGATGACACGGAATATCAACATTCTTCTCACGAAAAGGTTTGAAATTTATCAGATCTCAAACATTAGGACGAGTTAATTGACTAGAAAAATTTTCGGACATCAGTTTCAACAGAAATCGGAACACAACTATTATTCAAACATGTGGATATGGAAATCATATCATTAGATGACTGACATATAAAAGACTGATTTAATTCACAAACATTCAGCCGGTTATCGGTTCTGATATGTCTATCGCCTGCAAGTCATTTAAAATAGTTCCCACACACTTGAACAGTTCTTATAAAACTGGTGCTTCTGAGTACACATTCAATTCATGAGCCTGATCTCCAGGTTTACTAGGCCATTTAGCCTTCGAACTTCAATGGAGTTTTCCTATTTGTGCATTATTTCCTCTGTCCTCCGTAATCGTTCTAGAAGTGGGAATGTAAGTCAATCGGAACATGCGAAAATGCCTTAGTTGGGCAACAAGCATCAAAACTGAATTTAACATGATAATTGATAACATATACGACATATTTTAGTTAATCATCCGTAAACAATCCCCAGTTATAAATAAAAATAATATATTTGTAGTATCTCAATGAGTAGAAAATTGGATTTTCTGACGTTTCGTGACTTAGTGTATGAAACGTGGACTGTGGACTGTCTTGATGATAAAATAAACGTGTAAGGGGCAGGGTTTACCAACTCAGCCAACCATATATAGGTAGGCCATCAGTCCATTCACGTAAGGCTCACACAGATAAACAGAAAGAAGCTCACACGTTTCAAATTGAAAGTAAAAACTGTTCATATATGAACGCAGCGAGTATATCAAACAAAACGGATGAGCTACGTGAACTTAGCAATGCTACTAGTGCTCATCTGATAGGAATATCTGAATCTTGGATATCTCAGTTTTCGGACCAGGGGCTACTAATACCTGGGATGTCTTTGTTTTGCAACGACAGAAAAACTGGCATTGAGGATGGAGTATACATACGATCTTCCTTGGAGGTGCACTAAGTTCATTACCTCAGGTTTAACAATCTTGAGGAATCCAGATGGTGCTCAGTGAGATTGTTTACTACTTCAAGGTACCTAGTTGACGTCATATATAGGAAGCCCGTTGCTGACATCGAGTATGACAGTCGTATGCTGGAAGGATTATCCCGCTCTACACGTCTCGGTTTCACTCATATCCTGATTCTAGGGGACTTCAATCTCCCTAGAGTCAATTTCACGGAACATACGTATATTGGGGATGAAAACTCAACTGAAGCTCGGTTCTTCAACCTCACTGACGATCTGCGATTATACGAAAATGTGAAGTCGGCAACTTGTTGGAGAAACAGTCAGACACCGTCGCGCTTAGACTGAGTATTTACAAACGTAGAATTCCCAGTTGACAATCTCTCAATTCTGGCTCTCCAGCGAAGGAGCGATCACGCTGTTATAACATATAGTTTTGTCAGCAAAACTGAGCTAAGATATCCCACCAACAACAGGCGCTGGAATTTAAAACGGTTGAATGTATCAGTTCTACAGGATTATATAAAACAGGTGGATTGGGATGTTAACCCTCAACTCGATGTGGATACACATTGGGACTTCTTACTGCGCATGATCTCATGTGCTACAAAGCAGTCAGTCCCTTAAACGGTCTCTAAAAGCTACAAGCAACCTACAGTCATCAAAAACCGTGCTCTTTGCCTGCTAAGCCACAAAAGGCACTGTTGGGCAGAACACAAACGAACTGACAATAATGGAGCGTACATGCAACACAAACATATAGGGAACATATGCACGAAGGCTGTGAGAGAAGACAGGCTTCAGTATCAGATAGAGCTTGTCGACAAATTTGTCTCCGATCCGAAAAGCATATTTCGATATAAAGCCTCTCTTCGTCAAGCCTAAACATGAGTTTACCAACGGCTAGGTCCTAACGGCCCGACAAATAACGATGACGTCGCCGCTAAATTTGCGGCTGAACGATACTCTCAGACATTTCGACCGATCCACATTAATTATATTGAGGAAAGCTTCATTTGCTACTGCACAGGACTTTCCATAGTGAACCTAAGCACGAACTTGGGGTTCCGGAAATTGCAGCACCTAAGAAAAGACATTTCTCTTGGCCCGGATATGGTTTATTCCGTTATACAAAGTCAAGCAGCCTCAAGACTGGAAGCTGACTCACATCACACCAATTTTCAAAGGAGGTCAACGCAGCGAACCTTCAAGTTACCAACTGCTAGCTCTTCTGTCTATATCTTCAAAAATTATGAAATCCCTGATATACGGCGGTATACATGACTATTTAATGTTCTTAAATTTCTTTTCACCCAACAGCGTGGTTTCAGGAAAGGTCATGTTGTATAACCAACCTGTAGTCAGACACTGTTTCGTGAGTAATGTCTCTGATGGATACTGCTTCTGGTCATTGAGTGAGACGATCTACTCAGGTTAAAAGTTGAGAGTATCCATTTGAATCTGATAAATGTCCTACCAAATCCAGATGAACTTAATCGAAACGAGCATCAGGAGTTTTAAATGAGCCTAAGGGACCTTTGTCGTGTCTAATTATCCTGAATTTCTGGCCGCTCACACAGGAGCGTGCTGTTTAAGATACCGTACAACACAATTCATAGTTAGGAGTTCCCTACCGAATGTGCTGTATCTCGATTCGGTGTCTAGCAATCGTCTGGAGAACAATGCTAAAGGTTGTAAGACTTCATAGATTGTCGGATCGGATGCGTCTCCTGCGATACTAATGGGCACTTCAGTGTCCTGATGAGCAAGCATTGTTGCTTGAGCAATAAGTTCCTCGACCGTGGAGAATGCTTTTCACACGATGTCGTTCAAATTGATGGATTTCGCATTTCCACGAAGGTTTCATGGGTAACGCGTATTTCGGAATGAATCGTCTATAAAAACTTATAAGGCCGTTAAACAATCGTAATTGATTGATCGTGGTCGGTTTTGGGCAATCTAGAATGGCTGCCACTTTTGTTTTAGGGGTTGAATGCCTTGCGCATCTATAGTGTGTCCTAGAAAGTTTAATGAGTCAGTTCCGATTTGGCATTTCTGAATGTTTACAATAATGCCATGTTTTTGTAGTCCATCAAAAACAAGATCTGGAAGCTTGAGATGTGATTCTCCGTCCGAACTTTCTAACCAGCAACACCTAATATGAAGCGTACTCACCAACTGAAATCAAAAGACAGAAGCGAGGAGGTTTGAAGATATATGTGATAACCTATCAATATATCGAGGATCGACTGATCTAATCTGGCTAGCGATTGCAGAAGATGTTGAGCACGACGTTCCAACTCGTGATCTGGTGCGGATGAATGACCGAGCGCCTTCAGTTACGTCGGTCCATTGAAACTAATGTGGTCAGCATCCAATCTCGAAGACTAGCAGAGCTATTTATTTTGGGGATTTATTTACCGCTACAAACTTTACCCATTAGAGTATAGGCGTCTTAGAGGTGACCTTCTAATGGCCTACAGTATCCTTAACACTTCTGGACATCCCCTTAAACACCTACTTTAAGTTTAGGTCCAATACAAACCTGAGGGTTAACACCCAATAATTGGAGACACAACATAGTAGATAAGGTTATAGACATAACTTCTACTCCTTATGAGTTGTCAAATGCTGGAATTCTCTGTCAGCTGAACTAGTTAAAGCGATTTCTCAGGAGTCCTTCAAGAGGCAACTTGACCTATTCTTGGGGACTGAGGATATCTTACTATGATTTACCAATTTGTTTTTCCTCTATTATCGTTAATATACCTAGTTTCCTATCTGGAAGTATTGGTGATCCACTGCTACTAGACACAGAAGCCCGTTAAGCGAAAGCTTCTTCTATTACGTCCACAACCATTTGAACCATTTGACACTGAACTTGATATGTGACTCCTTCAAATATTAACGCCATCTATTCCTGGTTACTAGATTGGATGTAATTGCTAAGTTTGTAGCTTATTTGTTTTTTTTTCTGTTCCAGATTTTCACATTAACACTCACAAGGTACCTTCAAAGTAGATCCAAATTTACGAAAAGCTGAACTTCATGGGTTACATATATGATGTTTTTATTGTCAGTCTGCTACTTCAACCCTGTTTTTACATTCTTGTTTCAAGCCTTACTGCTTCGTGAATATACCGGTAGTATTTTTATTAGCGATACAACAACGCTTGTTAATTAATATATCAGAGTGTACGTTAACGTACATCCTGATAGAATACATCCCAAGCTCCCAACTTTGGGGGACAACTACTTGAGAATAATTAGACAAAACCATGTAAATAGGTGTGGGCTACCTGGCTGTGGTCTGCACGATTATCGTAACCAGTGATTAAAGACGTTGAGTGACGCTACTCAGGGTCGTTTGCAATGGCATTGGCGCGTCTACTCTTCATGTCATTTAGAACCTAAGTCCCAAAATCTCAAGTTTTCATGTACGCAGTTTTTCTGCTGATACTGTAACTACCTTGGCGGCCTAATGGAGTGTGGCAGGTTCCATGTCATGCATGACCATCTGCTTCTCAGTACGCCTTTTGTAAAAGCCTGTATTCTATCCCTGTTAGGTGTTATGAGATGTGTCGTTAACATACTAAATTTTAAAGTATCATTGTTGATTTGTTTGCAAGAAGATGTGCTAGAGATTTTTGTTTACCTGGGTCATACAATTGTTATGTTTTTGCAATGAAGTAATATTTTCAGTTAATTTGTTGCCCATCAGAATTATTCATCTTTTTGCTTTATGCTTTGGTGAATTCAACTTAAATTATAATGACTACTGTGGCAGAATTAAAGTCACAATTCTATTCTTTCAAATTCGGACACTTTCAAGCGTAAGAGAAAAGCTCGCCTGGAAGTTGAAGAACTTGAGGATGATACAGGTATTCAGTGTTTGACAACGCTTCTAGCAGTAACACCTTCTAATATACTTTGTTCCCACCGAGAGAAATCAAAAGACAGAGTCGAGGAGATCGGAAGAGTGTATTTGGCGATAACCAATATATCGGAATTCTCTGATCTAATCTGGCTAGCGATTGTGGTAGATGTTGAGCACAGCGTTACCACACGTGATCTGGTGCGGATGCATGACCGAGCGCCTTCAGCTAGATGAGTCCACTAAAACATATGGTCAGCATCCAATGTCAAAAACTTACAGAGCTATTTATTTTGGGGATTTATTTACCGCTACAAACTCAATAAAGAAAGTCGTCAAGCCACGGAAATGGTAGTTAGTGCTTTAACAACTGACGACCCCAAGCAATATCAATTGGAAGAAGGACAAGAGCGTTCTTTTATTGAGAAGTCGTCGCAAGTATGTTTATGTTTTTACTCAAATTATTGTAAAACTTTAATAGAATTCTGAAAGTGTTAAGAATTTAGTGGACAAATTATTGACGTGGATTAACAACGAACTATCAGAACATCGAATTCTCGTGAGAGAAATTCAAGAAGACTTATACGACGGTCAACTTCTGCAGAAGTTAGTTGAAAAACTAGCAAAGATAAAGCTAGATCATCCTGAGTTAACGCTGTCTGAGATTGGACAGCTTCTACGCTTGCGTGTAACTGTAACAATACTAACTAAATAACTAACTAATTGATTTTTAGGGTGTATTACAAACTGTCAACGAAGTACTTCATGTATCAGAAAGTTGGGCCGGTCAACGATGGACTGTCGAACGTATTCATTAGAAAGACTTGGTTGCTATTCTGCGCCTACTAGTTGTTATTGCTCGTCAATTTAAACCAGAAATGCGTTTTCAAGCAGGTATTTTTCTTACCGTCATAGTCGCTTGCAAATTAAATGGTAAATTGGAGTATCGTTACGAAAGGGAATACATCACTGAAGTCACATAAAAATTGCCCGGTTAGTTGTTTCATATTACATTGTATTCATTAGCTGTAGATAGTATTTCATTTTGTCAACTGTTAGCATCTTTTCAAATGAATATACAATAATATGTTAGAGAATGTAATGATAATGATTTCATCTAATTGTCCAGAAATTCACATAGAAGCAACTGCAAACATGTGTTTGAGTTACAATAGATATTTTGGTGAATCTTTAAAATAAATCACTTACTATATTGTGTTTCCTAAACGAACGATTTATTTAACGAATTTCCATTCCTCTTTATAAGCGAGATGTTAATATGCAAGCTTTTGTCATGAATTATTTGAAAATTAAGGGCCGTGTTTTAAACGGGGTTTGAATATTGAAAAATTTACTGTATAGTTCGATGTGTGCTCTCAGTAATGGTTACGTCACTTAACTTTTAACTGTTAGGCCACAGGTCCTACTCATTGCCTTCTCGTGACGGGGGTGTTGTTTACGAAAATGAGAGGACGAAAAGCGAATGTCCGGCGCTTTAACCGGATCACAAACCAATGGTGCTCATAGGCTCCAGTATCCTGAGGGAACAAAAGGCGTATGAACTAATCCTTGGTCACCGGCTACCATGACATTGCATCTCCTTACGATGCTCCACTGCCTTGTGGGTTAGACCTTTAGGTCAAAGGCTCGGGGAGTAGCCCCTTAAAATAACCACCTGCTTCGGTTTGGGCACACAGGCAGTATCAAAGCCCACACACAAACGATGAACTCTCTATGTCTATGGAAACTACTTTTCTCGCTTCGAAAAAGAATTGATTTAAATAATTATCATTACAATTATTATTATTATTATCATTATTACTATTATTATTATTTTCCTTATTATTCACCCTTTTTTATACTAAGACAGCGGCTCGTCTTTAGTGAAAATCCGACTGTATATAAACGTTCTCGAGTCACTGTCTGATTGAAAATCGTATGACACCACCGAATATGAAATCACGTGCACCATTCAAACTGGCTGCCTTCAACGTTCGCACACTTATGCAGGTTGGTCAATAGATAGGGCTGGCCATGTCTTTGAAAAGTCTCAATATCGATGTCTGCTGTCTATCCGAGACCCGTATTCAAGACTCTGGTGAAGTACTACAAATTCGATCTCCATCTGTCACTTCAAAAAGCCTGTTTTACGTGCGCTTATCCGGGGACCTTGTGGTATCTTAGTCTGGTCTTGTTGGCGTTAGTGTCGCACTAAGCGCTAGAGCTGAGGCAGCACTAGTCGATTGGATCCCCATTAACAGTCGGTTATGTGCTGTTAGATTAGAAAGTTCCATCAAAGTGAGAAGAAATCGGCTTGAGAAACGATGTTTTTTCGTCATCTCCGCCTATGCGCCGACAGATTGCAGCCCGGATGCAATCAAGGATGAGTTTTACCACCAGTTATCTGTTCTTCTCCAGAAAGTGCGTTCGACAGATATTGTAGTACTAGCCGGAAACTTGAATGCTCAAGTCGAGCGTCTAGTCACAGAAAAGAGTCGTTTAGGTGGCCGACGGGGACTCGTTGGTCGCAGGTCAGATAACGGGGACCGTCTACTGCAACTTTGCACAGACCACAACCTGTTTCTGGTTAGCACTAACTTTCGGCACAGTCATCGCCGATGTGCCACCTGGCGTCCTCCCTCTGCATCCCAAGCCTGGACTGATTGATCACATCGCGATCAGCTTCCGCTGGCGTGGTTGTGTAAAAGACTGCCGCTCCTTTTGGAGTACCTATCTGGACTCTGACCATGCCTTGGTCTGCGCCAATCTTGCCTTACCTTTCAGTGGACAACGAAGTGACCGCCATCAAAGGATTGATATTAGCAAGCTGGTTGCAACTTCTGTTGCAAATAAGTATCGAACCGAGTTAGCCTCTAGGCCAGCTACCACTCCACCGAAAAGTATAGATGAGCATTGGTTGCAATTGATTGACGCCATGAAAATGGCGGGAACAGTCAGTTGTGGGTTTGCGAAACGTCCCGCTTTTAAGCACTGGGTTTCTTCTGGTTCCTTACAACTCATTGAAGCCCGTCGGTCTACTCCGGGTGACCGTGAGTTTGACCATAAACGAAGGATGTTACGTAGGGAAATTGGGCAAAGCTTGCGTAAGGACCGAGAAGCCTGGTGGTCGGAGCGTGCTAATGAGCTGGAAGCAGCAGCTGCATCTGTTAACTACCAGAAGCTCTTCCAGCTCATCCGAGCCACTGGCAGCAAGAAATCTGGTGTGAGTGAAACAATCTGCGAGGATGGTGGGATGCCAATCACTAACATCCATCGACGTCTTGGACGATGGGCAGAATTTTTCGAAGGGCAGTCCAACTGGTCTGCTGCTTCGGCAACATCAGTCAGACTGTCCTACCCTCCATGGCCGATGACAACTGATCCACCAATGAGGAGGAAGTCCGCAAGGAACTCTAACTCTTGAAGCGTTGCAAATCACCTGGTACAGATGAATTACCTCCGGCTCTTTTGAAAGATGGTGGTGACTTTCTGACTAAGGAACTGACGACGTTGTTTACAAAGCTTTGGGAGCTACAGAGTGTACAAACGTCATGGAATGAGTTGATAGCTGTCTCTATCTTTAAAAAGGGTTCACGTTGTTCCTGTAACAACCATCGGAAGATAAGTCTACTTCCGATCGCGTCCAAGCTATTGGATTCCCTCATACTTCGTGAGTTGTTCAAAACCCGAGAAAGATTGGCTCGCGAGGAGCAGGCTGGGATTCGTTCTGATCGAGGATGTATTGATCATATCTTCACATATCATATCACACATAATCTTATACTATCAGCTCTTTTCCGAATCGCCCCCATTTGTCAGTTGTATGTCCACTCACACCTTGTCAACACTTATTTTCTTTAACCTATTAAAATGCTCTTTCTTAACATATACCGTAATAAAGGAAAATTAGACTGAGTAATCATACCTTAAGCATTCTTTCATGAATATTGGCTACTCTGCCTCTCGTGTTTTCTTTTACTTGCTCCCTCTTTCAGCCCCCTTGAGATATGGAACTGGTGACTTCATCCTGCACCATCCTTAAAGCCTTGGATATCCCAGAAAAAAATAAGGTTGCGATTTTTAGAAGCCCATACCTTCAATGGACCTATTCTTGACCATCAGTCGCACATTCGCAACGCGATTTTCATGAAGCGCGCCAACTGTAGTACTGATTTAAACCATCGACATTCATATCTTATAAATTATCAACCCAGCTATGTAATTTATTGCAGTGTATATTGTATCATTTGTATCAATTTGATCTTGCCTGTAAACTGGCATGCCTCATGTAACAAACTGTTATTTGAGAATAAATTATTATTATTATTATTATTAATGTTAGAACGCCGCCATACTTATCAAAGGCCAACAATCGTAGTGTTTCTTGACATCAGGGCTGCCTTCGATTCGTTGGATAGGACTGTTCTCTGGGATTGTCTATTGAAGAAGGGTGTGTCTGAGAATTTTATTAACATCCTAAAAGCCCTATATACAAACACCTCAGGCAGAGTGAGGGCATACAACTACCTCTCTCCATTGTTCCATTCGAGCAGTGGAGTTAGACAGGGTCGCCCAATCTCATCATTCCTCTTCAATTTTGCCATCGATTACATTCTAGAAACAACTCTGATGGATGTAAGTAATAGTGGTGTGGATCTGTTGCCTGGAGAAAGACTTCTCGACCTTGAGTATGCGGATGATATTGTCTTACAGTGTGATAACGCCCAAGGCATGCAATCCGCACTTAATCAGTTGGCAATCAGTGTCCGTAAGTATGGGTATGTGCTTTGCACCTTCGAAGTGCAAAGTACTTCTACAAGACTGGCAGGATTCCAATCCTGTACTCACCCTGGATGGTGAGCAGATAGACGTAGTCGAGAAGTTCGTGTATCTGGGTAGCTGCATAAGTGCTGGTGGGGGTGTGAGTGATGAGATCAATGCACGTATAGTGAAAGCCAGAGTGGCTTATGCCAATCTGGGCCATCTTTGGCGCCTTCGTGATGTTAGTCTGGCTGTAAAAGGTCGGATCTACAACGCGTCGGTGAGAGCAGTTTTGCTCTATGCTTGTGAAACCTGGCCTCTCCGAGTTGAGGACGTTAGACGACTCTCTGTGTTCGATCATCGCTGTCTCCGAAGGATTGCTGATATTCAGTGGCAACACCATGTCAGTAATGCAGAGGTTCGGCATCATGTGTTTGGGCACAGAGATGATAATTCAATTGGTGTCACCATCTTGAAACACCGACTTCGGTGGCTTGGACATGTTCTACGAATGTCGTCCCAGAGAATTCCACGTCGTGCATTATTTTCCGACTCTGGGACTGGTTGGAAAAAGCGGAGAGGTGGTCAGTGCATGACATGGTGTCGTGGTATGAAAGAAAGCTGCAAAGGACTGGCTTCTGTCGGTCCTTCACGACTCCCTGGTTGGGGTCTGAGAGATGGTGCTACACAGTGGCTAGAGACGTTATCAGATATGGCTCAGAATAGAAGCCAGTGGCGATCCTGCTGTAACCTTCTTTTACTTTCTTCATAAAAAGTGGTTGTGTCTCCCTTACTTGAAAGATTTCTTCTGATTGTACCTTTCTGTTCCATCGTTACGACCACACTATCTTTTGTGGTCCTTAGTTTTTTTTTTCTATCTCTCTTCGAATTTTCATTGTTTTGTGTGGCGCATATATATTAGCGCTCTCTTGTACCAATATTTATGTGTTCAAATAAATAAATTAATAATGCAACAGATGCCTATTTTATCCAACTCGTGATCTGGTGCGGATGAATGACCGAGCGCCTTCAGTTACGTCGGTCCATTGAAACTAATGTGGTCAGCATCCAATCTCGAAGACTAGCAGAGCTATTTATTTTGGGGATTTATTTACCGCTACAAACTTTACCCATTAGAGTATAGGCGTCTTAGAGGTGACCTTCTAATGGCCTACAGTATCCTTAACACTTCTGGACATCCCCTTAAACACCTACTTTAAGTTTAGGTCCAATACAAACCTGAGGGTTAACACCCAAAAACTGGAGACACAACATAGTAGATAAGGTTATAGACACAACTTCTACTGCTTATGAGTTGTCAAATGCTGGAATTCGCTGCCGGCTGAACTAGTTAAAGCGACTTCCCAGGAGTCCTTTAAGAGGCAACTTGACCTATTCTTGGGGACTGAGGATATCTTACTATGACTTATCAACTTGTTTTTCCTCTATTATCGTTAAAATACATAGTTTCCTATCTGGAAGTATTGGTGATCCACTGCTACTAGACACAGAAGCCCGTTAAGCGAAAGCTTCTTCTATAACGTCTACAACCATTTGAACCATTTGACACTGAACATGATTTGTGACTCCTTTAAATATTAACGCCATCTATTCCTGATTACTAGATTAGATGTAATTGCCAAGTTTGCAGCTTATTTGTTGTTGTTTTTTTCTGTTCCAGATTTTCACATTAACACTCACAAGGTACCTTCAAATAGATCCAAATTTACGAAAAGCTGAACTTCATGGGTTACATATATGATGTTTTTATTGTCAGTCTACTGCTTCAACCTTGTTTTTACATTTTTGTTTCAAGCCTTACTGCTTCGTGAATATACCGGTATTATTTTTATTAGCGATACAACAGCGCTTGTTAATTAATATATCAGAGTGTACGGTAACGTACATCCTGATATAATACACCCCAAGCTCCCAACTTTGGGGGACAGCTACTTGAGAACAATTAGACAAAACCATGTAAATAGGTGTGGGCTATCTGGCTGTGGTCCGCACGATTATTGTAACCAGTGATTACAGACGTTAAGTGACGCTACTCAGGGTCGTTTGCAATGGCATGGGCGCGTCTACTCTTCATGTCATTTAGAATCTAAGTCCCAAAATCTCAAGTTTTCATGTACGCAGTTTTTCTGCTTCTGATACTGTAGCTACCTTGCCGGCCTAATGGAGTGTGGCAGGTTCCATGTCATGCATAACCATCTGCTTCTCAGTACGTCTTTTGTAAAAGCCTGTATTCTATCCCTGTTAGATGTTATGAGATGTGTCGTTAACATACTAAATTTACAAGGATCATTGTTGATTTGTTTGCAAAAAAGATGTGCTAGAGATTTTTGTTTACCTGGGTCATACAATTGTTGTGTTTTTGCAATGAAGTATTATTTTCAGTTAATTTGTTGCCCATCAGAATTATTCATCTTTTTGCTTTATGCTTTGGTGAATTCAGCTTAAATTATAATGACTACTGTGGCAGGATTAAAGTCACGATTCTATTCTTTCAAATTTGGACACTTTCAAGCGTAAGAGAAAAGCTCGCCTGGAAGTTGAAGAACTTGAGGATGATACAGGTATTCAGTGTTTGACAACGCTTCTAGCAGTAACACCTTCTAATATACTTTGTTCCCACCGAGAGAAATCAAAAGACAGAGTCGAGGAGATCGGAAGAGTGTATTTGGCGATAACCAATATATCGGAATTCTCTGATCTAATCTGGCTAGCGATTGTGGTAGATGTTGAGCACAGCGTTACCACACGTGATCTGGTGCGGATGCATGACCGAGCGCCTTCAGCTAGATGAGTCCACTAAAACATATGGTCAGCATCCAATGTCAAAAACTTACAGAGCTATTTATTTTGGGGATTTATTTACCGCTACAAACTCAATAAAGAAAGTCGTCAAGCCACGGAAATGGTAGTTAGTGCTTTAACAACTGACGACCCCAAGCAATATCAATTGGAAGAAGGACAAGAGCGTTCTTTTATTGAGAAGTCGTCGCAAGTATGTTTATGTTTTTACTCAAATTATTGTAAAACTTTAATAGAATTCTGAAAGTGTTAAGAATTTAGTGGACAAATTATTGACGTGGATTAACAACGAACTATCAGAACATCGAATTCTCGTGAGAGAAATTCAAGAAGACTTATACGACGGTCAACTTCTGCAGAAGTTAGTTGAAAAACTAGCAAAGATAAAGCTAGATCATCCTGAGTTAACGCTGTCTGAGATTGGACAGCTTCTACGCTTGCGTGTAACTGTAACAATACTAACTAAATAACTAACTAATTGATTTTTAGGGTGTATTACAAACTGTCAACGAAGTACTTCATGTATCAGAAAGTTGGGCCGGTCAACGATGGACTGTCGAACGTATTCATTAGAAAGACTTGGTTGCTATTCTGCGCCTACTAGTTGTTATTGCTCGTCAATTTAAACCAGAAATGCGTTTTCAAGCAGGTATTTTTCTTACCGTCATAGTCGCTTGCAAATTAAATGGTAAATTGGAGTATCGTTACGAAAGGGAATACATCACTGAAGTCACATAAAAATTGCCCGGTTAGTTGTTTCATATTACATTGTATTCATTAGCTGTAGATAGTATTTCATTTTGTCAACTGTTAGCATCTTTTCAAATGAATATACAATAATATGTTAGAGAATGTAATGATAATGATTTCATCTAATTGTCCAGAAATTCACATAGAAGCAACTGCAAACATGTGTTTGAGTTACAATAGATATTTTGGTGAATCTTTAAAATAAATCACTTACTATATTGTGTTTCCTAAACGAACGATTTATTTAACGAATTTCCATTCCTCTTTATAAGCGAGATGTTAATATGCAAGCTTTTGTCATGAATTATTTGAAAATTAAGGGCCGTGTTTTAAACGGGGTTTGAATATTGAAAAATTTACTGTATAGTTCGATGTGTGCTCTCAGTAATGGTTACGTCACTTAACTTTTAACTGTTAGGCCACAGGTCCTACTCATTGCCTTCTCGTGACGGGGGTGTTGTTTACGAAAATGAGAGGACGAAAAGCGAATGTCCGGCGCTTTAACCGGATCACAAACCAATGGTGCTCATAGGCTCCAGTATCCTGAGGGAACAAAAGGCGTATGAACTAATCCTTGGTCACCGGCTACCATGACATTGCATCTCCTTACGATGCTCCACTGCCTTGTGGGTTAGACCTTTAGGTCAAAGGCTCGGGGAGTAGCCCCTTAAAATAACCACCTGCTTCGGTTTGGGCACACAGGCAGTATCAAAGCCCACACACAAACGATGAACTCTCTATGTCTATGGAAACTACTTTTCTCGCTTCGAAAAAGAATTGATTTAAATAATTATCATTACAATTATTATTATTATTATCATTATTACTATTATTATTATTTTCCTTATTATTCACCCTTTTTTATACTAAGACAGCGGCTCGTCTTTAGTGAAAATCCGACTGTATATAAACGTTCTCGAGTCACTGTCTGATTGAAAATCGTATGACACCACCGAATATGAAATCACGTGCACCATTCAAACTGGCTGCCTTCAACGTTCGCACACTTATGCAGGTTGGTCAATAGATAGGGCTGGCCATGTCTTTGAAAAGTCTCAATATCGATGTCTGCTGTCTATCCGAGACCCGTATTCAAGACTCTGGTGAAGTACTACAAATTCGATCTCCATCTGTCACTTCAAAAAGCCTGTTTTACGTGCGCTTATCCGGGGACCTTGTGGTATCTTAGTCTGGTCTTGTTGGCGTTAGTGTCGCACTAAGCGCTAGAGCTGAGGCAGCACTAGTCGATTGGATCCCCATTAACAGTCGGTTATGTGCTGTTAGATTAGAAAGTTCCATCAAAGTGAGAAGAAATCGGCTTGAGAAACGATGTTTTTTCGTCATCTCCGCCTATGCGCCGACAGATTGCAGCCCGGATGCAATCAAGGATGAGTTTTACCACCAGTTATCTGTTCTTCTCCAGAAAGTGCGTTCGACAGATATTGTAGTACTAGCCGGAAACTTGAATGCTCAAGTCGAGCGTCTAGTCACAGAAAAGAGTCGTTTAGGTGGCCGACGGGGACTCGTTGGTCGCAGGTCAGATAACGGGGACCGTCTACTGCAACTTTGCACAGACCACAACCTGTTTCTGGTTAGCACTAACTTTCGGCACAGTCATCGCCGATGTGCCACCTGGCGTCCTCCCTCTGCATCCCAAGCCTGGACTGATTGATCACATCGCGATCAGCTTCCGCTGGCGTGGTTGTGTAAAAGACTGCCGCTCCTTTTGGAGTACCTATCTGGACTCTGACCATGCCTTGGTCTGCGCCAATCTTGCCTTACCTTTCAGTGGACAACGAAGTGACCGCCATCAAAGGATTGATATTAGCAAGCTGGTTGCAACTTCTGTTGCAAATAAGTATCGAACCGAGTTAGCCTCTAGGCCAGCTACCACTCCACCGAAAAGTATAGATGAGCATTGGTTGCAATTGATTGACGCCATGAAAATGGCGGGAACAGTCAGTTGTGGGTTTGCGAAACGTCCCGCTTTTAAGCACTGGGTTTCTTCTGGTTCCTTACAACTCATTGAAGCCCGTCGGTCTACTCCGGGTGACCGTGAGTTTGACCATAAACGAAGGATGTTACGTAGGGAAATTGGGCAAAGCTTGCGTAAGGACCGAGAAGCCTGGTGGTCGGAGCGTGCTAATGAGCTGGAAGCAGCAGCTGCATCTGTTAACTACCAGAAGCTCTTCCAGCTCATCCGAGCCACTGGCAGCAAGAAATCTGGTGTGAGTGAAACAATCTGCGAGGATGGTGGGATGCCAATCACTAACATCCATCGACGTCTTGGACGATGGGCAGAATTTTTCGAAGGGCAGTCCAACTGGTCTGCTGCTTCGGCAACATCAGTCAGACTGTCCTACCCTCCATGGCCGATGACAACTGATCCACCAATGAGGAGGAAGTCCGCAAGGAACTCTAACTCTTGAAGCGTTGCAAATCACCTGGTACAGATGAATTACCTCCGGCTCTTTTGAAAGATGGTGGTGACTTTCTGACTAAGGAACTGACGACGTTGTTTACAAAGCTTTGGGAGCTACAGAGTGTACAAACGTCATGGAATGAGTTGATAGCTG
Organism: Schistosoma margrebowiei; assembly: GCA_944470205.2. Lineage (NCBI taxonomy): Eukaryota > Metazoa > Platyhelminthes > Trematoda > Strigeidida > Schistosomatidae > Schistosoma > Schistosoma margrebowiei. Next base: position 43,066,809 of record OX104026.1, on the reverse strand, counting down.
TCTCTATCTTTAAAAAGGGTTCACGTTGTTCCTGTAACAACCATCGGAAGATAAGTCTACTTCCGATCGCGTCCAAGCTATTGGATTCCCTCATACTTCGTGAGTTGTTCAAAACCCGAGAAAGATTGGCTCGCGAGGAGCAGGCTGGGATTCGTTCTGATCGAGGATGTATTGATCATATCTTCACATATCATATCACACATAATCTTATACTATCAGCTCTTTTCCGAATCGCCCCCATTTGTCAGTTGTATGTCCACTCACACCTTGTCAACACTTATTTTCTTTAACCTATTAAAATGCTCTTTCTTAACATATACCGTAATAAAGGAAAATTAGACTGAGTAATCATACCTTAAGCATTCTTTCATGAATATTGGCTACTCTGCCTCTCGTGTTTTCTTTTACTTGCTCCCTCTTTCAGCCCCCTTGAGATATGGAACTGGTGACTTCATCCTGCACCATCCTTAAAGCCTTGGATATCCCAGAAAAAAATAAGGTTGCGATTTTTAGAAGCCCATACCTTCAATGGACCTATTCTTGACCATCAGTCGCACATTCGCAACGCGATTTTCATGAAGCGCGCCAACTGTAGTACTGATTTAAACCATCGACATTCATATCTTATAAATTATCAACCCAGCTATGTAATTTATTGCAGTGTATATTGTATCATTTGTATCAATTTGATCTTGCCTGTAAACTGGCATGCCTCATGTAACAAACTGTTATTTGAGAATAAATTATTATTATTATTATTATTAATGTTAGAACGCCGCCATACTTATCAAAGGCCAACAATCGTAGTGTTTCTTGACATCAGGGCTGCCTTCGATTCGTTGGATAGGACTGTTCTCTGGGATTGTCTATTGAAGAAGGGTGTGTCTGAGAATTTTATTAACATCCTAAAAGCCCTATATACAAACACCTCAGGCAGAGTGAGGGCATACAACTACCTCTCTCCATTGTTCCATTCGAGCAGTGGAGTTAGACAGGGTCGCCCAATCTCATCATTCCTCTTCAATTTTGCCATCGATTACATTCTAGAAACAACTCTGATGGATGTAAGTAATAGTGGTGTGGATCTGTTGCCTGGAGAAAGACTTCTCGACCTTGAGTATGCGGATGATATTGTCTTACAGTGTGATAACGCCCAAGGCATGCAATCCGCACTTAATCAGTTGGCAATCAGTGTCCGTAAGTATGGGTATGTGCTTTGCACCTTCGAAGTGCAAAGTACTTCTACAAGACTGGCAGGATTCCAATCCTGTACTCACCCTGGATGGTGAGCAGATAGACGTAGTCGAGAAGTTCGTGTATCTGGGTAGCTGCATAAGTGCTGGTGGGGGTGTGAGTGATGAGATCAATGCACGTATAGTGAAAGCCAGAGTGGCTTATGCCAATCTGGGCCATCTTTGGCGCCTTCGTGATGTTAGTCTGGCTGTAAAAGGTCGGATCTACAACGCGTCGGTGAGAGCAGTTTTGCTCTATGCTTGTGAAACCTGGCCTCTCCGAGTTGAGGACGTTAGACGACTCTCTGTGTTCGATCATCGCTGTCTCCGAAGGATTGCTGATATTCAGTGGCAACACCATGTCAGTAATGCAGAGGTTCGGCATCATGTGTTTGGGCACAGAGATGATAATTCAATTGGTGTCACCATCTTGAAACACCGACTTCGGTGGCTTGGACATGTTCTACGAATGTCGTCCCAGAGAATTCCACGTCGTGCATTATTTTCCGACTCTGGGACTGGTTGGAAAAAGCGGAGAGGTGGTCAGTGCATGACATGGTGTCGTGGTATGAAAGAAAGCTGCAAAGGACTGGCTTCTGTCGGTCCTTCACGACTCCCTGGTTGGGGTCTGAGAGATGGTGCTACACAGTGGCTAGAGACGTTATCAGATATGGCTCAGAATAGAAGCCAGTGGCGATCCTGCTGTAACCTTCTTTTACTTTCTTCATAAAAAGTGGTTGTGTCTCCCTTACTTGAAAGATTTCTTCTGATTGTACCTTTCTGTTCCATCGTTACGACCACACTATCTTTTGTGGTCCTTAGTTTTTTTTTTCTATCTCTCTTCGAATTTTCATTGTTTTGTGTGGCGCATATATATTAGCGCTCTCTTGTACCAATATTTATGTGTTCAAATAAATAAATTAATAATGCAACAGATGCCTATTTTATCCCAGCTTAAGCCCCATAACATTGTGCACTACATTCGCTTTTCGTGATGTAAATCAGGACAGTTTTGCGAGGAAATTATGACTGTTAAGCAACTATTTTACAATGTCTCGCACCTGAGTATACATATCAGTAATCCAGAGATTACAACGACAACCAGTAAGCAGCCAAACGATTGTACAACACAAAATAAGTGGTTAAAGCGAAAGCTACATAGTTAGGATATAAATGAGGTGGAAGTGAAACAACCAATGACAAGGCAGACTACACATAGTAAGAAGTAAAGTGTTATAATAATAACGATGACTCATCGTCATAGTGAAATGCAACAAAGAACTTGACGCAAGTATGTCAGTCCAAGTTGTCGTATCACATTAGCCCAACGAGATAAAATTATCAAAACACATCCCATAGTCATAAAAGTTGTAACAGTATCAGTAGTAATGTGGTATGTACTACAGATGTCGACAGATATAAGTCGTATGTATCAACAATCGAAAGTGAAATACCTGGAGGCAGAAAGTTGAGATTAAAGAAAAGAAAACGAGAACAAACAATAATTGGTATGGAAACGAAAGAACAATGAAGTCTGAGACGATAGATTGATATTTGCAAAAGGAACAGTCATTAATTGACATTATTTAAATTATATATTTACGCTATGGTTCTAAGTTGTTCTGTAATTTTGTGTTCAGATACATTCGATTATCTTCAATTGTGTTCTCGTTCATTAGGATAGTACCTCCTATCAATATAAAGATATATATATATATATATATATATATATATATATATATATATATATATATATATATATATCAGTTAAAGGAGAAAGATTGAATGACAATGAGGTAGAAGATAAAACTTGTAAATACACCTTATGCACACACAAAATTAGGTTGAATAGGTAAAGAAGATTAAACAAATAATGTATTTGAGATTTAGAGAAAGTAATTCACTGACTGATTTTTAGTCATATCTCTTAAAAATAATTTATCCCTCAATTATCATACTACTGTATGAGTACATATATCGACTTAGCTTAGAATAGTTAATAAAGAGAGATCTAATTTATTTTTAAGAGGATTATGTACATATAGAGCAAGAATAAACAATTGAACAGGATATACATGAACCCATTTTATTTCATTTGGTTCTCATCAACTACTTACAACTTGTAATACAAATATATACATATATATATATATATATATATATATATATATATATATATATATATATATATATATACATATATATACGACGATTGTCTAGTGGAATGCAGTCTAAGAGAGCTACTTCTGACTAAAAAAATGACTTAATGCTATATCCAACACAGCAAGACAATGTGGAGCAGCACAAGGCATGAATCCAGTTGCTTCTTTATCTTGATATGGTGAGGTCAAATAACGGAAACTACTCAGATCCTCTATGCGCGTTTTGGTGACGAAGTAAACAAAGACGGCGCGATATTCTAAGGTTCTAGCTAAGGAAATCTGTTGTGGAATTTGGTTCAGTATTCGGGCGTTAAAAGCTACATCATGCAGTTTCCAGTGTAGCATCCATCAAGTAATCGCAGATAACATTCGGTAACCTCGAATCCTTTAGCTAGAGACGACGGGTGATAAATGAGCGTGAGCAGGGTCAATGGAAAAAATATCAGTTTAAATTGATGTAGGGTAAAGATGGATATGAATGGGAGAAAGAAAAAATGTTGATACTGATGAATAAGTTTTGTGCACCTCCTGTCATTTTTCTTGTGGTCGAGTGGTGTAAGGCGTCGGATGGAGTCCCACCCACATCATAGTTGTTCACAATCACTCGAGTCACACCATAACCACCAGGTGACACTGTGCACATTCCCACAGCGTTCTTTGTCACTTGAACACTTGGTGCAATGCACAACACCGACCAGTGGCAGTGCCTTACCTAGTCCCATTCACAGACAACATCGTCTCACAGTATGCTACCACTGTGATATATGGTGATGAGTGATTCTGTGGGATGGCTTGTGAGTGAGTGAGAATGAGATAGTTTCAATGAGGTGTTGTGGCTGTGTGATCGATCTGATTCGATGTTGATAGTGCAAGTGGATGAGGATGTGCCTATGCACATGTGTGTTTGTCTGAGTGGACTACTTATTGTATTGTGTATAGTTTTAGCAAGCCCATTGAACTATGGTATTATCTGTTTACTCATTGTAATTCAGACACTTAATCCAGTATGTAAAGTTCTGTATGAGTCTGATTGTACACGTGTCTGCACATCAATCAATCTGTAATCTATTCTCCCATTGGTTGTTAGTCACAGGTAATCAATAATTTATGCATATTCGAGTAACACCCCTTAATATATATGTGGATTTTTAACACTCATACTCAGTTGATGATTTCCCCGTATGTCTTGTGGATTATTTTTAGTTGATGTTTAATAATAATAAACGATGTCTATAACTGTTGTTGTTGTTCAGACTTTTGAATAATCATGTGGAGTGAATTGATAATTCTACTGGAAGATTAAGCCTGCTTTAAATACTCAGTTAACGGGATGATATTATTATTCTTATAATTATTATTCATTGGAATCAGATATAAAGGAAATTAGCTTGAACAAAGTTGGTTGATGAGCAGCAGCAGCAGCAGTGACATTTGGAACATGCACCATTTTTGTCTACAAAGTCTGCATATTTAAAGCCAAAGTGACAGTTTTATTATTCGGTGAGTCTCATGTATGTATTTATTGTTGTTATTTGTTAATTCCTCATATTGTATATTTCAATGCTGAGCTTATTGTTATTGGTGTTGTTATTATTTCTTGGTATCATGTTATTTGATAATTGACTGAACCTTTTATGAAAGTGTATTCCATGGGTACCATCTCTGTAGCTTTACCTGTATTTAATGCTCTAAAGTGTGAACTGTGGTTTGCACGCTTAGAAAGTTGTTTTGCTTAATGTTTTTGGAAAGAGAATTACAAGTGAGAGCAGGAAATTTAGTTAGAAAAAGTAGTTGCTGCCGGACGACGTTATTGAATAAGTGCCTGACGTTACTTTTAAATAGGACGTTGACTCACCTTACGAGTCGCACCCACATCAGTCTTCAGTAATAAGGATAGGAGGTCTGTCGACCTATATTAATCCTTGCAGTTTGTAATACAGTGGAGGTCCAATCTCGTTTTGAATATATTAACAGATGGTGCTGATATTACGTGTTCCGGTAGAGAATTCCAGTAATTCAATACTCGGTGCGAGAAACGGAACTCCAGGCGTAAACGGTTTGATCTCGGTTTTTGAACTTTCTTCGAATGTCCTCTCAAATGATCGGTTCTAGACGGGAGCAAAAGATAAGACATGTTAATACCAAGGTCATCGTTCAGTATACGATAGGCCAATATTAGATCACCCCTTATTCTACGGTAAGATAACGGAAATAAGTTAAGGTGTCTCAGTCTGTCTTCATAAGATAGGCCAGATAGACCTTGTACCATCTTAGTAGCTCGTCGTTGGACTCTTTCTAGCATATCTGCTTCATATTTGAAACAAGGACACGCTGCTTGAATCCCGTATTCTAAATGTGGTCGCACATAAATCGGGTATAGTAATCTAAACATTTCATCATCTAAATACTGGAAAGACCTACGAATTGACCATAATACCCTAAAGCCTTTCGCAGCAGCAGCCTTACAGTGACTAGTCGTTTTGAGATCATTGCTTAATATGACTCCTAAATCTTTATAGTTTCTTACTTTTGGTAGCACGAATCCACGTAGTGTATAGTCATACGATTCATCAGAGTTATTTAACTGCATTACTACACTCTTATTAGGATTTACTTCTAGTGACCACCCATCTAACCATGCCACCAATGAGCTAAGATCGTCCTGTAATACTATCCTATCCGACATACTATGTATGGGTCTCCAAATCTTTATGTCATCAGCGAAGAGTAGAACGGATGATTTTGCTACAGTTGGCAATTCATTTACATAAAGTAAAAAGAGAAGAGGACCCAGGATTGTACCTTGGGGAACCCCACTTTTTACAGGTACCCACGAGGAGAGAGTCCCATTAACCCTTACCCTTTGTCTCCTGTCATGGAGAAAGTTACTTATCCAATCGACGACTGTATAATGGATTCCAAAACGTTTCAGTTTGAATTTAAGACCAGAGTGGGAAACCTTATCAAATGCTTTACTTAGATCTATGAAAATCACATCCACAGGAGCCTTCCGATACTTTACCGCAGCCCAATCTTCTCGTGCATTGAGAAGATTTGTCAAGCGAGATAGGCCTTTCCGAAAACCATGTTGTTCCCTGGAGAAAAGATTTTGCCCTTCAACATAGTTTATAACAGCTATCCGAATGATTTTCTCCATCAGTTTTACAACTGCACTAGTTAAGCTAACGGGTCTATAGTTACTAACTAAATCCCTACCCCCTGCCTTATACACCGGACTTATTATGGCGTCTTTCCAGTCTCTAGGCAGTTTGGACTGTATCAGAGACATGTCGAATAGTATCGCTAATGGTTCAGCAATTTCATCTGATATGGCTTTCATAATCCTAGGATGAATATCGTCAGGACCACTGGACTTATCAGGTTTGAGATGCTGGAGTAGCCTTAAAACAGTATCTTTCTCAATGACTACAGGATCCATCAGCGAGCCGTCACGGTCGCAACGAATCATTGGTCGTTCCTCATTACCGATAGAAAACACTTTACTAAAGTATTCCGATAAAGCTTCAGCTTTTTTGGCATCATTCTCTGCTAAGATTAACGGATTTTCTCGTATCAAAAGTGATGGAATTCCATCACTTCTATTAGTTCGCCTTTTTATATACGAGAATAACTGTTTCGGACTATATCTAGAATCCCTAACCAATTGTTTTTTGTATGATAGTCTAGTCTTACTTATTAACGCTTTACAGGCATTCCTAATCTTACAATAACTGGATCTGTATTGTTCTAAGCCAGTAGAGATGAACATATCCCAGTGATTCTTCCTTTTTCTAAGGAGTTTCCTGACCGTTTTAGTTATCCATGGTGGACTATTATTCGGTCTTCGCGGTACCAGGTATGGTATGAACGGGGACGTAACTAGTCTAAATTTACCTTTAAATACAGACCATGCTTCTTCAACTGATATGCTAGTATCTACTAACCAATTTGTCTTAGCAGCACATTCCTGAATGGCTGATATGTTAGCTTTCCATACATTTGGGCGAGGTGTAACCTGATCGTATAACATGTCCCTAGTTCGAAACGTGAATGACAAAACAGCGTGGTCGCTGTTCACTAACGGCGGGAGAATATTTAAGTCGACAATATCCTCAGTCTCACGAGTGATTACCAAATCCAGCAGAGAAGAACCCTGGTTAACACCAAAACGTGTGGGTTGGGATAAATGCTGTACTAGTGCATGCTCCATTATTGTTATCAGGAACTTACTATCAAAGGAGTTTATAGATCCTGCTGTGGTCATATCAGTCCAACTAATATCAGGTGCGTTAAAGTCTCCTATTATCAAACATCTGGTATTTTCACTCCAAAGATGAATGTGCTCTAAAACAGTCATCAGCTAAACAGATTGGGCTGCGATAGATGACACCGAGCATAAATGTACTACATCCGATAGCCAACTTAGAGCTAATGACTTCACAAGTACCGCTATCATGGGAATCGCTAGTAGAGGAGCGGATATTTATGCTATTAGCTATGTATAACAGGACGCCGCCTCCTTTCCTACATCTATGTCTGTCACTCCTGATGCAGTGGTATCCGGATAATTCTGGAGTAATGTCTAAGTCATCGACTAACCAAGTTTCTGTCACTGCTACTATGAGTGGTTTTAACCTGTCCACTAGTGCTTCTAGTTCATAGAACTTATTTCGTAGACTACGAGCGTTAGCATATAAAACTCCTAAGTAGAACAGCCTATCCACACAGGCCTTGGTAGCATTCACTTCCAAGACCTGACTATCCGAAAACCCACTAACCGGAGATTTTCCTCGCCGTTTTGCCGACGGGTTTCAAGTTCAGCTAGTGCTTTCTTCCTTTTTATTCTATCTTCGAGAGATATGTCAGGTCTAACTCGGATGTCAGAATTGTCGTGACAACGAACGTTACTTAACAAGAGATCCCGTTGCTTCTCCGATCCTAGGATTGCCTTAAGGTGTCTGCATGGACGGTGTTCAACATTGTCCTCGGTCCTCTTGCCTATTCTTACCAACTTTTTAACCTGAACTCCTCTGGAGTTATCTGGTAAAATACTACGAATGTATTCTCCTAGTTTTTCTAAGTCATGCGCGTGTCTAATTTTTGGATCAGGGTCATTTGACTCCCGCAAATCGCTCACAATAATATTCGATGTTATTAGATTTTTCTTCTCAGTTACGCTAGGATGGGTTTCACTTTTACGATCAGATCTTGGTAGTGCAACTTGTGGTTCACAATTTGAGTCCACCATTGAGTTACTAACTACCTGTGTACTGCTTACAGTTTTTTTCTTTTCATTTCGTTTTCTACGTACCGTAGTCCATTTTTCATCCCTAGGAACACTGGGACTATTTGGAACGGTGACTGTTTTATCCAGATCGTCGGTTCCCACTAAAGGTGCATGATTAACAATGTCAGTACTAGGTGGTACTACTCCCCCTGTTAATATCAACGGAGATTTCACTTTCACGTCGTTCAGAGTCGGTTTTTTGAGGCGTTGCGTAACAACACTGACAAATTCGTCACTGTCAGTGCCCGTGTTGTCGGCACATATGCCATCATTCTTCTTACAAGCCAAAGCCAATAGGCTCATAGCCTCCTGTATTAGCAATGCCTTGTTGGCACAGCAAAACATGCAAAGCCAATGTGAGTTAGGCTTCGAACATCTTTTATATGCAGTGGGACTTAAACGGGTGCACATTTTGTGCAACCATTTATTGCATTCGTCACACTGCATTCCATCCTCCACAGGGAACAAGCAGTTTGGTTGTCCACATTTGTGGGTACTACCAACCATTTTAGTATGATCAAGGTGTAACACACAATATGATCACAGTATGAACCATAAGACAACTCTAGCAAGATGTCAAACCTTAACTAAAGTACTTTGATAACGACCAAGAATGCTTCCGAGTGTAATAAATACACAAAAGACAAAAAAAACTCAGTAAAATATCACCTTAACTGGAGTAGATTCAATTAAAGTGTAAATCGTAGTTCTGATACGTAATTTACGATCAAAACAGTTTACTAATTTAACGAGAAACAATACCACTGTCCTTTTTAGATAGCGCGCGTAGTAAAAAGTCACACCATGACCACCAGGTGACACTGTACATATTCTCACAGCGTTCCGTGTCGCTTGAACACTTGGTGCAATGCACAACACCGACCAGTGGCAGTGCCTTACAACATGGTCTCACAGTATGCTACTATGTGATGTATGGTGATGAGTGATTAAGTGAGTGAGTGGGTTGTTTCTAAAGTTCCCTATTATACTAAGCAACCCCATTTTCATTTTTGTATCCCTATTAACATTATTATTTCGATAATACAATGAGAAGGCGATGTATATTCTCTCATTGCAATATCGAAATTTATCAAATCAACTAATTGTTTTCAAACTATTATTCATAAACATATGTGGTTATTACGTTCACGAGAATAATACGGCGACTTTTAATTGTCATGTTTCCGTAATTCATTATGAGTGGTGCACGGAATAAACTGATCAGCATACATGACAGTAGTAGCATACTGTGAGACGATGTTGTCTGTGAATGAGACTAGGTAAGGCACTGCCACTGGTCGGTGTTGTGCATTGCACCAAGTGTTCAAGTGACACGGAACGCTGTGGGAATGTGCACAGTGTCACCTGGTGGTTATGGTGTGACTCGAGTGATTGTGAACAACTATGATGTTGGTGGGACTCGATCCGACGCGCATTAACACCGCAGGACAGATCCGACGCCTTACACCACTCGACCACAAGAAAAATGACAGGAGGTGCACAAAACTTATTCATCAGTATTAACATTTTTTTAAACTTTAACCTGCCTTTATCCCATTCATATCCATCTTTATCTTACATCTATTTAAACTGTTATATTTTCCACTGACCCTGCTCACGCTCATTTATCACCCGTCGTCTCTAGCTAAAGGATTCGAGGTCACCGAATGTTATCAGCGATTACTTGATGGATGCTACACTGGAAACTGCATGATGTAGCTTTTAACGCCCGAATACTGAACCAAATTCCACAACAGATTTCCTCAGCTGAACTAAGCGAAATGGAGAAACACCTAAGTGGATGTTATGGCGTTACGGCACAGAGAACAGATAACGGCAACCATCTGTTGCAGCTATGCTCAGATAACCACTTGTTTCTTGCAAATACTGACTTTAAGCATAAGGAAAAAGATGTTTTGACACGGCAACTCCCCAATTCATGCCAACGTTGGACCGAACTAAATCACATGGCTATCAGCCATTGATGGAGAGGCTGCATAGAAGACTGACGCTTGTTGTGGACCACATGCTTGGATTCACATGATACTCTAGTGCGAGCGCGTATTTGTATGCGTCTTACTGAACGTAGGAAAGATGCTGCAAGAAAGCCTGTTAGGGTTGTACTTAGTGATGATAGCCAAGCTGAGTATATATTTGAGGAACAACTAGGAATACACTGATCAGCATACATCAGAGTAGTAGCATACTGTGAAACCATGTTGTCTGTGAATGTGACTAGGTAAGGCAGTTCCAGTGGTCGGTGTTGTACATTGCACCAAGTGTTCAAGTGACACGGAACGCTGTGAGAATGTGCAGAGTGTCACCTGGTGGTTATGGTGTGACTGGAGTGATTGTGAACAGCTATGATGTGGGTGCGACTCGATCCGACTCATATTTAGTCCGTTCTTCAATCCCATTCATTCGAACAGGTGCAGATGAAGACAACTAGTACAGCTACTGCCTCTGCATTATTAGGCTTCAACATACACAAACGAGAAAGTAAAATCCTCAAATAAGACACGTAGAACATCAATCCAATCACATTTGATGGAGAATCTTTGGGAGATATGGAATTTTTCTCAATTAAAGCTCGACCCTCAAGGAAAACCTAGGAGCACTGTACGTCCGTTTCGTCTTATTGTGGGACCCCGCCTCGCGGGATTCAAACCCAGGACCTATCAATCTCGTATTCGTACTCTTAATCACTAGACCACTGAGCCGGCATCCAACGGTATTAATGTATGACCTCAACTTATCCACGAGATGTAATGACACATCCACCATTGTCTTCATTGAGTTACTATCTCACGACGGACCTAAATGAACTTCACTAACCACTGTTTCTCACTAGAGCTCCAGAATATACATCTTGAGACTGATAGGTCCTGAATTCGGATCTCACGAGACGGGTTCGTGGATGCATATTGCTGAGGAGCGCCATAACAGGACGAAAAGGCCATCCAGTGCTTCTAGCTCTTCTATGGTAGTCCAGCTTCAATTGACTCATGGTTTCAACTATTGAAATTACTACAATCTCCACGAACCCACTTCTGATACCAAAAAACATATTTTTCTTTATTATTTATTTATTTCTTTCTTCTTTCATTTTTATAATTTAGGTTCTTCACCTTCATTAACCTGTGCATTAAGTACAAATGGACATCCAATGAATGATAAAGATTTATTATCATTTTTATTCAGTACAGTTTTAACTTACATGGTACCATGTATTTTATTAGTCTTTATTAATTTAATACTACTTATTAAATTAATTAGTATCAAGTCAAAACGACGTATATTATGTAAAACAATGAATAAAAATATACAAGTTATTAATTGGTATAATACTACTACTAATACTAATACTACTAATAATAATGATCAAATCAATTTATCATCAAATGAATTGATTTCAATGAATCCAATCACACCGCCACCACCACCGTCACTACCACCAGCATTAACAACAACAAGGACATCATCATCAGTTGTCATAGCAACAAATGAACAAGAAAATTCATTGACATCTACAATAACAACTATATTACAACGTCGTCGTCATACAATCACAGAAGATCGTAAAGAAATTGGTCGGATTGTTGCATTATTATTATTATCATTTTTTTATTTATGTTTTACATTTCCAGTTAGTATTAGTTTAACTATAAGAGCTAATTTAAATTATAAACATTCAAATTGTTTACATTTATTATATGCACATTTATCACGTTTATTAACATCTATTAAAGATATTAATTATGCATTAAATGGTTATACATATGCTGTATTCTTTCAATTTTATCGTACGAAATTATTGAAAATTTTAACATGTAAATGTACTACTACTTCTAATCATACTACTCATACTTATACTAATACTACTATTAATAAGAACATTCATAAACATCCTTATCGTTATCGTCAAAGCAAAACAGAGAATTCAAAATACACTGATGAATAATATACAACATAGATGATATGGACCATGAAGAGAGGGGTGTGTGTGTGTAAGAGAGGGGGAGAGAGCGTAAAAAAAAGAAAAAAACATACATTTTTCACATTCCTTTATGTTACATTTTTTTTTAAAAATTTTCATTCGTTTCCTCACAAACTTCCACATCATTATTTTGATTATTCCATAATGAAGTGAACAACAACAATCATAATAACAAAAGAGACAATGCACAGTCCTCTTTTTCTTCTTCTTCAGTTTCTAGGCATAATGACATCATTAATCACATGAATTTCATATTTATTATAAAGAGAAGAAAAAAAGAATTTACTTATTTAATGCATTTCATATTGTGTCTCATATTTTTTTTCATGATGTTATGATTATTATTTTGTTTGTTTATTTTGTTTTTCTTTTCAACATTACTGCGCAGCAGTTCGTTCCGTCCTATTTTATGGCTATGAAACATGGCAGGTAAGATTAGAGGATATTCGTAAGTTACTAGTATTTGATCATAGGTGTCTTCGAAACATTGCTCGTATATCCTGGGACGATCGTTTAAGTAATGCAGTTGTTAGGAAACGGGTATTAGGTAAGGATGGCAAAACAATTGATGAAATAGTGAAACTTCATCAGTTGAGATGGCTGGGACACGTGTTACGTATGCCCAACTACCGACTACCTCGACGTGCGATGTTCAGTGGTATAGGAGTAGGTTGGAAGAAAGCTAGGGGAGGCCAGATCAAAACATGGCACAAATCCATGAAGTCAATAACAAGTGAACTGAACCATGTTGGTAGGTATAGACTGTCTGGTTAGGATCCGCGAGATGATAGCAATCGATGGTTGGAGACCTTGAATGACATGGCTGAAAACCGTTTGCAATGACGGAGGTGCATCCACTCTTTGTGTTCTCTTAAATTCTAATCTTCCGAGTTGTTCATGTCCCTTTCTTTTCTCTTTTCAAATTTATTTCACTGGATTATACCCCTTGAATAACATCTTCAAGCCCTGATTTTTTCGATTACTACTTATACTCTTACTACCTCTACCACTAGCAGATTTGAATCGACACTAGTATCTCTGTGATAATGTGGTATGGAAGCTTGAACTGATGTACGTACGTACGAAGTTCTACATTGTTATTGACTGACTGACTGATATAATGACTGATTATTGAATATAAGCTAATGTCATGTTTGTTTATTCATTAGTTCTGATAAAATTTTATCCCTTAAACTGTAATTAGACGATTGAATTAATTCAAGCAATATCACGTAAACTATACATTGATGTTAGATGAATGAAGATGATTGATAGGGAACCCTGAACTTATGTAACAAGTTAGTAGGGTTATCTTTAATCATGAGGGTATTGATGATTTCTGAGGGATTTTAACTCATATTACCTAGCCCCATAGTTTGAAACTTTGTCACTGACTTATTCGGGTCACAAATGATCTCCTGTAGGATTTAGATGTGTAAACTGGTTGACTATTCAGTAATAATCCTTATGATTGCAGAGATACCAACTAGTATGCAATCTTGATTAAGGATATCTTACTGACTACTTCTATACACCCAACATCAAGATATAGTTTAAAGTTTTATTTATAATTGAAATTAATAGGCATATTTATAACAATTTATTTACACTTACAGTTTGGTCACTATCACAGCTGAAACAAACTCTGGGCCCGTGGTCGGAGTCCCTGTTTAAGCGAACAATGAATGAGACATGAACATAAATTCTCCACTTTATTTCGCCTATTCTACTTGGGCTAACTCCGTTTGGACGACGGTGGCGACAAAAAGTCAAGTACGAATTGAGTTGGACGAGTTTATTTCAACCACTCGTTTACTTAGACAGATGTTAACATGAGAAATGGGGAAGGCCACCTAACTCACTTTAATAAAAACGTGATTCAATATTTACAGACATGAAAGATACAAGCAAGCATAAAGATATATCACAAAATTATGCTCCCATGATCAATGTCACACATATGAATGACAAAATTACTGAGAAAATCAGAACAATTAGTCTACCCAAAAGTAAGAATAAGTCTTATAGCCGTGTAAAAATGTTATTTGCTACAAAGCATCACTTATATCGATAAACATTGGTCATACAGTTATCACGAATTGGCTGAAACTGCCTTTGGATGCTAATGACCATCCAGATGGGATCAATCAGTAATGTAATCTTTAAACTGAAGAATCTCTACAAATCTCTCATAATAATACATGAATATTACATCAAGCGCTAGTATTTCATAACATCCAGAATTTATTAATTGAGTACGTATCGTTTTAATATGCGTTCTATGATAGAAAAGAAATGTTAAACACTGTAGGAACTCAGTGATACATGGTAACATATGCCAGCGAAATGCTCAATAACTGTTCATACAAGATAAACTAAAAGGTGATGCTAAACTATAAGGATTTCGATTATGATGAAGGTATATAGTAAAACAGTATGACTTCTACCGATCATGAAATAGACCATCACATAGGATTGTTCCTGATTGATTAGGCCATAAATAAACTGAAACAGAACATGTATTCCTATTTTAATGATGACATTATCAGCAGATATTTAAGCTTAGGTTTAGGAATAAGATTTAGGGCTATGACATAAAAGTAGTATTATGGTTTAGGATAATTGGGATAGATTTGGAAATTATGGGTCCAGGATTTAAAGGATAGTATTAAAATACACGCTTATTCTAACGATAAGCGTGAATCATAAACTCTACTAATTTAATGAAGATTGCACAACGAATTTATCATTATTAGGAAGTAAACAGAAATACCGATTCATAGTAGTAGTAATAACCTTATATTTTACATATTTAATGGATGAGTTCCGTCGCCGTTCTCTAACGTAAAACGTTTCAGTAAAATCGCAAAGTAGAACATGGCATATGAGTGCACCAGCTTAAGTACACACACTCCCTTAGCACAGATTAAACAAATCCCGAAGAAGTAGAGGTTGCAATAGTATTAAATAAGATCATGCATCGAAGGTACGAATAGAGATAAAATGTGAACTGGTGGAATGAAAAAATTTATTGGGGAGGGGGACTTAGGAGCTTGGAAACTAAGTGGAATCAAAGAATAGATGCACCTGCATCATTGTGAGCTATTTTAAGCTATGTCATTCGAAGTCTCTAACGACTGGTTACAATGATCGTATGGACTCCAACCAGATAGTTTGCATCTGCATCTGTATTAGTTCATCCTAAACTCTAGTATTGCATACAAGCGGCTAGACCCTGCCTAAAACGAGAAAATGAGCTGTTGTAAAGGGTTCAAAAAAGCACAGTCAAGCTGGCTCTCGGAATCGCAAAGCGTCTGTATTATGACAGACTGAATAAACTAAATTTACTTCCCCTGTCATATGAAAGAATCGGTAACTACTCAGTAATGAATTCGAATCCGATATGCCTTCATTTCGGTTGTCTTTCAAGAAACAGAGTTTACGATCATTATTTAAAAAGGTTTACAAGTTCAGGAAAAATTACTTGGCATTTGACTGTCAACTTTCCCATCAAATCATCAACAGGAGGAAATCCTCATTGTTGAAGCTACATCTGTGGACTCTTTCAAAAGAAAGTTCGATCAGATGAGTGATCAGCAACTCTAGGACTAATATAACTAATCTCATCTACTGTCTTCCGAAAACCGAATTTGAAACTGAATTCGACCCCAAGTTTGTCCATCGTCATGGTATGTAAGACAGTTTAACGCCGGCCTATTTGGTCTTCAAGGTCATGTTCGATCCTGGATCTTACCGTCCTAACCATGACCCACCAGCCGGGATGGAGCCATATGATCTTCCTAGAGAAAAAGATTTAGGAGCCCTCAGTAATGCTCAACAGGGAGAAACAAATAAGCTCAAAGTTAG
Organism: Schistosoma margrebowiei; assembly: GCA_944470205.2. Taxonomy (NCBI): domain Eukaryota; kingdom Metazoa; phylum Platyhelminthes; class Trematoda; order Strigeidida; family Schistosomatidae; genus Schistosoma; species Schistosoma margrebowiei. The sequence continues at coordinate 43,050,264 of OX104026.1, read as the reverse complement.
AGTCAATTAGTCCTATATTTCTTATCAGGCCCAAACTCGGTTAAATAATGAGCTTTATTTACGAAAACATCCAGAAATAAAATACATGATAACTGCATTTCTGAGGTAAAAGCATTCTTTTATAGTACGATGTCTCGTAGAGATATTTTAACAAAACAGCCCGAAGACGCTAGAGAACATTTTGTTGGTAAGGTACATCTTAAGCTACATCTTCAGATTTTTTTACTGGTCCAAATCTTGAGTCGAATATAGACAATATCAAAAAAGAATTTACAGATCAGTATCATGACGACCAAGTTATACGCTCTTTGGCCCAAGAAGAACCGCAACCAGAAATCTAAGTTATGTTTTATTTAACGTTGGGGAAAAAACTGGGTGCATGTAGTTTGTAAATTGTTGAACACATTGATAAGTTTTGCTTCATTTACCTCTGCACTTCTATTTTTTGTTCATAAACATTTATCTATCCTTTCAGTCGTTTGTAAAGATAATTTGGATCATTCGATCCTTATTTCTTGTACATTTTATTTGGTAACAGTAGTGGCACTTTCAAGCTTATGGCGTTATTTGAAAGTAATAAAGGACACGTAAGTTTTCGGGTGGTTGGTCATCGTTGCGTATTAAATGTTATTGAACTACAATAAAACGGTCAGATTATGTTAAGGTTTGACTTGACTTTTAGTTTAAACAAGCCAATTAATGCAGATGTGCTACTATACCGCCTTTGGCATTGTGAAGGGGTTTGAATGTATGTGGTTACTGATTAGTGTGACATTATATTTTCCTCAGTATTGCTCTATAGCCAGAAGTAACCTTTTAATGAGACCCAATTATTCGATTTTACAGTGAATGAAATACATCTAGAACACCGAATTGAAATTTAATCATCAAAATCTAATCACTTTGTAACATACTATTGATCAATAAAATCACCAGCTGGGTAATTATTTCACTCTTGATTCGCAATTTGAACTCTACTAATGATGTCTTGCTAGAATTCACTGAATTCATCTGAAGGTTAGCTATACTAGTAAGTACGTAGGTGTTGTTTCTGTCATGATGTCAAAAAATATCGATGGTATTATTTATGTGTATATATTTTAGAAAGTCCATATTATACACATTTACATAACGCTAACTGACTTCATAAATCTACCAAAACTCAATGTCACTGTCTGTCTTTGTTTATAACCTTGTTGTGGAAAATTAATGGAAATGAAATGACATAAAGTAAGTATTCTGTACTAGTAAATGTTCGCTAGCTTCCTAAGGCAATAAGAAATGTTCTGAGTTCTTCTGGTCGTTCAAAAGTAGAATAATAGATTTTGGCAGATTACGATTACATTATGGTCGTATCAAGGTTGAAAACGTATGAACTATTTGATTGAAACGTGATGGATTAAATTATTATATTCTTCACGAAAGCTGAATTCAATTTTCTGTGAGATAAATGTGTACTACTGGGGATTATGAAGCTTGGCTTTATTTTCTATGAAATTTTTCAGCTAATTACAGTTCGTACTAAAGGAATCAACACTTACACTGTCATCCTACATACCAACTAAATGAATAAAAAAATGGTTTATTTAGTGAATAATCCATTTATTTATTTTTGCACATCGTTTCAATGGTGTGAGTTGTATATATTTCACCAAATTTTACTTCAGTAAAGTAGAGGAAATTGAGGATTTCATCTATAACTTATTGCACTTTTGAACAATTCGAGACGTAGTTCGATTAAATGTTTACATTTCTCACAGTACAGCAACTAATAGTATCCGTTATATCTAACCTATCAAGACTTTTAATACCGTTGTAGTGTATCTTATAAATAACTTTGCTTGACAATCATATAAACAGGAATTGGATCGATAGTGCTTATATTTTCGGTTCTATTACTAACATAATGTGACGAAGAACAGCAGAGCACGAAAGAATAACTTTTGAGATTTTTAAGGGTGGTGGTCCCACCTTATCAGTTAGTGTAACTGAGATCTTAGCAAGAATCTGGGAATCGGACTGAATCACACCTGACTGGTCTCAACCTCTGATCGTCCTAGTCTATAAAAAGGGACAACATTGCCCTTATGACAATCACAGAGGAATAAGTAACTATTATGGTATCTAAAATATTAGGTTCATTAACACTTCGACGTCTAACTAGAGCTTTTGGAAAGCGAATCTGAGAAAACAAAGCTTATTTCAGAAATTAACGTGGGTTTATAGATAAAAAAATTCACCCCTCAGCAGACTCTGGAATATAGACTTTTTGACATCCGGCTAAAGTTGTATTCCCTGACCTTAAGATGGCATTTGACTCCGTTGGTTGTGAGGTTCTGCGACTGTCTGGCATTATAAAGCAAATCAAAAAAGTACAATAACCTTGTACAGGCTCTCTACTCGTACACTAATTGTCGAGCCAGAGCTTATGGGGAACCGTGATATGAATTCGTTACGTCAATTGGTGTTCGTCAAGGTTGTCCACTTCCTCCATTTCTATTTAACTTTGTTATAGATATAGTTTAGAGATGACATTATCGTTTGCATTCTCAGAGTTTGATCTCCTATGAATTGGTTACTATCTTCTCAACTGAAATTATGCAGATGATGTAGTCCTGTTTGGCAAAGACGACAATATAAGGTCTTCTGACCACTTTAAGCAATAATGCTAGTGTGCTTGGAATACGTTTCTTCTCTCTAAGTGCAAAATTTTGTTTCAGGACTGGTTTGCATCAACGCTTGAATTAACGGTAGGGAGTGGGATAGTTGAGTGTGTCAATCAATTCACTCATCTTAGAAGTCTGACTATCCCGAAGGGTTGGTGTCTGACATAATCTCAACACGGATTCAGGAGGCTCAATTGACGTCTACCAACTTGCATCACTTATAGCCTAGGTCAGATGTACGTTTGTCAACTAAAGGGAGAGTTTGTTGCTCAGTGGTTTTCTCCGTTATACTTTATGGTTGTGAAGTGTGGCCATTAAGAATAGAGATATTCATGGGCTACTAGTATTCGACCATAAGTGTCTTGGAAGTATTGCTCGTGTATTTTGAGACCTTCTAATAAGCGATGCCTGGGCTAGTAATAGGGTACTAGATAAGGATGACAAATCGAGTGATGAGGTAATAAACCCTCATCCAATAGGGTGGTTAGGGCATGTGTTACGAGTGCTCAACCGTTGCTAACCTTGACGGGCGATGTTGTATGGTGTAGGAGTAGGTTGGAAGAAAGCCATAGGCGACCAAACCATGACATTTCAACAGTTCATAGTGACACTGAGTGCTAGACTAAGTCCTGTAGGCAGATAAAAACTATCTGGTTGGAGTCCATACGATCATTGTAACCAGTCGTTAGAGACTTCGAATGACATAGCTTAAAATAGCTCACAATGATGCAGGTGCATCTATTCTTTGATTCCACTTAGTTTCCAAGCTCCTAAGTCCCCCTCCCCAATAAATTTTTTCATTCCACCAGTTCACATTTTATCTCTATTCGTACCTTCGATGCATGATCTTATTTAATACTATTGCAACCTCTACTTCTTCGGGATTTGTTTAATCTGTGCTAAGGGAGTGTGTGTACTTAAGCTGGTGCACTCATATGCCATGTTCTACTTTGCGATTTTACTGAAACGTTTTACGTTAGAGAACGGCGACGGAACTCATCCATTAAATATGTAAAATATAAGGTTATTACTACTACTATGAATCGGTATTTCTGTTTACTTCCTAATAATGATAAATTCGTTGTGCAATCTTCATTAAATTAGTAGAGTTTATGATTCACGCTTATCGTTAGAATAAGCGTGTATTTTAATACTATCCTTTAAATCCTGGACCCATAATTTCCAAATCTATCCCAATTATCCTAAACCATAATACTACTTTTATGTCATAGCCCTAAATCTTATTCCTAAACCTAAGCTTAAATATCTGCTGATAATGTCATCATTAAAATAGGAATACATGTTCTGTTTCAGTTTATTTATGGCCTAATCAATCAGGAACAATCCTATGTGATGGTCTATTTCATGATCGGTAGAAGTCATACTGTTTTACTATATACCTTCATCATAATCGAAATCCTTATAGTTTAGCATCACCTTTTAGTTTATCTTGTATGAACAGTTATTGAGCATTTCGCTGGCATATGTTACCATGTATCACTGAGTTCCTACAGTGTTTAACATTTCTTTTCTATCATAGAACGCATATTAAAACGATACGTACTCAATTAATAAATTCTGGATGTTATGAAATACTAGCGCTTGATGTAATATTCATGTATTATTATGAGAGATTTGTAGAGATTCTTCAGTTTAAAGATTACATTACTGATTGATCCCATCTGGATGGTCATTAGCATCCAAAGGCAGTTTCAGCCAATTCGTGATAACTGTATGACCAATGTTTATCGATATAAGTGATGCTTTGTAGCAAATAACATTTTTACACGGCTATAAGACTTATTCTTACTTTTGGGTAGACTAATTGTTCTGATTTTCTCAGTAATTTTGTCATTCATATGTGTGACATTGATCATGGGAGCATAATTTTGTGATATATCTTTATGCTTGCTTGTATCTTTCATGTCTGTAAATATTGAATCACGTTTTTATTAAAGTGAGTTAGGTGGCCTTCCCCATTTCTCATGTTAACATCTGTCTAAGTAAACGAGTGGTTGAAATAAACTCGTCCAACTCAATTCGTACTTGACTTTTTGTCGCCACCGTCGTCCAAACGGAGTTAGCCCAAGTAGAATAGGCGAAATAAAGTGGAGAATTTATGTTCATGTCTCATTCATTGTTCGCTTAAACAGGGACTCCGACCACGGGCCCAGAGTTTGTTTCAGCTGTGATAGTGACCAAACTGTAAGTGTAAATAAATTGTTATAAATATGCCTATTAATTTCAATTATAAATAAAACTTTAAACTATATCTTGATGTTGGGTGTATAGAAGTAGTCAGTAAGATATCCTTAATCAAGATTGCATACTAGTTGGTATCTCTGCAATCATAAGGATTATTACTGAATAGTCAACCAGTTTACACATCTAAATCCTACAGGAGATCATTTGTGACCCGAATAAGTCAGTGACAAAGTTTCAAACTATGGGGCTAGGTAATATGAGTTAAAATCCCTCAGAAATCATCAATACCCTCATGATTAAAGATAACCCTACTAACTTGTTACATAAGTTCAGGGTTCCCTATCAATCATCTTCATTCATCTAACATCAATGTATAGTTTACGTGATATTGCTTGAATTAATTCAATCGTCTAATTACAGTTTAAGGGATAAAATTTTATCAGAACTAATGAATAAACAAACATGACATTAGCTTATATTCAATAATCAGTCATTATATCAGTCAGTCAGTCAATAACAATGTAGAACTTCGTACGTACGTACATCAGTTCAAGCTTCCATACCACATTATCACAGAGATACTAGTGTCGATTCAAATCTGCTAGTGGTAGAGGTAGTAAGAGTATAAGTAGTAATCGAAAAAATCAGGGCTTGAAGATGTTATTCAAGGGGTATAATCCAGTGAAATAAATTTGAAAAGAGAAAAGAAAGGGACATGAACAACTCGGAAGATTAGAATTTAAGAGAACACAAAGAGTGGATGCACCTCCGTCATTGCAAACGGTTTTCAGCCATGTCATTCAAGGTCTCCAACCATCGATTGCTATCATCTCGCGGATCCTAACCAGACAGTCTATACCTACCAACATGGTTCAGTTCACTTGTTATTGACTTCATGGATTTGTGCCATGTTTTGATCTGGCCTCCCCTAGCTTTCTTCCAACCTACTCCTATACCACTGAACATCGCACGTCGAGGTAGTCGGTAGTTGGGCATACGTAACACGTGTCCCAGCCATCTCAACTGATGAAGTTTCACTATTTCATCAATTGTTTTGCCATCCTTACCTAATACCCGTTTCCTAACAACTGCATTACTTAAACGATCGTCCCAGGATATACGAGCAATGTTTCGAAGACACCTATGATCAAATACTAGTAACTTACGAATATCCTCTAATCTTACCTGCCATGTTTCATAGCCATAAAATAGGACGGAACGAACTGCTGCGCAGTAATGTTGAAAAGAAAAACAAAATAAACAAACAAAATAATAATCATAACATCATGAAAAAAAATATGAGACACAATATGAAATGCATTAAATAAGTAAATTCTTTTTTTCTTCTCTTTATAATAAATATGAAATTCATGTGATTAATGATGTCATTATGCCTAGAAACTGAAGAAGAAGAAAAAGAGGACTGTGCATTGTCTCTTTTGTTATTATGATTGTTGTTGTTCACTTCATTATGGAATAATCAAAATAATGATGTGGAAGTTTGTGAGGAAACGAATGAAAATTTTTAAAAAAAAATGTAACATAAAGGAATGTGAAAAATGTATGTTTTTTTCTTTTTTTTACGCTCTCTCCCCCTCTCTTACACACACACACCCCTCTCTTCATGGTCCATATCATCTATGTTGTATATTATTCATCAGTGTATTTTGAATTCTCTGTTTTGCTTTGACGATAACGATAAGGATGTTTATGAATGTTCTTATTAATAGTAGTATTAGTATAAGTATGAGTAGTATGATTAGAAGTAGTAGTACATTTACATGTTAAAATTTTCAATAATTTCGTACGATAAAATTGAAAGAATACAGCATATGTATAACCATTTAATGCATAATTAATATCTTTAATAGATGTTAATAAACGTGATAAATGTGCATATAATAAATGTAAACAATTTGAATGTTTATAATTTAAATTAGCTCTTATAGTTAAACTAATACTAACTGGAAATGTAAAACATAAATAAAAAAATGATAATAATAATAATGCAACAATCCGACCAATTTCTTTACGATCTTCTGTGATTGTATGACGACGACGTTGTAATATAGTTGTTATTGTAGATGTCAATGAATTTTCTTGTTCATTTGTTGCTATGACAACTGATGATGATGTCCTTGTTGTTGTTGTTGCTGGTGGTGGTGGTGGTGGCGGTGTGACTGGATTCATTGAAATCAATTCATTTGATGATAAATTGATTTGATCATTATTATTAGTAGTATTAGTATTAGTAGTAGTATTATACCAATTAATAACTTGTATATTTTTATTCATTGTTTTACATAATATACGTCGTTTTGACTTGATACTAATTAATTTAATAAGTAGTATTAAATTAATAAAGACTAATAAAATACATGGTACCATGTAAGTTAAAACTGTACTGAATAAAAATGATAATAAATCTTTATCATTCATTGGATGTCCATTTGTACTTAATGCACAGGTTAATGAAGGTGAAGAACCTAAATTATAAAAATGAAAGAAGAAAGAAAAAAATAAATAATAAATAAATATGTTTTTTTGGTATCAGAAGTGGGTTCGTGGAGATTGTAGTAATTTCAATAGTTGAAATCATGAGTCAATTGAAGCTGGACTATCATAGAAGAGCTAGAAGCACTGGATGGCCTTTTCATCCTGTTATGGCGCTCCTCAGCAGTATGCATCCACGAACCCGTCTCGTGAGATCCGAATTCAGGACCTATCAGTCTCAAGATGTATATCGTGGAGCTCTAGTGAGAAACAGTGGTTAGTGAAGTTCAATTGGGTCCGTCGTGAGATAGTAACTCACTGAAGACAATGGTGGATGTGTCATTACATCTCGTGGATTAGTTGAGGTCAGACATTAATATCGTTGCATGCCGGCTCAGTGGTCTAGTGATTAAGAGTACGAATACGAGACTGATAGGTCCTGGGTTTGAATCCCGCGAGTCGGAGTCCCACAATAAGACGAAACGGCCGTCCAGTGCTCCTAGGTTTTCCGTGGTGGTCCAGCTTTAATTGACTCATGATCTCAACCATTGAACGTATTTTTTTTAAAAATTTATTTTGTAGATGATCAATTTTCAAAAAAAGTGAAAATTAATAAGATGAGAATTAGGGTATGTTTTTTGTATGGTTCACCAAATATCATGTAATAAAATCGTCAATTGGACTTACTTACGCCTGTTGCTCCTCGTGGAGGAGTGTAGGCCGTCCACTAGTACTCTCCACCCAACCCTATCCTGGGCAATCCTTTCCAGCTTTTTCCAGTTCTTATTGATCCTTTTCATATCTGCTCCTATTTCTCAACGTAATGTGTTCTTTGACCTTCCTCTTTCTTGTTTCCATTCAGGATTCCAAGTTGTGGCTTGCCTCGTGATGTAGTTTGATGATTCGCGTAATGTAGGTCCTATCGATTTCCGTCGTCTTTTCCTGATTTCCTCTTCAGCTGGAAGCTGGTTTGTTTTCGTTCAGAGTAGGCTGTTGCTGATTGTATCCGTCCAATCGGTGTTGAGTATCTTGCGTAAACAACTATTTATAAATACTTTTATCTTCTTGATGATAGTTTTAGTAGTTCTCCAAGTTTCAGATCCATACAGTAGAACTGTCTTGATGTCCGTATTAAAGATTGTGGCTGTGATATTGGTTGAAAGTTGTTGTTGATAGTGCCATATGTTCTTCAATTGTAGGGATACGGCCCTTGCATCTGATCCTCCTTGTTCATCGATGATGTTTCTCAGGTACGAGAATTCCATATCTTCCAAAGTTTCTCCATCAAGTGTGATTGGATTGATGTTCTCTGTGTTGTATTTGAGGATTTTACTTTCTCGTTTGTGTATGTTGAGGCCTACTAATGCAGAGGATGTTGCTGTACTAGTTGTCTTCATCTGCATATGTTCGTATGTATGGGATAGGAGATCTAGGTCATCTGCGAAGTCCACTTCGTCTAATTAAAACACCAACTTATATAACTTTGTCTTTGTACTAAGTCAATGATTCATTAATTGGCACTAGCATCCTTGAGTCAACTCTGAGTTTGTATTGATTTGCTGTATAGTTGGTATTATATCATTGAAAAATGAACGCTAGCATGTTGCTCGCTCGTTGTTCTTGTGATAAAACAACTTTAGATACTAATTGGTACAACTGATTTTTTGTCATAATGGCCCGACCATTTGTTACCCAATGAAACCTAAATATCTGTTTTTTTCCGACATGACTATAAATAATTAACGTCCTCTTTTTAAACTAATAATTTGCAATAAGTCTCTGGTAATCACCTTGTTGAAAAGCAAAATAATAAAGTTGTAATGTCAGGAGATTTATATTTGATTGAATAGGTTTTTTTGGTTGCTAATTTTGTTTAATATTACTTATCACAGATTGATAATGCTCTGATACGGTCGAGGTTGGGGAGAGTCCGCTCTCACATGGCCACATGTATACAGCTACTGTCAGGGAAGTCTTACTGTCTTCTTGTGGCGAGGCTGTTGTTTATAAGATTAGGAGGGCATAAAGTGAATGTTCAGAGCTTTAGACGAATTGATAGGTATAACGGATCCACCTACGGAAGTTGGAAAATCCTGATTCCTAACTGATGGTAGACATACGCTTCAATATCCTCAAGCAACAAATCGCTTATGAACCCAGGATGACAATCACCAATAAAAATGAAGTTATCAGAATGGGTTTAGTGGAGATTTTAGAAATTTCACAGATTGAAATCATGAGTCAGTTGAAGCTAGACCACCGTTGAAAACCTGGAAGCACTGGACGGCCGTTTCATCCTAGTATGGGACTCCTCAGCAGTGCGCATCCACGATCCCGCACCACGCGGGGCTCGAACCCAGGACCTACTGGCTTCGCGCGCGAGCACTAGAGCACTGAGCCGGCATCCAACGGTGTTAATGTCTAACTTCAACCAATCCACGAAGTTGCGCCACCGTACACCATTGTCTTCAGTGAGTTCCTATCTTACAACAGACCTGGTTGAACTCCACTGGTAACGGCTTCTCACTAGAACTTCGGGAGTTTTTCCTGAAGTCAGTCACTAGTGAGCAGTTGATTATTATCAGAATGGATGAAACGGCCGTTCAGTGCTTCCAGGTTTTCAATGGTGGTTTAGCTTCAACTGACTCATGATTTCAATCTGTGAAAAATGAAGTTATTTGGTTATTAACTACTTATGAGTAGCCTAAGTCTTAAATACAAAAACGTCAGATAAAAATAATGTAATGTACACTAGTTTTCAATAACTCTTTCAGCTATTATAAATATTCAATAAATTCTGATCAATTCTTTCAGTCTATTTAGTTTAGTCAAAGAAAATAACCATTGAATTCATGAAAATTGTCTAACTGAAGTTTAGTAGAATATAAAGAACAATAACACATGATTACTGGCGAGTGCCAAATAACACGAAACCTAGATCCACGGTTTCCTGTTGACTACCTCCAACCACCATATTATCTCAACATAGTGTACGCAGTCAGTTAGCTACAACGTAGTACCAGGCATATATGTGCATTGGTCGAAGTTGCAATACCGCATTAGCACAACAAGATGAACACCTAATTCATAGAAGTAGTTAATTCAATGGTAGTAATATATAAAAGAAAGATTATGTATAAAGATATAGCACATGAAGAAAGATTTAGTCGGTAGAAAGAAAGTTATGGAGCGATTTCAACCTCATGGTTTGACGGAAGACAGAGAGTGTATACACCGACGCCATTGTGATCGATTCTGAGCCATGTTACCTAGAGTTTCAAACCATTGGTTAGAATAGTCACGCGGACATAGTGCACGCACCCAGATTAGTGGCCACATTGCAGCTTGGTCGATAGGATTCGATCTGCACAATGAAGGACCTGATATACATGATATTGATCACCACGCACTAATCAATCGATTGTAAAAATGGTTGGAAACATTGAACAGTTTAGCAGAATTCGCTTGTAGTGTCGGTTACTATGTTAAGCCCATATAACTTATTTTAGATTCCGGATGGGCCAATTTATTCATTTTTCTTGTGTCCCCTTTTTACCTTTTAATTATTCACATATCAGCCCTGACTGTTTTTATATGAGCGTAAATTGTGTGTATTGCTTATCCTACTCATCACAGGTCTGTAGCTTATTTTGTGTGACTATAAATATTAATTAACGTTTGATTAAATTCGGTTGGCTCATACACCTTCTCCATTGCACGTCATTTCGCTTCTCTCTCTTCTATTCGCTTCATCCCTCTGATTTCCTGTCCAGATCAGTGATTGTACAAAATATCTGTATTCAAAACTTTCATTCTCGTATTTGACTTTATTTTAATTCTGTTATTCACCAACACGGTTGAAGTCGATAAAGATTTTACGAAGATAGGCGACATATATGTTGAGTCAGCTTTCCGAGAACTGCATTGGAGCATCCAGAGGCCCTAAAGGAGCCGAAGAGTCCTACCCAACCAGAGCATGATGGAGCTCTCTAGAATATCAACTTGGCGTGCTACTATTGGTCAGTAGCATAATATGTCTTTTAGCGGATTGGCCAAAATATGATTTTGATTTAACAAGTGTTAACATGTTATAAATGCCTGTGTATTTCTGTACAAAAATGAACCTTTGGAGTAAAGTGTGTTTTTTTGCTTATTTTGCGCCTTTTCTCTCGAGTTCATATCGCTGTGTAGTTCTAGCTTGTGGGTTACCAGAATAGCTTAGGAACCGAATAAAGCGTTCAAATCAACAACACTTATCAATATATATTTCAATAACATTCATACGATCTAATTAGAGTTAGATCTCATGACCATTAAAGTGGTGAGCTCGTCGACAACGTCGTACAGGCTTCACTAAACATTCTTTGTTTCAATCTACATCTAATATCTTCTATTATTCTTTAAATATATCTTAATAGGTTGTTTTTTCTTCTAAACTTGATTAGTATGGTATGTAAATGGAACAATTGAGTAGTATGTAACATCTATTATAAACTTAAAATGGTCTAAAGATTATTGTTACTATGCGCATATCATAAATAATTCATATCAATTCTGAAGAAGAACTCATCCTTTGTTTGTTTCCATGAGATAAAACAACAACAACAAACCATTACCAACAAAAAGTAGTACACAAATGAACTATAATTTAGTTGTTGTTATGTTAATTAGATATATAGCAACACTTCTACACTCCTTCCTCTTCTATTTCTACTTCTACTTCCTTATTACTAAACACTCTTACTTGTAAATGTCTAGCTAGTTCCATGAAACTTACATGAATATAAATGTCTTTAAAAGAGAAGAAAACAAAACAATGAAATTCACTATAAAACTTCTTTTATATGTTTTTAAAAGAAAGAAAAACACTATTCAATTATGAAAGAAGATTAAAAATAATTTCAGAATAGAATGATTATAACTAGGGGATTGAAAAGGAAGAGAATCATTTTGAATGATACTAAGCTTAAGATAATGAATAAATAGTAACTATGACAACATTTCACATGATTGATTATCATTAATTTATGTAGTGGAGAAGATTTGTAGATCAGGTGGATGATTTTGATAAAGTTTTATTCTTTGAGCTGACCAAACCATCCAGATCACAGAACAACACTCTATCAAATACTAGTTTGTGTAATTGAATTCAAATGTAATCATCATCTACTGATATGGTTTAGTTCAGTAATATCATGTCTATTTCTAATTTAATCTTAGAATAAAACATTATGAAGTGAAATAGGAAGTAGGTGGATAATGTATAGTCCACTCAAATAGTGTCATTTATCTATCATCATCATCATCATCATATTACTCATATAATTTCATATCCGTAAGTTTATCATTTTTTCTAATCTGTTAACCATATATGTTTACTATCTATTTTAATGTCAAGATATTCATCTAAGTGAAAGTATAAAGATAAGTGGTCTTGTATACAATAAAATATCATCATTCGTATACTTAGTTCTGTATGCAAATCAGATTACAAAGGTGTTATAACGTGTGACCTGTGATTAGAGAGCAGTGACTTATCGATCGGATCAATGACGCGTAAAATACGTGCGAGCAGTCTAGAGTCTTGATCGGTCCTGCTTTCCGGCTAGCCTAGACCAGCTAGTTAAGTCCAGAACACCAATCTCAGTCTCTGCAATATAAATCCTTATATTTCAAACAAACTAGGTTTATATAACAATCAAACAGACCACAACGTATCAATAAAATATGCAATAACATTTGTACAAGAATTAGCCAGATGTGGCTGTGAATGAGGGAGGTAGTAATTAGTATACTGGGTATAATTCAAGACTGGTAAATCGTATAATAATGGTTCATAGGTGGAAATAAAGCTTATAATAAGCGGAATATGAATATGCATAGTTTAATCACTTAATAATTACACAATAGGAATATACGTTTAGTATTGGTCCATCAATAGATCCAAAAAGTTACCATTCATTATTCTTGTTGGGACATAACAAAAGGAGATCAGAGAAGTAAACAATCAAAATCAATATGTAAATAGTAATGATATTGTTATATCTCTATAAGAATAATGAATAGTAACTATTGGAATCCATTTGTGGACCAATACTATGCGTATACTTTTATCCTATGATTGTTAACTAACTAAACTATTTATATTCGTGTTCCTCTCATTATAAGCTTTATTTCTATCTATGAACTATGATTATACGATTAACCATTCTTGAGTTATACCCAGTCTATCAATTACTATCTCCTACTTTCACAAACACTTTTGTCTAAATCTTATACAAATATTATTTACTATTTTATGGTAAAATATGGTCTGTTTGGTTTGTATATAAACTCGAGTATGTTTGATTTACATAATTCATATTGCTAGGGGCTGAGATTGATGTTCTGGACTTGATAGGCAGGGCTAAGCAAAATGAATGACCGATGAGAACTCTAGACTGCTCTTATGGGTTAATGTGTCGTTGATCCGGTTGATAAATCCCTATTGTTTAATTGGCGGTATCATTACGTTATAGATTAGTAGGGCATAAAGCCACAAGCTATAACATATTGAATAAGTTAATATTAAATGATAATTTAAGATCATTTTGTTCAATTATTTAATGATAAAACGTTTTTAATCTTTTCCCTGTAAATGAGAATGGAATTCAAGTTTGAATAAGCAATTTAAAGAAAAAGCAACCTTTTAGTGGTTCTATTTTGTTAGGTTCTGTAAAGGTTATTCATAAGATGACATCATTTAACGTATAACTGAAAGCCTACAAGCAAAACACAATTGTATTCATTCTAGTATTGAATTTTTCAGTAGTGCCTATGAAGAACTGTTAGAGATGAACACAAGACGTTCACATTTTGCAAGAGGTGCCTAATATTCAAGATCACTCAATAAGAATCTAGAGATCTTCAATTCTAACAACAATTAGTTCATCATAATCAAAGTTAGGTAGTGACTAACAGTGAAATCCACCAAGCGTATTTAAGACTCATCAATTGGACGTGCCTGTATCTCAGAGTTAATATTCACTCTGAGACTCAAACCCAGTACCATTTGCTTCAAACGACATTGGCGTTATCCACTTAGCTACTAAGTCCTGATAGCCACTTGGTTATGCGATTAGGTGAAGTTAAAACCCAATCGGTATTGTTTACTTGTATCTTCGAATTGATGTTTAGGACTGCAGCTGATCAGTCTCTTATTGACATATATGCATATTGTGTGGATTGCCTTGATATTGCCTTAATTAACAACCATTATAAGCAAATAGGACAAAATATGAATTCTGGACTCCACTGCTAGCCACTATTCATCTTTGCTTAAAATGTTTGTGTCTTAAGACAATATCGAAACAGTCTGCACAAGATACACAGATGCCAACAAGTAACTAATCAATTACAGTCCTAACACATTAATGATAAGATACAAGCTAAACAATATCAAGTGAGAAGCCGTTACCAATGGAGTTCAACCAGGTCTCTTATGAGATAGGAACTCACTGAAGACAATGGTGTGCGGTGGCGCAACTTCATGGATTGGTTGAAGTTGGACATTAACACCGTTGGATGCCGGCTCAATGGTCTAGTTGATTAAGCGCCTGGCACGAGACTGATAGGCCCTGGATTCGAACCTCGCGGAGTGCGGGATCGTGGTTGCGCACTGCTGAGGATTCTCATACTAGTACGAAACAGCCGTCCAGTTCTTCCAGGTTTTCCACGGTGGTCTAGCTTCAATTGACTCATGATTTCAACCAGTGAAATATCAACTGAATTTAATTAGTTCATAATAATATGATGAATATCATCCAATTATTAAGATCTCTTGAATGAATGAATGAATGAATCTCAGAATGAAATTATTGTCCAAGAGTTTCGTTTTCTTCCTAATTCTTGATGATGTAAATCTTTCTAATATAAATATCATTTACATATTTCAATGTTTATTTTTATTAAACAAACAAACAAACCCTCCTGTTATTATTTAGGCATAGATGGTGAATAGGGAAGGTCAAATAAACATAATAACTTAGTTATAATGATTACATAAACAAAAATTTCATATCTCATGAGATTAGATATCTTGTTGTTGTTGTTGTTCTTTTTATGTATTTAATAAGACAACTAACTAGATTTACATAATCATTAAGTTCATTAAAGAAAACAAAAAATTTTTTTTATATCGGAAGGGGTTTTGTGGAGACTGTAATAATTTGATCATTGAATTCATCAGCTAGACCATCATGGAAAACCTAGAAGCACTGAGCGACCATTTCGACCTATTGTGCGACATCTCCGTGACATTGAGCATCCACCATCCCATCTAGAGAGAATCGAATCGAAGGCACTCCAATCTCGCGCGCGAGCGCCTAATCACTAAACCAGTGAGTCAACATCCAACGGTGTTAATATCTAACTTTAACTAATTCACGAAATCGAATAAGACATTCATCATTGTTTCCAGTGAGTTACTATCTCACAACAAATCCGGTTGAACTCCACTGATCACTGTTTCTTACTAGAACTCCAGGAAATACGTCTTGAAGCCAGTTACTAGTGAGCATATGCGAGACTGATAGGTCCGGGGTTCGAATCTCTTTAGAATAGATGGTGGATACTAAATATCATGGAGAAGTTCCACAATAGGATTAAACAGTCGTCCAGTGCTTCTAGGTTTACCATGATGGTCTAGCTTTAATGAACTCATGAATTTAACTAGATGACTAAAATCTCTGAAAAACTTGCTTTTGATCAATAATCATTGTATATATATATATAAGTTTATAAAATAACAGGAAACTAATATAAACATTAGTAAAGAAAAACGTAAATAAATATTTCATTTTGACCTTAATTATCAAAACATATTGGCAATAGAATATACAAATTAGGGTTTAATCAATTAGACTTTCGAAAAATGATAGTATACATTCACTTGGTATTATTTGGCTTGTATCTTTCTATTAGGGGTTTAGGACTGCAATTGATCAGTCTGTTATCGGCATATGTGCATACTGTGCGTATGCCTTGATATTGCCTTAATTCACAAGCTTTTTGTAGGCAATGATGAATAGTGGCTAATAGTGGAATTCAGGACGCGTGTTTCGTCCTATTTGGGACTCGTCAGCTGGATGTACCTGCATCTCAGAGTGGATGTTCACTCTGAGACTCGAACTCAGTACCATTCGCTTCAAAGATAGTATATAAGAGAAATACAAGAATTCGGAAATAGAACATGATATTTAGTTCATTTGGTATTGCCTGTTTAAATATTCTTATTGATGTTTAGAACTGTAATTGATCAGTCTCTTATTGGCATATATACATCCTGTGGCCATTAGAACATAGTAGTTAAGTGGACAACACTGATGACATTTGAGTCCCATGCAGGTACATCTAATTGACCGGTAGTAAATAGGACGAAATGCGTGTCCTGGATTCCATTGCTAGCCATCAACCATCTTTGTTTATGAACCTACATTTTGTGCTAGCTTACCTTTGTCTGCAAACTGTATATTCTATTTTGAAGTCACATATAATCTTTATGAGATTTGAAACCTCGTTACATAACTTCACGATCCGAGACTTTTCCATGAAACTAATAGGATGAACTTTTTTTGGGACTAAGAAGTTTACTTTTTCCGATCACTGAATATTGACCAACATTAAACATAGAACAACATAGGTATAAGCGAACCTTAGTGTTTTCGATTAGATCTTCATCAGACTATACTCTAATATACAGCAATGTATTTATATATATATATACAAATTGGTAGTGTGATGACATGTGTACGAGTTCTGGTAAGCAATAAAAAGGCTTAAATCAATGTTACATAATCGGAAATTGGTTAAACTGAATAAATGCTGATATTCAATGAATCCTAATGTTAATATCAGTGTAAGTAAATCAACATTATAATGTACTTTATTCAACATGATCTAATAATTATCAGAAGGTGTTTTGTGAAGATTTTAGAAATTTCACTGATTGAAATCATGATTTAATTGAAGCTAGATCACCATAGAAAACCTGAAAGCACTGGATAGCCATTTCATCCTATTGTGGTACTTGTCACCAATATGCATCCACGATCCTGCCTCGCAAGATTCGAACCCTAGGGCCTAACGGTCTCTATTCTCTATATATATTCTATTGTATATTAATTATTATTACTTATTTACTATACAAGTGTAAACATACATTTTTAATAATAAATAAATAAATAAATAAATTTATTTACTTTTTCAATTAGATTTATTTATGTACATAAATGATGGTGAATAAAAGAAGGAAGAAACGACGACAACAACGAATATTTACTCATGAAAGGACGGGGGGGACTGAATAAACTTGCATAATTGATTATGAGTCTTTTTTTTGCTTTTTTCCTTTTTTTTCGTTTTTTGTTTGTTTATTTGTTTACAATTATCACTAAGTATAAACATTTAATGAAAATATCTGTTCAATTAAACTTTTATTTATAGATGTTGTTTGTTTGTTTACTCCTTAAAAGTATAGAACAAGAGACACCTTGAACGAATAACTCATATTACAGAATAAACAATACTGACATGATTATTATTATTATTATTATTTCAAAGAGTTCATAATCAGTTAATTGAATAGTCGAAAATACACGTACATACACATACACACACTAATAAAATGATATTTTGTAGTTTGAGTATCACCACTATTATGTTGTATACTACTTATATCGATAGATATAAGTAGTATGTCATTGCCAATCAGTAGTACAATACATGGTAATAAAAGGTTATAAAGATCGAATTGGAGAAAGTTCAAACGGTATTATAGAAAGGAATTGTGGTTTGGAAAAATCGTAGAGAATGTAAAGAACAAATTTTAGTGACCCTATATGTGACTCTAGTTATATCATATGTTTGATTGTTATTGAAATAGACTTATCCCTGATACTCGTACATAATCATCTACTTAACTAGAGTTAGGGGATAATGGAATTAGATAAGTCAGCTATGAGAATGGATGCTTTGAATACGTCTACTTTGTACACGCGTTGATCTGGATAAACAATCGGAGCAACTGTGGTGTGGGTTACTTATATCTACATAAGTACTATATAACGGTGGTCAGGCATAGAATGTATTTCATTAGAAGATCGAGAAGTAAAAAACGGGAACGGAATGCGATTGGTATGAGAATCTATGTACAATGAAATCTGAGACAATGTACTAATATTTACTAAAGGAACAGTCAAGTTTGGGACGATGGATTGATATTTTGCAAATTAACTATTTACTAAATGGTTCTCAGACTTTATTGAAATGCTCTGTACAGTCGATTGTCCCCACTTGTGTTCTTATTCACTACAGAACGAAGCAAAGAGAAGAGAGCGAATCGAAACGATGTGTAGTGGAGAAAGCGTATGAGCCAACTTGATTTAATCAAGCGTTAATCAATATTTATAGCCAGATAAAAATAGGCTACAGACATGTGATTAGTAAGATTAGGAGTGAATATGCATATGTTTATATGAAAATAGTTAAAGTTGATAAGCGAATAATTAACAAGGTCAAAATAGGACTGAAGAAGAATGAATAAATTGGCTTGTCCGAAAGCGAGAATACGCTATATAAGCTTAACATAGCAATTGACACTACAAAATGATGAAATTTCACAAATGAATTATTCAATGTATGTGTTTTCTATATTAAAAAAGAAATTCTGTAAGGTAGAAAATATAGTTTTAAAAAGAAGGCAGCATAGATGGAAATTCTTGTTGATACAACACACTGAAGAAGTCACAAACAGTGATACAATAGAATCTATGAACAGTCTTAAACTCTACGAAACCAGGCTTAATGTTAAAGTTTAATTTATGTTTTCTTTATCAGAAACTGAATAGGGAAGGGGAAATGTAAATCCACAAGTACAATTTAATGTAAGAAACTAAGTTAAAGTTTTTGTATTAGTTTTAAACTTATTTCCATTGAAGGTGATATTGAGGCAATCCGAAAAAGATGTACATATGCCAATATTAAACTAATCAATTGCAGTCCTAAACAACAATGGGAAGATTCAAGTAAAACAATATCAAGTGAATTTAAACGTCAACTCATTGCACAAGCAAGTGACTATCACAACTCAGTTGCTAGGTGAATAACGCCGATTGCATTTGAAGCAAATGGTACTGGGTTCGAGTTCTAGAGTGAACATTAACCAGTTTGGGATGCAGATACACCCAACTGACGAGTTCCAAATAGGATGAAACGCGTATCAAATTGGATTCCACTGCTAGCCATTATCCATCTTTGCTTAGAATGCTTGTGAATTAATGCGATATCAAAGCAATCTGCATGGGATGCACATATGCCAACATGAGACTGATCAATTTCAGTCTTAAACATTAATGGGAAGATTAAAGCAACCAATACAAAATGTATTTTCATTCATTTCATTATTGTATTTATTTAATGTGAATTCCATTCATTACATTTTCATTAAGTCATTAGTCTATTCTATGTGATCTTCATTCATTTGATTATCAATAATATTTTTGTTATAATAATTAATCCACTTTAATCGGTATATAACCCAATGAACTCGAATGTGATCCGAATTCTTCTAAGATATTCCTTGCTGGATAATTTGTTATACAGTATTCAAGACTTAGTCTTAAAGAAACTGTTGTAAACCGGTTCAAAGTGTTGTTAGAGTAATTATTCTTATTTGAGATCATATCGAATGTTGTTAAGATGTATAGTTTGGTACGTGTAATCAAAATGTATCTTCCAACCCCTACATATAAGAGTAAAACAAGCACTATTCACTATTATAGTCAGATATATTATCATCAAGGGAATAAAATATATAACAGTCACAATCCCACATAATCATTGTCATTACATTTTCGACTCTCACTGATTAAATATTGTAGTTGCTTTGCTTCGTTAACCAATCACTCTTGTAACCGTTATCACATAAACCTCAACGGTGTTTTAAATCAGAAGGCATTGAGAGGCGGCAGTTACAGTTTACACGCGGATAGCGCAGATCACAAAGCTATACGAGGTGAATCTAACATTGACAATTATTAGGTATGGTAAAAAAAGGAAACATGAGTCCTACAAATATATTCTGCGAAGAATCAGATGCTTTACCATACGTGGGTATTTACAACTCAATCACAAATATAATTTCTGCCCCGTAATCAGTTAATGTTGTTAGTAGATAAAAAATCTATCGAATATTTATCTTAAATAAGTTAAAGTCGTTGATAAACATCCATGCAGTACTATTGTTGTAAAACTTTTTACACAATATAGTAGTACATGGGTGAATTATTTACACAGGTACAGTTACTACTTATATGTTTATATAGTAGCCAGTTTGTATACATTAAAAATACACTTGGCTTGGAAGTATATTCATTCAATATTTAGTAATTTCATCCAATTTTTAATATTCGCCCAGACAAATTAGACAAGAGATTATAACAAAAAGCTATTCTAATTGTGGCGTGTGCTACAGATGTTGACATATACATGTAGTACATATCATCCATCACAAGTGAAATGCCTAAAGGCAGCAGGTTAAGAAGATCGAAGAAAAGAGAATGAGAACAAGGAAAAATTTTTGTGGAAACGAAGGAACAGTGAAGTCTGAGACGATTGAGTGACATTTTTCAAGTGAATTATTTACTGTGTGGTTCTTAGATGTTACTAAGAGATTCTGTAAGTTCGTGTTGAAATGCATTTGAATGTCCCCACTTGTGTGCTCTCGTTCACTACACCAATTCAGATAATAAACACCCATAATTTGACTAGACATTAACTCATTAAAATAGTTAAATATGTATTGGTTTTTGTACTAAACATCAAGAATAAACACCAACGATTTGATTTCAGTAAATGAAACGTTTAGAATGGTATCAGATTATGTAAAAATATTCTGAACAATTCCATTGATATTCATCATTCAAAAGACCTAATCTTATAGTTTTCAACATAAAATTTAAGATAAAAGAATTCGTCTTTGTCTTGATGGTTATCTTCAATGGGACTGTGGTTTGTGAAGGACCATGGAGCAAGGCTAGATTAACCTTGAGAGTATCCACCTAATAACCACGACCAAATGAGGGTTATGAACCTCTGTGAGGAATTCGAATTATGATTTACAATCGATAGTTAAGGTTAGGAAATAGATGTAAGTGTTTTCATCACTATAATGCCATAACTCTATTTAACCAAACGGATAAGTGAATTCCGTGCCAAAATCCGAAACTTGTTATCTAGTATCTGATTGGTTCGTCCATAAATTATAGTTTTGTCTTATCTTCTATTTAAAAGGCCTGATATCTGAATCATATATGTATGTATATTTATACTGGAATGAACTTGATATTTTCATCTTTCATAGTAAATACAATATTATTAAATAAATGTGCTAGAAATTAATAGTTGACATTTTTTTCATTCGATGAAGTATACTACTTATGTTGACCGATATAAGTAGTATGCAACACCAATCAAAAGTTTAAAGTCTTGTAGCAGAAGATTGGAAAGATTGAATTTAAGAGAATAGAAAATATAAATAAATAGTCATTATTATAAAAATAGGAATAAAGAAACGATGGGGTTTGTAAGATACAATTGATAGAAGATGTGTGTAGTTTTTCATAAATTAACCACTATCAAGAGGGTACAAGTATTTATAAATAGTTGTCCTACGTAAAACGCTCAACATCTATTTACCGGATACCATCAACAACAGCCTACCCTGGAAGAAAACAAACCAGCACCCAGCTGAAGGTTAAATTAAGAAAAGATGATAGAAATGGATAGGACATACATTTCGAAAAATTATGAAACTGCATCACGAATCAAGCGCTAACTTGGAATCCTGAAGGGAAGCGAAAAAGAGGAAGGCCAAAGAACACATTACGTCGGAAAACAGAATCAGATATGAAAAGGATAAATAAGAACTAGAAAGAGATGGAAGGAATTGACCAGGACGGGGTTGGATGGTGAATGCTGGTGAGCGGCCTATCCTCCTTCACAAGGAGTAACAGGTATAAGTAAGTAAGTTTTCATGTATTACCAAAGAGCTAAGTATATAAATGTCATTACTTTTCATTGTCTTTATCAAAAGTAAATAATCCATTTTGTTGTAGAAGATTTGTAGA
Organism: Schistosoma margrebowiei; assembly: GCA_944470205.2. Classification (NCBI taxonomy): domain Eukaryota; kingdom Metazoa; phylum Platyhelminthes; class Trematoda; order Strigeidida; family Schistosomatidae; genus Schistosoma; species Schistosoma margrebowiei. The sequence goes on along the minus strand of OX104026.1, from coordinate 43,027,736 downwards.
GATTGTTGAAATGTTGAGTTTACATCACAAACTGACGTTGATTAGGCAACCATTAAAAACCAAGAAGTACTGGACAGATTTTTTATCTTGGTACAGGACTCCTCATCTACGCACATTGATGTTCTCATTCCCGGTGAGATAAAACAGATGTTCACTGTATCCTGGTTTTCAACAGTTGTATAAATAATGTTAATTCATGATACAAACTATAAGATTCAAGAATCTCCACAAACTCTATATTAATTATAATTACATGTTGCCTATTGACGGGATAATTCAAGGAATTGTGATGGGAATTCAGTGACCCATATACACTCTAATCACAAGGTGAATTAATATAATAAACAGATACAAATTATTGTGTGAATTTATCTGACCTTCACATGTTTAGCTTCAATGTTATCAGTTAGATTAAATGTATTCACACATAGATATCCACATATTTATTAATTGACTTGAACATTATCTTCTTATCGCTTTGACTGAGAACACATTTCACTAGTTGAGATCATGAGTCAATTGAAGCTAGACCGCCACGGAAAACCTGGGAGCACTGGACGGCCGTTTTGTCATATCGTAGGACTCTTCAGCAGTGCGCATCCACGATCCCGCCTCAAGAGATTCGAACCCAGGACCTATCAGTCGCGCACACGAGTGCTTAACCTCTAGACCACTGAGCCGGCATCAAATGATGTTAATGTTTAACCTCAACCAATCCACGAAACTGCGCAACCATCAGTTGTTCGTCACAACACAACGTTCATAGAACACTCCGTCTTTTACACTGTACATTAAAAATTTAATATCATTAATAATGTTCTTATACTAATGTTCTTACTAATGTTCTTATATACTAATGTTCCTATACAATTGTTTCACTGTTTCAGCAGAGAATGTGTTATAAAATCACAACCTAACCTATCAGTTTACTACATTAAATTCCGTAACATTTATAACATTTTAATTCTATTTTAATAGAGTTTTGTTCTCTGAGCTGGATGATTTGGTTAAAACTTTATCAGAATCATTCACCTGAGAGACAAATCTTCTCAACCATTTCAATTTGATCATACCTGTGAACTGATATGCCCCATGTACCTTGTTGTTAACTGATTACTATTACTATTATAACCCGATCCGTGACCTTGTAGACGTCTATGATTTTCTTTATAAGCTGATAGAATAGTCCTATTTCGATAATATTGAATAATTGAGTCTTAACCTATGAGGAAATTTTCCAAAACTTCCCCTGATTTTCTTTATATTGTTTCCATCTAGTAGTTTGATGTTCTCTCTGACAAATAAATGGCCATTCATTGATACAAACTAAGATATGCCTTGATAATTTAACAGTGAATTTTAAGGACAAAATGTCATAGTGATATTTTTTACAATTGATTGATCACTGGGTGGTAGGTGATCAATGTCATATATGTCAGGTCTTTCTTAGTACAGATAGAATCCTATCAACCAAGTTGCAATATGGCAACCAGTCTAGGTAACTCGACATTGCATGAACTATGTTAAGATAAGGTGGTGAATTGAAGGTAGTCAGCAAGGTGTACCCGTAATCTTGAGGGAACTGATGCTCCATGACGGATTCAATGCTATGTCACCCAGCTTCAAAGTCGGAGATGTTACCACTGAGCTATCTGGGACGCGACTAACCTCCTGTATTACAGAGATGTATTTATAATTGATTGGTCACTAGGTGGTGGATGATCACTGTCATGTATGTCAGGTCCTTCTTAGTGCAGATCGAACCCTACTACTTATCCAGATATCTGGTCAACTAAATGTTCTTACAAACAAATATCTGTTCATTCATTGATATAAACTAAGATATACCCTAACAATTTAGGGACAAAATATCATAGTAATGCTTATATTCAATCCACTTACTATCTATATCGGATAGATAAGTAAGGAAAATAGTACTATTCAATAATTTATGTTCAGTTAATGTAGATTGTTCCGAGTACAAAGTCATAAACAGTAATGAAAACCTATTCCCTCTCTCGTTCTCCTTCTCCCTCTATCTCTCTCTATCTCTTTACAATAGTAACTATTTGTCATTTATGTACAATCACAACCATCTTAAGCCTTTCATGTTCTTAAAGTCTACAACGCATATATATATTAGATAAGTTGATGTAGAGCATTCTTAGTTCTTTCTTAATGTAATTAAGTTATATTAACGCTATATGACAAAAAAACTACATACGACTAATCACTGCAGTGTTTCGCATCGTTTCACATTAGCGTTAAGTTGTAAACGTTTAAATAAAAGTACTTATGCTAATGATGTAATTAGTTAGTTAGTCAGTTAAAACAAAATCCGATATACGTAAAATGTATAATACAACTTATATTATTGAATAAAAGAAGTTCCACTTAATGATTTGTTCAAATCTCTAAGAGATTTATATAGATATATTTGTTTTATGAATATAAGTTCATCAATAGTATGAGGAATTGTGGAGATTGTAGTATTTTCACAATTGAATTCATCTATCAATTTAAGTTAGACTACTATTGGAAATTTTTGAAGTATTGAAAGATCTTTTCATTCTAGTATAGGAATCCTGAGTAGTGCGCGACCACAATTTCATACGCGGGACTCAGGAGTTGAGTTAGAACATGGATTGATTGAATTTAGACATTACATGCGCAAAACTGATAGGTTCTGGGTTTGAGTCTCGTGTGAGGGATTGTGGAAGCGCACTGCCGGAAAGTCTGCCTCGTACTAGGACGAAACAGTCTCTTAGTACTTCCTGATTTCCAATAGTGATCTAGCTTAGGTTGATTTATGAATTCAACCGTGAAAATTTATTATAGGAAAATAATCATTACCTGATAACATTTAAAAGGTATTTTTCATTTAAATTAAGAATTACTCAATAGTACGTGTAAATAGGATATCACATTAAATCCAATGTTGTTAAACACTTTACTTTTAAGTTACTGAATCAGATCCGTTGGTCAGACACTATCAGCAATAACCTACTGTGGGAGAGAACAAACCAGATCCCAGTAGAGGGATAAATAAGGAAGAGGCGCTGGAAGTCGATAGGACACAGATTCAGGAACGCATCCAACTGCATCACAGGACAGACCCTCGCATGGAATCCTCAAGACCAAAGAGAAAGGAGAGGGAGACCAAAGAACACATTGCGTCAAGAAATAGAGATAGACATGAGAAGAATGAACAACAATAAGATAGAACTAGAAAGGAATACAGAGGACAGAGTTGGTTGGAGAATGCTGGTTGGCGGCCTATGTTCCATTGGGAGTGACAGGCGTAAGTAACTAACTAAGTAAATAAATTATTTATAAAATTGAAGGTTTACTAATTCATTTCTGCACAGTGTGCTAGCTAACCTAAGTGAAATCGGGATGATGAAAACCAAACCATTGTGTAATTCAACTAGATGATTTTGATAGTGTTTTGTTCCCTGAACTAGATGGTTTGGTTGTGATGATGTCGTTCAGAAGAATAATGAACGACATCATCAACATGAACTTCAGATCGAATTAAAGTGTTAGAATTTCTCCATATATAACTCACAATTTGTCTTATAGACCTTGATATTGATATGAGTTCTTTTTGACTTGCAGTGTATGTTCATGATGTTGTTTAGAAGAATGATGAAAGTTCCACCAACAAATCATCCAGTTCAAAGAACAAAACTCTAATAAAATCATTCAATGAAACTATAAATCTTCTCTATCATCATCATCATCATCATCATCATCATCATCATCATCATCATCATCATCATCATCATCATCATCATCATCATCATCATCATCATCATCATCATCATCATCATCATCATCATCATCATCATCATCATCATCATCATCATCATCATCATCATCATCATCATCATCATCATCATCATCATCATCATCATCATCATCATCATCATCATCATCATCATCATCATCATCATCATCATCATCATCATCATCATCATCATCATCATCATCATCATCATCATCATCATCATCATCATCATCATCATCATCATCATCATCATCATCATCATCATCATCATCATCATCATCATCATCATCATCATCATCATCATCATCATCATCATCATCATCATCATCATCATCATCATCATCATCATCATCATCATCATCATCATCATCATCATCATCATCATCATCATCATCATCATCATCATCATCATCATCATCATCATCATCATCATCATCATCATCATCATCATCATCATCATCATCATCATCATCATCATCATCATCATCATCATCATCATCATCATCATCATCATCATCATCATCATCATCATCATCATCATCATCATCATCATCATCATCATCATCATCATCATCATCATCATCATCATCATCATCATCATCATCATCTCAAAACGAAGTCATATTACATAAGTATACAAATATCATTATATGTTCATTTATTTCAAGGGAACAGAATAGATGAATGGGGGGGAATCATAATATAAACTAGTCTAATGAATATAATACATTCTATAAATAATGTTTGTTTTTCTTTTCTGTCCTAACAACTTGTTTTCATAGCTAACGAACTAACTATACTTTAACTAAATTCCTCTTTATTTTCTTTCCTTTCACTTTCTTACTATTGAATATAAACCACGTGAATTCATTTATTATAAAATGAGATTATTTTTTTAACCATAATACAGTGAAACGACAAATTTCATTATATATATATATATATATATATATATATATATATATATATATATATATATATATATATATATCATGAGTCAACTGAAGTTAGACCACCATGGAAAACCTGAAGGCATTAGATAGCCATTTCATCCTATTATGGAACTCCTCAGGGGTATGTATCCATGAACCCGCCCCCTGCAAGATTCAAACCCAGGACCTTCGATGTTGCGCATGAATGCTTAACTTTTAGGCCACTGAGTCAGTATTCAACGATGCTAATGTCTAACTTCAATTAATCCATGAAATTGCGAAACCGTACACCATTGTCTTTAGCGAGCTGATATCTCAGTATTCTTGTAGTTAGGCATTCGCGCGTGAAACTGATTGATCATGGGTTTGAATCCCTTAAGCAGGATCATGGATGTGCACTTCTGACGAAACGGCTTTCTGGTGGTTCCAAATTGTCAAGATGGTCTAACACCATTCGATTTGTGATTTCAATCAAAAACTTAAAATTAATCAACATTGATCACTCAGAAAATGTAATTAAATATTGACTAGTTAATATTAACAGAAAAGAAAAACAGATTAAGATATCACGAGATGTATATAGACTAACTGGGATAATCTTACTTATATTTTGATTAGATTATTGTAATAGCCTTCATTTTAATCTATCGCTTGTCAACTAGTTCTGTGGAGTAAAAATTATGAAGTTTTAGAAGGTTACATGGAAAAGGTTGAATATCTACGCATAATACTGGGATGATATAAAAGATACCATGGCCAGAGAAAACAATCAATTCACTTACATTGTCTCTTCAGTTTTTCATTTCTCACTTACTAAATGCCTTCGCTATAATACATGCTTTATCTGAACTCGCCGTAACTACCATCTCCTTCATACTGGAAAATTTGTTTTATCTTTATATTGAGAAGCGGAAATCAATAACCTCAACATGGATCGAAATCAAAACCTTCAGCCTTTAAAAGTCTCGACAAATCCTCTATGCTAATTTATAGATACCCTTTGAGCAATGCTAGAGTAACCTTGAGAATGTCCAACTAATTACTAAGGCACTACCTGTGCGAAGAATGAGGATTGTGGTGGTTAAGGTTAAGACTTAGAGTTGTAGTGAAGGGGAACACAGGTAAGCACAACCGAAATGCATTTAGCACAGCACTAAAGAGATACTTGGTAACATAGAAAAATCATACTATAATACTTAATTTGCAAAATGCTCAATAATTGTCTCGAACTTCATTGTTCTTGCATTTCCATACTAATTGCTTTCTATTCCCGCTCTTCCTTTCTTGATCTTCCCCATCTTCTGCTCCTAGACATTACATTCCTGACTCGCGTCATATACTACTTATATCAATATAAGTGGCACGCACTACAGAGTTACGATTTTTCATCACGAACTAGTATTAGCTAAAATGTCAAAATTCTATTTAGCCAATTAAATGAATGAATTTTGAGCCAAAATCCAAGATCTATTATTGTAAATCTGAATAGTTCATTCATAAATGATAGTTTCGTCAGCATTTTGTATATAATCAATTAGTAATGATATATTTTTGTTCGAGATTTCATTTTGAACAAGAAAAATAATGAAATAAAGTCTTTAAAAGTTATACTTCAGCTATTGTCCATATCAGTAGAACTAAATGTTTCGTTTTATTTCGCTTTCACATCATGTCATTTTCTTCGATATTGTACAATAAATTCTATCCTATCAATCATGGAAGACAAAATCCGACTCACACATCCGCGTCGTACCTCCTGGATAGTGGGACAGATAGCCCATGAACTAACGTGAGCGGCAAGCCGAGCGGTAAATATCGGTCTAATTACCAACTCAACCGATACCCTCAAACAAACTTCACAAAAAAACACAACACAATTACTCATGGATGGAAAAACGACAAAAAAGTGACAAAAGTGGTGCATGTAATGTTCGTGATTACTCCTCACGGGGCAAACTCCAACTGCTTGCATAAACAGCTATTCTAACCCTGGTAGTTGTGCCATGCTTCAATGTGGCCTGTTTCTTTACAGAAAGGCCTACTAGGCTTATTTGGCTGGACGGGGGGGGGCTCAACCATAAACGTTTGAGGTACCAAGAAAGGATATTTACCAGAAAACATTTCATTAAGTAAACACCAATTAATATTACTATGTGAAATTTCGTCCAAAAATACTAGAAGTTATGATTTTAAACTTCAGTGGTTTAACGATGCAATTTGTTGTAGCTTCAATGCTTATAACCCTACCTGTAACTCTTCTATGGTTACCAACCGTCCCAAAACAGGGTAGAGGAGGTGGGTTGGGTATGAGGTCAGCAATCCCATTCCATAGAAGAAAAACTTTGCTAAAAATTGCTATACAGAATGAACAAATTAAACCCTTTAAACTCTACCCTAAAAATTGACGCCGAGATTCTTCGGAAGTCACCAGAACGATGCCATTTCTAACAAGACAGATCAACAATTTTTATAACTACATGGAATGTTCAGACGATGTGGGAGACCGGGAGAACCAGTTAAATAGCAAGGGAAGTGAGGAGATACAACTTAGTGGTTCCCGGATTTATCGAAACCCGTTTGACCCAAGCTAGACAGCAAAGGCTAGATACGCGAGAGATGCTGCTGTACTCCGATCACGAACAGAGTAAAGCTCCACACACTCAGGGAGTTGCTCTGATACTGTCCAAAGAGACATGAAATACATATCAAGACGATTCTACTGTACGAAGCCGTAACTTGGAGACCTACTACAACCAACACTAAAAGGGTACAAGTATTTATAAACGTTGTCTATGCAAGATACTCAATATCCGTTGACCGGATACCATCAGCAATAGCCTAGTTTGATAGAGGACAAACCAACTTCTAAGTGAAAAGTAAATTAGGAAAAGATATCAAGAGTGAATAGGACACACATATGGAAATCACCAAACTGCATCACGAAGCAATTTCTAACTTGTAATCCTAAACAGAAATAGAAAGGAGGAAAGTCAAAGAACATACTGTGTCAGAAATTAAAAGTAGACATGAAAATAATGAAGATTAATTGACAAAAAGTAAAAAAGATTGCTCTTGACAGAGTTGGATGGAAAATCCTGGTAAGTGGCCTATGCTCCTCAATGAGGGATAACAGGCCTGAGTAAATAAGTAAGTTTAATGCTTATTTAGTCTTCTTGCCAACAACATACGTCTATTACAATAAGATATGAACGAATAAACATCTCTTATTAAACTCTAATGTTATACATATATATACTACTTGATAGACATGATTTAAGTAGAATAAACCTGAAAAAAATCTTTCTTTTCCCTTCTAAAATTTCAACTTAGATATTAAAATTGAATCATTAGATCAAATAATAAATTGAGTAGCATGAAAAATGAATTAATTTTAAATGGATAGTGGGAGAAAAAAATACCCACACCACCACCACCCTAATCCATTTTCAGTTGTTTTTTTTCTTTCCATCCCCCACCCCCCACCTCCTTGTCATTCCCCCCACCACCACTTTTCGACAGAAAAAAAAGTTTTTTTTCTCAGTTCAACTTTTATAGAATTCAAATTCATTAGGTCATGAATTTAGAAAGAGAGAAAGAAAAAAAAAGAAAAAAGAATTAAATTGGAGAAAAAAGTTTCTTTTTTCTTTGGCTACTTCGATTCGAACTACTTACTTTAAGACAAATTCAATATCAATCAGATTAGGGTATATTCAATATTAAAAGAGAGACAGATTAGAAGTATTTAAAAGAGAAAGATTAATCATAATAAAATGGATATGACAAGAGTTTCAAATTGATTTAAGCTGATAAAATATTGAACATTGAGAAAAATACTGGATAATTATTTTAGACTAATAATCTAAGTAACATCAGCAGTGTGATTCAATGATTTGGGGAAAGATTAGTATTACCGAATACATATGCGTCACACAAGTTATTTGATTTGTGTGTGTGTGTGGGCTGTGATACTGTCCGAGTGCCCAGATGGAAGCTGGTGGTTTTCTTAGGGGACCATACTTGAGGCTATCGACGTAAACGTCCAGTCCACAAAGCAGTGAAGCAATGTCACGAGATGCAGTTCGATGGTAGCCGGTGACCAATAATTGGTTCATATACCATTCGTTCCTTTGGGGTCCTTAAGACCATGTACACCATTGGTTTGGATTAAAAGTTTTTCAACTCCCCTAGGTGGACTCTCCGTGTCCACCAACCCAGTTAAAGGATCGAAAATTCACTTTTCGTGCTCTCGATTTCGTAAAAAAACACCTTCGCCATGAGAAGGCAGTGAGTAGGATTTCTCTTTCAGTGGTTGTATGCACATTGCTATGTGAGAACATTTGGAGACGGAGAGCTGACTGTCGCATAGTGGAAGCTGTTATTGGTGTTCTAGACTCAACAGGCAGGGTTAGGTAGGAAAATGGACCAATAAGGACATTAGGCTGCTCGTACCAATCAACATTTGATTGGTTTGGCACAGTACTAAGATTGTATAAGTCATATTCTGATTGGCTACTTTATCACATGATGAATTAACTACGTAAAAGTCATAGCATTCACTACTATACTAACTATTTAATATTTAAATAATAAAATATCTACATATCTCATCTACTTTGATAATAAAAAACGTTCAACATTGTAATATTCAAACAAAATTGGATAGTGGCTAGCAGTGGAATCCAGTTTGATACGCGTTTCGTCCTATTTGGGACTCGTCAGCTATCTATTTTTGCTTATAAAGCTTATGACTTAAGGATATATCGAGGTAATCCGCAGAAGATGCATATGTGCCATATATACAGTCTTAAGTAACAATGAGAGGATACAACTGAAACAACATCAAGTCGATTTAAAATGTAATTTATTTTATTATACAATAGATTAGTATCCACATTAGAAATCATATGTTGATGAAACGACATAAAGGTGGACATGCTCTTCAACTTCTCAAGTTATCCAAACTAGTAATATATTATCCTTCTATTATTGATCAGTAATTTTTTAGTTAATTAACATTGTTATTTGGTATATTAACTTCAAATACTAATTATAATGCATCCATCTAAATTGACTGAAACATAAGACTACTGTAGTGTTTGAATGAACTAATGATACATTTGTACTTGTTGAATGCTTGATTTCGAATTCGAAATACAGTAACATTCATTTGTGGTTATCTAGTACTTCTTGATCCGATTACGTCATTTCTGGGATTCTTAGTTCTATAATTCAAATACTTCTAATCATCATAAGTACTTTAATGAGAATGAAACGTTTGGGTTATTCAGTCTTCGAGATAGATTATCCATGAATTCATCTTAATAATAAAGATGGATTCTAGATAATAGAATATAAAACTTAACATGAAATAATTATGAATCAATGTTACTACCTATTAACACTTCTTTTTATCAACAACAACAACAATAACAAAAAACCCAAGTCATTTACAAACCGTTTTCTGATAATAATTAGCAGTGTAAATCATGATGCACATCTCATTCTATTTAAAAATCGTCAGCTAAATGTACTTGAATTATGATGTCGATGTGATCATTGAAACTTGAATCCAGAAAAAGATAGTAGTTGATTTAGTTACTACGGTGTTTATAATAGACATTACGTAATGAATGACTCATACTTTTATTAGTTGGAATCATGAGTTAGTTGAAGCTAGACCACCACCATGGAAAACATGGAAGCACTGGACGGTTGTTTCGTCCTATTAGGGGACTCCTCGGTAGTGCGAATCCACGATTCCTCCTCCCGCGAGATTCGAACCCTGTTGTGAGATATCAACTCGATGAACACAGTGGTGTACGGTGGCGTAACTTCGTGTATTAGTTGAAGTTAGACATTAACACCATTGGATGCCAGCTCAGTGGTCTAACGGTTAAAAGCTCGTACGCGAGACTGATAGGTCATGGGTTCGAATCCCGCGAGACGAGGTCGTGGATGTGCACTACTGAGGAGTCTCACAATAAGACGAAACAGCCGTTCAATGATTCCAGGTTTGCTATGGTGGTCTATTTACAACTGACTCATGAATTCAACTATAAAAATCACTATAATATCCACAAAAACCCTTCTGATATAAAGTAGAATCAATGTAAATGGCAAAAAAATTCTTATGATTAAAAACATCTTGTCAAAAGAAACTAATCTATTTTATTCACATAAGAGTTTCATATTCCCATGATTACTTTTACTCTATTGAACAAGATATATATGTATATGCCTAACATTTTCCTTTCAAGGGGAAAAAAAAGCAAAACCAGTAACCGAATTGGCATTTATTTCAATTTCATTTATCAAACAAGTAACTATGGAATGATCTGAATGGTTTGTTTGTTTGTTTGTCTGTTTTTCTTTTCTTTTTTACAGTTTTATAAATTCACTTACATTTATCCCCCCCCCTTGTAACTCATTTGAAAATGAATAGCACCCTAATAAATCAATAATAGACTAGTTAATATTTCTGATGAGGAATGAAACAGAATGAAAACAAAAAAAAATGAAGAAAAAACATTGTTAAAATTAGTTAATTTTTTTGTTCTCATGCATAAACTTTTGATTGTTGCTGAAATAAATGAAAGTGATGATCAGTTAAATAAGTCAATTTATAGTTAGAATTTATGTTTGTAAAATAGAAAAAGATTAAACAATGTCAGAAGGGGGTTTATGTGAATATGATAGTAATTTTTAATAGTTGAGATCAATTGAGTCAACTGAAGCTAGAATACCATGGTAATCCTGGAAGCACCGGATGGCCATTTCGTTTTATTGTAGGACTCCTCAACAGTGCGCATCCACGATCCCGCCTCCCGCGAGATTCAAACTCGGGACCTATCAGTCTCTCGTGCGAGCGTTTAATCTCTAAACCCCTGAGCTGAACGAAACGGCCGTTCAGTGCTTCCAGATTTGCCATAATGGTCTAGTTTCAATTGACTAGTGATCTCAACTAATGAAATGACTGTAATATCCACACAAAAAATACCCCTTCGGATATTACTATTATTATTATTTACATTAAAATCAATACAATTCTATGACAAGTTAAAATGTTTACTTTTCTATGATTATTTACTTGGAATAAACTAATTAAGTAAATAATTTAGACAGATTTATGTAGACATAAAAAAGAAAAATCCCGGGAGGGGGGAGGAAATATAATATTCGGTAGTTATGAATCTTATGTTTGTTTGATCTGTTTCATATTGACTTAATTCGTGATGTAACAATTTATCAAGATAATTTCATATTTTGTTTGTACGTAATGATTCAGTGATTAGGTGGTTATTAGCAACAACCTATTGTGGGAGAGAACAAACCAGAACCCAGCTGAGGAAGAAATCAGGAAAAAGCGCTGGAAGTGGATAGGACACACATTGAGGAAAGCATCAAGCTGAGTCACAAGACAAGCCCTCACATGGAATCCTCAAGGCTATTAGGGGGTGAAGAGGAAGACCAAAGAACACATTATGCCGGGAAATGGAAATAGCCATGAGAAAAATGAACAAAAATTGAATGGAACTAGAAAAGAAGGCCGAGGACAGAGTGGGTCGGAGAATGTTGGTCTGCGGCCTATGCTCCATTAGGAGTAACAGGCGTAAGTAAGTAAGTAAGATTAGGTGGTTAGAGGTAAGCGACAGAAATTCCAACGAGACTATAATTTATGGACAAACCAATCGGGTATAAGATAAAGGGTTTCGGATTTTGGTGCGAAATTCATTCATAGCTGATGTCAATTCATGAAGAAAACCCTAAATCTAATTCTTCATTTTAACTGTCAAATGTAAATCATACTCCTAATTCCTCACATTGGTTTATAACTCTCATTTGTTCGTGATTATTAGGTGGGCACTCTCAAGGTCACTTTAACCTCGCTCAAAGGTCGTTCATAAGTTATAATCTGGCTGTAAACCCTGTTCATCATTGTACAGTGAATAGCTTATTTTTGTTTTGTTTGATAGAAGGGAAGGGTTATAGGGAGCCTTTTTTATTTTCAGATGATTTTTGTTGTGAACTAACCTGTGGTGATGTACCACTAAAAATCAATGGATATTAAATAGATGTTTTATCGTTATATGAGACTCTTCAATACTAAGTAATCACGACTTCATTGTAGATCATATCTAAGACCTTTAGGCATCGTGACACGAGATTGATCACTAAACTATTGAGTTAGCTATGAAAAGTACGCGTTTTGAACTTCAATCGATTCGTAATAAGGCATAACGATCATCCTTTGTCACTCATGAAGAATGTTTTATTGCTGACATATCTGAACTTCATTCATATTCACAAAATTTCTGACTTCTTAAAATTCATGTGTCCTAATATTACATCATGATAATCAGGCAGATTCATAAATTTGGTTTTTGGCCACAAAGTTTTACGTAAGGACTAGCGGTATTATTCATCTGCTCAAAGTAAAATAGGTGAGGTTGAATTTGAATTGGGTACCTGATTGTTTAAAACTCGATACCTTGATCATATGAAATATTACTTCATTAAGTTTATAGTTACTTCATCAATTAATAGTTTCAACAGAATGTTCAACAGTTGAACTACACACAAATCTAATAGTCATTAGTTAGAAGTACAATGTTTCATTATAAATCTATGTAAACGTGTATATGATATGCCTGGAAATGTTGGATTGATCATATGATGTTTAGGATAAGAGTGTTAGACGACAATTGTGATGAACTATTTATCTAGTCACATTCACTGCCCACATGTGTTTTTCTGGGTTTGTCTGGATAAACATTATTATAAAAATGTTCTGTGTACTATTATTTGGCTTTTAGTAACAGAACTTCTTGACCAGACATTGTTATCCCTCTCTCTCTCTCTGTTCGTCTACAAAGCGATTTGTTTAAGTGTTAGAGACAGTGATTTGCTGACTTCATTAGTTGGCAAAAGATAATAGTCATATAGGAATTAAGATCATTATTAGCTAATAATATAGTCAGTCTTTATAGATTTATCACTAGTCAGTTGTTGTTGTTGTTGTTGTCATTCTACAGTGAAATTGAATCACATTTTGTTTTGAACACATTACTATCTAATATCAGAAGGGATTTTGCGGATAAGATTAGTAATTTTAATAGTTGAGATCATAAGTCAATTGAAACGAGATCATCACCGTGAAAACTTGGAAGCACTGGATGGCTGTTTCGTCTTATTGCGGATCTCCTCAGCAGTGCGCATCCACGATCCCGTCTCGAGAGATTATTTTTTACTTAATTACAGAAACTAAAGTGAATGTCTGATTAGTTAACTTTACACTTTTAATCATTTTATAAAATGTTTACCTTAAAAATTGAATTTATAAGTCAATCTAAGATAGACTACCATTGAAAACATGGAATCACTGGATGGACAATTCGTCCACAATCTCATATACGGGACTCGAACCAATGACATTCAGTTTAGCTTAGATTAACTCGTGAATTCAACTTTGAATATACGACAAATTCCACAAATTCTCAATATCGATAATTTTAACGAACTATTTCCATTGAAATATTCATTAGTTTAGATAGAAACTGAAGATAGAAATTGAATTATCAATGTTTTTATCACACTGTTCACTAATTAGACAGAGCTTTTTGAATATGAACGTTATGATCTATATGATGTTCTATGAATGGAATAATCCTAATCAAGAGTTCAGTTAGTCATTGAACTAATTACCGTATTAAAACCATATTTTCATAATAGTTTCATGTAAGTTGTAAATGTATACAAACAAATATTATAAGTAAAGATGGATAGTGGTTAGTAGTGAAATTTAGGAATCGTGTTTCGTCACATCTTAAACTCGTCAGCTGAATGTACCTGCATCTCGTACTTGATGTTTTATCAGGGACTCGAACCCAGTACCATTCACTGAAAATACTACCACGTTATCCACTTAACTCGTGAGTTATGATAGCTACATGCTTGTGTAATGAGGTGAAGTTCAAATTTATTCGATATTGTGGCTATCAAAACTCGGTTGCTAAGTGGATAACGTGATGGCGTTTGAAGAGAACGGTACTGGATTGGAGTGCCAGAATGAACATCAACCATGGGATACAGGTGCATTCAGCTGATGAAACGAGCTTTCTGGATTTCATCACTACCCTCTATCCATCTTTGCTTACAATGCTTTCGAATTAAGGCAATACGCATAGGATGCACATATGCTAATAAGAGACTGATCAATTGCAGTGCTAAACATCTATGGGAAAATTTAAGCAACTAGTATTAAGTGAATGTATACAAACAGATATTATGGTTTTACTAAAATTAACAAATCACTATGTGTTGGTTGTTTATGTTTTCGTGGTTAGGGGAGACGAATTATTTACACATTGTAAGTTTGATCCTTATTTGACATTAACATATCATTAGTACGAGTCCAGCGAGGCGGGGTTGTGGATGCACACTGCTGAGTAGTCCCACAATAGGACGAAACGGCCGTCTAATGCTTCCAGGTTTTCCATGGTGGTCTAGCTTCAACTGACTCATAATCTCAAATGTTGAAATTACTACAATCTACACAAAACCCCTTCTGATATTAACATATCAGCCCGTCAATCAATTTAACTAGTGAAATTTTATGTTACTTCGCCATTTAGTTGTACTCTATCTATATGAGGTTATCTAGTAGTATAATGTATTCAATGTGCACTATTTATGAGTCTATATGATCCTACGCAACACTAATTCGACGGTTAACCGCCTTAAGAAAACGACAGGGAACAGTTTACGATGTACATGATTCTTTATACAGTGAAACTAGATATACAGCCAAAATAACCAGTCTACATTACTTACTTACGCCTGTTGCTCCTAATGGAACATTGGTCGCCGACCAGCATTCTCCAACTCACTCTGTCCTGGGTCTTCCTTTCTAATTCCATCCAATTCTTGTCCATTTTTCTCATGTCTATCTCCATTTCCCGGTGTGATGTGTTATTTGGTCTTCCTCTCCTCCTTTGGTCTTGAGGATTCCATGTGAGAGCTTGTCTTGTGAAGTATTCCAGTGCTTTCCTCAATGCGTGTCCTATCCACTTCTAGCACTTCTTCCTGATCTCTCCCTCCGCTGGAATCTGGTTTGTTCTCTCCCATAGTAGGTTATTGCTAACAATGTCTGGCCAACGAATTCGCAGTATTTTGCGTAGACAACTGTTAATAAACGCCTGTATCTTCCGGATGATGGCTTTCGTAGTTCTCCAGGTTTCCGCCCCATACAATAGAACTGTCTTGACATTTGTATTGAAAATCCTGACCTTGGTGTTGGCTGACAGTTGTTTTGAGTTCCAGATGTCTTTCAATTGTAAATATGTTGCTGTTGCTCGGTCGATCCGCGCCCTCGCGTTTGCATCCGATCCATCGTGTTCATCAATGATGCTGCCCAAATATGTAAAGGTTTTTACATGCTAATTAATCCACGATAGATCAAGAATACATTATCAGCCTGATTGACAAAGATATAGTATAACTATCAACAGAATTAGAAAAAAATATATAACAAACTACACACAAATATCGAATCACATTTATTAAATAATCGCTACATACAATCACTTATTTACATAGTTCTATGATTTCTTTTGTAATTCTAAATACTTTTTAGATTCTCATATTTTATTCAGTAAAGATACTTGTTGCCTTGACTACAACCAGAAACTTTGATGTCAATTTTCGTGAACATTCATCACTAGGATGAAAAGAACTTGAATTCATCATCTAATCTATTAACTTCCATATGATTGTAGATATACTTTACTAAGGAATGATTTTAAAGTATCGATAATCTAACAACAATATACCAGACTTTGAACATAGTTCACAACCAATAACGTATCATCATATAAATGAAATACATCATATGCATATAATTTATATGGTCATTTTGCTTTAACATTTCGTGCTAAGATAAAATGAATTAGTAACTTGGTATTTCGACGTATATATATTTACTTACAAGACAAAGTAAACCACCTCCCTTTTTTTATAAAAAAAAAGAAAGGTTTAATTAGGTTGCGTGTTTAACTATAATTGTGAAGGGGGTGTTTTTTGTTTGTTTATTATTCGAATATGATCAAATATCAGATCATATTTTAATTTGGTATGATATTTATTCAAAGAACAGGGTGGATTAGAGAAAGCTAGTCGGTGGTCTTGGCTCCATTGGGAATAACAGACGTAAGTAAGTAAGTGGATAAGTTATTCAAAGGAATATGATACATGTATTTTGTATTAATTGAATGAAGTATCCGTGTTATGTTGTATTTGTTAAGATTTCAGTTAGATACAAAAAATTATCAATATGAGGTTGTGGAGATTTTTTAAGTTTTTAATTGATATTAGATCATTTTTGAGAAGCTGGAAGCATTCGACAACCGATTTTTCATTAGATGAGACTCCTCAGCAGTGTTCAACCACAATCCCACATATACAGGGCTCGAACCTAGGACCGCCGGACTCGAGCGCCAACGCTTGACATATAAACAATTGAGTCAGCATCCAACGGTGTTAACATTTAACTTCAACCAATTCGAAAAATTGCGCCACCGTCCACTATTGTCTTCAGATACGGTTGAACTCCAATGGTCACGGCTTCTCACCAAAACTCCAGGAAATACCTTTTGAATTCAGTCACTAGTGAGAACATGATGATTAATATCAGAATCTGGGCTTGTGGAGATTGTAGTGATTTAACAGTTGAATTCACTTGGTCGACCTAATCTAGACTGAAGGTCCTAGTTCGAATCTCGCGAGGTGGGATCATGGATGCGTACTGCTCAGGAGTCTCATATAAGGAAGAATCAACCGTCCAGTTCTTCCAGGTTTTCAATGGTAGTACAGAGAAGAGTCGTTTGGGTGGCCGAATGAGGTGATAACAGTGACCGCTACTGGAACTTTGTGCAGACTACAACCTGTTTCTGGTTAGCACTAACTATCTGTACAATCATTGTCATGCTGCCTAGTGTCCTCCCTCTGTATCTCGAAATGCTGACATATGTACTTGATGCCTGCTCCTTTTGAAGTACTTATCTGGCCTCTGATCATGCCCTTGATTGAGTTGATCTTATATTTCAATAGTAAACAAATTCATCATTCTAAACGGATCGATGTCAGCGAATCGGTTGCAGCTTCTGTTGCAATTGAATATGAAACCTAGGCAGGCTCATTAATAGCTATTAACTCACTAGATATACAGATAAACATTGTATGTAATTGCATAGCACCATGAAACCGGTGAGTAAAGTCACTTATGGCCTCTCGAAATGTTCCGTATTCACTCTTCGTAATGAGCAGATAGAAGTAGTTGAAAAGTTAGTGTATCTGGGTAGCTGCATAAGCGCTGGTGGTAGCGTGAGTGATGAGATCATTTCACGTATAGTGAAAGCCAGAGCGGCTTATGTCAATCTGGGTCACTTATGGCACCTTCATGATGTTAGCCTAGTTGTAAAGGGTCGGATCTAAAACCCGTCGATGAGATCAGTTTTGATCTATGCTTGAGAAATCAGCCCCCTCATAGTTGAGAGGGCATTCAGTGGTAGCTCATCCATAGTAATACAAAGGTCTGGTGACGTGTGTTCGTGCACAGTGACGATAATTCGATTGATATCACCATCAGGAAACACCACCTTTGGTGGTTTGGTCATGTACAACGAATATCGTCCCAGTGAATTCCACATTGTGGATTTTTTCTTGAAAGCTGGAACCAGTTGAAAAAATCGAAGTGATGATCAATATATGACATAGTGTCATTGTATGAAAGAAAACTGTATAGGAGTGAGATATGTTGGTCCTTCGCAACTTACTGGTCGGGATCTTAGAGATGTTTTGAAACTTGATCAGATATATCTCAGAAAATAAGCCAGTGAAGTTCCTTTCGTAACTTTCCGTTAGTTTTTCATTTTCGTCCGTTTTAAAAAAAAATTATACTTTACCTTTCTACAGTTGAAGAACATATGGAACTCAAAATAACTTTCAACCAATATCAAAGTCACAATCTTCAATACGAACGTCAAGGCAGTTCTACTGTACAGAGCTGAAACTTGGAGTACCAACACAACCATCATCAAGAAGGTACAAGTATTTACAAATAGTTATCCACACAAGATACTCAACATCCATTGGCCGGATACCATCAGCAACAGCTTACTCTGGAAGAGAACAAATCAACCTTCATTTGAATAGGAAATTAAAAAAAATATGATGGAAATAGATAGAACATACATTGAGGAAATTATCAATCTGCCTGACGAGGCAAGCCCTAACTTGGAGTCCTGAATTGGAACGGAAAATAGGAAGGTCAAAGAACACATTACGTCGAGAAATAAAAGCAGATATGGAAAGGATGAATAAGAACTGGAAAGAGCTGAAAAGGATTTTCCAGGATAGTGTTGGATGGAGAATGGTGGTGAGCGGCCTATCCTCCTACACGAAGAGTAACAGATGTAAGTAAGTAAGTAGTAAGTTCATTTCTTTATCTTTTTACAATCACATTTTAAGCGTATAATCCATCTATATTTTGGTGCCCATTTGTAACTATGTTTATTTATTCAAATAAATTAGTAAATATTCATCTCAATCTCAAGTTTTTTTCAGTACAAATGGGAAAGAGTATAGAACAAAAGGGAAAATAGGTTTTTAATTTTTTCAGTCATCATCAATAGATTTCTAGTCATTAAGTAGAAATGTTCGTAATGATTGTTTGATCCAAAATTAGTTTAAAATAACTTTAGTCAGACAAGTTTTAGATAGTAGACTAGATCCGATTGTTATTTTTGCTTGTATTACAATGTATACTCATATACTCTCTCTCCCTCTGGGTCTCTTGAGAAAGATAGAGAGATAGAAAGTAGAGTGTTTTGAGTATCAGACGAGTATATTCTATTTAGAATGTTATAATTCCTGTGAACTAATCTTATTTTGAGAATAAAAAGCTTGTCATAAACCAAACTTTCAGTGATAAAATAAATGATTACACAAACACATACCCACACTCACATACATAATTACCTTAGTTTGCAATCAACACTATTTTGGACAGAATTAAGAAGCAAATAGTTGACTATTTCAAGTCAGTAGGTTGGTGAATAAAAAGCAAATAGTTTAAATTTTTGAATGAGCATCGAATTTAAGTTACATGTACATACAATTGATGAATTTCAATTGGGATGAAACATACGTCTCAGTCTCCACTGTTAACTATATTTTATAGGTATTTGGAGATAATTCTCATGGGATGTACATATTTCTACTAACGGTTAGCAACAACTTACTGTGAGAGAGAAGAAATTAGATTCCAGTAGAGGAATAAATTGGGAAGTCGCGCTGGAATTGTAGAGGACTGTAGTTAGCTCATTCTACTATTGTATCATTTGTCTGATCACTGTAATTTAGATACCTAATCCATTATGTAAATTTCAAAGTGAGTCTGATTGAGCACGTGTCTGCACATCAACTTCAATCTATTCTCTCATTGGTTGTAATACACAGATAATCAATAATTTATCCATACTTGATTAACACTCAAAAATATATATGTGGATTTTTAACACTCACACACATACACATTCTTGCTTCCCTTTTTGTGCTTGCTTCCTGCACGTTTGCGAATTTTACCATTCTTTGATAATAAACTATCTCTGTAACATAGAGGAAAGCGCCCAACTGCATCAAAAGTCAAGCCCTAACCTGAGACCCTTAAGACCCAAGGAAAAGAGGAAGACTAAACAACAAATTACCCTGAAAGATGAAGAGAGACATGATATGAATGAACAACAATTGGATAGAACTAGAAAAGAAGTCCAAAGACAGAGTGAGTTGGAGAATGCTGGTCGGCGGCCTATGCTTCATTGTGGATAACAGATATAAGTAAGTAAAGTAAAGTAAAGTAATAAACAACAGGATAATCGAAAATATTTCAATTTTAATTAAAATATAACTTGATCATGTATATACCTTACAATTTAGTAAGCATACACATATCAGAAGGGGTTTTGTGTGGATATTATAGTAATTTAATAGTTGAGATCATGAGTCAATTGAAACTAGACCACCATCATCAAAAACCTGGAAGTACTGGACAGACGTTTCGTTCTACTTCGGGACTCGTCAGCAGTGCGCATCCACGATCATATACATATATGTTTAATAATAATTCATTGAAAAAAATATTATCTACACATCTAATATATTATGAAATTCTCCCAACAACGGAAATTTGTTTGTTTCATTGTTTGTATTAATTTCCTGAATGAAAATACCATAACATTCATAACTGATTCCTCTTTCATCTGTTATCCAATATATACAAAACAAAACTAGAAACGAATTATTCTCACCCTAGTAACAATTACTTCATTGATATATGAAAAATCGGTATTGAATAATTTTACAGTTATGTAAATCATTGACACACAAAATAATAATAATAATAATAATAATAATAATAATAATAATAACAATAATAAAAGAAATGGAATGTGTCCGCACGCGTACACGAGCGAGCGAGAGAGAGATAAACAGTGGGAGGGAGAGAGAGATAGACACAGAGAGTGAGAGGGAGAGAGATAGAAAGGGTAGAGTGAATAGTGAGTAAAGTGAAAAATGGAAAATAAGATAAATGATCTCTTCTATATGTTCAATGAAGTTAAGTTTATTCAATGTCTATTATTTATTATTAAACTTCTTATAAAAAATTGCGGGGGTGGGGGGTGGGGGATAAAAAATATTACATTAGCCCTGTTATTATTAAAGTCTGTAATACAATTGATTATATAATCAAATATAATTTATATATAATTTAATTTAATTTCTGTCGGAAACAATAATAATGACCGAAATGAAAAGTTGACAATTTACTTTACTGTTCTTTTTTCAAAAGAAATTTAATCTAAACTAATCATGGATACTACTGATGTACCGACTTCTGAATGTTGTATGTTTTGTTTTTTATTAGATGATTGTTTCTACCGATAATCATTTTATGTAAACTATTCAAATCTAGAAACTATGATATATGTTCTTAAATGTAGAAATATCTTGTTGTTAAACTGTTAAAACTATAATGTAATTTAACAGTGTACAACCACTAATTGGTATGCGGGATTCGAACTTAGAACCTTCTATCTTGTGCTTAAATGTTTATTATCTAGATGAATGAATTGATAACTAATGGTGTTAGTATTTAAATTTAATCGATTCAAGAAATTGACTAACTGAATTCCATGTTTTTAGTAGATAACGAACTCATACTCGACAATAGATTAGCCTCATTGGTTACTAAAGGTTAACTTTTTGCGAGTGAGACAGAAGGTGTTAAGTTCGAATTTCATGTACGGGATCGTGGCTGATATATAAACCAAGTATATTTGAAATAAATGATACGCATAGTGGAAGCTGGTATTGGCGTTCTGGACTGAACTGGCAGGATGCTAAGAGGACAAAGGACCAATAAGGACACTAGGCTGCTCATACCGGTCGAATGTCATTGGTTTAGTACAGTACAAGAGTGAATAAATCATATTCCGATTGACATACAAATCAAGTGATAACTAGCCAGGCTTTAAAGTCAGAACAGATGTAACATTTTATGAAATTAGTTTTATTCCCATTGTAAAGTTTTGAAAGTGAGTCTATTCTTTGTATCACAATTTAGTGAGTACATTATTAGAAGGGGTTTTTTGTGTCGATATTATAGTAACTTTTTGCTAGTTGAGATCATGTGTCAATTGAAGCTAGACCATCATGGAAAAGGTAGATGAACCGGAAAACCTGGAAACACTGGACGGCCATTTCGTCCTATTGTGGGACTTCAACTGACTCATGATCTTAACCATTGAAATTACTATAATATCCACAAGACCCATCTGATTAGGGTTATTGAGTGTATTTTACATTCAATGCAACAAGTAAGAACATTCCGTTTTTGGTATTTAGTAACTATACTGTTTGTATTATTATGTATGAACTTTATGTATACCTTTATAGTAACCTTGTCCATCCTTTTTCTATTTTTCTTTATTAAGTAATCATCAATATTATAATTGAGTGTATTTGATTTCATGACGTTTTATTGAGGAGGAGGAGCGGGAGTTGGGGGGGGGATCCAATAAATCTTCATTGTGACCCTTGTTTACGTTGTCACTTTGTGTTATAAGAATGATAGTGGATTCTGTTTCCAAGTATAAACATGAGGACTTTAGATATTTCCATAAGCTCAATTAGAAAAGAAATATAAAATGTTTTATATGTTAAATGTAAATCTTAAATGTAATATGAATACATTTTATGGTGTTCTATTGAAAATCTGATGTTGAATATTCACTCATCAATTTGCAGTTGTATCTTTATTATTAGATTATTAGTGACCTGAGATCTGATTCGAACTATGAATGATTGTTATCTAATTATTGAAATATACATCCCAGGCTACCCTTGTATATTATTATAGACTTAAATCAATGGGTCAAATGATCCGATCAACGTCGGAGGTAGAAAACCATGTTCATCGATAGCGAAACATATAAGTGAAACTGGGCAGAAAATTGACATTAATACAGTTTTTAAAACGTTGTATAGTAATTGTCAAGGAGCGATTCTCAAGTTTATTGAAGCCTTGGTTATTTGTAAATGTACCCTCCTTTATATGTAATCCCTAAATCACTCTATGGCCTAGGATAACGTGAAAATGTCATATTCTTTCTATATGATGTAAAATTGTTTCACTCCCATTTGTTACTTTTTTACTTGAACATTCATTTCATTGATCTTTATTAATTTTCATATAAAAATGACCTAACAAGTATATGTATGATTAGATTGTTCAAAATGTATAGCGAAAATACATCATGAATTTTTCATATCCACTCCATCTTCTCATTGTTCTACAGAAATCTTATGAAAGGGATTAATTGCTTTATAAATTTAAATCGTATAACTGATAGGTCCTGCGTTCGGACCTCGCAGGGGGAGGGCTGGATCGTGGATGCACACTGCTGAGGAGTCCCATACCAGGACGAAACGGTCGACCAGTGCTTCCAGGTTTTCCATGGTTCTGTGGTCTAGCTTCAATGGACTCATGATTTCAACTATTGAATTAAACTAAGTTCAATATAAGAATAAAGTTTTAAATATGTCTATTTCATATAATCGTTGATCGGTAAATGAAGTAAGATAAAAAAAACAAATGACGTACATTGAAGAAGGCGTATAATTCTAACTCGATATCATCGAATGTTAATCAATATAATTGTAGTTAGATTAAAATAAATTATAGACATATGATAAGCAATTTATATGGATACACACATATGTTTGTAGAAAAGATAGTTAGGGTTATATAAGCAAATAAATGACAAGGTAATAATGTGACTCAAAATAATGAATAGATAAATTAGTTTGTCCAAAAGCTAGAATAAGTTATGTAAGCTTAACATAGCAACTAACTTTATATATTACATAATACGTACACACACACAAAGAATAAATTCTTAGGAAGAATTATTCCTATTCTGAAGTGTAATACAGATAAAAGTCATTAACTATTTGATATTAAATAGTAACTAAGTAGAAAAACATGAATGAAATATTTATCTGGAATTGTTGGTAACTAGGACTTAAGAAAACCACAGGACATCTTTGCGTACTTTCTAAGATTTATATGCTTTTCACGAGGGGTAACAGGCGTAAGTAAGTAAGTAAGGGAGGTAGGAAGGAAGGAAGTAGGTAAGCAAGTAAGTAAGTAAGTGAGTGAGTGATTAAGTAAGCAGGTATGTAAGTGAGCGAGTAAGTAAGCAAGTAATTGAGTGCGTGAGTAAGTATGTAAGGGAGGGAGGGAAAGAGGTAGGTAGGAAGGAAGGAAGGAATTAGGTAAGTAAGTATACGATGAACCACATGACTTTCCAAATGATCAACCAGTTAATAATTTCTTTATAAAAGTTAACCTAATAAATGAATTTTCAGTAATGGATCATTTATTTTTGCCTGAAATTCATAACAAACACACTTTCTAAGTAATTATCATGAATTGTGTTGTTTGTTTTGTTTTTCTTCGTTTTGTTTTACATGAAAAAAAACCCCGGAAATTTTGATTTACAATATAAACGAACTAAGTAGTTATTTTTCTTACTTTCAATGTTCGTTATGGAAACAACAATTTACATTAATCGACATTACAATCTCTAAGGGAATTGCACAAAAATTAACAAACTTTCCACACAATAATTAATCACTTCTATACTTCATCATCATCATCATCATCAACAGGATTGTTATGTCGGTAGAACAACTGTATACACATGCAACAGAATAATTATTTTCTTATCCTAACCACTATATATTATCTATCTATTAATGTTTGGTTAGTAACAGAACAAAAACATACTGTTTTTCTACTTTGTATCATTGTAAAACATTGTTCTTTTTTTCAAAAAAAATATTTATTATCCTAATGTATGAAATGTCCCTATAAGGGTGGTGTATATTTATTTGAAGGAATTTCATAGATTGACTTTATGTATACAATTTGATTTGTTTATAGGAATACGTGCTTATCTGGTAACATTTAGATGGCACGAAATAGAATGGATTACTCTCTCCCTCCCTCCCTCTCTCTCTCTTTATATATATATATATATATATATATATATATATATATGCTATCCCTTCTCTGATTTCAGTGTGTGTGTGTGTTTGGTTTTTGAATGTTCCAACATTAGGTTTATTTAATTAAGGGAATTCAACAGAAGGGAATGGCTTTTAGATATTATCCTACATCATATGAATATTGATATTTACATTAGCATCTTAATTTTTTTAATATAAAAATATCCGTTAATTGAATTACCATTACATAATCTTGAGAATTACAATGGTCATAGATGATATCAATAATGTTAAACATAAAAGAAACTTCAATTTATTTGGAATATTATCAGAAGAGGTTTTGTGAAGATTTCAGAAATTTCACTGGTTGAAATCATGAGTCAATTGAAACTAGACCATCAAGGAAAACCTGAAAGCACTGGACGGCAATTTGGTCCTAGTATGGGACTCTTCAGCAGTGCACATCCACGACCTCGCCCCCCGCGAGATTCTAATCCAGGAACTACTGGTTTCGCGCACGAGCACTTGACCACTAGACTATTGAGCCGACATCCAACGGTGTTAATGTCTAACTTCAACCATTTCACGAAGTTGCGTCACCGTATACCATTGTCTTCGGTGAGTTGATATTTCACAACAGACCTGGTTGAACTCCACTGGTAACGGCTTCTCACTAGAACTTCAGGAGTATCTCTTGAAGTCAGTCACCAGTGAGCAGATGATTATTATCAGAAGGGGTTTTGTGGAGATTTTATAAATTTCACTGGTTGAAATTATGAGTCAATTGAATATATCAGAATATTGACATTGTAGTATGTAATACTGATGTTGATAGATATAAGTAGTATATATCATCAATGGAAAATGAAATATTTGATAGCAGAAGGTTAAGAAGATTTAAGAAAAGAAAACGAAAATATTCGATTGTCACTACTAGAGTGTTCTCGTTCACTACAACATTAAGTAGGCATAATGTATAATGGGTCAGTCAAAAGTTTCTGTGACGAAGAGATATATTTTATCCAATCTGAAGATGGTGAGTTACACGTGTAATTAGTCAATTTGTAGTGATATACTTACATTTCCTGCTTATTTTTCATAGAATTCTTGAATCTAATACATACTGATTGATTTCTTATAAAATATATTCTTTAGCTATGGCGTTTGAAGCGAACAGTACTGAATTCGAGTCCCAGAGGGAAAATCAACTCTGATATGCAGGTGAATCAAACTGACG
This sequence comes from Schistosoma margrebowiei, assembly GCA_944470205.2. Taxonomy (NCBI): domain Eukaryota; kingdom Metazoa; phylum Platyhelminthes; class Trematoda; order Strigeidida; family Schistosomatidae; genus Schistosoma; species Schistosoma margrebowiei. Next base: position 43,001,152 of record OX104026.1, on the reverse strand, counting down.
AGTCCCAAATAGAAAGAAACGCGCATCCTGGATTCTACTACTAGCCACTATTCATCTTTGCTTATTGTGTTTGTGAATTAAGGGAATATCAAGACATTCCGCACAGGATGCACATATACCAATAAGAACCTGATCATTCGTAGTCCTAAACATCAATGGGAAGTTATAAGTAAAACAACACCAAATGAATCTATATTGATTAACTTTAGTTTACCATATCGATAATTTCTATTATGTTGTGATAAGAGAATGCACATTAACAACTTGCATTCAAAAACATTTATGTCAAATCTAACACGGGATATAATAAACCCATCATCGGTAAGTTTTATTAACTCAATAAGTAGGAAATGGAATGATTGATGTTTTATGACTTACATCAATCAAGTTTAATTAGTACTGAAGAATGAACCAAAATATTTAGTATTCTCAAACAGATTATAAATGGTTATCTGGATAAATGATCCTTTTTTACTGTGAACGTAGAACTAGGCACATATTTGCATCAGTCCGAGTTGCCAGACCTCATTAACACAACAACATGAACACCAAATTCATAGAAGCAGTCACTACAATGATGGTGATATATAAAAGAAAGTTTGCATATACAGATATAGTACAGGAAGAAAGAATTAGTTCGTAGAAAGAAAGAAATGAAGCGATTTTAATCTCAAAGTTTAAGGGAAGATAGAAAGTAAATACACCGACGACATTGTGATCGATTCTGAGCCATGTCACACAGAGTCTACAACCATTGGTTACGATAATCAAACGGACCCCAACCAAGTAGTCTACATCTACCAACATGGCTCAGACTAGGAGTTACTGTTTTCAAGCACTGATGACACGTTTCGTTTTGGCAACCCCTAACTATCTTCTAACCATCCCCATCAGTATTGCGCGTTGTGGTAATCGGTGTTCAGGCATACGTAACACATGACCCGATCATCTCAGTCGATGAAGATTCACAACCTCATCAACTGATTTACCATCATTCTCTGTTACCCTGCATCTAACCTCACTGTTACTTACCCCTCGGTGGTCCCAGAAGATGCGAGCAGTATTTCTAAGATATATGTGTTCAAATACTAGTAGCTTACGAATATCTTTTACTTTTAATGGCCACGTTTCGCAGTTGTAAACACCAGGACTTAACAATTCACAAAAGACTTAATTCACTTGTTTTTATTTATTATGGGATGATTTTGTGTAGCTTGAATATTTCTAGACATAGATCAGTGTTACATAAGAAGGCCCATCAATACAGAAGATATCACAATTAAGATAATTCTGTATAAAGTAATTGGGAATCTTTTCCTTTATTCGAACTATATCACTTTGAAGAGTGTTGATTATTCCATAGAATCCTTTAATCCTATATAAGTCTAAGATTTATTACAGATTTACTGTAGCATATCGGTTAGATAAAATTTCAATGTCAATTCATGATGTTTCTTTGAATTTATTATTAAATAATAAATCGTTTGATCATAGTGTGATGTATGTTACTTATGTCGACATACGTAGTAGTATATAACGTTAATCAGTAATAGAATGTTTGACAGAAGAAGGTTGAGAAGAAATAATCAAATTTGAGATAATTAATGAATGTTTTGCAAATGAAGTGTTCGAGTATAGCTTTTCTATTTTATCATGTAACTCTATAATTTTGTGCTAAAACTGACTGATTATCCTCACCTGTGTTCTCCGTCATAACAATATTACTATATATATGTAAATACATACATTAGTTCATATTAAAACGGATCTAGAAACTATAAATGAGTGAGAATCGGAAAGACAGTAATCGGTTGATGTTAGACGTGGCATATCAACTCACTGGTTTAGTGGTTAATCGTTAGGTCCTGAGTTCGACTACCGAAAGCAGGATTATGGATGCGCATTGCTGGAGTATGATTTTTGTATTTTATCAAATAACTCTATAATTTTGTGCTTAAAGTAATCCATTGACCTCATCAATGTTCTCCTTCACTATACTATAATCCATTTTCTTTATTTAATGTAGATTTCGAGACTGTTTTCTTTTCCTTTTTTTCTTTGAGTAAATTACGTCACATGAATAATCCAAAGTCATTTCGTTTGTTTAGGGTTTTATTGTTCTCTTTCACTTAATCATTATCTACTTTAATTCTTTTGTTTATGTCTATTTGATTGTTTATAAATGATAGATTACCATCATTCATATGTATAAAATTGTATTAAATCCGATAATCCTATCTCAGATATATTTCATTCATAATAAGTGTATATTACTGAAAAACACCTACTTTCATAATAAGTAACATAATGTAATAGAGATTTATATTCATTTTGATGGAGTTTTGTTCTCTGAGCTGGATGGTTCGGTCGTGGAGTTTTCATCGTTCTTCTGAACGACCTCATCAGCTCCACGGCCAAACCATTCAACTCAGAGAACAAAACTTCATCAAAATCATTCATCTGAGCTACAAATCTTCTCCACCATCTCAAAAATTTATATTCATCATAGTAACAATTATTGTTAATCATAACAATTCGATATGTAGAATGTTTGTAGCTCTATATCTGACTTTATCCATCCATCCATCCATCTATCTATCATATGGATGATTACTATCGAAATATACTATGCTGTCAAACATCATCTATAATTAACGATTTAAATAGTATGGATGAATAACAAGAATCAATAAGTTAAATATGAAAATGAATGTTGAATTTGTATATTTTGTATAGAATTGTGTATCTAGACAGAAATTTAAGAAAATGAAGTAGGGCAAAGATGGCGAATAAGCCAACTTGTCTTAATCAAGAATGAATTAAGGTTTACGGTCAGATAAAAATAGGTTACAGTTACATAATGAATAGGGTAAGTAATTAACACATATACAATCATATAAAAAGACATTCAGGGTTAATAAGTGAAAAAGTGACAAGGTAGAAATATAGATTGAGAAAAATGAGTAAAATTGGCCTATCCAGAGGTAAGAATAACCTATGTGGGCTTGATATCGTACAAGCCACTACAGAATTACTTACTTACTTACACCTGTTACTCCCAGTGGAGCATAGGCAACCGACCAGCATTCTACAACCCACTCTGTTTTCGGCCTTCCTTCCTAGTTCTATCCAATTTATATATTTAAGTAGTATGTATCATCAATCGAAAGTGAAATGTCTGGAGGCAGGAGATTAAGAAGATCAAATAAAAGAGAATGAGGACAGAGAACGATTAGTACAGAAACGAAGGAACAGTGAAATCTTAGACGATTGATTGACATTTTGCAAATGAATTATTATTTACTGTATGGTTCTCAGATGTTACTAAGAGATTCTGTACTGAACTGATACGAATTAATGCAGAGAAGAAATCATAGAATGATATCCAATGAAATTCAAAGTTAACTGGTATGATATAAGTGCCATTGGAGATCAAACTTCTCCCATAAAATAGTCGTTTGATCTTTTATGCAAGATGTATTTACAATAAGTAGACATAAATTCAAATACGATGGAATCAAGATTTCACAAAGCTAACAAGAAGGATAGAATATTAGTTGATGTTAGACACTATCACCATTGGATGCGGGCTTAGTGGTCTAGTAGATTAAGCGTTCGCGCGCGAGACCAAAGGTCCTGGGTTCGAATCCCACGAGAGGGATCGTGGATGCGCACTGCTGAGGAGTCTCACAATAGAAAGAAACGGCCGTCTAGTGCTTCCAGGTTTTCAAAGGTGGTCTAACATTAATCGATTCATGATCTCAATCAAAAATGAGATCCATTCATTGAATTGCATGAGTGTATGTTTGTTTGTTTATTCCTTTTTTTAAAAATCAAAATCTATGCTTCATAATTAGTAAACATTTACTAGTCTTAATGAAAAGTATCATTCAATTAAGTCTTTTTACGAATTTTAATTCAACAAAATAACAATCATGGTAGAATAAATATGGATTGTCGTCATTTGATGGTTTCATATTCACTATTTAGAAGGATTAATGTTCACTGAAGTGTAACATTAAGGTAAGAGATAATAATTGAAGACATTAGATATTGTTGACAGAATCAATTTCAATAATAAGCATTACCAATAATAATGGTAGTAGTATCTATGCAACAACAGATTGAAGGTCATTTCAAGATTAAATTCAAAAAACAAAAACAAAACAACGTAAGGTGTGTGTGTGTGTATGACAGTAAATGAAAGAAGTCTGGAAATAGAATAGATCGTGTGATATATGTGACAGAATTTGTGACGAGTTTACATCAGTTTCAGAAATGAATGATCTAAAGTATTGAGGTAAACACAATTTGTTTTATTTGTTTCTGAATTGTTTCATCCACCCCTCTGTTTGTGAATTCCATCTCCGTATACCTCCCCCCATATATATATTGAAGGTATTAGGCACAGTTTTATATAACATCATTAGTATGAACTGCCAGAAATTATCACGATAGAAAGAGAGCCTGTATAATACTATATGATTCGGAACAGCTTTCTGTTTCATGTTAGTCTATGATGTATTGAGATTTCTTTTATATCCTGGCGAAGATTAAATTACGAGTAACCTCTGAGAACTATTAATAGACTAATATTATCTATATATATTCTTATTATATAATTCTTCAGTAATTAGATTGTGTATAATTGTATTTCCCTTACTGTAAGCTTCATTTTGACCTATAAATTATTATTATACGATTTACTGTTCTTAAGTTATGTTCAGTTTATTGATCACAGTATCCCACATTCACAGCCACATTTTTGGCTTGATCTTGTCTAAATGTTATTTCCTATTTTATGGTGTGTGATGTGGTCTGTTTGGCTGTATATTTAAAATAAATGATACGCATAGTGGAAGCTGGTATTGACGTTCTGGACTGAACTGGCAGGATGCTAGGAGGACAAAGGACCAATAAGGACACTAGGCTGCTCATACCGGTTGAATATCATTGGTTTAGTACAGCGCAAGAGTGAACAAATCGTATTTCGATTGGCGAATAAATTACATGTTAACTAGCCGAACTTAAATTCACAAATTGGTGATGGGGATGGGATTCGAACCTACGCGGGAAAACCCTAATGGATTAGCAAATTTGAATATCTCTGACAAGGCAACTTATGTAATGTTGAAACAAGTAACTTCAGATTTTATTTTTAATGCTTTATCATTCTATAGATAAGTGTATTATCATAATTAAGATACTGAATCTTGACTGAGGATATTGATAGAGGCATGAATAGCATGGATTTATATACTATTGGAAATGTTATCTCTTTGAAGTCAACCACTATTTTTCGGCGAAAAGTGCTTAAACGAACAAATTTATCTTTAAGGATTCCGAAGATTATCTTTGATCACTTATGTCCAGAACGTAAACGTAGTCGACAGATTCCGATCACCACTCAGAACTAGCTAATATCACAGTGATTATTTTACATGATTCATTAATTTAAATTTGATCCGGTTAATATAGTTATAATGTATACCTCTTAAACAAGTGAAGTTTAAATTGTTAAATAATACGAAAGTAATAACAAAGAGAGTCCTAGGTTAGATACTGAGTGAGGTAATACGTAAAAAGTTCTATTCTAGTACCAAACAGGTACTTGGTGCTTCAAGGTTCTCAATGGTAACCTAATTGCGATCAATTTATGATGGATACAACCTATAAAATAAGATAGTTTGCAATATAAACTAACTTTATCTGAGAGATGGTACCAGGCAGAAGTTTGGATCCATTTTAAAAGGATTTGGTCCTAAAGTTCATATGCTCTGAATTGAGAATTTCTTTATTAGTATCAGAAGGGGTTTTGTGGAGATTATAATAATATTCATAGTTGAGATCATAAGTCAGTTGAAGTTGAACCACCATGGGAAACCTCGAAGAACTGAAACTCCTCAGCAGTGTGTATACGCGATCCGGGAATTCGAACTCAGGATCTATCAGTCTCGCGCGCGAACGCTTAACATCTTGACCACTAAGCTGAACGAAACGGCCGTACAGTACTTCTAGGTGTTCCATGATGGTTGTCTAGCTTCAATTAATTCATGATCTCAACTATTGAAATTACTATAATATCCACACAAAACCCCTTCTGATATGAATCAACATATGTTCACTAGTGACTGAATTCAAGAGGTATTTCCTAAAGTTCTATTAGGAGGCAGTGACAAGTGGAGTTCAACCAGGTCTGTAGTGAGATAGTAACTCACTGAAAACAATGATGAATCTGTGTCTCAATTTCGTGAATTAGTTGGAGTTATGTGTGAACATCGTTGGATACCAGCCGGCTCATTGGTGTAGAGGTTGAATGTTGGCACGTGAGACCGATAGGTCCTGGTTTCGAATCTCGCTAGGTGGGATCGTGGATGCACACTGCTGAGCAATCCGATAATATGATGAAACAGCCGTCCACTGCTACCAGGTTCTCTACGGTAGTGGTTTTTTTGCTTCAATTGTCTCGTGATCTCAATCATTAAAAAGAAACTTTTTTATTCTCATACTAAGACAAAAATATTGCATAGTATTTCATAATGTTCAATCAAAGTCTATCCAGGTCTACTGAATAATGACCAATCAATTACAGTTGTCATACTTCCCCTCCCCCCTTTCTTTAAAATGTTACCTTTTACAATGATCTTTAGTCAGTACAATTTAAAAAAATGTTTATTGAAATGTGACAATCCTTTCTAATGTTTTTTTTCTGTTTTTTTTTGGTCGCGTCATCAACTATCTGCCATGACACTTGTAAACATCATGTTACCTGAATATGAATTGTCAAGTTTGTTTTTCAATGTTGGATACCTTTTCTTTTTTTGTTCTAATGTTGAAGGTTACATGTCAGTGACAACTATACAAATGTACTGTAATATAAAAGTAACTGTTAAAAATACAGTATTATGGTGATGTCAAGTCTAGTTAGATTATTCAGGCTTGTATTAATCCTTTATTGAATGGTTATTTAAGTATATGATAGTATATGAAAGTTAGTAAACTTAATCAATTAATTTGTAACGAAGAATTGTGATAAAAGCCAAGCTTGGTAATAATGTATAAAGACTGATTGATTGATTATTAAACAAGAAAGAAAGATTAGTTCAGCGAAGAGTTCCCTTTTCGGCGAATTCATTTTCAAAGCCGTACAATCGCAAATATATATACTTATTTTTACAGGATGATAATAATACTGATAATAAACTTATGTTATACATGGTGACAGTGAGGTTAAATAAACAAAGGTATTAGAAAAAAATTTTTTAAACAAGGAAAGTTTGATAGTTAATAGCTTAGATATTCATCGGGTAAGGATTGCTCAGCATGATAAAATAACATAAAATGTTGAAACAGAGATGAAATGTAATCGGAGTGATCGTGGAAATGAAAACAAACCGGTTGGGGGTAGAAGATTTGAAGGGAAGATGGAAGGTGAAGCAGGTGGTTGTAAAAGAACAATAGTATGAAGAAAGAGAAATTTTTTTAATACATTAAGACCATGGAGGCAGCGGTTCAATAAGAAGTTCTATAATCGAACACCTTGTGAACACAGGTCACTCAATCAAGACAGACTCTGCGTTCAAAGTCATCTACAAGGTAAGTAGAAGCCTTCCAAGACAATTAGACTGCATCTTCTTTGCATTGCCGAGGCAATAGCCATACATTTTGAAAAACCAGAATTATGTGTACAAAAGAGACTGGTACAACCTCTTCTTTTACCATGGTCTTAATGTATTAAAATATTTTCTCTTTCTTCATACTATTGTTCTTTTACAGCCACCTGCTTCACCTTCCATCTTCCTTTCAAATCTTCTACCCCCAACCGGTTTGTTTTTATTTCCACGATCATTCCGATTACATTTCATCTCTGTCTCAACATTTTATGTTATTTTATCATGCTGAGCTACCCTTACTCGATGAATATCTAAGCCATTAACTATCAAACTTTCCTTGTTTTAAAATTTTTTTCTAATACCTTTGTTTATTTAACATCACTGTCACCATGTATAACATAAGTTTATTATCAGTATTATTATCACCCTTTAAAAATAAGTAAAAATATTTGCGATTGCACAGCTTTGGAAATGAATTCGCCGAAAAGGGAACTCTTCGCTGAACTAATCTTTCTTTCTTATTCAATGTCATAATGGGTGTATTCTGTTGATTATTAAACTGCAAAATAAAAGTCAATCGGTCGGCTACAGCGTAGGACCACGCACATATGTGAATCGGTTCAAGCTGATAAACGTCATTAGCATAACAAGATGAACACTCCGACCGTTGTTGCTACATTGAAGTGGTAGTCGGACTTGTCTATCGTGATGAAACAATCGAGCTATATTGGCTGAAATAATCGTTCCTCAAGGTCGTACCATGCCAGGCAGGTCGATTGAAAAACAGTGAGACTAAAAGCAGCAAACCTAAAGTCCATAGGCAAAGACGTACTGCTGACTATACAGAGGTGTGAAGGTAGTAATGTGTTTCTTTCAGACAAACAGAATAACAGCGATGCTGTCTTCCCTACGGATATCAGTCTCCATAAGTAAGGTCTCAACAAGTACGGAGATAACACGAAAATTACACACAAATAGGTCGTGTGTGACCAACCTCACGCTCTCAGATCACTAAGATCACCTTCAATCCAATTTGTTACCAGGTACCTCCAGAAGAACCCTTCCATGGTGTGGGTAACCGGGAAGTGATAACCACCTTCATACTTCTAAAATCACAGAGCAAAATAAAAGTATTCTATAAGCATCTATACTTTAAACAACCCTATGTCACAAGGCAAACCTTCACATGGAACCCTCAAGACCGAAAGAGAAGAGGAAGACTAAAGAAGACATTAAGCCAAGAAATAGAGATAGACGAAAGAAGAATGAATAACAATTGGATAGAACTAGAAAGGAAGGTACAGGACAGACTGGGTTGGATAATGCCGGTCGGTGGCCTATACCTCATTAAGAGTAACAGGCATAAGCACGAAAGTAATACTTTAAACAATCTTTAATTAATTGTAAGTGATATTTATCATGAAACTATTCCAGTTGAGATACTGTTGAAAAAATGTGATCACTGGAGAACTGTTCTATCTGACTAAAAAAACTCTTCTACAGCATTCACACATAATCCCATTAGAAATCCGATCTCAAACTGTTCGATCTCATAGCATACATTAAACCGTTACAAAAATTGACTTGATGTTCAATCTTACACATTGCTTGCTTCAATCATCTGGTATTTTAAACAGTGAGAAATGTAACTCATAAAAACTTTAATCTTCAACCTCTTTACAAATAATTGATATATTCTCTTCTTAATTAACTCATTTTTCAGGTAGTCTGGTATGTACCACACTCTATGTGTGAAGGCTAAACATACTAACCGGTTTCCCAAACCAAGTATTGTAGGGTGGGGTCTGAAACTTAGGCTTAGTAACTAAAATAAAATAAGTCTTTGCATGGTATCAAAATGTTGAGAGCGATTATATTGATGATGATGATGATTATCATTATTATAGTCTATAGAAATGATACTCCATAAGAAATCAATATTGAACACAATTTATGGATCATTGGGTAGCGATCAATGTCATGTGTGTCATTTCTTCTTAGGGCAGATCGAATTCTATTGACCAAGTTCTAATGTGGCCAATAGTCTAGATGACTCGACATTGCGTGCACTATATTGAGATAAGATGGTGGTTAGAGATAATTGACAGGAGACCTTGGACCTAGGTTTCCTGCTATTTGTCACTCGTCAACCAGGTGTACCTATAATTTCGAGAGAACTGATGCTCTACCCAGTGATCGATCAATTGTAAATATATCTCAGTCCTACAAGAGATCAGTCACTACCAAGATAAATCAGTTGTAACATCTCTCATTGTGAAGCTGAGTGATACGGGATCGAATCCATCATGGAACATTAGATAAACCTTGCTGAAAAGTGCTAGATAGTATGAAACCTAAGTCCAAGGTTTCCTGTCGATTACTTATAACCATCATCTTATTATATCACAAATAGGATATCAATGATACAGTGAAATTGGAAAAAAAGGAAGAATAGGGACAGAACAATATTCCTTATATATTTTGAAAACAAACAAATAAAAACAAAATAATGTAACAAATTCTTTTTTATTCAAATACTCTATTAAAAGAATGATAACTATTGACTATTTATAAATAACCGTTGCCATAGTGACAAGGAGAGAAATATTTTCTGGAATTTATTTTATGGAATAATTAGTAATTGCTTTAAATAAATTGTGGAACTCAATGATTATCACTTTTGATTAGATTTATTGTCTAACGGCTGTCCAGTACTTCTAGGTGTTCCATGATGGTTGTCTAGCTTCAATTAACTCATGATCTCAACTATTGAAATTACTATAATATCCACACAAAACACTTTCTGATATGAGTCAACATATGTTCACTAGTGACTGACATCAAGAGGTATTTCCTGGAGTTCTAGTGATTAGTGGAGTCCAACCAGGTCTGTAGTGAGATAGTAACTCACTGAAGACAATGGTGGATGTTTGTCTCAATTTCGTGAATTAGTTGGTGTTATGTGTTAATATCGTTGGATACCAGCCGGCTCATTGGTGTAGAGGTTGAATGTTCACACGCGAGAGCGATAGGGTTTGGGTTCGAATCTCGCTTGGTGGGATCGTGGATGAACACTGCTGAGGAGTCCCATACTAGAACGAAACGGCCATCCAGCGCTTCCAGGTTTTTCATGATTGATTCATGAATTCAACTATTAAATATGTCTAATTCTTTCAATTCATGACTAAATCAAATGACTAACATCGATTATTCGTAATGTACAATACTTATCTTAAATGGTTGCACAGTCCGTCTGAAATATTCTCATTATTTTTTAGCAAAGCATAACGATATTGATGGCAGAACTAATTTCCTACCAATCATAGGTGAGAAAATTAAAACTATTCCATTTAAAACAAAAGAATTACTATTCCATAATTGAATGACTATCTTCAAACATTTAATAACACCACTTCTTTATAATGTAAACATTGATGGTATCTATGACTACATCAATAAAAGCTATAGATTAAAATAGCAGACTTTCAATCATTCGATGAATGGTCTGAACCACTTGTAGAACTTTTGTTTTATCTTCTTAATAGTGAAAATTCACTTTTACATACAAAATCACTTGTCAATTTCGGTTATAAAGACAATAGATTACCGACATTACTTAATTTCTACATTTCTATGAAAAGAGATATTAATAGTCGTTTACATACTACTGTTATGTTATATAGTAGAAAATAGACAAATTGTAATGAACGAGAACATAAGTGGAGATAGTCGAATGTATTTGAATACACAAAATTACAGGACATCTTAGTAACATTTGAGAACCATACAGTAAATAATACTTCATTTGCAAAATTTCAATCAATTGCCTAACACTTCCTTCTCACGTCAATCATTCACTGTTCTTGTCCTCTTCTCTATGATCTTAAACTTCTGTTGCCACGTATTTCACTTTCGAATGATGATATATAGTACTTATATCTATCAATATCAGTAATACACACTACAATGCCAATATTTATTATCTCTAATACAAGGTGTATCAATTGAACGTACATAACTATTTAAGGTTGATATCTAATAAATTGAAAGTCAAATTACTTCACTAATCTAAACAATTCAATTGAATAGTTTATTTTAACAACGAACATCAATCAACTAGTTAACTATGTTGATTAAGATAATTAGTAGTTTCTTCAGTTTAATGTTAATTAATTTGAATATCAAGTTCTAAAAAATCTACCTTAATTAGCTAGATTACGGTTACGCAACATAGCCGAAGTCATGTGGATCAACTCCAGTAAACCGAACTTATATATCCAGTCTCTATGTTTACCTTGGCTTACGACTAGATCACCGGTTAGCTAAACTGAATATTATAAACCTCTCACTACCTTCTCATATTTTTTTGTTTATAACTATGTTAATCTTCACATTCATCTTCTCCAAATTCACATGATACCTTTTTTATCATAATTACAGTGATAAAACCCTTCTTATTATATATTATATGCACACAACGATATTCTTATTCCCCTATTATGCATTTTATTCACACGATTTCGTCACATTACTCTTATACTGATTGAGACTTGAAACGTTACTCTGAATCATTTCTGACATTTATTCAATGACCTTTTTAACTTACAAATAGCACAGTTTTGGGGGCATTTATGTCGTAACAGATGCAAATGTTCACTATTTTTTTTTTAACAAATAACAATGTCAAATTCATTAATGGATGCCTTATTTGGGCCTTTGTAAAAATATCACAAGAATTATGGATTTATATCAGAAGGGGTTATTATGGATATTATAGTAATTTTAATAGTTGAGATCATGAGTCAATTGAAGCTACACCACCACCATAGAGAACTTGAAAGCACTGGAGACACTGAATGCGTACTTCTGAGGAGTCCCACAATAGGATGAAATGGCCATCCACGATCTGAACTATTAAAATTATGAATTTATATCTTTGGCACCTGATGATGAAGTTATTGGAAATAATTGTTCAGTCAAAAAATATTCTTCATTTTTGAATATTCTATGAAGATTTCAATAACACAATTATTTCTAATAGAATGTCAGTTACTTAGGGAAATCATTTTACTTGCCATCATTTACTATTATTTCATATACTTCAGTATTAGTTCATTAAGTCTAATGGATCCTTATTCATGTTGATTTGTACATTTCACAAACCAGCTTAACAATTTGAATGTTAACTATGTGCGTACATCAAAGTGTTTACAATTCAATCATTTAATCGATCATCATCATGTTAACACATATCATCATCTATGCTTATAATGCTTGTAATTCAAGACAATATGGAGGTAGTACGTACAGTATGCACATATGCCAATAAGAGACTGATTAATTACAGTTCTAAACATCAATTGGAAGATTCAAACAAATAATGCCAAGTGAATTTAAGCTTCATCCCATTGCACAAGCAAGTGGCTATCAGGACTCGGTATCTAAGTAGATAACGCCGATGGCGTTTGTAGTGAACGGTACTGGGTTTGAGTCCTGGAGTGAACATCAAAAATACAATGTAGATACATCCAACTTCCAATGCATGTGAATTAAGGCTATACCGAGGCAATCCTCACAGGATGCATATATGCCAATATGAAACTGATAAATTACAGTCTTAAACAACAATGGGAAGATTCAAGCAAAACAACACCAAGTGAATTTAAACTGAGAAATAGTTTAATAAAAGTTTTATTTAGTTTATCCAAACTAATATAATGATTTTAGATGACTTAGTGAAAAGTATTAATTTCAAGCGACCTACCTACCCTATTCTATCCTATTGTATACAACAAACACCCCCAAATGTCTTGGTATGGCCGAGAGTGGGGAGGGCCCTCATTCCCTCTCGAAATGCTCTCACACGGCCGTCTAGTGCTTCCAGGTTTTCCATGGTGGTCTAGCTTCAACTGACTCATCATCCTGACCATTGAAACTACCATAATATCCACAAAACTCATCTCATATTATATCATACATAATATAATACTATGATCTAAATAACATATACATATATATTTTAATTCTTATATAATTCAGTTATAAATGTTGAAACACTATATTTATTTATTAAAACACATAAACATTCGTAGAAGAAGTAAGAAATAGATATGCGCTACATAAATCATTCGATTTGTGTGAGGGCTGGGATACTGCTCCGGTGCCAAGACCGAAGCAGGTGATTTTCTTAGGGGGCCACACCTAAAGGTCTGATCCATAAGGTAGTGGAGCAACGTCAAGAGATGAAGTCCCATGGCAGCCGGTGACCAACAATTGGTTCATACACCATTTGGTCCTCCAGGATACTGGAGGCCATGTGCACCATTGGTTTGGAATCAGGGTTTTCCAACTCTCCTAGATGAACTCTCCGTGTCTATCGGCCCGGTTGAAGCGCCTTACATTCGCTTTTCGTTCTCTCAGTTTCGTAAACAACAGTTATGCCGCGAGAATGTAGTGAGTAGAACTTCTCTGGCAGAGGCTGTATACGCGTGGCCGTGTGAGAGCATTTCGAGAGGGAATGAGGGCCCTCCCCACTCTCGGCCATAGCAAAGCATTTGGGATTACACTCAGACAACAAGTCCTAAATAGAATGAAATTTACATCATTGATTCCACTATCAATCAATTTCTCATTGTGTTTGAAGAAAATCAACTTGTTCTTGTATATTTATTATGTTTATGAATAGTGGGCAGTAGTTAAATCCGTAAAGTCGTTTACATTCTTCTAGAGATTTATCATATAGCAATGGTATATGATTCTTAGTATTGTCATCATTAATGATATTCAAAACATTATCAATGTTAAATATATAGTACTTATGTAACTTTCAGTAATATATGATGGCACTTTATTAAAGAGATCATAAGCTAACAGGTGTTAACCAAATACACAAGTAAATTTGATCAATAACTACATGTAAACATGAACCCATTAAACGTAACAAACCATTTGTTTCATACACATAGTGTTCAGTTGAAAAGTGGAAAAATAACATTTCCACTAGTATATCATGATGACTTGTATGATTTCATTGGGAAAATATTGTGGAATAGTGTTATAACTTGTGGTTTTGTGCGGTAATAATATATAAAATAGTGATACCACTAATGAAAGAGCAGTGAATTATCGATCGGACTAATGATGTGTAAACCTATACGAGCAGTTTATAGTTCTTTTCGGTCCTTCTCCCTGACTAACCCTGTCTGTTAATGTCCAAAACACCAATCTCAGCCTCCGAGATATCAATCATATATTTCAAATATACTGGATTCATATACAAACCAAACAGACCACATTGCACCATAAAATAGAAAACAACATTTGTACAAGATTTAGCCAAAAGTAGCTATGATTGTGAAAGATGGTAATTAATAGACTTTGCATAAATCAAGAATGGTAAATCGTATAATAGTAGTTCATAAGTCAAAATAAAGGTTATAATAAGAGGAATATGAATATGTATAGCTAAGTTACTTAACAATTATTCAATAAGAATGTAAGTATAGTATTAGTCCATAAATGGATCCTTACAGTTATCATTCAATATTCTCGTCGGGATATAGCAATATAGGTTAACATAGAACTTCATAAGTATAGATTATATGTAATACCCAACAACAATTACGATATAAGATTGAACATATCACATTCTAATCTTCCAAATGATTAGAAATAAATGAGTTAATGAGTCAGATATCATTGATTTGGATATTTATTATAATGGAGAGATTATTGAAGACATTAGAAGTTTCGAAGCTATTTCACAGTCAATTATTATTCATATTTTGATTGCATAATTATTAGATAATTGGATTATTATATTCCAATATTCCTTAAATTATAAGCTTCCATTGAACTTACTAACTATTGTTACATCTTTTAGTATGTTTGAATTATTGCTAACTAATTATGTAACATTTGCTTCATTCTCTGAAATCTATAACATGATTGTGTGTATAGGATGATTATGATCAGGATGATTCTTTTTGTACAGATTATAGTAATTTTAATAGTTGGATGAAAACCTGAAAGCATTGGACGGATGTTTTGTCCTCGTATGAAACGCTTACGTAATGCGCGCCCACGATCATGTACGTGGGATTCGAACCAAAAACCATTAAATTCCGGTTTAGTGCTTTAGAACTTAAGCATTCGTGTGCGAAACCAAAGGTCTAGGGTTTGAATCTTGCATGCGGAATCGTGGATGTGCACTGTTCAGAAGTCCTATTTTAGGACGAAACGACCGTCTAGTGCTTTCAGGTTTTTCCATGGTAGTCTAGCTTCAATTAACTCATAATCAATCATCAATAAATGATGCAAAAAAATCTACACATTCATCAAACCAAAATGAAAGTGAAGAAAATCTTAAAAATTGTAATATAGAATTTGAATATATACATAAACATATATAACTCAGTAGGATGCATCGAACAAATGAAATTCCAAGTCAATGGAAATACCATATACGACAGTGTAGTTAGTGATTTGGTCAAAAAAATAACAAATTTAAAGAATAAACACATCGACTTTGACACTATTTTTGTTTATATCCCCCTACATGTCAACTAATTTACTTTTAAATGTATAGAAATATATGTACCTTAAAATCAATGGTATTCCATTGAATTCAAACTTAATATTCTTATTAACAAATAGGTCTTTTGTTTATTATTTAGATTGAATTGATTACTTAAATTGATTGATTGCTAAGGTTTTATAAATCAGATATTTTTCTTGTCCTTATTGATGAATAGTTGTTGCAGATAAAGATATTGATTGGGCGTTCGTAAGCGAAACTAATACGTTCTGGGTTTGAATCCCACGAGCGGGATCTTGAATATGCACTGCTGACGAGTTTCACAATAGGATGAAACGACTGTCCAGTGCTTCCAGGTTTTTAATAGTTGTCTAAAATCAACCGGTTCAAGATCTCAGTCAATAAGTTAATAATCTCCACAACCAAATACTGACAATCTATTATTGTGTGTATTATATTTTGTTATTAGGTGGCACACAAAAAAATTCGTTTCGGTTTAAAGGCTTTGGTTATAATATGATGATTAATCAAAGTAAATATTTCACTCTTACAAGAGGACCGAAAATACCATAGATTTTGAAGCTGAATGACGTAGGTTCAGATTTCACAAGGAGTGTCAGTTCCATCAAAATTTTGGTATGCCTTGTTGATGAGTTTTGACTATCACTAAACTAGGGTTAAGTGTTTTCATATGATATACTTCAGCTAATAAACATCACAAATAACACTAAATATACACGAGTGATAATCATTTTTGAGACCCTGGTCAGTCAGTCAGCTACATCGTAGGACTAGGCACTTATTTGCATCGGCGAAAAATACCAGACCTGATTAGCACAACAAAATGAACACCGAATTCATAGAAATAGTTAATTCAGTGGTGGTAATATATAAATGATAGATTGCATATAAGGATATAATACAGGAATAAAGAATTATTTGGTAGACAGAACGATATCAAGCGATTTTAATCTCAAAGTTTAAGGGAAGACAAAAAGTGTATACACCACCTACGCCGTTGTAATCGATTCTGAGCCATTTCACCCAGAGTCTCCAACCATTAGTTACAATAGTCCAATGGTTGGACCATACCACGTTGAACGCATTGATTCTCGTTCGATCACCGAGACCCCGGTGAAACTCATCGTTCCTTGCTGACTAAAATTTGTGTGTATTTTGAACACCAGTGTACAAACTACTGAAAGTGTTCTACTCGATAAGACTGATTCGAGACTTCAATTAGACTTTAACATTATAGATGTAGATTCACGTTAAGCATCGATAAAACATAAATAAAATAATAATGTCACCCAAGGCTCTCTGTTATTTACTGTATTATTGGGTGAATGAATAAAAGAACATCAAACACAACCATAATTTTTTAATAGTTGAACTCATGAAAATATTAAAGTTAGGCCGTCATTGAAAACCTGGAAGCACTGGACAACCGTTTCGTCCTAGTATGGGACTCCTCAGCAGTCAGCATCTATGATTCTACATACTGGATTCGTCCTATACTAGAACGAAACGGTCATCCAACGCTTCCAGGTTTTCGATGATGTTCCAGCTTAAATCCGTTCACAAATTCAACTATTATGATTATTACAATGTCCATAAAACCGCATTCTAATAACTATAATTAACAATTGTGATCCAAAATAACATGGAACAACGTTGATTACAATTGTACAACTTCAATATTAACCCTTAATACTTTATTTTATTAATACCTTATTTAGTCTTTCATCATATCTATGATATTGGTATGATTTTAGTTACTTTCCCTAGTCTACTTATGCAATACATTCTTATGTATATTAATTTAAAATGTGACAATATAAGTATACGTGTATAGTGGCTAGTATCTGAATCTAGGACGTGCTTTTCGTCCTATTTAGGACTCATCAGCTAGATGGACCATCATCTCAGAGCTAATGTTCACTCTGGGACTCCAACCCACTACGCTATTACGTTATCCACATATGATGCTTATAATACATATGAATCAAGGCAATATCAAAGCGATCCACACAGTATGCACATATGCTAATAATAGACTAATCAATTACAATCTTAAACACCAATGAGAAGATTCATGTAAACAACAATATCAAGTGAATTTGTTACAGTATAAGTTCATAAACATTTATTGAAAATTTTCATTTGTTTATGATTAATTCATTTTTGTATTGTAACTATGGGATAAATTATCATAATATTTACAAAATGACTAGTTAGTAGTATGTAAAGAAATCCATATTCATTATTCAAGTATACAATATGACTTGTAAATATATCAAAGTATATTTTACTATCCTCCACGTTCCCCATCCTCTCCTCTTCTTCTTCTTCCTCCTCCTATATTTCTCCTCATTATCCGTTCTCGTTTTTCAAAATGATGTCATTGTATATGGTAACCTATTCTAGAATACTCTGAAATTTTTTATCCTTTCATATTATCAATGACATTTGTTTATTACACTTCAATGAATATCAACAATTTTAATTAAAACGAGAATGAAAACAAACAAAAAAACGGAACAAATATATGATACAACTTACTTTTCATTGTTTCTACGACATTATGATTTTCAATACAATCAGAACAATGAGATAAATCATAGATTTGATTTTGTATAGTATGATTACTCATTATACTACTATTATCCATATGAGTAGTATTAGTAATATTGATAAAGTTTGTTAGTGTACTATTAGTTATATGAACATTTTTATCAATTAATGTTTGTAGCATAGCATATGGTATACTAAATATTAAACCAATAATAATAATTAAACTACAAATAAAGATAGCCATACCTACACCACCATTTGAACGACATTTTAATGGCCAATATAAACAATTGACACGATCTATACTAAATGCAACTAATAAACAACCAGAATTAAATACAAACCATGTTCCAATTAATTCCATTAATTGACATGATATTAATGATATAGTATCTAATTTAATTATTATATTTTTATTTGTTAAATAATATAATCCACGTCCAAGAAAATCATCTAATAATGTATTAGTGATTAATACAAGACTATCTGAAATAGCTAATGTCATAACATAAATAGAAAAACGATTCCATGGTTTATGAGTTAAAAATAAATAAAATGCTGATATATTACCAAATACACCAAATAATACAATAATTGGACTAATATAACCTCTTAAAAATCCTACAGCATATTCCATATTTTTGACATGAATTGAACATTTCTCTATATGATTATTATTATTATTATGTATAGATGTATTGAAAGTGATGAATGACATAATGATTCCTTTGAATGGAATATAGAAAAAAAAAGATGGAAAATATTCTTCACTGTTTCTATGTAAGTAAATTGATATTTATAGTTTCAACGATTTGTTTGTTTTTGTTTTTATTTTGTTTCTGTGCCAAAATTGGATGGTAATTCTTAAAGGATAAATAAGATTTATTTTGAATGATTTTGATTGGTTACTTTATTTTAAATGGAATAAATGTGTGTCTGTTTATCGATCAATTCTAATGTATGTCTTTAATGAATGTGTGTGTGTGTCTATAATCATATCACAATTATAAGAATTAACTAATCAGATAAATATGTGTATACCTTGACTACTTTCTATAGAATGATCTTGGCAATTAGTGTTCAGTAACAATCTAAGATGTAAACTCTCAGATTCAATCAATTTAATATACATTTATCAATGTATTTGTTCGACTAGCTTTTGCCAAATTGTGTCATTTATGCCGTAGGCGAAATATCTGTCTATCAACCAAAGGACGGGTTTACTGTGCAGTAGTTCGTTCCGTTCTAATTTATGGCAGTGAAACACAGCCGGTAAGAGTAGAGGATATTCGTAGGTTACTAGTATTCGATCAGGAGTGTCTTCTAAACATTGCTCGTTTATCCTGGGACCATCGAGTAAGTAACACAGTTGTTAGGAAACGGGTACTAGGTAAGGATGGCAAATCAATTGATGAAGTAGTGAAACTTTATCAGTTGAGATGGCTGGGACACGTGTTACGTATGCCCAACTAAACCACCGACTGCCTCGACGTGCGGTGTATAATGGTGTAGGAGTACGTTGAAAGAAAGCTAGAGGCGGCCACAACGTAACGTAGCACAAATCCATGAAGTCACTGACAAGTGGACTGAGACATGTTGGTAAGTGTAGACTACCTCGTTGGCATCCGTGAGACGATAGCAACCGATGGTTAGAGACCCTAAATGATATTGCTCAAAATCGTTTGCAATGGCGCAGGTGCATCCACTCTTTGTGTTCTCTCAAATTTTATTCTTCCGAATTCTTCATGTCCCTTTTTTTCTCTTTCCAGATTTATTTCATTGGATTATACTCCTTGAATAACATCTCCAAACCTTAGTCTTTCTGAATACTGCTGTTACTTTTACTACCTCTACCACTTTGAGATTTGAATCGACAATTGTATCTCTGTGCTAATGTGTTATGGCAACTTGAACTGATGTACGTACGTACGAAGTTCTACATTGTTACTGACTGACTGACTGATTGACTGTACCTGTTCATATAGAGCCAGGCATATAGGTCGTTTGATGCGTATTTTATTCAATAACATTATCCGGTTTATGTGAAAAGAGGTGAAAGCATTTCAATAAGAAGCTCTATAATCAAACAACTTATGAACACAGGTTATTCATTTAAAACTGAATCAGTTTAAATTCATCTACAAGGTAAGTACAAAGTTGTCAAAAGTAGTGAGCTTCCATCTTTTTAGCATTACGGAAGCATTTACTATAGATTCGGGAAATTCGGAATTATGAATGTAAAAAAATGTCTACAACCTTTTTTCTACCTGCTACATCTTTGATCTGTCTGCCCAACAATATTCAGAAGACAACTTGTCACAACCTAGGTTAAGACTTTGACACAATAGGCTAATTAGTTCAACTTTTAGGCTAGAAATACTTGAGTCCGAATTGAGACCAATGACCTTGAGCAGAGAGACGAACACTTTCCCTATCACCTGATCGGTTGACATGGTAGCGAGAGAGAGCGAAGGCGAGTGAATTGAA
Source organism: Schistosoma margrebowiei (assembly GCA_944470205.2). NCBI lineage: Eukaryota > Metazoa > Platyhelminthes > Trematoda > Strigeidida > Schistosomatidae > Schistosoma > Schistosoma margrebowiei. The sequence goes on along the minus strand of OX104026.1, from coordinate 42,979,942 downwards.
ATATTACTTAATTTATTCCTGATTTAGATTAATGTAAAAAGACATGAATAAATAAATGACCAAGATGACCACAATGAACAAACAACAAGAAAAATACAATTATGTTCAAACTATTCATTAAGGTAGAATACAAAAGGTTACATTTAAATTGCAATAGCTTCGGAATAAAGAAACATATAGTAGTGAACGATACATTAAACAAAAGCTTATGCTTTGTAGAAGAATCTAGAAGTAAAACTAAATGTTCTTATTTTATAAACTTTGGATTAAGTCAAGTAATGGTCACAAAAATAATTGTTGGTTAAGCTTAGGAAATAGATTTAGGGTTTTCATCACGAACTGACATAAGGTATAATGCCAAAACGTTATTTAGATAAGTAGATGAATGAATTTCACGCCGACATCCAAGATCTGATATTGTAAATATGATTGGTTAGTTCATAAATTATTTTGTCGCCAACTAGTCCTAAGAGGAAGCAGAAAAAAGATTTCTTCCTTCTTCCCAAATTGAATTGTGTGAAATTGGAAATAAGCATGTGATTACCTTCGTTTTTCTTTTAGAATCACCAGAGTGTCTTTATTTTAAGATGTTTATGCTTGTATCCTAGCAGATCATAGATAACTAACTGTTGGGTAATATTGCATTGCACAATTACTTCTAAGCCAAGCATGCTTTATGAAATCAATCATATTTATAATGAAGCAGTTGGTAACTAATGGTTTTGTACGAAAACTTCATTATATTGCTAACTGATTGTAATTGAAATTATGAACAACTAGGTTCAGTAACTAAATAATGTTATAAATTGTGCCCTGTGTCCTATTAACGTTTGACGTAATGATAACGCCAATTAGAGGGCAGTAAATTATCGATCGGACCAATGACGCATAAAACAAGTACGAGAAGTCTAGAGTCCTTATCAGTCCTGCTTCCCGCCTAGCCATGTCTGTTAAGTTCAGAACACCAATACCAGCTTCCATTATGAGAATCATCTATTTCAATCATGTTGGGTTTATATAGAAACCAAGTAGACGACATCTTACCATAAAGTAGGAAACAACATTTGTACAAGATTTAGCCAAAGGTGGCTATGAATGTAGGAGACTGTAATTAATAGACTGGACATAACTCGAGAATGGTAAATCGTATAATTATAGTTCATGGGTGAAAATAAAGCTTACAATAAGCAGAACACAAATATGAATAGTTTAGTTACTTAATAATTATACAATAAGTATATACTTATAGTAATAGTTCAGAAATAGATTCCAACAGTTACCATTCATTATTCGGGATATAACAAGTAATACTATACTTAGCAAGGAATTCGAAATTACCGGATTCAATCTCATATAGAACGATAAGTTTTTACCACTCAAAAGTTCATATCTGATAAACTTGATTGGAAATGACAGACACCTTTTACCAATGTTGATTAATGATATTCATTTTAGAAGAACTTCGATTATTAAAAATCATGATGTTTGGTTCATTTTAAAAAATTAGTTAGTAAATATTTTATTTAATAATTGAATTAATGAGTCGATGTAACCTAGACCACTATGGAAAACTTAGAAGCATTGGACATCTTTTTGTCCTAGTATGGAACTCTTCAGCAGTGCTCATCCCCGACTCCACTCGCGAGACTCTAACCTAAGACTTGCTGTGAGGCAGTGACTCACTGAAATCAATGATGAACGGTGGCGCAATTTCATGGATTGGTTGAAGTTAAACATTAACATCATTGGATGCTGACTCAGTGATCTAAAGTTTAAGTGTTCACGTGCGAGACCAGCGGTCCCGGGTTTGAGTCCTACATGTGAGGTCGTGTGTATCCACTGTTGACGAATCCCATACTGCGACGAAATGACAGTCTAGTACTTTAAAGTTTTCAATGGTGATCTAGCTTGAATCAACTGATGAATTCAACTATTCAGCTGCTACGATCTCCACAATATCACCTTTCTGAGAATATTTTATTATCTATAAATGATAGAAAGTTACATATAACCAAATGTTTATTTTAAAATGTTACATTTCTCAAATAATGGATATATTAGTGAACATGACGTCATTAAAAATCAGTAGTTTACCGTTACAGTAACGAAGATATTACATAATAATCATAAGCAACATATGAATGAACAGAAAACTTACATATTTTATACAGACAATGAAGTAATAAAAAAGGACGAAAGTAGATCATCAACATTATTATGTAACAAAATATCACTAATGATTTTCTATTAACAGCCTTTTCATTAGATTCTTATTACATTCTACAATTCTATAACAAAATGATTGTTCTGAATGAAAAGCCAAGTTTAAAGTAAATTCATCTTTCACTTTCCTCTATCCCGTTTCCACTCAAGATTCCAAGTTCGGGTTTGTCTCATGATACAGTTAGGTGATTTGTATAATGTGTGTTTTATCCATTGCAACTTCATTTCTTAGTTTCCTCTTCAGATGAAAATTGGTTTGTTCTCTCCTAAAGAAACTCTGGAAGATGTAAAATCCTTCACATACCTGGGAAGCATCATCGATGAACAAGGAGGTTCAGATGCAGACGTAAAGGCGAGGATTGGTAAAGCAAGGACACCATTCCTACAATTGAAGAACATATGAAACTCAAAACAACTTTCAACCAATATCAAAGTGAGAATCTTCAATACGAACGTCAAGGCAGTTCTACTGTACGGAGCTGAAACTTGGAGAACTACAACAACCACCATCAAGAAGGTGCAAATATTTATAAATAGTTGTCCACACAAGATACTCAACATCCATTGACCGGATACCATCAGCAACAGCCAACTGTGTGAGAGAACAAACCATCTTCCAGCTGAAGAAGAAATTCAGAAAAGAGGATGGAAATGGATAAGACATACACTACGCAAGTAATCAAACTGCATCACGAGACAAGCCCAAAATTGGAATGCTGGAGGGAAGCGGAAAAGAGGAAGGCTAACGAACACATTACTTCGGGAAATAGGAGCATATATGAAAAGGATGAATAAAAACTGGAAAGAGATGGAAGGGATTGCACAGGATAGTGTTGTATGTAGAAGGCTGGTGAGTGGCCTATGCTACTTCATGAGGAGTAATAGGCGTAAGTAAGTAATTAATTCCCCAAAGTAAACTGTTACTGATGGTAGTCGGTCAAGGGATATTGAGTATCTTGTGTAGACAATTGTTGATAAATACTTGTCCATTTTTGATGATAATTGTGATAGTTCTTGAAGTTTCAACTCCTTACAATAGGACTGTCTTAATGTTCGTATTGAAGATTCTGAGTTTAGTGCTGGCTGACTGACTGACAGTTGTTTTGAGTTCCATATGTTCTTCGATTGTAGAAATGCGGCCCTTGCTTTGCTAATTCTCACCTTTAAAACTGTATTTTGTCATCAGTAATTTAATAGAATTATTCCTCTTTCAAATATATGAATAATTTAGTTAATACGTATCTTGTTTCATTGTTTCTTACTCAATTCATATCACCTTACACATTATACAGTCGTCCAATAAACGTTTGATCTGATTTGTGGTTACAATATTATTGATCATAGTTTGGATGAATCAGTAACTCCCCTATTTGTTGCATAACAACAACAACAACTACTACTACTTAAATACAACAGAGGTGTTTACATTTTCATTCCTGTTTGTAATGCTTTGCCATTTTGTCTGCTTATACATCTCAATATCAATAATGAAACTTAATCTTTATAAGCAAAGATAGATGGTAACTAGTAGTGTAATCCAAGGCTTGCATTTCGTCTTACATGAGTTTTTTCAGCTGGATGTACCTTATCTTTATATTATTTGTTTTAATGTTTTTTTTGGCATTGATGAATTTGGCCGAATCATGAAACAAAAATCATTAATACCAGATGAGACAGAAAAAAACGTCGGAATTAATTCTTATTTTTTTTCAGAGGATTATATTGTCATAATGATAAACTCTGCAGGAAATAATCAACTAAGATAGTGGAAGAGATTTGTAGCTCAGTTGGATGATTTTGATGAAGTTTTGTTCTCTGAGAACTCTATCAAAATAATCAGTAAACTAATATTTCACTATTGGAAATTTAATATTCAAAGTACTTACTTACATACTTTACTTTGCTTTTTTTTTTACTTACTGTGGTGTTTGAATTAACTAATGATTCTATTGTACTTGTTAAATGCTTGATTTCGAATTCTAAATACAAAACATACGTTTGTGCTCATCTAGTACTTCTCCATTCAACTGCGCTATTTCTGCGATTATTAGTTCATACTATAATTCAGATAATTCGAAATAACAAACATACTTACTTACTTACACGCTTCCTTCCTTCCTTCCTTCCTTCCTTCCTTCCTTCCTTCCTTCCTTCCTTCCTTCCTTCCTTCCTTCCTTCCTTCCTTCCTTCCTTCCTTCCTTCCTTCCTTCCTTCCTTCCTTCCTTCCTTCCTTCCTTCCTTCCTTCCTTCCTTACTTACTTACTTACTTACTTACTTCCTTCTTTCCTTCCTTCCTTCCTTCCTTACTGACTTACTTGCTTACTTACTTACTTACTTACTTACTTACTTCCTTACTTCCTTACTTCCTTTCTTCCTTCCTTCCTTCCTTACTTACTTACTTACTTACTTATTTACTTACATACTTACTTATTTACTTACTTACGTACTTACTTACTTACTTACTTACTTACTTACTTACTTACTTACTTACTTACTTACTTACTTACTTACATACTTACTTATTTACTTACTTACTTACGTACTTCCTTCCTTCCTTCCTTCCTTCCTTACTTACTTACTTACTTACTTACTTACCTACTTCCTTCCTTCCTTCCTTCCTTCCTTCCTTCCTTCCTTCCTTACTTCCTTACTTACTTACTTACTTACTTACTTACTTACTTACTTACTTACCTACTTCCTTCCTTCCTTCCTTCCTTCCTTCCTTCCTTCCTTCCTTCCTTCCTTCCTTCCTTCCTTACTTACTTACTTACTTACTTACTTACTTACTTCCTTACTTACTTACTTACATACTTACTTATTTACTTACTTACTTACGTACTTACTTACTTACTTACTTACTTACATACTTACTTATTTACTTACTTACTTACGTACTTCCTTCCTTCCTTCCTTCCTTCCTTCCTTCCTTACTTACTTACTTACTTACTTACTTACTTTCTTACTTCCTTCCTTCCTTCCTTCCTTCCTTCCTTCCTTACTTACTTACTTACTTACTTACTTACTTACTTACTTACCTACTTCCTTCCTTCCTTCCTTCCTTCCTTCCTTCCTTACTTACTTACTTACTTACTTACTTACTTACTTACTTACTTACTTACTTACTTACTTACTTACCTACTTCCTTCCTTCCTTCCTTCCTTACTTCCTTACTTACTTACTTACTTACTTACTTCCTTACTTACTTACTTATTTACTTACTTACTTACTTACTTACTTACTTACTTACTTACTTACTTACTTACTTACTTACTTACTTACTTACTTACTTACTTACTTACTTACTTACTTACTTACTTACTTACTTACTTACTTACTTACTTACTTACTTACTTACTTACTTACTTACGCCTGTTACTCCTAATAGATCAAACAAGAACTATTCAAAGTACTTGTTTCACTAATATTGGCATTTCTATGAATGATCAATGTAACACACTACTACTTTTATTCTAGTAGTAATCTGTGTAAAAAAATTAATTTTTCGGAACAAAAATCATTTGCACTTAATCATATGATTGAAAAGTTTGCTTCATAGATTGAACAGTGAAAAAAGAAACCCATATCAATGGTCTAAATGGCAATTATTTGCAACAAAATTAGACTAGGATCAAATGTTTATATAAAATGTATATAAGATAGGTGTATAAAATTCATCATTTCTATCCATAAGATAATAATAGTTATCTAACCAAATAAAAACACTGTTATCTCATCAATCAATAACCATTAATAACGTCTATTGTAAACTAGAAATACAATATACATTCAATTTCAATTTAAGTAATATCATACAAAATGAATTAAAGAGAAGGATCAGAACGGAGATCAATAACAACCTTTTCTATGAACAGAAATGTTTCATTGTAAAATCATCTAATGTACATTTTTATCAAACAAATTTGCAAACAAGTACATAGGGAATGAATTGGGAAATATTATTTCAAGTATTTACTTTATTATAGGGGAATTTCCTAAGAACGTCGAACTTACGTAGTTTAGATTATTGACTTTGAAAGATCACTAGTCATAAGATGGAAATCATGGATGACCGTTTCGCCCTAGTACATATCTCCTTAGTAATAAGTATCCATGTTACATATGCAGAAGTTGAACCCAGAAACTTCGGTCTTACGTGAAGGCTTAACCTGTAGACCACTAAGACGGGGTCCGGCGGTGATTTTTCAGTTTTCACAACAATTGTTCACAGACTCATTGAAATGTTGGCACGATGGAGTTATGCATGGTTTTAAAATCTTTCTCAGTAATTTTCATCACATAAATTATTTTAAGTAATCAAAGTGTGTTGTGGTATGATTTGATTCGATAGACAATTTGCTTTTTATTTAAGAATAACGAATGGACTCTTATTATATTCGGATAGAATCATGTCATTTTCACATGAAATACATTTTCTTCTAAACCTTTAACAATTCACTTACTAAGAAATGTTTCTATCATGAATTATTTAACTGAATAGCTCAGTGGTAATGTATGAGATTGTGATTCTGGGTGGCTACGGATCACATTAAACAAGAGTTGGAAGTTCTTTCAGGATTACAGACATACTATGTTGAATAATGACAAATAGTACAGAACTCATATCCTTGATTTTCAGTCTACTACTATTAAAACAACAACAACAACAACAACAACAACAACAACTACTACTACTACTACTACTACTACCTACAATCACCTGATTTCTCTATACCATATTCATGAACCCATGTAACTTCCTCTAATGACCACAATGCAGCTTGGTTGATGCGATCTAATCAGCACTAAAAGAACAAGACAAGCTTGACATTGATGACTACTCAATGCGAAAATCTGGACGTCAATTTCCTGAGACTTTCCATATAGATGTTCGATCATGACACTAAACATGTATGTGTTTATGTAAGTGTATCTGTGATTCTATTCATTTGCTTAGGAGCATGATGTGATAAACAAAAATGCATCTAGTGAATGAGTACCTAAAAGTTTCTGATTCGTAATTGACCTTTATAACTTCCAGTTTTTAGTTGCCTTTACTTCAAATAACTTCCAATCATTAACTTACATGTTTAATGTACTGTATATGTATATGAAGTTCTTTGGTATAATATAGTTGCCTAATCTGAAAACAGTTTTCATCTCATTCGATTTGAAGATGAGTCTTAATAGTTCAGTCAATTGACCACAGATTATTCTTGATTCATTTCTACACCCGGTTTACTTATAAATATGAAACATACCCATTGAGTTGCATTTAGTATCCTTCATTATGTGGTTAACTGGGATAGAATTCGACGTTAAAATTTCGTTAGTATACGTGACTTTGACCAAATACATTCTCACCTACGAAATATCAGGTTTTACAACTATCAACTAAAACAGAGCTAGCTGGTAATCAGTATAATAGTCATTTCACTAGTAGACGAAAATCTCGTCTACACCTCAAGTGATTGATATTGACTAAAGTCATGTAAATTTTGTTAATCCATTCCGAGTTTCATTTGGGACACCAATAATCACAGTTGATAAAACTTCCGAGATAAGTGAAATGGTCAATGGACTAAAGTGCCTCATCCTTCAATCATCAATCTAACTTTTGATGTAGATCTGCAACAATATTTTCTGTTAAGATATTGTGAGACGCAGCTTAAACATGCTTACAATATAACTCAAAATGTTTAGAAGATCATACACTATGTCAGCATCCCCATCTAACAGAATTATATCATCTGCACAATCCATCTTGATGACTGGAAGTGTATGATCAGATTGTATATGCAAAAAGTGTTAATGCTTTCATCTAAAAAGCTTGTAAATCAAAAGATATCAGATATTAATAGTGAGAATATATAAATCTTTTAGCTAACAATATCTGAATATCTAAAGTACATTGATAATGATGCTACATTTATTTATCAATGATGAATATTTCTTCATTTTGTAAGCTTAATCCGTGTACTTTATAAATCATGCCTTGTGAAAATTTCTTAGAAATGAATTGAACCGAATCAGAATATTCAATTAATCTTGTCCTCCTAATATATCTGAAGTAAACAAAATGATTATTCTAGAAAATACTCATAACTTATGAAATTGTTTCATTGTTCATGTTCAAGTCACTGTGTAGATTTAACCTAGGGGATTACTAGAAGAGTTTAGGAATCGAATCAATTAGAAAGATGATGTTAGCGTAACATATATTGGATTAAAGCATACTCAATGCACGATTGTTTTGGCGCCAATCATCATACATCAGCTCTTGAGCCGCAACGAAACCTATCGATGGAGAAGCAGTTCAATCGACATCATGGGATACAAAGACGATTGTTCACGGTGTATCGAAAAGTACTTGCTATAGGCTAAAGTGGAAAATATCCTACATGGACAGCTGATCGGATCTTGAAAAAGAAAGGGATTGTAGTTTATGAAGTGTCAGTCAGCTCAGAAGTTTGGGTACGTCATGTTAGCCAATTAAAAGCAACTTCGATAGCCAGAAACGAGACTCAATATCGAATACCTCTTGACGTTCAGCAAGACACCTTTGAAATCAAAACTCCTGGAACAGATAGGTCAGTTTCTGTAAAAGCAAAGGGTGACATAACTTCTGTATTGCCTAGACGATAGAAAAATCGAAAGCACAGGCCAGTTTCTTGGTTGAAGTTGGACCGCAACACCAGATCCTACGAATCTGCTCAAGGAGAGGTGTTAGCGTGACATAGATTGAATTAAAGTATGTTCAATGCACGATTGTTTTGGTGCACGCTGATTGATTAATTCTTATCCAATCTGCGCTGGTCGATTCTAAGCAATAGGAATAGGTGAGTTGTAATAAGAGAAAATTATAACGGAAGGCTTATCAGATTCATCTACTTTTCATTCATTTACTCTTTTATTTTACTATTCTGACATTATATTAAATCTATTTGAAATATTTCTCAGTGAGATTCTGATGTAAATCTTATTAAAACCGTTTGTCTTGTCAGTGTTCTTTGCTCTAAAAACAAATTACAAATGCCACTTTTCTCACAATCTACATCACTTATGGTGGCGACTTAAGTAATGGTAAGACTATTCTTTTAAGAAAAGATTCGAGTATTTAACTGTTATTCATTAGTCTAAGAGCTCTATCATACATTTATATAAGTGTTTGTATTTCAGTGTTTGTCTGTCTGCCCGTCTATCTGTCTGTCTGTGCGTGCACGTGTGTGTGTGTATCTACGACGACTTGAGATAATTAAGAAAAGCAAACTAATTGAGTTTGTAAGCAATGATGGTTAGTGGCTAGCAGTGGGATACAGTTTGACGCACGTTTCGTCCTATTTGGGACTCGTTAGCTGGATGTGCCTGCATCTGAGTTGATGTCCACTCCGGGGCTCGAACCCAGTACCATTCGCTTCAAACGCCATCGTGTTATCCACTCAGCTTTGGTTGATATTCATTTTCAGAAACTACTCATTTGAATAAAAGTAGTCCTCAAACTTAAAAGCAAAAAAAGGAACAAAATTGATTGACACAAGTGTTATTTGGTAATTGTCTTTGTCTTTGATTTATCATATTTCTTTGATTCTTTTTTTCCTGCCAAACAGACAAGATTTTGTGGTTAGTATGAAATTGTGATAAAGATGGTGACAAATAGTGAAATTCAACACGAGCATTTCGTCTTATTTGGGACTCGTCAGTCGGATGTACTTATATCCCATATTAGATGTTTGCCTATACTTCTTGTAACCTAAGACAATATCGAGGCAATTCGTTTAGAATGTATAAATGCCAATAAGAGACTGATCAAGTGGAATCTTAAACATTAATGGGAAGATTAAAAAAACAATACAAAATGAATTTAGACAGATTTTTAGTTTTTTGTCCACTTGTTTCATGACCAAAGTCTGAATAGATGACAAAATATACAACTGTAAAATCTATTAAAATGATACCTTTGAAAATTATATTGATCACAATAGGGTATCGATAAAAAGTGTATGTATACAGTGAACTATAACATGGAGACAATAATTAATTCTAAGATAACTCTCCAATTCTCCATCGATACACAGATTAGCTAAAGAGATAAAACAACCCCTTTAGTTGACAAGATTTGTATGTTTGCTAGTCAGTAGTAACTCGGTGAAATCTATAAAACTTCAGTTGTCTGTTTGTAGGATCTTCACTGATCATGTAACCATAGTATTAATCATTATTATCTCCATGTGAACGCTCATTATTTCATTTTATTCTTATGAATTTTAATGTTAGTCTTAGTTCACACATTATTTAACTTTGATAACAAATGATAAATCATGCATTCATTTGACAATTTCCTTATTTCATAAACAAACTTAATATGCACTTTTGTCATTTAGCTACTATGATGATGATTATTATTTAATCTAACTGTATATTAAAGGAAAGATTAATGTGTATCTGTTTATCGATTTATTACTTAATTCTTCATCAGTAACCAGTAACACATAGTTCCCTTTATCATTTTGAAAAGAGGAAGAACAAAAGGATTCTAGTAGAATAGCATGAATTCATTTTTATTTCGTAGGTTCTCGTCAGCTGCTTACAATCTGTGCTATTTAGAAATCATAATTACATAATGAGTTTCAATTACTTACATGAAAGAGTTTGGTTGGAAGTTATGTTGAAGACATATTCGTATAGTATAGCAAGAGTGTAAATATAATTAATAGACTGAATGTTGTAAATATATACCTTATGTGAAAGAACATTCTACCATAATGATTGTGACAACAGTTCAAACGGCTAGAAACAAGTGATTACATAATGAATAAATACTGATAGGAATGTAGAAAGTAGAGCTCAGTTGATAAAATAAGATTATTCATTTGGAAGATAGTTAAAATAAAACCCAATGATTTTGTTATAAATGTAGGAAAGAGTTTAAAGAAAAAGAAAAAATATTAAGATAGAGCGAAGGAATATTAGTCACCAAGGCAAGGAAAGATGAATAACCATCTCCTTTTGAACGCATAAGTCAAGTTTAATTTGATTATTTATTCACTGAAGAAGTGACTTACACTAAGTCACGAAACGTCAGAAAATCTAATTTTTCTACTCAGTGGGATATTACAAATATATTTACATTATCACTGCTGTCTATTCTTCTGCTTAATTGGATACAGCATTTGATTGAAGATTATAATAGTGTTATTACATCCTTTTAGGCCTTCTCAAACTACATTATGTAATACTATGGAATTTCATCTTTCTTATTATGTCGTTGATGCCACCACGTGCAGAGGAATCTTTGTTAATTAAGTGAACTCATTTGTGGTTGTTATCTCAGAAAGCAGCTTACAAGTAACGTTCATATTTAATAACAACTGTTATCATTGTATATGTAATTTGCTACCTTTTCCTTTACTCATAAACATATACTAAGGGTCGTAAAGTTAAACATTTTTGGTATATTATCGATAACTTTACATACTGTTACATCTTAAATAAGCTAGGATCCATCACAACTCACACTTAATTCTATTAGACATAGCTACTAAATTACAAGGTTTCGAACGTATCTTAGTTAGTGATTCATTTATTTATCGTTGAATCACACCTATGTCCATCCATATTACTCACTTACGCCTGTTACTCCTCGTGAAGGAGCATAGGCTGGTCACTAGAACTCTCCATACAGCACCATCCTGGGCAATACTTGCCAGTTCCTTCCACTTGTTGTTCATCCTTTTCATATCTGCTTCTATCTCCCGATATAATGTGTTCTTTGGCTTTCCTCTCTTCCACTTCCATTCAGCATTACAAGTTAGGGCTTGCCTCGTCAGGCAGTTTGATGATTCGCGTAATGTATGTCCTATCCATTTCCATCGTCTTTTCTTAATTTCCTGTTCAGTTGGAAGCTGGTTTGTTCTCTCCCACAGAAACCAGTTGCTGATGGTATCTTGCGTAGACAACTATTTATAAATACTTGTACCTTCTTGATGGTGGTTGTTGTAGTTCTCCAAGTTTCAGCTCCGTACAGTAGAACTGCCTTGACGTTCGTATTGAAGATTCGGACTTTGATATTGGTTGAAAGTTGTTTTGAGTTCCATATGTTCTTCAATTGTAGGAATGCTGTCCTTGCTTTGCCAATCCTCACGTTTACGTCTGTATCTGAACCTCCTTGTTCATCGATGATGCTTCCCAGGTATGTGAAGGATTCTACATTTTCCAAAGTTTCACCATCAAGAATGATTGAATTGCTGTTCTACGTGTTGAATTTGAGGACCTTGGTTTTCCCTTTGTGTATGTTGAGGCCTACTGATGCAGAGACTGCTGCTATACTGGCTGTCTTTGTCTGCATCTGTTCGTGTGTATGCGATAGGAGGTCTAGGTCATCTGCGAATTCCGAATCGTCTAATTGATTCTGAGCTGTCCATTGTATTACGTATTTTCCCCCAGATGTCGAGGCCTTCATAAACCAGTCGACCACCAGAAGAAAGATGAAGGGAGGGAGTAGACAGCCTCGTCAGACTCCGGTCCGTACTTGAAATGCAACTGTCAGCTGTCCTCCATGCACGACCTTGCACTGTAGTTCATCATATGAGTTCCGGATAATATTGACAATCTTCTCAGGAACTCCATAGTGTCGAAGAAGTTTCCATAACGTCCTCCTATCTACACTGTCGAAAGCTTTTTCATAACCAATGAAGTTGATGTTTAGTGATGAGTTCCACTCAACTGATTGTTCAACGATGATGGGTAGTGTTGCAATTTGGTCTGTGCACGATCGATCCTTACGGAATCCAGCTTGTTGATCTCGAAGTTGAGCGTCTACTGCATCTTTCATCCTGTTCAGCAACACTCTGTGATATGATTATTATCATTATCAAATAGGTGATTAATAAGTTAAACATTTTATAGATCAGTTTTCAAAGAAAACATCGTTTTGATGTATCCTCAACTTATTAAAAGTAAACCGTCATACTTACCTAAATAGGTTATAGGCATAAACTAAGCAAAGTCCATACTTGCTCGATTTACAGTTATGTAAAGTAAATGATGAATGACTAAATGTACTATATTCTGTCCATAAGCATTTCTGAAGTAAGAATTTGTTTACGGTAAAGTTTATAACTATCCCTATGAGAATAATGGATGGTAACTGATGAAATTTATTTATGAACTATTACTATACATACATTTTTATCGTATATTTATTAAATAACTAAACTACTCTTATCATAAGCTTTACTTTGACTATTGTTATACCATTAACTGTTCGTGACTCATACCCAGTCTATCAATCAATATCTCCTATATTCACAACCACTCTTGGCTAAATCTTGCACAAATGTTATTTCCTATTTGATGGTACGCTGTGGTCTGTTTGGTTAGTATATAAACCCAGTATATTTGAAATACATGATTGATATCACAGAGGCTGAGATTGGTGTATTGAACTTAACAGACATGGCTAGGCAGGAAGCAGGACCGATAAGGACTCTAGACTGCTCGTACATGTATTATGCGTCATTGATCCAGTCGATAACTCACTGTTCTCTAATTGGCGGTGTCATTACGTTACATATCAATAGGACACGGCACCAAAATTATAACAATAAGGAATCAGTTTATCGTAGATTACACTTAGTTACAAGTTCTTTTCAATTGATTTATAATAATAAACATGATTGTACAGAACAATCTTCACTGTAAATGAGAAAAATACCATCAATTATGATTAAAGCAAACATTACAAGTGAGAATGAAGTGACAATCTCTTGATGAATAATGTGAACTAAAAGACAATTCAGTTGAATATTTTCATTACACATCATGTATGGAAGAGAATATATTCGTTGATAATTGTTGATGTTGAAAGCTCCATGTGTTGCGTTTCATCATTTGTAGAAGTGATCAGTAGTTTCCTTACTCGTTTTTGAGTCACATTCGTGTTAAAATACACTATACTTTGCTTAGGTCTACTGGTTATGAGGAAAATGTTATTCCTTGATTCGTACTGTGATTATTCATCTACAAGTACTAACGATCCAGAGTTACATTGCTTCCATTCCCCTTTCATCCATTATTTCAACATTCGTCCGTCTATTTGTGAATCAAGCTTTCCAATTAATCTTCGTCTTCTCCATGATCATAGCTGCATAGGCAACTGAAATAGTCTGTAAGCCACAACAATAATTTTGCTCATCACATTGCAATACTATGCTACATATATGAAGAACGTGAAGGCAATTCAGGTAACACTAATGAGAAATGATTGGTAATTAAATTATTCCATACCACTTATCACAGCTTCTACTATAAACAATATTCATCCTAAATGCTCAGTGTTCATTGTTTCATAAAAGATTTAATTCTGTTGTAGTGAACGAGATGACAACTGGGGACAGTCAAATGTACTGGAATACAAGTTTACAGAACATCTTAGTAAAATCGGAGAATCATACAGCAGAAAATACTCCATTTGTAAAATGTCAATCAATCATCTCAGACTTCACTGTTCTTTCGTTTCCACAACAATCATTATCTGTTATCGTTCTATTTCCTTCTATCTTCTTAAACTTCTGCTGCCAAACATTTCATTTTCGAATGATGATACTTACTACTTATATCTGTTTACATCAGTAGCATACAGTACACTAATAGTTATTCATAGTTAAAGTTAGTTTAGGACTAGTGATTATAAAGAGTTTTAATTCAATCAACTTACATAATCATGAATTACAAACAATTCGTTTTTATCACAGTTTGTTTAGTTCCAGTTCTTAGTTGACTCTTCATCAAAGCTGGAGTTCATTGAGTTTCATTAAAAATTGATTTTTTTTATGATTTCATTGATAGTTTAAAAATGCAAATAAAAACATTTCAATGATAGTTATGACCCATTAAACTATTATCAACTGCTCTTAGTTCTTAACACCATCATAAAGCTGTTGATTAGATGTCTACTAGATGACATTTGCATGATAATCAATATCTTCATGACAGTCACTAAGTGGTTAATCGAAAATCAATAGCTGGGCACGTATTCCACATTGATGTGGCTCTCATTATTTTTAGTGGATTTGAGTAGATAAAAGCAAATGTCTACTGAATTGTCTTTGAACAACCACACAAAATGTGCCACTTTATTCCTCTCATTAACCAGTGTACTTATGACCTTCTGACTTCTGGGGTAGAGTTTAAAAGGTTTGAATAATTTTTTGTGGTTAACGTTTTTTTTAGCGAGTTAGTTTTCTACGGGATGGGTTCGCTAACCCCATGCCTAACCCTCCTCCTTAATCTGGGCTTTGGCCGGCAGTAGCCCTCGGAGGGACTTCAGATGGAGTTCATTAACCAGTGTACAAATTATACATTTAACCACTTCTGCATACTATTGAATATAGTTCCATTGCTAGACATTATTGACTTTTTTATTTGGTACATGTTAAATTGACTTGCTTTATCCGACTATTACTCTTAGAAGGACTTTGTATCAGTATGACAACGCAATCATCACCAAGTGTGTATTTGTGCCTTTATATTTAGATTCAATAAACAGAAATCATTAACAAAACAGTTAAAAGAGAACTTACTTCGTGGCAAAATGGACAAGGTTGTTGCGGCTTCTTATCTGTCAACTTCTTAAATGGTAGTGATGATTGAATATGATTTTAACAAACTTTCTATATCTGATTAACATCAAAACAGTATAGTTTCGGTACTGATCCAACAGTAAATCTCTCTGTACAATTAAGGCTAACGAATAGAGTTACATAGCAGTATTGTCAGCAGATATCTTATACAATGATTTAGACTGAAATAAGAATTCAATATATGAAGTACCTATCCTGTTTACGACTAAAACCATGTGGTAGATTTGATGGGATATTGTAGATAACCTTAAAAGCTTTATTCAATTCAACTTGATGACCTGGGTCAACCACATGAGAGAGAATAGATATTTTAATCACTTTTATCTGTTCTTTGCTTAACCATGTCGGATGATGTTCTGTAATACGGTGACGAACTTGCCGAATTGTACGCCCTATATAACGGGCTCCACAGGAGCAGTTGAAACGATAGATACACATAGATTTGGCGAATTCAGGTTGTCTGTCTTTATTGGATGTTCTTATTTTCGGATGGTTGTAGAAGATGGCATTTAATTTGGCAGCATTAAATGTTTTTTGTACGACTCTTCATAGTTTCTGAGTCAGGATTTATTCAATAGTGTCATTTATGAATTGTAGTTTTATGAATAGTACCTTCTTAGGGACGGTGGGTATTTTTGTCCTTGTGAAGATTGTAGTAATTTTATATCAGCTAAATTACCATTGAAAATGTGGAAGAATTGAACAACCGTTTTGTTCTATTATAGGATTGCTAAGCAGTGCGGATCCACAAACTTGACAGAAACCAAAAAACGAACACTTTTACTGCTTTTCTACATTGTGTTTTTGTGAGATGAAAGATAAAAAGTAGATGAATTATACAAAAGAAGATCGACAACGAAACATCTAAGTCTGGAAGAATACAAGGTAACTAAGGGATTTTCAACCAAAATCGAAATTCAATGAACGACTCTCAGACGAAGCCGTGATACAACGTTGGGAAGGAAACAAAATCCATTACACTTAGTTAGCGTCTAGAAACTCTAAATATACTGCTTTATTCTAATTTATCATGACTTGTAAGCTGTAGTCAATGAGATTTATTTTGGATGTTCCAAAATTTATTTATTTAAACCCATAGACATTCGTACAAAGAAACATAGAATACGTATGCGCCACACAAGTCACTTGATTTGTGTGTGGATTGTAAAACCGCTTAGGTGCCCGCGAGTAGGCTATGAGTAGGACTTCCCTGGCAGAGGATTTATACGCGTGATCATGTGAGAGCATTTTAGAAGTAGAGCTGATTCTCATCACTATCGACTGTATCAGGACATTTGGGGACGGTTATCCCAAAAACAAGCACTTCACTATTGTAATATTTATGAAATTTCCTTCTACTTAATATTCATCGCTTTTGTAATGACTTCCGTCGATAAAGTAATAAAACTTTGTATTGTACTGGATTGTTCAGTTTTGAAAGTTTATTTTCAGTAAATTTACATCATTTGAAATCAGTTAGTTTGGTTTCATTGATGATGAACAGACGCTCGGATTACAGAATGCTATGTTTCGCGTTGGAGAAGTAAATAACTAGGTACATTGAACTATCAAGAATATAATAATTAGATAACATTTCTTACTGATGATCCTCCATAAGGTTGGCAATTATTTTTGTTGCTTAATACATAAAGCTGTGAATAGATAAATAAATCTATTAAATTCAATAGTTTGATGGATGAAACGTTGGGATTAGTTTAAATTTCAATTGCTTGGCGCCAAATGTTTTGTTAAACTATTCGTTCTAATATTGACAAATATTCGTATAAATTCTACAAACCTTTTATTTGAGCAAATATCACATAGTATGCAAAGATGGATAGTGACTAGTAGTGGAATCCAAGATGCTTATGAATTAAGCCAATGCTGAGGCAATATGCAGAGTATGCATGTATGTCAATGTGAGGCTGATCAATTGCAGTCTTAAACCTCAATGGGAAGATACAAGCCAAACAATACCAAGTAAATTCAAATTCACCCCATTGCACAAGCAAGTGGCTATCAGGACTCAGTAGCTGAGTGGATAACGCGATGGCGTTTGAAGCGAATGGTACTGGGTTTGAGTCCCAGAGTGAACATCAACTCTGAGATGCAGTTATATCCATCTGACGAGTCCCAAACAGTACGAAACGCGCGTCAAACTGGATTTCACTGCTAGCCACTATTTCATCTTTGCTTATAATGCTTGTAAATTAAGGCAATATCGAGGCGGTCCGTATAGGATGCATAAATGCGAATATGAGACTGATCAATTGCAGTCCTAAACAACGATAGTAAGATACAAGCAAAACAATACCAGGTGAATTTAAATATAATTGAGTTTTGAAAATAATATTCCGTCAATATATAATCCTAAATATCGATAAATAAACTTACGGAAATGGAGTCCTCCTCATACTGAAAAGAACCATAATTTTATGCACAGTTGTAAGTATAATTTATCTCACGGTTATTTTTGTGTATTTTTTTGTTTCGATCAGATGGTGGTTGGAGTTAGTCAACAGGAAACCTTGGATTTAGGTTACATGCTACTTGACAGTCGTCAGAAAGGTGTACCTGTAATCTTGACGGATTCGATTTCATTTCACCCAGCATTACAGTCAGGAACGTTACAACTGACCTATCCAGGAACGCGACTGACGTTCTATAAGACTGAGATGTATTTACAATTGATTGAACATGTTTTCATTCCATCTTCTAGAAAAAAGTTTCATTCTGCTTTTTAACAAGTGAAATGGTAATAATTTTCTGCAAAGTGATATAAAACGTAAATATTTCTGAAAACTTTGAATCTAAGTACTTTACAAAGTACAAAATTTATAACTTCGAGAGTTCCATTATGAAATAATGATATACTGCCATTACACGGTTTGCAACTCACATTTCCATAAAAGTCATAAGGATAAACCAGACACTGTTGACGTTGTTCGCAGCACTTGAGCTTTATATCGAAGCCTATACTTCTGTGGTAAAAATGCAAAATTACAAATCCAATCATACCACTTTATGCTACTTGGATTCGAACTAATGAGATTACAATGATGCACAGTTTATTTTATTATTTATTTATTTAAACATATGAACGTTAGTACAAGTAGGAACGAATTAAATAAACGCGACATAAATCATTCGATTTGTGTGAGGGCTGGGATACTGCCCGTGCGCCCAGACCAGAGCAGGTGGTTTTCTTAGGTGGCCACACCCGGATCGTTTGACCTAAAGGTCTGATGCACGATGCAGTGGAGCAACGTTTGGAGATGCAGTCCCATGGTAGTCTGTGACCAACAATAGGTTCATATGGTAATTGTTCCTTCAGGATACTGGAGGGCATGTGCACGAATGGTTTGAAATCAGGGTTTTCTAGCTTCACTAGGTAAACTCTCTGTGTCCACCAACCCCGTTAAAGTGACGGATGTTCACTTTTCGTTCTTTCAACTTCTTAAACAACAGTAAAGCCGCGAGAAGACAGTGAGTAGAACTTTCCTGGCAGTGGCTGTATATACGTGGCCATGTCAGAGCATTTCGAGAGGGAGAGCAGGATCTCCCCCCTTTCGGCCGTACCAGTTAATTAAAATATGATTACAGGCAACAAAACGTTTGTTCGTTATCAAATGAGCATGCACCTTTAAAAACAAGTTAACCTATCACTAATTTCTAAAAATTTTCTAATCACAACCAAAAGTTTTCGTCACTGAGGTTCAGGAATCTCAATAACCGTCAACTATGGATCAAAACCACTTCTCTTATTCATCATATATGAAACATTCTGTGCTGGAGGATATCAATCACATAGAATATATATTACAAACAAATAGCCATAGAGATTTCTTTTTTAAGACTTTTCATTTAACAATATTCAATCAAAAGAATTTATTACTAATCTTACTAAAAGGGAAGCCACGTCATCCTGAAAAGAAAATAAGAGTAAATTAATTTGACTTCATGAAATATCCAAAGCACAATATGAGAAAGAATTCATTGAATTCTGTTGTTACGATGAAATCCTAATAATCGCAGTTTTATTCGTTATATTATCAGTTGGTAAACCATTGTGCTTACTACTGACTAGCTTCGTGAGCGAAGTCTTGGAATTCTAGTGAGAAACCGTGACCAGTTGAACTAAGCCATGTCAAGTAGAGACAGGTATCTATCTCAGTACAATGGATTAGTTGAGGTTAAACATTAACACCGAATACAGCTCATGAGATCGTGGATGTGCACTGCCAAGGAGTCTCATAAAAGAACGAAACGGCTGTCCAGTGTTTCCGCGTTTTCAATGGTGGTCTAACATCAATGGACTCATGGTCTCAATCAAAAACTTAGTAACCTCCAAAACCACATACTGATAAAGCAATGGAACTCAAGGAACTCCAAACAAGTATGACTTTCTAAAGCCTGATTCCGCGAATATATTTTCGGCGAAACTCAGCAACGTCTGAACAACAACCACACAAAGTGAACATGTTGTCCAATAATGTCACTGCAAGATTGACACTACTACTGACAACTCTATGTGCTCAACTGGAGGTTAGTTTATCTCGTTGCACTATTGTGATGATTGAGAGACGGTGCATTTTGTGACACAATATTGATATGAAGTGTACAACCGTATACAAAAATATAACTTGCTACTTAAGATAATAAGTCGATTAATGTTACAAATGTTCTTTGTCGTAGAGCTTCCATCGGGGACAGCATTTATTTGATTTTCTATGCTCCGACAATTCTGATTTGACTATAAACTCTCGGAGCTTCATCTTATCTACTTCAATATTGTTTGACACAGTGGAATAAGAATTGATTGCCTAAATCATTTTGTCACAAACTAATATTAATTAGTAAGATGAATATTTGACAGTTACAATGCACTAACTGTCCTCTGAATTATTACGTAAGTGACTGAAGTTAGTTTACTGGAATCCTGTAGTCAATTATCAAAATATTTTGAAATATATTTTTCAAAAACACAATTGTATGAACGAAGAATATTCTTTTCAATGAATTTCTCATCAGGTTCTACAATTATAAATCCAGATTAATAATCCATAAAATTGGCCAGATTTAAGGCAAAATACATCATTTAGAAATTGTAATATGTGAATCAGGAATTGTTGTTTGTTATATAAAATTATATTCGCAGATGTTCTAGGAATTTGTACATTCGGGCTCGAGAGCACCTACCCGTGTGGTTAAGCAAAGGTGTTGTCAAAACTGTTAACAGCTCCATCTTAGACCATTTAGTCCAAACAGGACATACAGCCAACATCGAGCAATCTTTTGCAATAGTTTATCGTGTCAACAGCAGTCTACCTAATTCCGTCAGACTGCGAATCCTACAGACGGCTGAAGCAATTGCTATTCGGATCAAAAAGCCAGAGCTTTGTATCCAAAAGAAGTATGTTCAGCCACTCCTTTTACCCTGGCCAACTAGCTAATAATCAATCTTAAAATATGGTGACGTAATCTGATTAATGTTCATTTTATGTCCCAAACTTATTATTATTATTACTGTTATTATTGTTACTATTACTGTTATTATTATTATTATTATTATTATTATTATTATTATTATTGTCTTTACACTTGATAACCCCCTTTTTGATGAATTTATTCAATATCCACCCCTGAATCTACTATATTTGACCTAATTATTTAACATATTACGCAATTTCCGATTTGTAATCACAATTTTCTCTCTCTCTCTCTTTCTCTTACCCCATGTTGACCATATTTATTCTGATAATTTATCTCACAATTTCATTTCGCTTATAAACTGATTCAAGTTAACAACTTCATATTAGTCAGCCCCAACATTAACAATTTTATTTTATATAACAAACAATTCCTGATTCACATATTACAATTTCCAAATGATGATGTATTTTGCCTTAAATTTGGCCAATTTTATGGATTATTAATCTGGATTTATAATTGTAGAACCTGATGAGAAATTCATTGAAAAGAATATTCTTCGTTCATACAATTGTGTTCTTAATATAATGGGAATTTTTCAGCAATTAAAATATATTTTTCAATTGTTGAGATCATGAATCAGTTGAAGCTAGAACACTATGGAAAACCTGGAAGCACTGGACGGCCGCTTCGTCTTATTGTGTGACTCCTCAGCAGTGCACATCCACGATCCCGCCTCGTGGGATTCGAACCCAGGATCTATCAGTCTCACGCGCGATCACTTAACCGCTAGCTTCAAATGATTCATAATCTCAACAATTGAAATTATTGAAATCTCCACAAAACCCTCTTCTGAAAAAATTTTTTTTTTCTAACAGGTGATGTAGAAACAATTGTGCAGTAACTCACATCCGATTTATTACACTAAAAGCATATCATGTGTACAAATGTTAGAAACTAGATTTGAGTGTGTAGAATAAGATATGAAATACACTTTAGTTGATTAGTTTAATATAATGAAATGCTAATAGCTTGGGTATTGAACACTATACTAAACTAGGATGCTCAATAGTATTATCTGTAACTGATGAAATATAAACGTTCAGACCTTTCTGAAATGCACATTACCAGTAACAAATGAATTTGTTCATGGAGAAAAGAGATCTTGCACATATGTGAATTAAGTACAGTGAATTAGAACATTGAGGGTAAACATGTACTTATCATTTAGTGGTGAATATGAACACAACTGTTGTGGATGCGAAGGATAGACCAATAATTATCATGTTAAGTCCAATGGTGTCCTTGGACTTTAAATGGACATTTCCTACTGGTCGATATCTGTCCACTTGTTGAATATGGTACAAAATGTTGTTTTCTATTTTTATGGTACGATGTGGTATCCTTGGTTAGTATATAAATAGAGTATGTCTGAAATACAATGATTCATAACTCAGAGGCTGAGGTTTGTGTTCTGGACTCAACTGGCTGGGATAGACAGGGAATCGGGACCAATCGTAACTCTAGGTCGTCCATTACGTTCGTACGTGTTTACGTGTCATTGAATCGGTCGATAAATACGCTGTTCTCTAGTTTTTCAGTCAAGGACACAACAATTAGCACAGGGTAAAAAATCGGCCCAAATTAAATTCACAACAACAACACAATCCAAGTCTAATTATATCCGTAAATAATTGATTATTCTTCGGATACCAAGCAATACATATTGTGGTTTTCATTTAAATTTCAAGCATAAAGTCCCTAGATATGTTTGTAGAGGTAAATAAATCCTCAAAATAAATAATCTTGTAAGTCTTGGACATCAGTGCTAACTTCATTAGTTTTCCAAACCATACCTTAGCTGAAGGCTCTCGGTGACACATCCACACCAGATCACGAGTGGGTACTCTGTGCTACCCATCCTTTACAACAATCAGCCAACTCTAACCAATCGCTTCTCAACATATCAACTGTTTTCCAAATATAGCTTTGAACTGCTTCATTCCTGACATCTGATTTGACTAGATTCGTATCTTTTTATTATAAAGGTGTTATGGACAAAAGTATTGTCAAACCGTGAATACACATGAGATCTTTAATTTTAACCATACGGAGATATGTGGTTAACTGGTGAAATGTATTTAAGGATAGTTCTACAGTTTTTTTTCCAACCAGTAAATAGGTTAGGCGAATAGACAAATCACAGTCCACCTTAACATGTTCAATTGCACTAAGACAATGTAGTTTTCTAACATCTTAAACATCTTTATTTGTAAGATCGCACACGGTCGGGAGCAGTTTCGTCAACATTCTTATATAGCCTCTTCCTTTTTGATACGAAATAGTCCACAAACGCGAATAAGTTGGAAGAAGCACCGGCATTTGGTAGTTTCCGGAAGCTTTCTCGATTCATTCAAGTCATTGGCAGCAAGAAGTCTGGTGTGAGTGGAACAATGCATGAGGCTGTCGTGAAGCCAAGCAATATCACCTGTCAACGCTGCTGAAAATCAACAAAGTTCTTTGAGGAACGGTTCAGCTGGTCTGCTACTTCAGTGATATCAATCAAACTGTCCTGTCCTCCCAAGCCAGAGTAGACTGATTCACCTAATGAGACGGAAATCTACAAGAAACTTCAACTCTTGAAGCTCCACAAATCAGCAGACCTAAATAATTTATCTCCGGTCATTTTTAAAAACGGTTGCAACTTTATGATTATGAAACTGATTGAGTTATCTGCAAGCGTCTGGAAATCAGAGAAAAACCCATCATTTTGAAGCGAGGTGATAGTTGTTCCTATCATTAAAAAAGGGTTAACGTCATCTGTGCAACAACAATCAAGGGATAATCTTGGACGTTATCAAGCTTTGCGTTGTCTTTAAATGAAGAAAAATCGATACTGATATGTGTTCGAAATGAGCTGTATTAGTCATTTATGCATTAGAGGCTGAATATATTTGGCAATGCTACTGGGTTGTACTGAATTTGAATAAAATGACTGAGAATATATATAACATTTAGGAAATATAGTACAATTCTTCCCATTTTACCAAATCAAGAGCAATGAACATGGCAGAATAACATAAATTTATTTTACTTTGAAGTTTCTCATCAGCTGCTTAAAACCTAACTATAGTAGTACTGTACTTTTATCATACATATTACTCTTCTAATGAATCCTCATTGATAAGAACTTTTCCAATGTTATAGTATGATGATATAAATTATGTACACTTATTTTTTGATGATGGATACTATTATGTTCAAGTTGTAAATAGCTGATGAGCAACCACGGAGGGAAATGTATTCACGTTATTCTGCTACGTTCACTGTTCTTTCATTACTAATGTTTATGAAATCATTCGATGATCATCTAAATCCAAGGACATTATCTACTCTACATAGAAAAAGAGAATATTTACAAGTTGTAATATATCATTAGAAATTGCCCGACCGTAGCTGCTACCTTGACGCGGTGGTCGGACTTGCCTATCGTGATGACCCAACCGACCTATATTGGCTGGAACATATATTCCTGTAGGTTCTACCATGCTAGGCAGGTCGATTGGAGAACGGTAAGACTAAAAGCAGCAACTCAAGGTCTGAGGGCGAAGTCGTACTGCTGACTGTAGAGATGTGTGACAGTAGTAAGGTGTTTTCCTCGGGCAACCAGCATCTGCAGCGATGCTGCCTTCTCACAAGGAAGGAATGGGTTAGAAAAGGTCGACCCTAAAAATGTCACACCTCAACTTACCTCACGGATTTCCGTCTCCGGTGGTAAGGCTCTTTGAAAAAAGGAGCTAACACGTCAAAAGCCTCCTACAAAAAGACCGTGCGCGACCGGCCTCAAGCAGTTGTCCCTTGGGTCACGCCCCCAGGTCGTTCAGGCCAACATTAATCCAACCTTTTTTTCAGGTTCCTCAAGAAATACTCTTCCACAGTGTGGGCAGCTGGGAAGTGACACTAGCCCACATACTCGTAACAGCATACGAGACCAAGTTGGTCACATTCACATCCTTCCTACACCTCTTAATACCACCCTTATCTCCCAGACTAATCTTTCGATTTGAGTACGCGGAACGTTATTACTGGTCTCCTGAGACCGCGCTCTGAACTACATGTAGGAGCTTTCAATGTCCGAACACTGTGTCAAATAGAACAACAGGCTTCCTTAGCTAGGACTTTAGAATCTCGCGCCCTCGATGTGTGCTGCGTCTCTGAAACGCGCATGCAGGATCCGAGTAGCGTCATTCATTTGGCCTCATCATGTCAAAGTAACGAATGAACTCGGTTTACGCTTCATGTATCTGGAAGCTTTAATGTTGCTTCTCGTGGCCTCGCTGGCGTAGGTATAGTATTGAGTTCTAGGACAGAACTAGCTCTCTTAGACTGCATTCCGTTAGACAGTCGTTTGTGCGCTGTCCGACTAAATGGAACAATAAGGACTCGGAAAGATAGGGACACTCGTCGTTGCCTCTTCGTCGTCTCTGCCTATTCTCTCACTGACTGCAGCTCAGAAGATGTAAAAGGTGAGTTTTTCAGAAAGCTCTCCGACCTTCTCCTAAAAGCTAGGCGCTCGGATGTAGTAATAATGGCTGGTGACTTTAATGTTCAAGTAGGTAAACTAAGCGATAGGGAAAGACACCTGGGTGGATCTTATGGTGTCTTGGCTTGAAGAACAGATAATGGCGACCGTCTGTTGCAGCTGTGCTCAGATAACTGCCTGTTTCTTGCAAATACTAACTTTAAGCATAAGCAGAAACATCTTTTAACACGGCGACCCCCTAATTCGTCACAGCGTTGGACCCAAATAGCTCACATCGCTAACAGCCACCGATGGAGGGGCTCGATAGAAGACTCGCTCATTCTGGAGCACATGCTTAGATTCAGATCATGCTCTAGTGCGAGCGCGTATTTGCTTGCGTCTTACTGGACGTAGGAAAGACGCTGCAAGGAAACCTCTTAGAGGCCTACTTAATGATGGTCAAGTTAAGAGTATATTTCAGGAACAACTAGGAAAACAGTTAGGCAGCCATGTATGTGATGCCCACCCCAAGGCAGCATTGGATCGATGGGCAGAACACT
Source organism: Schistosoma margrebowiei (assembly GCA_944470205.2). Taxonomy (NCBI): domain Eukaryota; kingdom Metazoa; phylum Platyhelminthes; class Trematoda; order Strigeidida; family Schistosomatidae; genus Schistosoma; species Schistosoma margrebowiei. Next base: position 42,953,570 of record OX104026.1, on the reverse strand, counting down.
TTAGGGATCAGTTCAATTGGCCTTCAGCCACACTTCGATTTCCCACGATCTTTGGTCAACCTGAGTGGCAAGTTAATGTAGGTTCTCCGTCTCTTTACGAAGTTGAAAAAGCCATAGGAAATCTGAAACGAGGGAGAGCAGCAGACCCTGACAGGTTTACTTCTGAGATTTTTAAGGATGGTGGTTCAGTATTAGCAATGAGATTAACCGAGGTCTTAGGTAGAATTTGGGAACTGGACGTAATCCCATCTGACTGTTCTGAATCACTGATTGTGCCAGTCTATAAGAAAGGACAAAAGTCCTCTTGTGACAATCACAGAGGAATCAGTTTGACAAATATAGAATCTGAAATATAAGCTTCAATAACACTTCGACGCCTAATCAAAGCTTGTGAAGAACAGACTAGAGAAAACCAGGCCGGTTTTCGACCTGAACGTGGTTGTATAGACCAGATATTCAGACTACGTCAGGTTCTAGAACACAGAGACACGTTCAGACGTCCCACAATCGTAGTATTTCTCGACCTTAAAGCAGCATTTGACTCTGTCGATCGTAAGGTTCCATGGCAGTGTTTGTCACTGAAAGAAGTACCAAAGAAGTATATTAACCTTGTAAAGGCTCTCTACTCGAACACAACTGGTCGAGTGAGAGCTTATGACGAACTGTCATCAGAATTGATTACCTCAAGTGGTGTTCGTCAGGGCTGTCCACTCTCTTCATTCTTGTTTAACTTTGTTGTTGACGTGCTTTTAAAAATGACACTTTCCTCATCTGAATTTCCAGGGGTTGAACTTCTACAGGAAGATTGACTTTTTGACCTAGAATATGGTGATGACATAGTTTTTATTTGGCGAAGGCGCTGACAAAATGCAGAGTCTTCTGACCACTCTAAGCAACAATGCAAGCATGTTCAGGATGCGATTCTCCTCATCGAAATGCAAAATGTTGCTTCAGGATTGGGTTGCATCGACACCCGTACTAGTGATAGGGAGTGAAGTAATTGAGCGTGTCGACCGCTTCACTTATCTTGGAAGTCTCATCAGCCCTTGTGGTCTGGTGTGTGACGAAATCTCAGCACGGATACAGAAGGCTCGACTAGCTTTTACCAACCTGCGTCATTTATGGCGTAGGCGAGATATCCGTCTATCAACCAATGGACGGGTTTACTGCGCAGCAGTTCGTCCCGTCCTACTTTATGGCAGTGAAACATGGCCGGTAAAAGTAGAGGATATTCGTAGGTTACTAGTATTCGATCATAGGTGTCTTCGAAATATTGCTCGAGTAAGTAACACAGTTGTTTGGAAACGGGTACTAGGTAAGGATGGCAAATCAATTGATGAAGTGGTGAAACTTCATCAGTTAAGATGGCTGGGACACGTGTTACGTATGCCCAACGACCGACTGCCTCGACGTGCGATGTTCAGTGGTATAGGAGTAGATTGGAAGAAAGCTAGAGGCGGCCAGACCAAAACGTAGCACAAATCCATGAAGTCATTGACAAGTGGACTGAAACATGTTGGTAGGTGTAGACTACCTGGTTGGCATCCGTGAGACGATAGTAACCGATGGTTAGAGACCCTAAATGATATTGATCAAAATCGTTTGCAATGGCGAAGGTGCATACACTCTTTGTGTTCTCCTAAATTCTAATCTTCTGAATTCTTCACGTTTTTTTCTTTCTCCTCTTTCCAAATTAATTTCACTGTATTATACTCCTTGAATAATATTTCCAAACTCTAATGTTTCTGATTACTGCTTGTACTCCCACTAACTCAATCACTATGGGATTTGAACCGATAACTGCATCTCTGTGTTAATGTAATGTAGTATGGCAACTCAAACTGATGTATGTACATAGGAAGTTCTACATTGTTACTGACTGACATTAGAAATCGACGGACACTTCGTTTCCGTTGACCAGACACTATTAACAATAACCTAGTGTGGGAGAGAGCAAACCAGATTCCAATGGTGGAAAAAATCAAGAAGAAGCACTGAAAGTGGAACGTACACAACTGCGTCACAAGATAAGTCTTCATTTGGAATACTGAAAGCCAAAGGAGAAAAGGAAAACCAAAGAACACTTTACGCCGATAAATGGAGATATACAGGAGAAGAATGAACAATAATTGGATGGAACAAGAAAAGAAGGAAATCTTTCAGTAAGCAATTTAAACTCATTATGTAATTATGATTTTTAAATATCACAGGTTGTAAGCATCTGACGAGAACCTACGAAATAAAAATGAATTCATGCTATTTTGCTAGAATCTTTGTTCTTGCTGTTTTTGAAATGATAACGGGAACTATGTGTATGAAAAAAGAAAAGAAGGCTCAGGACAGGGTGGGTTGGAGAATACTGGTTTTTGGACTATGCTCCATTGGAATCAGCAGGCGTAAGTAAGTGATTAGAAGTTGACCGTTTTAATAGGTTTCATTTGGATGAATTGGTTCCTGTATTTCTGAACTCAGTGTACCGTCGTCAATATACCATCAAAAAAGATCTGAGAAGTACTTACGTAGGTGATTTGATCACGACCCTAATAATGTAATATTACAAAATGTTGACATCGACATGTAAGTAAAAGTGCTCTTCATCATCAAAATATGATCATCCTTTTTATTATTTTCATTATGAATACCTAAGCTTAGATTCAAACATCTTATGTGGATGATAATTTCGATGTAACATGTCTTATTATATTATTCACAAATGAAAGTTATTAAAATGAGGAAAATAAATCAATATTAGAAAGTGATACTATTATTGATGTATAATGTATGAATATATTATTAATATTAATGGCTTTATACAATATTATAATTTTGGTTCATTATGGGATCCATAGAACAAAGTTATTTCAACAAGTTTCCTTTTCGTATTTGTTGATCAATCGCCAGTTAGATGTTGACAGTTTAGGAATAGACACATGAATTATGTATATTCTGCTTACTGCATATTGCCAGCAACCACGATATCTCTGATAAGGCATTTTTAAGTTGTACAGTGAAAGCTTATAAACGTTTTCAGAAACACACTTGAATAGATTATGCAATTAATAACCATAATGATGTGTTAAAACAAACAAGGAAATAGTCGACTTGTCGAAATATTCAGATGGCAGGAACAGGTAGCCTAGTTAATTAAGCAGGCCCCCAACATAAGTAAATTTATTAACAAGATATAATTTGATCATAACAATTTCTTCAAATGAATATTAAGTTGTCTGCTAGTACGCCCGATATAGCTATCTCCATAGGAAATAGTTTATTTCTAATTGTTCATATAGAAACAACAATATAATCACTTACAAATCTAGCGGGACATGTACACTAAGTCATAGTTTATAATAAAGATATTAGAGTTAATCATATATTGAAAATGAAAGTTTATTAAGTTGTGAAGTACTCAAAATGGAAGTAATTTGAATGTGTGATCATAATGAAACACCAATATTACCCTATTTCCTCCTATTTTATGAACTTTAGAATAAAGATAACGAAATCGCTTAATATAGGCAATATCATATGGGTTTTGTGGATATTATAGTAATTTCAATGGTTAATATTATGAGTCAGTTGAAGCTAGACCACAATGGAAAACCTGAAAGCACTGTGTGGCCGTTTCGTTCTATTGTGGGACTCCTCAGCAGTGAGCATCCACGACCTCGCTACCTACGAGAGTCGAGCCCAGGACCTACTGGCTTCGTGCACACGATCTTCAGCAACCATCCAATCGACTTGGAAAATATCAAAATAATACGAAAAAACGTTTTTAACTATAAAGAAAGATGAGTAGCTGAAGTTTTTCATCTACTGCTGAATAGAAAAGATGGTACTACTTTCTATCTGACTTGAAGTATCTCTCCGTGTTACCATGTTTCATTCCATGTACGTACATATCACAGAATTATCATATCCTGAACTTCAACTTTATCTTTTCACACTACAGATGTTACATTTTTCACACCCCTTAACACACACGAAAATATATAAGGATATCTTTTCATCCTAACTGGAGCGACACGACAGTGACTTTGTCAGACCTGTTTCTTGGTTGCTTCTGTCCTTTATACCACTTAGACATACTTAGTTTATTTATTCTCTAAAGACGCTGCTTACACAGTCACGAAAAGACAGGAAATTTAACTTTTCATCTCATTGAGACATTACAAATATATTATTTGTTTATTGGTAACAATCGTACCTAATACTCAATTTATTTGAAATTAACAGGTCAACTCTTCATAATGATATTTAAATTTTTTAGTTTTGTTAGTCGATCTATAATAATTGGTTGTTAACTGATATATAGTGGAAAAGTGAGGTAACACTAGGGCATTGCGTCATTCAGGTAAGTTGCTGAATTCCCTTAAGAAGTCATGATCAAGTTTTTCCTATCCATCTTTGCGCAAGGTAAATTTAAGACACTGAAATCATATCAGAAGAGGTTTTTGTGAATATTATAGTAATTTTAATAGTTGAGATCATGAGTCAATTGTGAGATAGTAACTCACTGAAGACATTAATGGATGTGTCGCTCAAATTCGTGGATTAGTTTCAGTTAGACATTAACATCGTTGGATACCGGTTCAGTGCTCTAGCGGTTAAGCGATCGCGCACGAGACTGATAGGTCGTGGGTTTGGATCTCGTGAGGCGGGATCGTGGATGAGCACTGCTGAGGAGTCACACAGTGGGACGGAACGGCCATCCTAGTCTTTCAAGGTTTTCTATGGTGGTCTAGCTTCAACTGACGCATCGTCTGAATAATTGAAATTATTGAAATCATATTTATTTTTATCATATGGTGCATGATAATTGCACATTTTGGGAAATGAATACTGGAATATACATATGATATAATTGTTCTGTAGTTTATCTATCATAATCGCATTATAAATATTATGGTATCAACTTACCGAATAACTTTTATCTCCTTTCTGAGTATTACGTCATGGTTAATACATTTTGTTTCTGAATGAATTATGTCAATGAAATCTTATTGTTTATAGTGAGATGAGATTGTCAGTTTTAGTGACACCTTGTGTATAAGGAAACAGTAGTAACTTTGATTTATCCTTTCTTATTTTGAGTGTTAAGTTGGGTGCATCTAATTTATTTAGTATACAATAAAACAACCTATTCGTCAAATAAGATTTGAAGTAAATTTCATAATTCTGAGTTTGATTTGTCACAGTAATCAATATAGAAGGCTTGTGGTGAATGTCAAATTTTATTAATATCATGAACCAAAAACAATATGGTTTGATAAATAGTCATCAGATTGATGTATTGCGGTAAGTGAAAGTACACTGAGTAACAATAGTGTTTGTGTCTGTAATGTTACTGAATAAAATTTGACCTCATGAAACTCATAAGGTGTAGCCAGTGTTAACATCACATCAATTAATGAACACGATACATTTAGAACATTGATGACCCTCTACTTAATTACATTTCCAATTGCAAATTCATAGAGAACTAAGTAGTTTAATATTTCACGATTTAGATTCACAAAATTTTTTTTCTGAGGAAAACCATAGCGAATGGAGTTACAGATTGCCGCATCATGCATGAAGTGTTAGATAAACCGGAACACTGATGGGGCAGTTTTTTCATCCCACATAGCTTATAATATTTATGGATTGTTATGTTCATTTCTTTGAATAAGTAAATTTGCTAAATATGTTATGTTCGAATCTCGCTAGTTGAGATCATGGCTGGGCACTGCTGAGGAGTCTCACAATGGGTCGAAACAGCCGTTCAATGCTTCTACGTTTTTCGTGGAGCTCTAACTTCAATTAACTCGTGATTTCAACCACCGAAATATCTTATGTCTTTTAAACAAAAATCTCACATTCTCTTTGCAATTTAACTTAGCAGAAATAAATATGCAATAACTTACTATTTGAGTAGAACTACACTAAATTGTAATATCCAAACAATAATTCCATTAGTTTTATATTCCAAACGAAATTTTATTGTATGGCAAACGACCTAAGACAAAGTTTGTTTGATTCTTTACGTATGGTAAAACTTTAAAACTGTGCTTCCTCTTCCCGCATTATGGGGAATAAATGTGTTAGTGGTAATGAATTTTATTCGTACATGTAAATCAAACATTTTTTGCATCAGTCCTAGAAAAGATTAGGTTCTTATGGATTGATTTCCTATAATAAGAAGTATTGGCATCTGAAAACGTTGATAAATACAATCGGTGAGACTATAATCTATGAACGACATTCAGCGACGCAAAGTGACCTTGAAAATGTCCACCTCATAAATAGGACTAAATGAGGGTAAGGAATTAGATTTAGAGTTTTCATCACGAACTGACATCATTTATAATGCCAAAACGCTGTTTGGCCAAGCGGATGAATGAATTTTGCGACAAAACCACAGAATCGTTACTTTGAGTCTGATTGATTCGTCCATAAATTATAGTCTCACTATACAATCGTCTACTTAAATCCCATTTTGTATTTAGTTGTGAGCACACTAACTCTAAAACACTGTTACAATACATATTTCTATCCGATGCTGAGTGATAAATTCGAATTTTGGGAAGTGAATACATTCAATTACATGGTTTGCATTTCTGTTAATTTATCCTAATCTCATATAATGTTAATTATTGTATCGAACTAAATCCGGATGTAAAAATGTCATCAGAACTTACTGTTTTAAAAGATTTGGTAAACTATAAAATACATATGTCATTAAATCCTTCTTATTTCGGTATTTAAAACGAAATTCAATCAAATATATAGTGAAAATGCAGTTCGAACTACTACTGTGGTATGTGCTACTTATATCAACATAAGTAGTGTATAACGCTAGTCAGATAAAAAATGTCTGGAAGCAGAAGAAGATTCGTAAAGGTCAAGAAGGGAAGAACGGTAACAGAAAGCAATTGATATGGAAATGTAGGAACAGCAAAGTCTAAGACAATTAACGAAGATTTTTCAAATGAAGTGTTGGAGTATGGTTTTTCTATTTTATCACGTAACTCTGTAATTTTGTGCTGATAATGATCGGTTGTCCTCTCCTGTGTTCTCCTTCATGGCAATATTACTAAATATATGCAAATTCATACATTAGTTCATATTAACATGGATTTAGAAACCATAAATGAGTGGGAATCGGAAAGACAGTAATTAAAGTAATTGAAGTTAAACGTGGGATGCCAGCCCACTGGTCTATAGAGGTTAAGCATTTGCACTCAGGATCGATATCTCCTGGGTCCAAACATAGATGCATTCTGCTGTAGTATGGCTTTCATATCTCATCAAGTAACTCTTTAATTTTTTGTTTAAAACAATCGATTTTCCTCACCTGTAATCTCTTTCACTTCACTATGATGCAATTTCTTTATTTAATGTCGATTTGGAGATTATTTTTGTTCCCCTATTTAAGTGGTAGTAACGTAGGAATGATAGAATTAAGTCACATGTACAATCCAAAAAAATTTCGTTTGTCCAAAGTTCTCAGTTGGATATTTCAATCCATACAAGAAACAATTATAATCGATTATTTCTCATCATTCACTTACACATGAACATAATTCCTTCGTTTCATTAAACACAAACCAAGTTACATTTGACTGAAAGAAATGATTGAATGGAAATAGAAAGTTGAAGATGCATTTACTCAATTGAATTTAGAAAATGATTAACTAATGTAGTTTTTAAGCAGAAGAACATACATCTCTCTTTGAATTAAGAATAAGCCAATCTATGTCTCCCTAAGAAACAAAAAAGTATCGAAATCAACACATAAATTGAAGAATTGAGTATTTTGAATAAAACATTTGATCAACAAAATGTATATTATATACTGATATCGATTCTGCTAAACGTAAATAATTAGGTAATGATGAATAGAACAATCATCAGAGTTATGTAATACTTGGTCGATAGGATTCGATCTGGACTAAGAAAAACTTGACATTGGTCACCATCCAGTGATCAATCAATTGTAAATATATAACAATTCTACAAGAAGTCAGTCGCGGACCGGGCAGTATCTCTGACAGTCAAGCTGTGTGATATGGGATTGAATCCATCAAGAAATACCAGTTCCCTCAAAATTACATGTGCATATTGCTCGTAGGTGACAAATATCACGACTTACTGATGAGTGCCAAATAGCATGTAGCCTAGGTCCACGGTTTTCTATTGATCACCTATAACCATCATCTTAATGTATTGTATTGTTTGAAATAATTCAGATTGAAATATTCGAACATCGATTCTTTCATTGAACTATAACTTACATTCCATCTCCCACTTCCTATAGATAAAGGTGAAGCAATTTTATCAAATTGATTATTTTAACATGTGCAGTATTGACAGGGTGATGTATTATGTGGAAGAAAAGAAATTCAAGTTTAGCGTTCTTCATGAAACAAAACACTGTGTAGTTTGGGATCAGCAATACAGTGGAACAAGATTAGTGATCAAGACACTGAAGTACCTTATGATTTCATTTTCATTTTAGGGACAATTCTGACACATGAAAGCGGATATAGAAATCCATGTTACATGCCTTGTTTTATCTATGCTTGACTGTTTTAGAAGGCTAAATATATTTGGGCTGTTTCAGAAACGATACAAATCAGTGTTGGTATTTCAGAAAAGACATCTTAAAGAAACTGAAGTCTTGGAAATGATTAGATCCAACCAATAAGAGCAATTGATCTATACTCGATTAATGTAATGCAGATTAAGTATATACGATTGAGTTTGTTCACCATTAATCTGATTAAGTCATTGTGTTTACTTATTAACGAACTGAGTAATCCTACAACAACAACAACTTATTTATATCATTATATCTTCATTATTGCTGCGAACGTATGAACATGTATGCTTGAGCATTGCTTACTGCTCAAGCATGTATTCACGCTACTAGCCTTACTACTAACCGCTTAATTGATTTGATGATTCATTCAGATCACTATGTATTTATATGTCCATGTTATTCATGTTCATTGCTCTCTCTCGCTTACTCCTACTCATATTCGCTGACTCATTCGCTTGCCTTTCGGCACAAGTCTTGCTTAACGCTTCTGTAATTTTGGATATCTGTATGCTGTTACCGTAATAAACTAAATCAACGCTTCGTATTCGCCTTCTGATTTATATACTGTTGAGGCACTATCTAGGACGGTTATCAAGACGAACTGTATACAACGTTTAAGGATTTTATTGAATACCGACCACCACAAGCTAATCGAAATAATGACTTTTGTGTAAACAATGTTTTGATATATGGTAAATTTGATTTTAACAATTGAATTCATGAGTCGTTCTAAGCTAGACCATCATGAGATGCTTCATGAGGAAGAGTCCTAAACTACAATCGAAATGGTCATCTAATGCTTTCAAATTTAAGGTTATTTATATTAGTCATAAATAGTTATACTTACCATCACTTCTGAAGACTATAAGAATCAGAGACCAAAAGATAAGGGTAATACATGGTAATATAAATATTTGATATGGAGTCAATAGAAAATCACTCTTAGTCATTGGATATTGCATGAATTTACAATGGAACGGATTACAATGTTTATATATAGATAAGCTTGACCAATTGAGTTTGCACTTATAAAGGAGTCTGCACATATGAAAATAGACGATAATGTAACATTAGCAAACATCCATCAATTGTATTCATCTAACGGCATACATTAATTGTCGTTGAACCACACCTTATATCCATCCATATATGATGAGATGACAATTGAATTCCTATGATGTGATAATAGACAAGATATTTTATTGAAAGTCAAATGTATGATTGTCATCATGATTATCAAATAGGTGATTAATAAGTTAAGCATATTATCGATTAGCTTTATTGAATGTAAACATCATTTTGATGTATCCTCCCATGATTAAATGTAAGTTGTATTACTTACTTAAATAAGTTATAGGTATAATGAATTCAGCAAGTCTATAATTGCTCGATTTACAGTAGTTATGTCAAGTAAATCATGGATGACTTAATGTACTGTATTCTGTCCATAAACATTTCTGAAGTAAGAATTTGTTTTCGGTAGAGTTTATAACGAATCAGTTTATTGTAAAGCACTATCTACATCACGGTAGATCGAAAGAGAACAGATTCGCTGATAACGGTTGATGTTGAAAGCTTCATGTGTTCAGTTTCATAGTCTGTGTAGGTTGTCAATAGTTTACTTAAAGGTTTGAATAGTTATTTCTGGTTAGTGTTTTTTAGTGAGTTAGTTTTCGACAGGATGGAGTCGCTAAGCCCATGCCCAACCCTCCTCATTTATCCGGGCTTGTATTTGTCGTCTGCGAATCAGTCACTTGCCGACATTATTCTCCTTCTCGGTTGTTTAAATTTATACCGTGTTCATCTATAGTTATAATAGCTTCAATTTAATTATGCCAAACACTTTTCTGTGAATTGATTTGTCCACCAACTGAAATAACCAAAAATCGTCATTTAATAATAACACTAAAAGTATTTTCGAGGATTGATGCATTTAAAACCTGAAAACGTTTTGATGCTAAACGAAAATGAATTTTGTATATATTATATGTCGTAGTGAACAAGAACATTGGTTGGACACATAAATGACAGAATCTCTTAGTAACAATATGTCAATCAATAGTCTAAGACTTCACCATTCCTTGATTTCCATACCAAGTATTCTCTGTTCTCATTCTCTTGTCTTCGAAATTCTTAATCTTCTGCTTCCAGGTATTTCACTATCGATTGTTGATACATACTACTTATATCTGTTGACATCAGTAACACACATAACAATATGATCACATAAGTTTAATGGGTTCGGTTACCAAAAGTATGCAATCCTGCATTACCTATACGACCTATTTTGAATATTTAATTCATCCTACCACCAAATCCCCTCAATGCTTATTCGTAAGATTAGAACCAGTTAGAAGACAAGTTTCTAAATATGTTCGGTTCATCATACTTTTCAATTTACTGACAGTATTTAAAAAGTGCTTACCTGATATTAGTCCTCTGTTCACCAGTGTGCTATTAAATGAAACTATACGTTACATTTAATAATCATTTGTATGCTGAGAATATGAATAATTAAGATGCCAGTTTACAGGCGTAATCAGCTTGATATAGACTAGCGTTTTTAATATTGTTTTTTAGCGAGTTAATTTTCTACGGGATGGGATCGCTAACTCCATGTCCAATCTTCCTCCTTTATCCAGGTTTGAAACCGGTAGTGGACCCAGAAGAGCTCCAGGTGGAGTTTGCTTGATATAGATATTAAAATTAAATGTGGATTAAATATGGGTTGTTCGATTGTTTGAAGTGTTCTAGTTCGAACTCATCTGATATTGACTGGCTGAACTCTTTCCTGACGTACCCAAACTTTACCGATCAAACATTTCCAATCGGATTTCGGGAATTCATTCTGAAGCTAGTTATTAATAAGCTCAGGATTATAATTTAAAAGTAGGAGTAGGTGGGAAGTAGATTTATGCCAAGACGATTTGTATTATTTTAAAAAGTTTGGTGTTAGTAAATTGCAAATGTCCTGTGTATTGAGATTACTTTCTTACTTACTCACTCACTTACTTACGCATGGTACCTCTCGTAGAGGAGCATAGGTCACCCACTAGTGTTCAGTTTGTTTATTCTGGTCAATATTTTATAGCAAGGTTGTTTTCTACCGGATGAGGTTGCTGACCCCATACCCAATCCTACTCCTTTACTCGGGCTTGGGAACGTCAGTAAAGCTAGAAGAGCTAGAGGCGGAGTTGTGTATCAGGATAGTAAGAAACGAATAGTAAGCCCAAATCATTTTAACCTGTTAGTTATCATATACATTTGGATGACTTCATTCTTCAGTAAGGAGAATTGTAATCTACTTGGACTGTGTTGGACATTGTAGTTTGAGTCTCTGTCTGGAAGCTGTTTCTGACTAAACTGATCACTGACAGAACTAAGATCATTTTTCTGGCAGGCTACCATAATCTGTTACAGATTTATTAAATATTCACTAACACTGAGTTCACTTAACTCCGCCTGTAGTTCTTCTAGAGTTACTGATGGCCTCGTGTCTTGATAAAGAAGGAGGCCTGGGCATTGGATCATGACCCTACCCCGTAGAAAATAACCTTGTTGAAAAACGCCAACCAGAAAAAATACTTTTAATTATTCATATTCTCAGCATACAAATGATTATTAAATGTAACGTATAGTTTCATTTAATAGCACACTGGTGAACAGAGGACTAATATCAGGTAAGCACTTTTTAAATACTGTCAGTAAATTGAAAAGTATGATGAACCGAACATATTTAGAAACTTGTCTTCTAACTGGTTCTAATCTTACGAATAAGCATTGAGGGGATTTGGTGGTAGGATGAATTAAATATTCAAAATAGGTCGTATAGGTAATGCAGGATTGCATACTTTTGGTAACCGAACCCATTAAACTTATGTGATCATATTGTTATGTGTGTTACTGATGTCAACAGATATAAGTAGTATGTATCAACAATCGATAGTGAAATACCTGGAAGCAGAAGATTAAGAATTTCGAAGACAAGAGAATGAGAACAGAGAATACTTGGTATGGAAATCAAGGAATGGTGAAGTCTTAGACTATTGATTGACATATTGTTACTAAGAGATTCTGTCATTTATGTGTCCAACCAATGTTCTTGTTCACTACGACATATAATATATACAAAATTCATTTTCGTTTAGCATCAAAACGTTTTCAGGTTTTAAATGCATCAATCCTCGAAAATACTTTTAGTGTTATTATTAAATGACGATTTTTGGTTATTTCAGTTCGTGGACAAATCAGTTCACAGAAAAGTGTTTGGCATAATTAAATTGAAGCTATTATAATTATAGATGAACACGGTATAAATTTAAACAACCGAGAAGGAGAATAATGTCGGTAAGTGAGTGATACACAGATGACAAATGTAGGAGCTCATTTCAATGAGAGAGGGCGCAGGAGGTTTCGTTTGGTCAACCTGAGAAATATTAGTCAATAGTGGTTCAGTTTCAGCAGTTAGATGAAGTGAGATCTTAGCAAGAATCTGTGATGTAGATGACACACCATCAGACTGACCGTAATCGCAGTTCATCTCAGTTTATAAGCAAGGAAGAAATTTTAACTTTGACGATCAGAAAAGAATTTGTTTGGCTAATGTAGTATCTAAAATATTAAGCCCAATAACAGTCAGACGCTTAACATAAGCTTGTAAAGATCGAACCCGAAAAAAACTAGTCTAGTTTCAAACGTGGATGTAGGTATCTAGATCATATATTCACCTTTCATCAGGATTTGGAACACATGGTTATCGACATCCTATCATTGTTACATTCTTTGACGTTAAGTCGAAGTTCAACTATCTTAATCGTGAAGAATAATGTAATCCTAATACCAAAAAAACGTAAGCAAAGTACAGTGTATGTTAACATGAATGTCACTTACAATTGACTACTTTAATTTATCTTCAAGTAACCAAACCATTGACGAAATCCTCCTGGGATCATTTCGGGAGCTAATGTCGGTCCCAAGCCCGGATAAATGAGAAGGGTTGGGCATGGGGTTAGTTACCCCATCATGTCGAAAACTAACTCACTTGAAAGCGCTAACCAGAAATAACTATTCAAACCTTTTAAGTAAACTATTGACAACTTACACAGACTATGAAACTAAACATATGAAGCTTTCAACATCAACCGTTATCAACGAATCTGTTCTCTTTCGATCTACCGTGATGTAGATAGTACTTTACAATAAACTGATTCGTTATAAACTCTACCGAAAACAAAATCTTACTTCAGAAATGTTTATGGACAGAATACAGTATATTAAGTCATCCATGATTTACTTGACATAACTACTGTAAATCAAGCAAGTATAGACTTGCTGAGTTTATATACCTATAACCTATTTAAGTATGTATTACAACTTACATTTAATAATGGGAGGATACATCAAAATGATGTTTACATTCAAGAAAGCTGATCGATTATATGTTTAACTTATTAATCACCTATTTGATAATCATGATGACAATCATACATTTGACTTTCAATAAAATATCTTGTCTATTATCACATCATAGGAATTCAATTGTCATCTCATCATATATGGATGGATATAAGGTGTGGTTCAACGACAATTAATGTATGCCGTTAGATGAATACAATTGATGGATGTTTGCTAATGTTACATTATTGTCTATTGTCATATGTGCAGACTCCTTTATAAGTGCAAACTCAATTGGTCAAGCTTATCTATATATAAACATTGTAATCCGTTCCATTGTAAATTCATGCAATATCCAATGACTAAGAGTGATTTTCTATTGACTCCATATCAAATATTTATATTACCATGTATTACCCTTATCTTTTGGTCTCTATTTCTTATAGTCTTCAGAAGTGATGGTAAGTATAACTATTTAAATATAAATGACCTTAAACTTGAAAGCATTAGATGACCATTTTGATTGTAGTATAGGACTCTTCAGCATGAAGCATCTCATGATGGTCCAGCTTAGAACGACTCATGAATTCAATTGTTAAAATCAAATTTATCATATATGAAAACAAAATTTACATAAAAGCCATCATTTCGATTAGCTTGTGGTGGCCGGTATTCAATATAATCCTTAAACTTCGTATACAGTTCGTCTTGATAACCGTCCTAGATAACGCCTAAACGGTATATTAATCAGAAGGCGAATACGAAGCGTTGATTAAGTTTATTATGTGACTATACACAGATATCCCAAATTACAGATGCGGTAAACAAGAGTTGTGCCGGAAGGCAAGCGAATGAGTCAGTGAATATGAGTAGGAGTAAGCGAGTGAGAGAGCAATCAACATGAATAACATGGACATATAAATACATAGTGATATGAATGAATCATCAAATCAATTAAGCGGTTAGTAGTAAGGCTATTAGCGTGAATAAATGCTTGAGCAGTAAGCAATGCTCAAGCATACATGTTCATATATTGGCAACAGTAATAAAGATACAATGATATAGATAAGTTGTTGTTGTAGTACGGATGACTCAGTTCGTTAATAAGTTAACACAATGACTGAATCGAATTAATGGTGAACAAACTCAATTGCACGTGAGCTATTATAAGCTGTGAACTGTCAGTATATACGTTCCTTAATTGGTATAGAAGTTTTCCATCACATTTCGAGTATAAATCAATCGCCCATATTGGTTGGATCTAATTATTTCCAAGATTTCAGTTTATTTAAGATGTCTATTCTGAAATACCAACACTGATTTGTATCGTTTCTGAAACAGCTCAAATATATTTAGCCTTCTAAAACAGTCAAGCATAGATAAAACAAGGCATGTAATATGGATTTCTATATTCTCTATGATGGTGCACATGGACGTTATCGATAATAAAAGCCTATATTGTTGATTTGCTACTGATAGATTTTAGACTTTCTTCATGTGTCAGAATTATCCCTAAAAGAAAATGAAATCATAAGGTACTTCGGTGTCTTGATCACTAATCGGGTTCCACTGTATCGCTGATCCCGAACTACACAGTGTTATGTTTCATGAAGAACACTAAACTTAAATTTCTTTTCTTCCACATAATACATCACCCTGTCAATACTGCACATGTTAAAATAATCAATTTGATAAAATTGCTTTACTGTTATTTAAAGGAAGTGGGAGATGGAATGTAAGTTATAGTTGAATGAAAGAATCAATGTTCGAATATTTCAATTTGAATTATTTTAAACAATACAATACATTAAGATGATGGTTATAGGTGATCAATAGAAAACCGTGGACCTAGGCTACATGCTATTTGGCACTCATCAGTAAGTCGTGATATTTGTCACCTACGAGCAATATGCACATGTAATTTTGAGGGAACTGGTATTTCTTGATGGATTCAATCCCATATCACACAGCTTGACTGTCAGAGATACTGCCCTGTCCGCGACTGACCTCTTGTAGGATTGGTATATATTTACAATTGATTGATCACTGGATGGTGACCAATGTCAAGTTTTTCTTAGTCCAGATCGAATCCTATCGACCAAGTATTACATAACTCTGTTGATTGTCACAGCTTTCCCTATTCATTACCTAATTATTTAAGTATAGTGGAATCGCTAGCAGTATATAATATACATTTTGTTGATATCTCAAGAAGCAATTGATCAAATTTCTAATCCAAAATAAGAAAGAAAGATTAGTTCAGCCAAGAGTTCTCTTTTCGGCGAATTTATTTTCAAAGCTGTACAATCGCAATTATATATACTGATTTTTACAGGGTGATAATAATACTGATAATAAACTTCTGTTATACATGGTGAGGGATTGTACAGCTTTGAAAATGAATTCGCCGAAAAGAGAACTGTTCGCTGAACCAATCTTACTTTCTTATATAATGTCATAATGAGTGTATTCCGTTTAATAATCCAAAATACTCAATTCTTCAATTTATGTGTTCATTTTGATGCTTTTTTGTTTTTTAGGGAGACATATATTCATTTATTCTTAATTCAAGGCGACAAGTATTTTCGTCTATTTGTTAAAAATTTCTTTCAGTCAAATGTAACTTGGTTTGTGTTTAATGAAACGAAGGAATTATGTTCATGTGTAAGTGAATGATGAGAAATAATCGATTATAATTGTTTCTTTTATGGATTGAAATATCCAAATTTAGGAACCCTGAACCAACGAAATTATTTTGGATTGCACATGTGACTTAATTCTATCATTCCTACGTTACTACCACTTAAATAGGGGAACAAAAATCGTCTCGAAATCTACACTAAATAGAGGAAATGCATCATAGTGTAGTGATCAAATTTATTGAGTTACATGATAAAATAGAAAAACCATACTCCAACACTTCATTTGAAAAATCTTCGTTAATTGTCTTAGACTTTGCTGTTCCTACATTTCCATATCAATTGCTTTCTGTTACCGTTCTTCCCTTCTTGACCTTTACGAATCTTCTTCTTCTTCCAGACATTTTTTATCTGACTAGCTTTATACACTACTTATGTTGATATAAGTAGCAGATACCACAGTAGTAGTTCGAACTGCATTTTCACTACATATTTGCTTGAATTTCCTTTTAAATACCGAAATAAGAAAGATGTAATGACATATGTATTTCATAGTTTACCAAATTTTTTAATAAAGTAAGTTCTGATGACATTTTTACATCCGGATTTAGTTCGATACAATAATTAACATTATATGAGATTATTGAGATTATGATAAACTAACTGAAATACCAACGATATCGTTGAATATAATCACTATTCGAAATTCGAATTAATCACTCAGCATCGGATAGAAATATGTATTGTAACAGTGTCTTAGAGTTAGTGTGCTCACAACTAAATACAAAATGGGATTTAAGTAGACGATTGTATAGTGAGACTATAATTTATGGATGAATCAATCAGACTCAAAGTAACGATTCTGTGGTTTTGTCGCAAAATTCATTCATCCGCTTGGCCAAACAGCGTTTTGGCATTATAAATGATGTCAGTTCGTGATGAAAACTCTAAATCTAATTCCTAACCCTCATTTAGTCCTATTTATGAGGTTGACATTTTCAATGTCACTTTAGCGTCGCTCATTGGCAGTCCATAGATTATAGTCTCACCGATTGTATTTATCAGCGTTTCCAGATGCCAATACTTCTTATTATAGGAAATCAATCCATAAGAACCGAATCTTTTCTAGGACTGATGCAAAAAATGCTTGATTGACATGTACGAATCGAATTCATTACCACTGACACGTTATTCCCCATAATGCGGGAAGAGAAAGCACAGTTTTAAAGTTTTACCATACGTAAAGAATCAAACAAATTTTGTCTTAGGTTGTTTACCAGACAATAAAATTTCATTTGGAATATATGACTAATGGAATTATTTGCGTGGATATTACAATTTAGTGTGATTTTAGTAAAATAGTAAGTTATTTCATATTTATTCCATTAAGTTAAAATGCAAAGAGAATGTGAGAATTTTGTTTAAAAGACATGAGATATTTTGGTGGTTGAGATCATGAGTTAATTGAAGTTAGACCTCCATGAAAAACTTAGAAGCATTGAACGGCCGTTTCGACTCAATGTGCGACTCCTCAGCAGTGCTCATACATGATCCCAACTAGCGAGATTCGAACATAAGATATTTATCAAATTTGCTTATTCAAAGAAATGAAGACAACAAGTCATAAATATTATATACTATACGGAATGGAAAAAATTACACCATCAGTGTTCCGGTGCATCTAACACTTCATGCATTATGTTACAATCTAAAAGTCTATTCACTATGGTTTTCCTCAGAACAAAAACTTTATGAATGTAAATCGGAGTATATAAAACTACTTAGTTCCCTACGAATTTCAACAGATTGCTGTGAAGTAAAAGTCGACGTCAATAATAAAAAAGAAATAATCTCCAGATTTTACAAAAATCTATAAAAGATCTTCAAATAAATAACAGACATTTCTGTCAATCCTCAGTCATTTCGTTACCATCGGCCTACTATTCAAAATGAAAAATTAGGCATATGGTCAAAGTTTCAGAATACAAAAGCACTCATAATTTCTTCTGTTTCACATATACTGACATTTTGGTTGATCTAATAAATGACAAACGTATTCAACAATATTTTCTCTGATTTGATAAGATAATATTACAGAAGGTCAGTACAATAATCTTTATAAATGTATAGTAGAGAATGGTATAAGCTGTATCATATGCAGAAACAGAATAAATGATCAAATCCACACTAAATATCAGTCAATTAAGTTAATCACCAAGACAATATTCAAATACCTTATGTAATTGAAAATGTGATAAAGTAGAGGATCATCAATGTTCTAAATGTATCGTGTTCATTGATGGATGTGATGTTGACACTGATCATAGCTTATGAGTTTCATGAGATCAAATTTTATTAAGTAATATTACAGACGCAAACACTGTTGTTACTCAGTGTTCTACTACTTACTGCAATACATCAATCTGATGACTACTTGTCAAATCATATTGTTTTCGGTTCATCATCTTAATGGAATTGGACATTCATCACAAACCCCCTATATCAATTACTGTGACAAATCAAACTCAGAATTATGAAATTTACTTCAAATCTTATTGGACAAATAGGTTGTTCTGTTGTATACTAAATAAATTAGATGCACCCAACTTACTGTTCAAAATGAGAAAGGATAAATCAAAGTTACTACTGTTGCCTTATACACAAGGTGTCAGTAAAACTGACAATTTCATTTCACTATAAACAATAAGATTTCATCGACATAATTCATTCAGAAACAAAATGTATTAATCATGACGTAATACCCAGAAAAGAGAAAAAGATTATTTGGTAAGTTGATACTTAAATATTTTTAATGAGATTATGATAGATAAACTATAGAACAATTATATCATATGTATATTCCAGTATTCAATTCTCAAAATGTGGAATAATTATGCACCATATGATAAAAATAAATATGATTTCAATAATTTCAATTGTTCAGACGATGGGTCAGTTGAAGCTAGACCACCATAGAAAACGTGGAAGTACTGGACAGCCGTTCCGTCCTACTGTGTGACTCCTCAGCAGTGCGCATCCACAATCCTGCGCGAGTGCTTAACTACTATACCACTGAACCAGCATCGAACGATGTTATTATCTAACTTCAACTAATCCACGTAATTGGGCGACAAATCCAACAATGTCTTCAGTGAGTTACTACCTCACAACTGACTCATGATCACAACTATTGAAATTACTATAATATTCACGAAAACCTCTTCTTATATGATTTCAGTGTTTTAAATTTACAATGCGCAAAGATGGATAAGAAAAACTTGATTATGACTTCTTAGGGGAATTCGGCAACTTACCTGAATGACACAATGCCCTAGTGTTACCCCACTTTTTCACTATATATCAGTTAACGACCGTTTATTTTAAATCGACTAACAAAATTAACAAATCAAGATAATAATAATAAGAGTTAACCTGTTAACTTTAGATAAATTCAGTATTGGATACGTTTGTTACCAATAAGCAAATACTATATTTGTAATATATCAATAAGATGAAAAGTTAAATTTCCTGACTTTTCGTGACTGTGTGAGCAGCTTCTTTAGAGAATAAATAAACTATGTCTAAGTGGTATAAAGAAATAAAGCAACTAAGAAACATATCTGACGAAGCCACTGTCATTTTACTGCGGTGAAGATGAGGAAGCATCCTTGTATATTTGTGTGTGTGTTAATGGGTGTGGAAAATATGACATTTGTAATGTTAGAAGATAGAGTTGAAATTGTGTATATGATAACATTGTGATTTGTAAACAGAATCAGACATGGTAACTCGGAGAGATACTTCAAGTCAAATGGAAAGTAATACCATCTTTTCTATTCAGCAGTACATGGAAAACTTCAGTTACTCATCTTTCTTTATAGTTAAAAACGTTTTTTTGTTGTATTATTTTGATATTTTCCAAGTCGAATGGATGGTTGCCGAAGATCGCATGCATTCCATGTAAGAACCGGAGTCAGACAAAGCTGTCTAATCTTCCACTTCTACGTTCTTGTGGAAGGACCTGGAAAGGACTGCCCAAGACAGTGTTTGATGGAGAATGTTGGTGAGCGGCCTATGCTCCTTCACAAGGAGTAACAGGCGTAAGTAATTGGTAAATAAACAAGATCGCATGCACTACTATACTCCATCTAATTTGGAGTTTTTCAAGAACACATTGCTGAAGAAAACAATCGTTTTACGTATATTAAGTGATTTCGTTATCTTTATTTTTAAGTTTATAAAATAGGAGGATATAGTGTAATATTGGTGTTTCATTATGATCACACATTCAAATGACTTCCATTTTGAATACTTCACAACTTAATAAATTTTCATTTTCAATATACGATTATTTCAAATAATTATAACTTAGTGTACATGTCCTGCTAATATTGTAAGTGATTCCAATTTTGTTTCTATATGAACAATTAGCAATAAAATATTTCCTATGGAGATGGCTATATCGGACGTACTACGAGGCAACTTAATATTTATTTGAAGAAATTCTTATGATCAAACTATATCTTGTTAATAAATTAATTTATTTTTGGGGCCTACTTAAACATCCGGACTACCCATTCCTACCATTTAAATAGTTTAATAAGTTTCCTTGTTTGTTTTAACATATCATTATGCCTATAAGTTGCATAAACTATTCAGGTGCGTTTATGAAAAGGTTTATCACCTTTCACTGTATAACTTAAAAATGCCCAATCAGAGACATCGTGATCGCTAGCAATATGACGTGAAGCGTTTGAGGAGTTTCAAGGTCACGGCGCTAAGTTCAATGAGAGATGCTCACATTCGATCGTTTTACAGCAGATTTTAGAGAAGAGGTGATTGTTGAGAGACTACAGCAGATGGGATTATTAAGAAGTTCCTGTGTCTGTGACTGCGGCAATCAAATGACCGCAGCACGATGTGCAGACTACCGTGATGACATTGTATTTCGTTGTACTATATGTTGGAATGAATATTGTCGTGATATATGCCCAATGAAAATGACACGGGTACATCAGTCATTTGGAGGAGTTGGAAAGAGTAGAAATAGATGAGGCGGTAGTTAGAAAGCGAAAATACAATAAAGGACGTTTTATCAATGAAGATTAGGTAAGTAGCACTTCCGTGAATATACTTGACAGGTACTTGACTTTTACGATCGTTCAACTCAAAAAGGACATTTTCAAATAGTGAAAAACCGTCAGGTAACGACAATAATACCAATCATCAAGGAGTACGTTCGGCCTGGCACCACGACCTATACCGATGATTGGAAAGCGTATAGATGCCTCTCGAGACTTGGTTTTGTGCATCAGGTTGTAGTGCACAAGAGTCATTTTGTTGATCCAACGACGGGGGTCCATACAAACAATATTGAAGGCATGTGGTCTAGGCTGAAGTATTTTTTAAGACCCTACAACGGCTCCAGAGGACGATTATTATGGAGCCATGCACAGTGATTTCAAAACTTCTGAACCTTTATCAAACCTCAACTAGTTCTTAAATCATGTAAAAGAAGTATATCCATTGTAATTCATCAGTTCTTTATAATATATTTTCACTTTATACTAACTCTCTTCTGATTGGCCAATGTTCTCAAGGTCACTTAAAAATGCGTTCAAAGGTCGTCCATAAAATAGAGTTTCACCGGAAACTTATTGAAATTCTTGGTATTCAGAGTTCTATATTATACCAAACATATAATATTGAATAAAGCTACCGCTATTAATAATAATATAATCACAATAATATATTCATACATTATGTGGTAATACAATTACAAGATCACATAC
Source organism: Schistosoma margrebowiei (assembly GCA_944470205.2). NCBI lineage: Eukaryota > Metazoa > Platyhelminthes > Trematoda > Strigeidida > Schistosomatidae > Schistosoma > Schistosoma margrebowiei. The sequence goes on along the minus strand of OX104026.1, from coordinate 42,931,161 downwards.
ATCTCTCACCCCCTTTGCGTAAAACTTCAAAGTATAATCAATAAAGAAGTTTTTATTAGATATATATTTAGCAATGCAGGTTATTGACTAGGTTAACCCTAACAGCCTGTTCGTCACAGAGTATATTTGCTAGGTAAGGTATTATAGAACTTTTATACTTTTGCTTGCGTGTTCTCAGAAGATATACAAGGAGAAAGATATGAGTGAAAGGGATGGTTGTTATCTGATAAGATAACACCTACCAGGAGTTTGCAAGACTTTAGATATCTATCCACAACCATATGATTTAGGACCTCCGTAATACATCAAGGTCTTTTCTCAAAGTCACAATCAAAGATAATGTCAATTTCCATTATTGATTTATTTTTCCTATCTTAATAACTCATTTGCGAATAATATAATAAGACATGTTACATCGAAATTATCATCCACATAAGATGTTTGAATCTAAGCTTAGGTATTCATAATGAAAATAATAAAAAAGATGATCAGATTTTGATTAATAGGAGCACTTTTACTTACATGTTATCGTCAACATTATGTATTATATTTTTAGTTTGGTGGTCAAATCACCTACGTAAGTACTTCTCAGATCCTTTTTGACGGTATACTAACGACGCTACACTGAGTTCGCAAATACAGAAACCAATTCATCCAAATAAAACCTATTAAAACTGTAAAGTTTCAGTCACTTACTTACGCTTGTTGACCACAATGTATCATAGTCCAACGATCAGTATTCTCCAACCCACCCTGACCTGAGCTTTCCTTTCTAGTTATATCCAATTATTGTTCATTCTTTTCATATCTATCTCCATTTGTGGACGTAATTTGTTCTTTGGTTTTCCTCTTCTCCTTTGGCTCTGAGGAATATATGTGAGGACTTGCTTTGTGACGCAGTGGCGTATGTATGTCCTATTTACTTCCAGCACTTCTTACTGATTTCTTCCTTCTCTGGAACCCTGTTTGTTCTCTCCCACAATAGGTTGTTGCTAATGGTGTCTGCTCAACGAATACGAAGTATCCGTCAATTTCTGATGATAACATGTAAATATTCATTTTCTGTGTAGAGTGGATAATTTCCTTGTATTTAGATGATCATCGAATTATTTCATAAACATTAGTAATGAAAGAACAGTAAACGTGGCAGAATATCGTGAATACATTTCCCTCCGTGGTTTCTTATCAGCTACTTACAACTTAAACATAATAGTATCAAGCATTAAAAAACAAGTGTACATAATTTATATCACCACATAATAACATGGTAAAAGTTCTCATCAATAAGGATTCATTAGAGGAGTAAGTGATAATTAGGAGTATTTGAATTATAGTAAAACAAGCAATCCCAGAAATAACGCAATTGGATCAAGAAGTACAAGATAAGCACGAAAGAATTTACTGTATACGAAATTTGAAATCAAGCATTCAACAAGTAAAAAGGAATCATTAGTTCATTCAAACACCACAGAGTACTAAGTACATCTGATAAAGTCACAACCTACTGAGTAACACTATCTCTACAACCCAAACGAAGGAGTTGTTAAGTACCAACTAATCAAAGTCCTTTACAGCTTTTGTCATGCCATGATATCGATTTATACGCAGATTAACTTTGATTGTTCCACCCAGTCCCAGAGTCGGCAAACATTGAACGATATTGAATTTATGATGGCAACATTCGTAGTTCATGTCCAAACCAACGAAGTCGGTGCTTCAAGATGGTGACACCGACTGAATTATCGTAACTGTGTCCGAACACACCTTACCGAACCTCTACATTACTAGAATGGTGTTGCCACTAAATCCTAGCAGTCCTTGGAAGACAACGATGATCAAACACAAAGTAAACTACCATCCCCGAGTCAGAGACGACAGGCTCCACAAACATAGAGAAAAACTGCTTTCACTGACACATTAAAAACATTCAAACTAACATCACAAAAGTGCTAAAGATAGTTCAGGTTAGCAGTAACTCATCTAATTATCATTATACGTACACTGATCTCATCATTCATGCAATCATCAGCATTTACACAGATACCTAGATACACGAAATTCTCGACTAATTTTATCTGCTCACTACCAAGAGTGAGTGCAGGTTCAGAGTCCTGATGGTCTTGTGAAAGTACATTGTTTCGGAAGGTGCAAAGTAAATGCCCTACCTATGAACACTGTTTTTCAACTGATCAAGTGAGAATTTCATGGTTTGAGTATCATCGCAAAGTGAGACAATATCATTCACATACTCAAAGTCTTTCTCGAGGTAACAGATCCACTCTACCATAACCTACATCCATCAAAGCTGTTTTTAGAAAGTCATCGATGGCAAAGTTGAAAAGAAATTTTGACAATAAACGTTCCTTCCTAACACACAATATTTATAACTTGGTATTCGGTGAAAATAGTAATTTACCTACGTGTATAATTAGACATGAGTTGTTTTGTGTTCATGTTCACCGCTAAACGATGAGAATTTCATTTCTAACATACAGTTAACATTAACATTTGCATTCATGATATGCTTTTAGTGTAACAAATCAAATGTAAGTTACTACTGTACGGTTGTCTCCAAATGAATAGTTTACAGATAATGTTACAAAATATTCAGTTAACTGAAGGATTCAAGAACATTATTCTCAATTCATTGTGCATTATCAGTGTGTAACATTCTTTGTCTAGACCAGTCTCCTAATCACTGTTCAATGACATCAAGATATGTTTAGAGGAGAACTGAACAACTTCATCAACACAATATAAAAACTAACTATAAGCTATGTGATGACCTCACTGAAGGTTGAATGAAAGCTACACAGTAGTTTACCCACAACGTTACTTTTATAATAAAGTGTTCATTATTAAACCACAATTTTATGTTTAACTTAGTAGATCTCAGTAGCCAGTTTATGACCTTTAAACCTTTGCACAAATGAAAATGGAAGTCAAAGTACAATTGTAAGCTGTAGAAGATAAGGTTTATTTATACCAGATGCATCTCCGTCAACAAACTTTGTCACTTTCATTCCCTGTCGGTTCAGTTCCTTTTGAAAGTAAATAGTATTTTAATTCTGGATAGTTTACAGTGGCATTGGTTCTTCACCACACCATCTTTGAAGCGGAACGTATAATTACTGAGAAGATTTACAGTGAACATGTAACACTTAAAGGTTAAAAATGGTGAGCGTTGGAATGCAGTATCCAAGTGGCATGGTCCGGCCATGAAGGTGTGGTCATTGTGTAACTTATTCCTCTCCATATTCATTGTATTATCATATCCTTAGTCTAAACGTGTTCTTCAGAAGCGCTAAACATCATATTGCTGATAGTTATTATCCTTATTTACAACTTCGAGCAATTCACTTCATATTCAAATACGATTATATTTGTCCAGTGGTGTTTTTCACGATTTTATTGTTGACACTTGTAGTATAAATTTGCTGATTAGTGATGATGAAACCTCAATTATAAACTGTGAATTCCTCATTACAGATTGTGGACATCAACCTTTTCTTGTTCTATTTGATAATCTTTAGTAATGTTACATACAGTTGATTCACATTAGTCTTTAAACTGTCGATTATTGTATACTGTATAGAACTACTTTACACAACAACACTTCATATGCTTATGTTCTAGACATCGATAGGTTGTTCGTATAACATATCATGTCTATGGATTTTCCAGATAAGCATCGAGGATAAAAAGACCTTTAAAATATACATATATTTGTTCTTGAGTCATTCAGTCAACTAATTAGAATAACACAACGTTGATCACTAATTGTCGATGTCAAGATCTAAGTAATCAATTCGCATTCCTCTGTGTAAGGAGACTTGCAAACAATATCTGTGTCATTGATATTTCTAGCTATCAAAAGAACGTGTTATGATTAGATGGTGGTTGGAGGTAGCCGACAGGAAACCGTGGACCCGGGTTTCGTGCTACTTGGCACTCGTCAGCAGGGTGTACCTGTAATCTTGAAGGAATCAGTGCTCCGTGACGGATTCAATCTTGTGTCACCCAGCTCATTGATAACGTCTCTGACTGTAAAGTTGAGTGACACAGGATCGAATCCGTCAGGGATCACCAGTTCCCTTAAGATTACAGGTACACCATGCTGATGAGCGCCAAGTATCACGAAAACCGGATCCAGGGTTTCCTGTCGGTTACCTAGACACGTATGATATTGATCACCACTCAGTGATCAATCAATTGTGATGACCGTGTTATGAAGTTGAACAGTGTTAGATGACTACACAGTCTAAAACAATCGATTGTAAAAGAAATATTTTGACTAACGTTAATCAAATGACGATACAAAATTTCTCAGCTACAACAAAATTTCAGCTGTACAACCAAAAGGATTTAAGGAATTCTGTTTTATCTTAAAGAAAAATTAACGAGGAATTATTTATGGACTGTTATTACATATATTCTTACTGCATAATTATTAAGTAATTTTCATTTGCCTTATTGACCAATGCAATACAACTCACCATTCTTAACTTTTTTACCGATTTATCAGTTACGGTCTCGTACAATCTGGATATGGAATATTCTAGTGGGGTCTCTCAGGGTTACGAACTAAGACCTCTTAATTTCTTGATTTATACAAATGATCTTCCATAACAGGTTTCGTCAGACTTATTAATTTCTGTTGTTGATATGAAACTTTGGAAGGCGGGAGATACGCAACCAAGAGGATATACTGGTACTTTAGGAAGATCTCACTCGACTTCAAAGTCGGGAAGATAACGGACTTACCTTTAACACTTCAAAATGTAAAGTAGTCCATCTGTGACATGTTGCAAACTACATTCACAACATAGGAAACTCCTCTCTAGAAGTATCCCAGGTTGAAGTCTTACGCTAACTATGACAAAAATTCACATTTAGAGTACAGAAACATAGTATTTCCTCCCTCACTCCAAAAGGACAATGACACTCTGAAACGTATTCAACGGCGAGTCACGAAATCGGGGACTCAAATTCAAGCCTTATAAAGAGTGCCTCCGTTCACTAAACCTTTACTCATTAGAGTATAGGCGTCTTAAATGTGACTTTCTAATGACTTACAATATCCTTAGCACTTCTAATCATCCTCTTAAACACATACTTAAGTTTAGCTCCAGCATTAACCTAAAGGGCAACACTCAGAAACTAGAGACACAACACAGCAGAACGGACTGTAGACACAACTTCTATTTCTTAAGAGTTGTCAAATGCTGAAATCCGTTGCCGGATGAGCTAGTTCAAGCGACTTCTCAGGAGTCCTTTACGAAGCAACTTGACCTATTCTTAATGATTGAGGATAATATCTTACTATGATCTACCAATTTTTTCTTTCGGTATTATAGTTAATATACCTAGGTTCCTGCCTGGAAGAATTGGTGCTCCACTGCTGCTAGACACAGAAGCCCATTAAGTGAAAGCTTCTTCTATTCCATCCACGGTCATTTGAACCATTTGAACACTCTAAGTCACTTGTAGGATTTAATTTGTCTTACAGATATTCTAACGGAACTGTGAACACGATAATGAAGAACCCCAGAGTCAATGTGGAAGCTATAGTCAGAAAAAGGACAACTTGGCTTTAAGCTTGATCCGTTTCTAAACATAAAAATAAAAATTCTGTTAGTATAGTAATAATTAATGGGATTATAGTCACTAAGTGGAACGAACAAACATACCGACCAGTATTGCGTAACTTATCGGAATGAATAAAAAAGTATGAGTTGTAGTCGCAATAGTATAATAGAATAATGATGTCCTTCAATTGGTAGATCACGCTCAACAGGGATAGTCAACAGATACATCAGACCAGATTGACGTGATGAGCGTTTAAGCAGCGATTTAATCAGTTAGTTATGGACATAACATCTACGTCCCTCATAATTGATTACATCAAATTTGATCATTCTTATTTTTCTTTCAGTATGACAACGACATTCTTCAAGTATGTTTAATTACCAGTGTTCTTATTTGGATATTTGCTAAATGAAACGTTATGACAGAAAACTGCATAGTTATTTGATCTTATTTTTTTAAAGAATTCAAAAGTGATTGACTTCATCAAACGCGAAATCCCCTGTACAGGAAATGGGTCCTATTTCAATCTTTAAAAATATGGTGCTCATCACTGAGTGTAAATTAATACCATCAATCTCATGCTAACTATTAGGCGAAAAATATAACCTTTCAATTTTATTTTATTTTTACTAATTTATAAAATAACAACAATCGGATGCAAAATGGATGTTGAAATTCATTTGGTATTGTTTGTTTGAATCTTCCAGGTACATCGATCTGATGAGTCTACTGGATTTCACTGCTAACCACTATCAATCTTTGAATAAAATGGATGTTTATTTAGAAAGATAATATTACTCAATGATTGGTCTGTCAGTATGCTGATCAGAGAGCGATTTTGTGGAGATTGTAGTAATTTAATAATTGAATTAATGAATCAACTGAATCTAAACCCTCATGGAAAGCCTGGAAGCACTGGACGGCCGTCTCACCCCCCACTATAGGACTCCTATGTAGTGCGCATCTACGATACATCCCCGCGAGATCCGAACCCAGGACTTATCAGTCTGTTGCGCGAAAGCTCAACCTATAAATCACTGAGCCGACATCCAACGGTTTTAATGTCTAACATCAATCAATCGATGTTAAATTATTTCATTAATCTTGAGGTCATTATAAATATGAAATGTTAATTAATTAGAATTTGTTTATGTCGAGGTAATTCGATGGGTTCTTTCTCACATTCTATCCTTCACATCATAATCTACCTTTCTTATATTATTAGTATGAGGATGAAACTATAGATGTAAGTTTAGCTATTAGTGTATTTTGATTGCATATTGATGAATGTACAACATAATATTTAGTAATAAATATATTTTATTGTTGTATCCTAATGAGTGGAAAAATTATATTTCTGATGACGTTTCGTGACTTAATATAAAGTATTTCTTCATAGTAACAACTTTGAGCTCTCAAATGAGCATGGGCCGCCGACCAACATTCTCCAACCCACTCTGTCCTGAACCTTCCTCTCTAGTTCTATCAAATTTCTGTCTCTCCAGATATGAGAAGAATGAACAACAATTGGATAGAACTAGAAGGGAAGGCTGAGGATAGAGTGGTTTGAGGAATGCTAGTCGGTGGCCTATGATCCATTGGAAGTACCTATATATGATGTTGATTTGAAGAGGGAAGTGTAGGTTAATTTGTTTGTCATGAATAACTCATGTGATTGATTTCCACAAGTACATAATGCTTTATGTATAATTAGTAGGAAGAAGGTTACGCCTCAATATTGTTTAAGAATATTGTTCACTACTAAATGAAAATGAACGATTTTTATCTCTTGTGGATGATAATTAACGGGTAAATATAACTACCTTGTATGGTTGATCTGTACGAGTTTACTAATTGATATCAGATAATTCAAATAACCCATTGTGTCACAAAGACAAAGAGTATTCAGCGAAGGAAGTTTTCTCTTCTCATCAAAACGATTTACGTTAGCTCTACATTCGTATTTATAGTTATATGGTAAATATATGTGTCTATTAGAAGGTTAGAGGAGGTTACATCATAAATTGATTCGAGACTCTTATTATCAAGTGAGGTTACCTAATAATCAAGAGGTAAGACAAGAATATAAGGCTGTGAATAATTAACGGATGAAGTCAATTATCCAATTAACAGATATGACGAAGAAGAAACACGAAAAACATAAAGGTCATAATCATAAAAACTGGATGATAATTAAAAAAAACTTGTTTAAGGGCAATAATAAGAGCTGATTACAGTTTAGAATCAAAACAATCAATCAATCAATCAATTAATAATAATAATAATAATAATAATAATAATAATAATAATAATAATAATAATAATAATAATAATAATAATAATAATAATAATAATAATAATAATAATAATAATAATAATAGTAATAATAATAATAATGAAAAACCCTAAACATACTACAAAAGGGAATTACGGTCAAGGAAGGATGAGAGGTTGGACAAATCGTTTGTGCACGAAAAGTTGGCGTATTGCTAATGTCTCAGCAGTGCATAGGATTTTGATTCGACCTTAATTCGATCCAATTCCTGTGACTGTGTAAATTATTTTAAAAGAAGATTCCTTTGGAGCGATCTAACCTTCTCTAACCTTCGCTAACCTTCGTTTCCACAACAATCATTCTCTGTTGTCGTTCTATTTCCTTCTGTCTTCTTAACCTTCTGCTGCCAAACATTTCATTTTCGAGTGATGATACTTACTACTTATATCTGTTTACATCAGTAGCATACAGTCCACTAATAGTTATTCATAGTTAAAGTTAGTTTAGGACTAGTGATTATAAAGAGTTTTAATTCAATCAACTTACATCATCATGAATTACAAACAATTTGTTTTTATCACAGTTTGTTTACTTCCAGTTCTTAGTTGACTCTTCATCAAAGCTGGAGTTCATCGAGTTTTATTAAACATCGATTTTTTGTATGATGTCATTGATAGTTTAAAAATGCAAAACAACATTTTAATGATAGTTATGATCCATTAAACTATTATCAACTGCTCTTAGTTCTTAACACCATCATAGAGCTGTTGACTAGATGTCTACTAGATGACATTTGCATGATAATCAATATCTTCATGACAGTCACTAAGTGGTTAATCGAAAATCAATAGCTGGGCACGTATTCGACATTGATGTGGCTCTCATTATTTTTAGTGGATTTAAATAGATAAAAGCAAGTATCTACTGAATTGTTTTTGAACAACCTCACAAAATGTGCCACTTTATTCCTCTCATTAACCAGTGTACCTATGACCTTCTGACTTCTGGGGTAGAGTTTAAAAGGTTTCAATAATAATTTTTCTGGTTAGCGTTTTTTTAGCGAGTTAGTTTTCTACGGGATGGGGTCGCTAACCCCATGCCCAACTCTCCTCCTTTATCCGGGCTTGGGACCGGCAGTAGCCCCCCGGAGGGACTCCAGGCGGAGTTAATAGACACATATATTTACCATATAATTATAAATACGAATGTACAGCTTAAGTAATGATTTCATCCAAAAAAAGAGAAAACTTTCTTCACTGAATTCGCTTGATTGATATCAGTTTGTGCCGAAATGCATGTTCAAGTAACATAAATTTTATTCCATAAACATTTTTTCCAAAAAATTTCGTATTGTCCCATATGGTGAACACTTTCATCAAAGTGAAAAAGAATTCTATACAGTTTTACCACCATTTTATCATATCAGATGAATCAAATGTTCCATCCAATGCCTACTAGTAATGTAGTGAACGAGAACATGAGTGAGGACAATCGAATGTACTAAACCACAAAATTACAGAAAATCCTAGTAACATCTGAGAACCATACAGTAAATACTCCATTTGCAATATGTTAATCAATCGTCTTAGACTTCATTGTTCTTTCGTTCACACAACAATCATTCTCTATTCTCGTTCTCTACCCTTCGATCTATTTAAACTTCTGTTTCCAGGCATTTCCCTTCCGATTGTTGATACGTACTACTTATAACTGTCAACATCAGTAGCACATCACAGTAATACCTTGTTCTAGATATCTGAATTTAATAAGTTTATTTATCTGTTCACAGCTTTATGTAATTAGACACACAAATAACTGTCAACATTATGGAGGATCATCAGTAAGAAATAAGTTATCTAATTATTATTTTCAATATAGTGACTTTTCGAAATACTGAATTGTCTTTTTTTATATACCTGTACCTAAATATTCACTTCTTCAACCCCAAACTTAACATTCTGTAATCTGAAAGTCTATTGATCATCAATGGAACCAAATTGGCTGATTTCAAATGATGATGAATTTACTGAAAATTAACTTTCAAAATTGAACAATCCAGTACAATACAAAGTTTTATTACTTTATCGACGGAAGTCATTACAAAAGCGATGAATATTAAGTAGACGGAAATTTCATAAATATTACAATAGTGAATTGCTTGTTTTTGGGATACCCGTCTCCAAATGTCCTGGTACAGTCGATGGTGATATGAATCAACTCTACTTCTCGAAATGCTCTTACATGATCATGCGTATAAATCCTCTGCCAAGGAAGTCCTACTCACTGCATACTCGCGGGCACCTAAGCGGTATTACAGTCCACACACAAATCAAGTGACTTGTGTAGCGCATACGTATTCTATGTTTCTTTGTACGAATGTTTATGTGTTTAAATAAATAAATTTTGGAACATCCAAAATAAATCTAATTGACTACAGCTTATAAGTCATGATAAATTAGAATAAAGCAGTATATTTAGAGTTTCTAGACGCTAACTAAGTGTAATGGATTTTGTTTCCTTCCCAACGTTGTATCACGGCTTTGTCTGAGATGCGTTCATTGAATTTAGATTATGGTTGAAAATTGTTTAATTACCTTGTATTCTTCCAGATTTAGATGTTTTGTTGTCGATCTTCTTTTGTATAGTTCATCTACTCTTTGTCTTTCATCTCACAAAAACGCAATGTAGAAAAGCAGTAAAAGTGTTCGTTTTTTGGTTTCTGTCAAGTTTGTGGATCCGCACTGCTTAGGAATCCTATAATAGAACAAAACGGTTGTTCAATGCTTCCACAATAATAAAATTATTACAATCTCCACAAATCGTCATTCTGGTAAAACAGTTTTATTAGGGGTCTTATCAATTTTAGTTGTGAACAGGAGAGTTACTGTATGTATTGTGTTGTCATTTCAGTCTAAATCGTTGAATCATATGTTCGATAACACTACTCCTATGTAACTATTAGTTAGTTTTAGTTGTACAGAGAGATTTACTGTTCCATCAGTACCGAAATGATTGGACATTTATATTGGAATTTTATATACAATTAATCAAAACTATACCCTTTTGATGTTAATCAGATATAAAAAGTTTGTTAAAATCATATTCAATCATCACTCCCATTCAAGAAGTTGACAGATGAGAAGCCCTCAAGACCCTGTCCATTTTGCTACGAAGTAAGTTCTCTTTTAACTGTTTCGTTAATGATTTCTGTTTATTGAATCTAAATATAAAGACACAAATACACACTTGGTGACGATTGCGTTGTGATACTGATACAAAGTCCTTTTAAGAGTAATAGTCGGATAAAGCAAGTCAATTTAATATGTACCAAATAAAAAAGTCAATAATGTCTAGCAATGGAACTATATTCAATAGTATGCAAAAGTGGTTGAATGTATAATTTGTACACTGGGTAATGAACTCCGTCTGAAGTCCCTCCGAGGGCTACTTTCGGCCAAAGCCCAGATAAAGGAGGAGGGTTGGGCATGAGGTTAGCGACCCCATCCCGTAGAAAACTAACTCGCTAAAAAAACGCTAACCAGAAAAATTATTATTGAAACCTTTTAAACTCTACCCCAGAAGTCAGAAGGTCATAGGTACACTGGTTAATGAGAGGAATAAAGTGGCACATTTTGTGAGGTTGTTCAAAAACAATTCAGTAGATACTTGCTTTTATCTATTTAAATCCACTAAAAATAATGAGAGCCACATCAATGTCGAATACGTGCCCAGCTATTGATTTTCGATTAACCACTTAGTGACTGTCATGAAGATATTGATTATCATGCAAATGTCATCTAGTAGACATCTAGTCAACAGCTCTATGATGGTGTTAAGAACTAAGAGCAGTTGATAATAGTTTAATGGATCATAACTATCATTAAAATGTTGTTTTGCATTTTTAAACTATCAATGACATCATACAAAAAATCGATGTTTAATAAAACTCGATGAACTCCAGCTTTGATGAAGAGTCAACTAAGAACTGGAAGTAAACAAACTGTGATAAAAACAAATTGTTTGTAATTCATGATGATGTAAGTTGATTGAATTAAAACTCTTTATAATCACTAGTCCTAAACTAACTTTAACTATGAATAACTATTAGTGGACTGTATGCTACTGATGTAAACAGATATAAGTAGTAAGTATCATCACTCGAAAATGAAATGTTTGGCAGCAGAAGGTTAAGAACATAGAAGAAAATAGAACAACAACAGAGAATGATTGTTGTGGAAACGAAGGAATAGTGAAGTCTGAGATGATTAATTGACATTTTGCAAATGGAGTATTTTCTGCTGTATGATTCTCCGATTTTACTAAGATGTTCTGTAAACTTGTCCCCAGTTATCATCTCGTTCACTACAACAGAATTAAATCTTTTATGAAGCAATGAACACTGTGCATTTAGGATGAATATTGTTTATAGTAGAAGCTGTAATAAGTGGTATGGAATGATTTAATTACCAATCATAAGTGTTACCTGAATTGACTTCATGTTCTTCAGATATGTAGCATAGTATTGAAATGTGATGGGGAAATTTATTGTTGTGACTCACAGACTATTTCAATTGCTTATGTATCTATAACCATGGAGAAGACGAAGATTAATTGGAAAGCTTAATTCACAAATAGACGGACGAATGTTGAAATAATGGATGAAGGGGGAATGGAAGCAGTGCAACTGTGGATCGTTAGTACTTGTAGATGAATAATCACAGTACGAATCAAGGAATAATATTTTCCTCATAACCAGTAAACGTAAGCAAACTATAGTGTATGTTAAAAGGATTGTAGCTGAAAAACGAGTAAGGAAATTACTGATAACTTCCTCAAACTATGAAACTTAGTACACGGAGCTTTCAACATCAACAGTTATCAACGAATATATTCTCTTCCATACATGATGTGTAATGAAAACAATCAAACATTATTCAACTGAATTGTCTTTTAGTTCACATTATTCATCAAGAGATTGTCACTTCATTCTCACTTGTATTGTTTGCATCAATCATAATTGATGGTATTTTTCTCATTTACAGTGAACATTGTTCTGTACAATCATGTTTATTATTATAAATCAATTGAAATGAACTTGTAACTAAGTGTAATCTACGATAGAGTGATTCGTTATTTTTATAATTTAGGCCCTGTGTCCTATTGATGTGTAATGTAATGACACCGCCAATTAGAGAACAGTGAATTATCAACCGGACCAATGACGTATAAAACACGTACGAGCAGTCTAGACTCCTTATCGGTCCTGCTTCCTGCCTAGTCATGTCTGTTAAGTTCAGAACACCAATCTCAGCCTCTGTGATATCAATCATGTATTTCAAACATACTGGGCTTATATACTAACCAAAAAGATCACAGCGTACCATAAAATGGGAAATAACATTTGTACAAGATTTAGCCAAGAGTGGTTGTGAATGTTAGAGATAGTGATTGATAGACTGGGTATGACTCACAAACAGTAGGTGGTATAACAATAGTCTGTAAGTCAAAATAAAGCTTATGATAGGAGGAACACGGATATGAGTAGTTTAGTTACTTAATAAGTATACGATAAAAATGTACGTATAGTAATAGTTCATAAATATATTCTGACAGTTACCATCCATTATAAAGTTTACCGTAAATAAATTCTTACTTCAGAAATGTTTATGGACAGAACACAGTACATTTAGTCATCCATGATTTACTTTACATAACTGTAAATCGAGCAAGTATAGTCTTGCTGATTTTATATACCTATAACCCATTTACGTAAGTATTACAACTTACTTTTAATAAGGAGGATACATCAAAATGATGTTTAACTTATTAATCACCTATTTGATAATGATAATAATCACATCACAGTGTTGCTGAACAGGATGAAAGATGCAGTAGACGCTCAACTTCGAGATCAACAAGCTGGATTCCGTAAGGATCGGTCGTGCACAGACCAAATTGCAACACTGCGAATCATCGTCGAACAATCAGTTGAGTGGAACTCAACACTGTACATCAACTTCATTGATTACGAAAAGGCATTTGACAGTGTGGATAGGAGAACGTTATGGAAACGTCTTCGACACTATGGAGTTCCTGAGAAGGTTGTCAACATTATCCGGAACTCATACGACGGACTACAGTGCAAAGTCGTGCATGGAGGACAGCTGACAGATGCATTCCAAGTAAGGACCGGAGTCAGACGAGGCCATCTACTGTCTACCTTACTCTTCCTTCTGGTGGTTGACTGGATTATGAAGAGCTTGACATCTGAGGTAAAGCACGGAATACAATGGACAGCTTAGAATCAATTAGACAATTTGGACTTCGCAGATGGCCTAGCTCACCTATCGCATACACATGAACAAATGAAGATAAAGACAGTCAGTATGTCAGCAGTCTCTGCATCAATAGGCCTCAACATACACAAGGGGAAAACCAAGGTTCTCAAATTCAAAACGGAGAACAGCAATCCAATCACTCTTGATGGCGAAACTCTCGAAGATGTAGAATCCTTCACATACCTGGGAAGCATTATCGATGAGCGAGGAGGTTCAGATGCAGACGTAAACGTGAGGATTGGCAAAGCAAGGACAGCATTCCTAAAATTGAAGAACATATGGAACTCAAAACAACTTTCAACCAATATCGAAGTGAGAATTTTCAATACCAACGTCAAGGCAGTTCTACTGTATGGAGCTGAAACTTGGAGAACTACAACAACCACCATCAAGAAGGTACAAGTATTTATAATTAGTTGTCTACGCAACATACCATCAGCAACTGGCTTCTGTGGGGGAGAACAAACCAGCTTCCAACTGAACAGGAAATTAGGAAAAGACGATGGAAATGGATAGGACATACACTACGCGAATCATCAAACTGCCTGACGAGGCAAGCCCTAACTTGAAATGCTGAATGGAAGCGGAAGAGAGGAAAGCCAAAGAACACATTATATCGGGAAATAGAAGCAGATATGAAAAGGATGAACGACAACTGGAAGGAACTGGCAAGTATTGCCCAGGATGGTGCTGTATGGAGAATTCTGGTGACCGGCCTATGCTCCTTCACGAGGAGTAATAGGCATAAGTAAGTAATATGGATGGACATAATTGTGATTCAACGATAAATAAATGAATCATTAACTAAGATACGTTCGAAACCTTGTAATTTAGTAGCTATTGCTAATAGAATTAAGTGTGAGTTGTGATGGATCCTAGCTTATTTAAGATGTAACAGTATGTAAAGTTATCGATAATATACCAAAAATACTTAACACTAAAATCGTTAGTATATGTCTAAGAGTAAAGCAAAAGGTTACAAATTACATATAAAATGAAAACAATTGTTATTAAATATGAATGTTACTTGTAAGCTGCTTTCTGAGATAACAACCACAAATTACTTCATTTAATTAACAAAGATTCCTCTGCATGTGGTGGCACTAACGACGTAATGAGAAAGATGAAATCCGATAGTATTATATAATATAGTGTGAGAAGGCCACTATTATAACTTTCAATAAAAGGCTAAAGCCAATAAAGCAGAAGTACAGATGGCGTTGATGGCGTTTATATTTTAACAATCGCGGTAGTGTGTATAGTTTATATAACTAAACAATTATATCCATTTCTTTACTATTGATACAGAGAAGCAATGCTGCATTTTGGATGACTGTCCCGGTCTCCCACATTGTACGAGCATTCCATGTACATGAATTAATGGTTGCTCTGCATGTCAGAAAGGACATCGTCCTCGTGAATTCCGAAGGAACTCGGCTTTCAACATCATTCGTCATAAGTCTTCTAAATAAATACCTTCTAACTCCCGGAGAAGAGTTTAAATGGTTTGAATTATTTTTTGGGGGGGTTAGCGTTTTTTAACGAATTAGTTTTCTATTGGATGAGGTCGCCAACCCCATGCCCAACACTCATACTTTGTCCGGGCTTGAGACCGGCAGTAACACCTGAAGGGCTCCAGGCAGAGTCACAAAGAAACAATAGATATTGAATATAAATGTGGTTTCATATAAAGTATGACAAATAGGGAAAATGTGGTTTGTGTTTTGTCGTTACAAAAATCATTGAATGTACACGTCACAATCGAGTTTTAAAGCACGTTTATTTACTGGATGTTAATCATTATGTAACGTATTTCATTTTGAAGTATCCAAAGAGAATACTGATACAAAAAAAGTAGGAAAAACAAAATAATTCATGCGAAAACTAATAAATCAATAGTATGTGGAAATATATTCACACCTATATGTATATTGATAGTGTATATGATATGTTTATACACAAAATTCTTTGTACATGTAGAAACTAAGAAATATTTAACCTTTAAAGCCCTGGGTACTGCCGAGAGTGAACAGAGTCAGCTCTCCCTCTCGAAATGCTCTCACGCGTATACAGCCTCCGTCAAGGAAGTCCTATCAACTGAATTCTCGCGGCCGCGTTGTTACTTACAAATTTAAGAGAAAGAAAAATGAATGTCCAGTGCTTTAACCGGGTTGATGAAATAGAGGATTCACCTAGAGCAGTTGGATGATCCTGATTCCAAACCAATGGTGCACATAGGCTCCAGTATCCTGACGGAACAATTGGAGTATGAACCAATCGTTGGTCACCGGCTACCGTGTAACTGCATCTCCTTACGTTCCTCCACTGCCTTGTGGATTAGAACTTGTAGGTCAAAGGCTCCGGTTGAACAATCGAGCAGTATCACAGCCCAAACACAAATCAGGTGACTTGTGTGGCGCATATATATTTTGTGCTTTTTTGTAACAATATTTATGTGTTTAAATAAATAAATTAAAATAAATCCTTTGTATTGTATTGACGTGAACTATGTTCACCACTGGATGCCGGCTCAGTGGTCCAGTAGATTAAGCGTTCTCGCGCGAGGCCGAAGGTCCTGGGTTCGAATCCCTTGAGCGGGATCGTGGATGCGCACTGCTGAGGAGTCCCACAATAGGACGAAACGGCCATCCAGTGATTCCAGGTTTCCAAAGGTGGTCTAACATCAATCAGTTCATGATCTCAATTAAAAACCTAATAACCTCCTGAACCCCTATACTAATATACCTTTACATCTACATGATTGGGATGTTGATATGGTTGTATAGTGTTTATATAAATATTTGGATGGTAGTCCCAGTGCTATAAAATTATTGTTTATTCATGAAAAACACCATCATCAATAATCAAGTTATGGATCGAAATTTAATGAATTCAACAATATTAATAGTAGTAATAATACAATAATTAATGATATATCTGGTCCTCAACTAACTGGTTGGTGGAGCCATAGAAGCGAAACTTTATTCAATATGGCTGAACATATGGAATTTGTTGTGACTTTAAAATGGTCAAATATCACATAACTTATTCGTCAATCGGGATACGACTTATGCAATCTTAGCACTGTATCAAATCAAAAATGTTCGACCAGTATGAGCAGCCTACCGTCCTTGTTGATCCTTTGTCCTCCTAGCGTCCTTCCAGTTGAGTTAGACATTAATACCGTTAAATACCGACTCATTGGTTTAGAGGTTAAGCGCTAGCGCGAGAGGACCGGTAGGTCCTGGGTTTGAATCTCGCTAGGCGGGATCGTGGATGCGCATTGCTATGGAATCCCACAATAGGACTAAACGGCTGTCCAGTGTTTTTAGGTTTTTCATGGTGGTCTAGCGTCATTTGATTCATAATCTTGACTATTAAAACATACAATCTGTTAATCATTGAGTGACGATTAATATTATACTTGTCTAGTCCATCAGTACTAATGGGGCAAGATGCAACTTTGCCCCCAGTTCGAATGGCGTGAATATCATTAAACGCAATGCGATTTTTGTGTATTTTTAATTGATTTTTTTCGTCCTATTTCTAAATTTTTTTCATTCCGTTTCATAATGTAAGTACTTGTCGACGGAACATCACTTCTTCAAGTTATAGACGTTAGCAACGTACAAAGTATGATCTCTGTCGTTTCTCACGTTGTCACGGACACGGTTGACACATCATTGAATACATTCCATCTGATATCGTTCCAGTCACTTGAAGTGTTAAAGAGCGCCAACAGAACTTATGAAAGGGCGATATACTGAAATTATGCAGTGCATGATTCTCATTTTCATAAAGACCAGAAACTGAATATTAAATTCATATGTCGTAGAAATGGCCGTAGAACACCTAACGGATCCTTACAGCCGATTAAAAGGTGGTAATTTAATTAGTGTTATTGTATAGTTCATGGAGAACAGCAACTAACACTCATTGTACGTCCTTCATCTTTTGTGAGTTTACTGAAAGTTACTTAACTGTTGTTCGTGGGAATGTGCATCGAAATCACGAACGCAATTCGCTGACGTATGACGGCCATTCACAGAATCGCTGGTTAACGGACTCTGAATTTGAAACAATGCAGCCTCTTCTGATTTTCGGGGCAGCAGCATTCAATACTGTGCATTTTTCTTACCAATTTTATGGAAAGTGCCTGAATGTTCAAGATATTTTTAACACGCTACACAGTGTTCTCACAGGCCAACCTTCCTGGTTATCAATAGGCCTATTGTTTCCATAAACTCAGAGACTGAGACAACGACACTGACGAAATGCCCACAGCAAACGAATGTGTGACATATGCAATCTTGCTCAGCCGCCAAGTGTAACTGTTGATGGAAGCACTTGAATCTTTAGTCGCTGCAATCCAACGTTTCATTTGTTTTATGCTTGCGACCCACTACTACAATTCCACGAATTCCACTGGTCCATGTGCAGTGCGATTGTGGAATAATAGTTATGCCACTATTCAGGACAATCCGTAATGTTCAGAGATCAAGTAATAGCCCTTTTCATGGCCACGCACAATTTGATTTGATTTTTTTGTTTCAATTAGTTAAAAAAAGGCATCAAACAATTTTTGTTAATCTCATTATCAGTGAAGTAGTTTAACAGTTTCATCTGATAACTCCTTTCCTGCATACAACATTTTAATCACTACTGATAAAAAAGTTCTTTTTCTTCACCTTGAATTGTTTACTGAAAATTAGTACGAATAAGTTTAAGTTATCATTAACGTTGATTTATTGTATTGTAAGTTGGAAATTAAGTACTTCCAATAAATTAGTGGTATAACAACAAGTGTCAGTCAGTCAGTAACAACGTAGAACTTCGTACGTACGTACATCAGTTCAAGTTGCCAAACCACATTGGCACGGATATGCAGTTATCGATTCAAATCCCGTAGAGGTAGAAATAGCAAAAGTATAAGCAGTAATCAGAAACATTAGGGTTTTAAGATGTCATTCAAGGAGTATAATCCAGTGAAATAAATTTGGAAAAAGAAAAAAAGGACATGAAGAATTCAAAAGATTAGAACTTGGGAGAACACAAAGAGTGCATGAACCTGAGCCATCGCAGACGATTTTGAGCCATGTCATTCAAGGCCTCTAACCATAGGTTGCTATCATCTCGCAGATCCCAACCAAATAGTCTACACCTATCAACATGACTCAGTTCACTTTTCATTGTAAGATAAGTATATAACTTTTGACGTTTCTCAGTAATTACTCGAGAAATCCACCTTAAGTTTAATTACTAGTGATCATAACTTTGAATTATCAATAGAAAGTTTGTAAAAATTAGATGTAGATCAGATCAGAGGTATGATAAATAGGTAATCGATAGTATCGGATCATCTTAACATAATATGATGTGCCAACTGAATTCAGTGATATAAACCATTACATGCCAACTGATATTATCAGGTAAACTGAACTCACTTCGAGACTTGAAGTTTCTGAGTTCGACATCGTATGAAATTGTGAATTTACTTTGCTAAAGAGTTCCAAACCAATATTAACTTTTCATTCAAAGCTACCATATGTTTTAAATCTTCTCTATTTGATACATTTCTTCAATGAGGTGTAAAAAAAAGAATAAAACAGCATCATGAAGACAAACTTTATGGAGAAGTGAATTATTAAAACTTGTCTAATACTTTTCCATTGCATAATTTGCCTACTACCAATGATAAAGATTTACCGTTGAGTAAAGATGTGAAAGAGAAATAAATTCCTCAATGAAATCCAATCATTATTCAAACTTGATGTGGGATAAATGTAACTTTCGTGTGATCTATCTTGAATTGAATGGTCGGGTATTATTGCTAGTACTCCTCACAGAAACTGATTCAATGACGAAGACATCTTACAAACATATAAACATCTTCAGGACTATTATACATTGGTATCAGTGTAGTACGTAGAACATTCGGCAGTCTATAATCACATATTGTACCTAATCTCAATAGATTTTCATATAATTTTTCAACATTCAAATGATTAAAACACAATGTTAATTGTGCTCCACGTTTCTCTCAACTCAATGATCTAACTATACAATATCGATCACTAGTTAGAGATTCAAGGTAATTAGTTAGTTTGATTGATTTCTCTTTTAAATTATTCATACCACCACATGATTTGATAATACTGATACTGACTGTTAAAGTTGCAGCTAATAATAATGGTAGATTAAACAATCGATATGCATTGGTACCTTTAGCTAATTCTGTTATATCCTAGTGAAGATTGAATTACGAGTAAACTCTGAGAACTATTAATGGACTAATATGATGTATATGCACTCTTATTGTATAACTATTTAGTAACTAGATTATGTACATCTATGTTCCTCTTATTATAAGCTTCATTTTGACCTATAGACTATTATGATACGATTTACTATTCTTAAATCATACTCACTTCACTAATTACCATCTCAATAGTTGAAATCATGAGTCATTTGAAACTAGACTACCATGGAAAACCTGGAAACACTGGGTGGCCGTTTCGTCCTAGTATGGTACCCCTCAGAAGTGCATATCTACGACCTCGCCTCGCGAGATTCAAACCCAGGACCTATCAGTCTAGCATGCGAACGCTTAACCTCTAGACCACGGAGCCGGTATCTAATAGTGTTAATGTCTAACTTCAACTAATCCACAAAATTGAGCCACCATATACCATTGTCTTCAGTGAGCTGATATCTCATAACAGACCTGGTTGAACTCCACTGGTCACTGCTTCTCACTAGAACGCCAGGAAAGACCTCTTGAATTCAGTCATTAGTGAGCAGATGATTATTATCAGAAAGAGTTTCGTGGAAAGTTTAGAAATTTTAGTAGTTGAAATCATGAGTCAATCGAAGATAGACCACCATGGAAAACCTGGAAGCATTTACAATCTCCCACGTTCACAGTCACTTCAAATAACTCATGATCTCAACTATTAAAATCACAACAACATCCATAAGACCCCTTCTGATATTAAACTGTATGTTTGTTTGTTTATCTCTTGACTGAATTATTATTGACTTAATGGGTTGTATGTCGTTACATAGAATGAGATTTCTTCTACAAATTTGCTAGTTGTACAAATTACACCACTTCATAAATCTTCGTATACGAATCTGAACTTTCTATCGTTTGACGATTGTTAAATTAATGCCTCTTGAACGACTAATTACTGGAGAAAAATAGCTTAAACCGATAAGTCTGTGGAGTTCAGTGAATTCGATTGATTTACTACACACTGTATTATTATTATTACTTATCATTGGTGGCTTTATTCAATATTGTATTTAAGGTACAATATAGAATTCTCAACACCAAGGATTTCAACAAGTTTCCTTTCTTGGTCGATATTGACGATAAATATTGAGTGGTCGCCAGCTTGAAGTTAGCAGTCCAGTAATCGACAACCACGATGTCCCTCATTGGGCTTTCTTGAAATTTGTACAACGAAATTGTTTGGGTCGTTAGATCCCCAAAACTCAGTTACTGAATTTTTTACTTTTGTAAATATATTTTAAAATTTCGCATTTCTTGTTTTCTTGCCAAAAGGGCTCATTTTCACCTTCATGTCGTATTTCCCACTTGGAAGAATCTTAAACGCTATTGGTTCGTTGTATCATTTAGGATGCTATCGTGTAACGCTTCCCAAGGACAATTTTATGCTGTATATATATTTATACGTTTGATCTGTGCCTTTTGTTATTGCTTGTGTTTCTGGCTGCTTACGGAATATATTTCCCTATTTCTCTCTCTAGTTAGCGGGGCTAGGACACGCCAGAATACCTTGTTTATTTATCTTCCATCACCGAGTCTTTGTTCCATTCACAAACTAGGTGAACTTGTAATCGCTTCAAACAGCAGAAAGATTTTACACTTCACAGAAA
Source organism: Schistosoma margrebowiei (assembly GCA_944470205.2). Lineage (NCBI taxonomy): Eukaryota > Metazoa > Platyhelminthes > Trematoda > Strigeidida > Schistosomatidae > Schistosoma > Schistosoma margrebowiei. Next base: position 42,909,057 of record OX104026.1, on the reverse strand, counting down.
CACACCTAAATAGGTTATGCGATTAAAAGACAAACAAAAAACAGTCAACTTGTTGAACTATCTAGATGGTAGGAAACAAGTAGCCCATATATTCAAGCAAGCTATCAAATTGTTTCTAATCATAGAATTCAAGTTTATTGTCTCTCTTGACTAAATTCTATTAATTTCAATGGTTACGATCATGATTCAGTTGAAGCTACACTACCTTAAAAAACGTGGAAGCACTGGACAGCCGTTTCGTCCTACTGTGAGACTCCTCAGTGGTGCGCAACCACGACTTCGCCCCCTGCAAGATTCGAACCCAGGACCTAATGGTTTCGCGCGCGAGCACTTAATCACTAGACCACTGAGCTAGCCGTCATCCAACGGTGTTAATGTCTAACTTCAATTAATCCATGAAATTGAGCGACACATCCACCACTGTCTTCAGTGAGTTACTATCTCACAACAGACCTGATTGAACTCCACTGGTCACTACTTCTCACTAGAACTCCAGAATATACCTATCGAAGCCAGTGAGCATTCTATTCATTTATAATTATATATTTAGATATTATGATACTTTCAAATTAATCCATTTCATACCGAATTATAGTTGAACATAAACCAATCATTTGATGAATATCTTGACTTAGAAACCTATAAGGTCATTCGATTTGCATACCAGCATGATTTCATTCATTATCAGTTATGTTGGAAACGTTATAGTACATTTTGTGATTGTTTCTATCCATTCATATGCTGTATTGATCGTTGAATAGCTTCTTCTCATTCATTCATGTTTATCTATAATCTGTATGGAAGACGTATTAGTTTAGAAGAAGCGTCAAATTTACAAAAAGCAAAATATGATCATTATTTCCATCGTAGAATATCTTCATCAAAATCCAATATAGATGTGAAACATTCTAATCTCCAAGTGAATTCACCATGGGATTATGAATTACAAAGATATTTAATACAAGGTGGACGTCAATTTTTAACGCCTAAACGATTACATCATTGTAAACGTGATATACAAAGTGCTGGTTCACGTTTATTACAAGAATATAAAATAAAACAAAGTGAATATGAACAAGATATGGAACAGAAACATGATACTTCTCATCATGTTAATAAACTTGCTGCTGCTGCTGATGATGATGATGATGGTGATGATGAAGTTTGGAACATTGAATTCAATGCAAAAGATTATTCGTCTAAAAAACATTCCTTATCAGCTGATGTTAATACTTTACATACAAAGGATAATATGAAATCATACAATTTACGTATAACACTCAATGATATCATACAAAAAATTGAAGATAATCAAGGTATGAACATTGATACATTCAATTATTTAAATGATGACAATACATTGAATAAAAGTAAAGAGGATATTCGTTCTTTATCTCCTTTATCCAATTCTACTTCATCATGTACTGCTCTGTCATATTCAGGTGTTCATACAAAGACATCACCACCAACATCATCATCATCTTCATCTTCAACACCAACATTTCCATCCTCTTCATTCAATGAAATTCCTAATCATTCTAATGATGAAATCGATATGTCTAATGAATTCAAATTACATTCCATGAAAAAGATACGGGTAAGGATTATAAATAAATTCTTGTTTTCTTTTTAAAGACATATTCGTCTTAATCTGTACATTGATATGAATATTAAGTTGATTCAGATTTGTCTAGTAAGAATAGAAAGTCTACGGCTTACACTTTTCCTTTTCTAGTGTGCTTCTATGAGTGTTCAGTCTTCTCATGTATGAGTCGATTGAAGGTGCAGACACCACTGGTTCGGATAACAGGTTCAAAAAGTTGATGACACGGTATTTTGTTCGTTCTTGGCTTTTCTACTCCCCTGCTATGTCTTTTAAGATATCCCGATCTAGTGGGAAGAAAAAGAAAGAATATATTAAGTCTAAAATCACTTCTTAGTATTCTAAATTAAAGCACATTTCAGTCTGCGATAGGATATGGTAAAGAGGTTTAGTTTTGTATGGTAAACCCCAGAATTCTGGAATTGCACGGGTACCTGCCGTCTATATTTCTTCCAGGATATCCGAGTCACCTTCTAAATAGAGGATTGAAGCTTGAACGCAATTCTCAAGCTTAGTTCTCATCAAGCTTGTGTATACTGCAGTGAAAATGGTAGTATCTACCTTAATAAATATCCGTCTTGGAAGTATTAGGCAGTCGATAATAAATTGGGTTTTCTAATATCAGTCCAGGTGCATCACCATATCAAATTACTTAGACTAGTGATCGTATTGTACAGTAATCGGTAAAATTTACAATCACAACTAGAAAATTACAAATTTCGTTTCTATCATGTGATTGGTTAGTGATATTTGTTTTAGTATACCGATATCACGGGAGTTTGGAGCGGGTGAAAGAGTGTGAAGAAGAAAAAGTGAATCGGAAGTCATTACTTACATGATGCATAGTAAAAATACATAACACTATCCATTTTAATAGAATATTACATTGTTATAAATAATACTAATAATACAGTAGATAGAAAAAAACTTGGACCGAATTCATGTAAAAACCAAGTAGTTCATTTATAAAATAAGAAGTTATAATACATAGAATGTTTAGTACAAATGAATTCTAAATGAAGTGACAAAATTGAGAAAAGATAAACAAGATATGTAAAGCAAAGATGGATAGTGTCTAGCAGTGGAACCCAGTTTGACGGGTGTTTCGTCTGATTTGAGACTTGTCAACTGGATGTACCTGCATTTCAGAGTTGATGTTCACTCAACGACTCGAACCCAATATAGTCTGCTTCAAACACCATCGCGTCATCCACTTAGCTACTGAGTCCTGATAATCAAGTGAATTTAAACTTCACCCCATGCATAAGGAAGGGACCATCGGGACTCAGTAGCTAGCTGGGTAACGCGATGGTGTTTGAAGCAGACTATATTGGGTTCGAGTCGTTGAATGAACATCAACTCTGAGATGCATGTACATCTTGTTGATGAGTCTCAAATAGGGTGAAACGAGCGTCAAACTGGATTCTACTGCTAGACACTATACATCTTTGCTTATAATGATTGTGAATTAAGGCAATATCGAGGCAATATGCACATATGTCAATGAGACACTGGTCAATTGCAGTCCTAGTCATCAAGTGAAAGATTCAAGTAGACAATAACAGATGAATTTAAGGTATGTAAAGGTTGTAGAACAAATCAATATAAGATACACAGTTTACTTAGAAGTACATCTGACGAAGATTATTTTCTCAGTTAAAAAAGCTCATCTCACCTTGATAAAAGTTGTAGTAATATGCTATAGAGAAATCTCTATTGATTTATATTTCGAGCCACATGTGATAACGTATGAAGCCATTGAGTTGGATCAACTCTAGAATCTCAGTTGGAGCTAGTTGTGATGATGCGACACATACCAGTCATATATTCAAATTTTCTTCAAACAATGAGTCCGTATCATAAATTAACCACCTCCCTACCTTATTTTCAGAGTTGGAAAATAATGTGCAATACGGAAGTTGTAGTGCCCTGGTATCATGTCAAGCCCACATTGGTTATTGTAGCTTCTCCTCAAGCCATATTTATACCGTCACCTATTCGTTTATTAATCCCAACAGTTTTTTATATGATCGTATGTGTGTGTTAATTACTTACCCGATTCATTACATGATTATAACTTATTTTTGTTTCACTATAAATGCCGAGTCACGCTTGACTAAATTGAGTTGGCTCACATTCCTTCTCTGGTCCGTTTTGTTGCGCTCTGTCTTCTTCACTTTCTTCCCATCATTTCCATGATTGTGTGTTCCGATCAATGATTGTATGAAATATACATATTCGCAATTCATTCTCGTATTTGACTTATTTAATTCCGTTATTCACTAACGCGAGTTAAGTCGATGATTATGTACAATTCACTAACAATCATTCATAAGATTTAAACAGAGTCAGATATGCGAGGGCCACTAAAAAGTCACTAAAATAGCATTGGTAAGACAGGATCAAGCCAGTCAATGTGGTTACGCCAATAGATTTGTCGTCAGTTTGACAGGGCACACATTTCCTCACTTCAACATTGCTTACATGGTATTGCCACTAGTTTTCAATAGCATACAAGGGCTTCATTCAGTCCTGTAAAAGTACTTTACATTTAGAAGGTAAGTGGGACATTTCATGCTTAAGAACATTGATTGCCAACCAACTGAGTACTATTTGAATAGGATGGTGGTTGGAGGTAGTCGACAGGAAACCCTGGACCCTGAGTGTACCTGTACCAGGTAGCACGAAACCCAGGTCCAGGGTTTCCTGTCGACTACCTCCAACCACCATCTAATCTCAATATGTAGTGTCCGCAATGTCAAGTCACCTTGGCTGGTGGCCACATTGCAACATGGTCAATATAATTCGATGTGCACTAAATAAGGACACACATGAAACTGATCACCACCCAGTGATCAATCAATTGTGACTATTTGAATTCCCTGTGTATCATATCACATGACATGGTCAGATATGGATATCAAATAGTATATCAAAATATTTGGAAAATGAAAATGTGTACTGTAATTTGAATCTTCACAATTTCATTTATGATCAAATTAACTAAGGTTTTGATCGATTCAACCTGTGACTATTCATGTATTTCTCTTGCAATTTCTACTTTAATTCCATATTAAATTATAAATAGCCTAATAGTAAAATTCCTGGAATAAGGCCAGTTCAAATCTCACAAAGGGCATCGGTTACCTCCTACGATTTTAGATATTCCTAGCTGACCAGTGGCAGCCATTGTGAACTCTAAATCCTGAATTTCCTGCTGTTCGATTTAGAGTACATAATATTGAAATATAGTATGATACATATTGGAGCTGATCGTTTGTCTATGCTTCATTGGAGGTAACAGGCGTAAGGAAGGAAGTAAGAAGACAAGTGATCAGATTGATAGTTGGCAAAAAAACTAGAGAAGTGCTTAAATTTTCGATGCATACTTGCAAGATACAATGACTAATTTCAACTCAACTCCTCCTGGAGCCCATCTTGGGCTACTGCCGGTCCTAAGCCCGGATAAAGCAGGAATACTGGGTATAGGTTTAGCGACCCCATCCCGTAGAAAACTAACTCCCTAAAAAAAACAGTGGTTTCAACTACAATCAACTATTTATGTAATTCATCAATCTATTTCATAGTTTTATTGTTTTTTCAAGGATTCTCTTTTAACTATTATGTAACACAGTTTCACTTAACTAGTGAACTATTTGTTTGAATTTGTTTTAAGCCTATAAATCTATTTAAACGGATTATTATCGCTGGTCTACTACTACGTGCAACATTGAATCTTATCAGGTAGGTTTACCAGGAGGATGATAGGATATTTTCTTATATAAAAATGAACAAATCTATGATTGAAATATGAACCTATTGACTATAATGATGAAATGTCATAGGCTTTAACTATCATTGATTGATTGATTTGAACACATATATATTGGTAAAAAAGGGGCACAGAATACATATGCGCCACACTAGTCACTTGATTTGTGTGTGAGCTGTGATACTACTCGGGTGCCCAGACAGAAGCGAGTAGTTTACTTAGGGGGCCACACCAAAAACCCTCGACTTAAAGGTTTAATCCACAAGACAATGGAGCAACATAAGGAGATGCATTCACATGGTAGCTGGTGACCAACGATTGGTTCATACGCCAATTGTTCCTTCAGGATCCTGGAGCTTATGCGCACCATTGGTTTGGAATGAGGGTTTTCCAACTGCCCTAGGTGGATCCTCCATTCCGCCAACCCGGTTAAAGCACCGGACATTCACTTTTCTTTCTCTCAATTTCGTAAATAACAGCGTGGCCGCGAGAATCTGGTGGCTAGAACTTCCGTGGCACGGGCTGTATACACGTGGGAGCATTCTTAGAGGGAGGGCTGACACTTCCCACCCTCAGCCGTACCAAGGCTTTTATGGATAGGCTTTGATCAGAGAATAAGTTATGTTTACATATTCTTTAAAAGTTTTGAAATATGATAAAGTCTATGATTGATGTTCAATGTCTTTATTCTCAGTGGCCTGTGGGTGTTGAGCATAATCATTATAGAAGCCTGAACTAATATTCATTGTGACCTAATAGTATCTTAATATGGTGGAGATTTGCAGCTTAGGTGGATGATTTTGATGGAGATACTACCAAAACAATAACATAAACAACGACAGGTTTAAGGTCAACAAGGATTATTCAACATCGAGGTCGACAGGACAAGCTGTGAACCACGTGTAAAGAAATTTGAACACTTCACTTCTACTTGAAGTTTGTGCTGATAATGTTGTTCAGAAGAACGATGCAAGCCCTACGACTAAACCAGCCAGCTCAGAAAACCAAACTCCATCGAACGTATCTTGGTAGCTACATTGTGTTTATTAAATTATAATCTGTCACAGTGAACATTCATTACTTTACATGATTCACAAAAATAAATAACATATCGGGAAATAAATTAAATTTAGGAAGATGATCAAAACAGTTCAGCCTTTCTACAAGATGAATGCGGTTTTGTACTCATAACCACTTACAATAATGGTCTTTAGTACTGCAACCATGATGACAACATTGACGACCATAAAATTTTTGTAAACTTAAATACTTAAAATGACTAACTGTATACTATAACCGTTTAGAACTTGACCTTACTTACGAAATCCATTTCATCTATAGCATAAATTAGATGAAGTCGACCTGCCTAATAATTTATGTTTTCTATTCATTATCAGTGCAATTACCTATCTGTGTGGAACATTTTCTTATTCGTGACCAGAGTACAGTAGTATCTCTCCTGAATTTATCCTTTTCTGTACAGCTTGAGTTCACCGTTATGTTGTATTTCCTCATTTCCTCAGCTATCGGATTGATCCTCCTATTCTCCCACTTTTTCTGGATAATCCATGTACCTATATTATTTGTTGTTCTGGTTGTTAGAACGGACATCGATCCCGTGAATTCTGAAGAATCTCAGCTTTTATCATGGGGCTTCATAATTCTTTTGAGTGAAGATCGTTCAACTCAGAGGGCAGAGTTCAAATGGTTCAAATTGTTTATTATGATTAACGTACTTTTATCAAGGTTGTTTTCTACGGGATGGTTGTACTGACCCCATGATCAACCCTCTTACTTTACACGATCTTGGGACCATCAGTAACCCTAGAAGAGACACAGGCGTAGTTGGTTCCCCTGAGGATAGCCTGGAAGAATTATTCCTAAGGTGCACGCTGAATGTCCATTTTTTCTTCAACAATATTTATTATAGAAAATTGATGGAACAGCTATGGGTTAAATTCCAGACTTAATTTAAGCTGATTTTTCCCAGTTAAATTTAAAAACAAACCTTTTAATTAGGTTGTCAACAAATTAGATCCATACTGCCACTACACCAACGACACATGCTTTATCGTCGACCAGAATACTGATCAAGAATAACTTCAAGATCGGTCAGACAGTGTACATCAGAGGAGCACATTCACTGGTGAAGACTAGCATGACAATAAACTAAATTTACTAGACATCTTATTAAATAGACAGAGTGATGACTAGTTATGTAGAAGCGTGTGTGGGAAGATCCCTTCTGTTTGCCAATAGACACACGTATATCGTTTCACACCCATCCGCGACAGAAGAGATCTGGTAAGATACTTCATATGCGGACCAAAGTAGATCTGCTCAATTGACACCGTAAAGAAGGAGCTGACGCTAATTAATAACATACTGTCGGAGATTATTATTAGTGACTTCTTTTTTTTCGAAACGATCGGTTACCTGAACGTTTTAGGAAGGTACATGTATTCGGATTAAAATAGGTTGGAAATATTGACTTTTTGTAAGAAGCCTCTATTTTTAAAACCACACTTCAACAGAGTTGTGACTGGCAATGTCCTGTATGGCAGTTGTGTGATCCGTTGATCTGACTGCGGTTCGATCGCATGATGATATAAACAAAATACACATCCAGGCGACTCTCATATATAATTATCGGCTTAATTTTGTTTAGTGAATAAAGGGATTAAATTCGAGAATGACTATTGGATACATATATCTCATACACTCGTTGATTCAGTCAGACAGTAAAAGACATGAAGCAAAGAAGCTGAAGGCAAGTGAGCCAACTGCATTTGATAAAGCGTGACTCAATACTGATAGCCAGATAAAAGTAAGCTAAAGACATACAATGAATAGGACAAAAGTGAATAATTGACCAGGCCAAAATGTGGCCTAGGAAATGCAAATAAATTGGTCTGTCCGGAATGTAGAATAACCCATCTATGCTTGACATAGTACTAAACGCTACAATGGATTGGCAAATTGATCTTAATAGGACATTCTGCACAGCCAAACTTGAATTAACATTTTCTATTAGACCAATTATATCTACTCAAACAAAGGATTACTTTCATGCATCTTATGAAGTTAAATAAAAAAGAACAAATATAATAACAAACTTCATTTATCTCATGAATTCACCTTGTCTTCCTACAACCTAAATCCCTAATATTAATTATCAAAACAAATATACACACTTTGTGCTCGAAACGTCTAGAATATACTGAGTTAAAATGTTTTTGATCGAGATCATGAACCGATTGATGTTAGACCACCATTAAAAACATGGAAGCGCTGGATGGCCGTTTCGTCCTACTGTGGGACTTTTCAGAAGTGCGCATCCACCATCCCGTGAGCTGCCTTTAGTCTCGCGCGCGAACGCTTAACCTCTAGACCACTGAGTCAGCATTCAACGATGTTAATGTTTAACCTCAACCAATCTACGAATCTGCGCGATCATCTTCCATTGATATAGATACCTGTCTCTACCCGACACGGATTAGCTCCACTGGTCACAGCTTCTCACTAGAAGTCCGAGAATTCCCCCATGAAGCTAGTCACTAGTGAGCATATGGTAATTATCAATATAGGGGTTGTGGGTTCGAATCCCGCGAGTTGGATCGTGGATGCGCACTGCTGAGGAGTCCCACAATAGGAAAAAATGGCTCTCCAGTGCTCTCAGGTTTTCAATGGTGGTCTAACATCAATCGGTTCATGATCTCAATCGAAAACTTACTAATCTCTACAACCCTTATACTGAGTTAAAATGGGAAAATAGAATAATATTAAGAGACTATAATCTGTAGGAAATAAAATTGTTTAAAAGTTTGTTTGTTCATGGGTTAAATGTGTGAATATTCTAGAAGAGTATGGAAACAAACAATGAATTTTCTTCACGAGACAGGAAATAGATTATGTAATATGTAAGCTCAAGAAATTATCATCTCACGAAAATAAGGTCAGGAGGACAAAACAAGATTGATAACTTATAAGTAAACATGGATAATGGTTAGCATTAGAATCCAGTTTGACGAGTGTTTTGTCCTATTTGGGACTTGTCAGCTGGATGTACCTGTATCTCAGATTTGATGTTCACTGTGGGAATCGAATTCAATACCGTTCGCTCCAAACGTCATCGCGTTACCCACTTATCTAATTAAACCGTGACAACTACTTGATTGTTCAATGGAGTAAAGCTTAAATTCACGTGGTATTGTTTACTTGAATCTTTCCATTGATGTTTAGAACTGCAATTGATCTGTCTCTTATTGGCATATGTGCATACTGTATGGATGTCTTCGATATTGCCTTAACTCAGTTACAATCCTGAACATCAATGGGAAAATTTAAGTAAACAAAACCAATTAAATTTAAGATTGATAACTGTTTCATTTTGGATACATAAATTCGGTTTACATTTTTTAATTGCAACAGCTTCAGGAAAGTGTAGGGTTTTAAAATTTCTTTGTTTTTTGATTATTTTGCAACTTCAAATAGCATGCCCATTCTCGAGCAAATGATGGGCAATCGCACTGTTGAAAATCCTCAGTCCATTTACCCTCAACTTTTGAAGAGTATGTTTGAAGATGCAGATGTGTACCCTCCTTTCTGTTCTGCTGATTTATTTGCATGGGTACACACATACAAATTGGTAAACACAAATTAAAGATAAGATAATTCTGGTACTTTACCAGATTCGATTGTCGCAGTGAGCAGTTGGTTTACTATAGAGACACAAACATTGTCTCTAGACTCGTTCTTTTTAGTATTATCTTTAGTCTAAGGTCAATACTCACAACTATTTCATCTTCTTTAAAATCAAGTTTTAAGAGGACAGGTTTTTCTTAACTGTAGGATATTCCATTTCCTTTCTCGTAGTTGTCCCGTATTTATTTATGGACTTTTGCGAGTAACCCATTTCACGTAAGTAACGTCTAACTATGGCTAATTCCCCCTCTTAATTCTACCGTCAGTGCATAATCTGCGTACACGGTTGAATAACCAATATTATGTAAGCCATGGTTGAACGTTTCTTATGTGGGAGAGGTTATTCGCAAAAATTCTTTAAGTAAATACGGGTCGACTAGAAGAAAAAAACGGAATATCCCATGGATAAGAAAAAGCCAATGTACTCAAACAAAGGATAATTTACCTGATTTTACCTCTTTAGTTCACATCTACACACATAACCGATTTCGAAAGGGTCAGATAACGACAATACACCTGTCTATCATGTCCGGTGCCTTAAACGGGTTGGTGGACATGGAGAGTCAACCTAGGGGAGTTAGTTGGAAAACCCTGATTCCAAACCAATCGTGCACATGGGCTCCAGGATCCTGAAGAAACAATAGGCGTATGAACTAATTACTGGTCACCGGCTACCATGTGACTGCGCCTCCTGACGTTGCCCTACTGCCTTGTGGATTAAAACTTTATGTCAAAACTCAGCCCCCTAAGAAAACCACGTGGTTTGGTTTAAGCACTCGGGCAGTATCCCAGCCCTCACAAAAATCAGGTGACTTGTGTGGCGCATATGTATTCTGTGCCCCTTTGTACAAATAAACAATCATGGTACTCGTGGTTGACAATGGGCATATTGTTAATAAAATCGAATTATTTCGAGTGATCTATCGTATACCTCTGTCATTTCTCAATCGGGTTCGATTCTGTCTTCCATAGATAACAGAAGCTATAGAGTTCCAAACCTACTGCCTTCGTTCATCTGTTCATAAGAAATCCGTAAAATTCCTGTCGCCTTCTTGGTTAGATATGGCTTGGTAGATGATTTTATCCTTTTTTTCCCACATCCTATTTTAGTTTGTCCTTTTTCACATCTTTCCGTTTAGATTCTTCCTCAGCTAATAACTTACACACTTCATATTATATAATTTCAATAATGTTTCGTGATTATTATTTTAAAGTCTGTTTAACGACATTTGACCTATTTCTTATTTTGAACTAATGATTAGAGATTTCGTTATTTTATTATTCTTATCACTGCTACTAGTAGTAGACCTGCCTTGTTACTATCAGTATGTCAGTATAGGGTTGTGTAGATTGTTGAGTTTTGACTGGTTTCATGAGTGGATCAATGTTAGACCAGCATTGAAAACCTGGAAGCAGTGGGCCTCTGTTTGGTCCTAATATCAGACTCATCATCAATGTGCATTCACGATTTCGCACACGGGACTCTAATCCAAGACCTTCAGTCTCTAATGTGACAGCTTAACTTCTAGACCACCTGGGTTCGAATCTTGTGTAAGGGGTCGTGAATTCGCACTGATAAGGAGTCGCATAGTAGAACGAAACATACGTCCACTGATTCCAGGTTTTCAATGGTGGTCTAACATTGATTCATTCATGATATCAATTCTAATATTTTGAACTCTTCATGTCTCTGGATTATACTACTCTAATAGCATCTTCAAACCCCAATCTTTCTGATTACTGAGATGGTGAAGATTTGTAGCTCAGGTGAATGATTTTGATGGAGTTTTGTTTTCTGAGCTGTATGGTTTAGTCGAAGAGCTTTCATCATTCTTCTGAACGACATCATCAGCACAAACTTTAGATGTGGAGAAATTTGAACACTTCACTTCTACCTGAAGTTTGTGCTGATGATGTCGTTAGGAAGAACGATGAAAGCTTCACGACCAAACCATTTCCGATTACTGTTTACACTTTTACTACATCTAGAACTATGGGATTTAAATCGACAATTGTATCTTTGTGCTAATGCGGTATGGTAACTTTAACTGGTCGACGTACGTACAAAGTTCTACGTTGTTACTGACTGACTGACTGACTGACTGATCAAGATGCAATTACAATTACTTCAGTAATCATTGCTTTAATATGAAACATCTTTAAAGAGAAAAAATAGATTGTTCTTTGTACAATTTTCCTTTCTTTTCTACTTTTTTCTGTTTACAGACCAATACAAGAATTGAAAGATGCTAAATTACGTAGTAAAAGTGCTCAAACGTTTGTTGAACTCCAAAAGAATATTGAAGTGAAACTAAATATTGATCATTTAGGATTTGATAAATATGCATACAAAGTAAGCTAAATGTTGTTGTGTTCACCTTTCTTCTTTCTCCTGGTGACCGACTGCATCATGAAGATGTCAACATCTGAGAGGAAGCTTGGGATATAGTGGACAGATGGGATAAAGTTGCATGACCTAGATTTCGCAGATGATCGAGTTCTTCCATCGCACACGCAACAACAAATGCACCAGAAGGGAAAAGAAGGATTCTCCGATACAACACAGCATGCACCAATTCAATCACAATTGACGGAGAAGATTTGGAGGATGTAAAAACCTTCACATATTTGGGCAGCATCATTGATGAACACGGTGGGTCTGATGCAGATGTGAAATGCACGGATCGGCGAATCAAGAGCAGCATATTTACAACTGAAGAACATCTGGCACTCAAAACAACTGTCAACCAACACCAAGGTCAAAATTTTCAATACAATCTCAGTGATTGGTTTGCCCTCTTTAACCTTGATTAGTCTATCTGGTTGACTATAGCTCCCTGCCAGTTTCTTCGCTATGTTATATTATTTTATTTACTTACTCCTGTTACTCCCAATGGAGCATAGACCACTGATCAGGGTTCTCCACTCCACTCTGTCCTGAGCCTTCTTTTCCAGTCCCATCCAATTCTTGTTCATTCTTCTCATGTCTGTCTCCATTTCTCAGCGTAATGTGTCCTTTGGTCTTCCTCCTAACCCCCATTGGCATTGAGGATTCCATGTGGGGGCTTGTCTTGTGACACAGTTGAGTGCTTTTCTCAATACGTGTCTTATCCACTTCCGGCACTTCTTCCTGATTTCTTCCTCCGCTAGGATCTGATTTGTTCTCTCCCAAAGTACATTGTTGCTGATAGTATCTGGTCAACGGATCCGAAGTATTTTGCGTAGACAACTGTTAATAAACACCTGTATCTTCTTGATGATGGCTTTCGTAGTTCTCCAGGTTTCCACCCCATACAATAGAATTGTCATGACATTTGTATTGAAAATCTTGACCTTGGTGTTGGTTGACAGTTGTTTTGAGTGCCAGATGTTCTTCAGTTGTAAATATGCTGCTCTTGATTCGCCGATCCGTGCATTTCACATCTGCATCAGACCCACCGTGTTCATCAATGATGCTGCCCAAATATGTGAAGGTTTTTACATCCTCCAAATCTTCTCCGTCAATTGTGATTGGATTGGTGCATGCTGTGTTGTATCGGAGAATCCTTCTTTTCCCTTCTGGTGCATTTGTTGTTGCGTGTGCGATGGAAGAACTCGATCATCTGCGAAATCTAGGTCATGCAACTTTATCCCATCTGTCCACTATATCCCAAGCTTCCTCTCAGATGTTGACATCTTCATGATGCAGTCGGTCACCAGGAGAGAGAGAAAGGGTGAGTGGAAGCAACTTTGTCTGACACCGGTCTTTACTACGAACGTGTTTGTCAACTGTCCTCCATGCACAATTTAGCAGTTTTATCCATCATAGGAATTCTATATGATATTGACTATATTCTGAGGCACGCCGTAATATCGAAGAAGCTTCCATAGCGTTTTTCTGTCCACGCTATCATATGCTTTTTCGTAGTCAATGAAGTTGATGTAGTGATGAATTCCATTAAATTGATTGTTCCACAATGATGTTATATAGTTTTTTCATATGTCCTTCTCAATCAGCTTTTTCCGCCGTTATGGCCAGTTCTTCCACGTATTTCTGCCTATCGGCTTTAATGCTCTTCTTCATTTGCTTGTTTGATTTTGTGTATTTATCTTGTACCCTGATTTTCTCTGCTCTTGTTTAACTGTTGTCAATTGCTTTCTTCTTGTTCTTCCTTTCTTGAAACATTTCCTGCGTCCTGATAGAGATCCATTCATTATGATGATGCTTGCTGTGGTCCAGAACCTCCTAACACCTTGCAGTTAATGCTTCTTTGTCATCTTTCCAATTGTTCTCCACAGTAGTTTCTTCTTCTTTAAACAGATCTTGTAAGACTTGGAGCCTGTTAGTGAAAGCTATCTTGAATTCGTTAAGTTTGTCAGTATGTTGAAAGAAGTCTGTATTGAACCTTTGTAATGCTGTTTGTCCAGCTTTCCAATGCTTCTTTAGCTTTGGTTCCATCTCGGCCATGAACAGGTGATAATATGAAGATACGTTAGCCCCTCTCCTGGTTCTCATGTCTTCCATTGACCTTCTGAATTTTTCAGTGATGTAAATAGGATCGATCTAGTTCGCTGTAGTGTGATCTGGTAAGATCCATGTAGTTTTTTTTGTGTTTGTTTTTGGAGAAATATTGTGCTGCTTATAACTAATCTTTCGAATGCACATAAATTTGCTAACCTATTTCTATTCTCGTTCCTTTCTCCTAGTCCATATCGTCCCATTCGGACTTTGACGTTTAGTTCTCTCATTAGGTTGACCAAGTCGTTTCATTCATGAGCACTTCTCCATGATCAACTTCAACCTCTCATAAAACTGATCCTTATTGTCTTCATACGTTCATAACAATGGATCCCATTCATAATGATCCTCTTTTTCTTCGTTATAAGTCATATTGTATCATTCTATTGTATCACTTCATTTACTTCTTTTAAAAAATAGATCAATCGTGAAAAATATCTTACATATGATGCAGTGAAAATACTCACTTTACCAAGTAAATATCGTACAGAATCAATGATTCATTCAGCGACTGTATCTGTTATTGCAACAACAGAAGCATTCAGTGAATTCCCAATTGCTATGCAAAAAGCAATTATAGAAAAAGCATGGTATGAAAAGTAGGTTAATCATTAATTTCTTAAATATAACAATTATCGTGTTATTAATCATTGGAAAACTTAAAGTGAACAAGGTTAAGGTGGAGAACTCGATGGAGTTTGAAGCGATGGGTACTGGGTTCGAGTCCCGGAGTAAACATCAACTCTGGGATGCAGGTACATCCAACTAACTAGTCCCAAATAGGACGAAACGCGCATCCTGGACTCTACTGGTAGCCACCATGCATCTTTGCTTAAAAAGCTTGTCTTAAGACTATATCAAGGCGATCCGCACAGTATGCACATATTACCGACAAGAGACTGATCAATCGCAGTCCTAAATAATAATGGGAAGATACAAGTAAAACAAAACCATGTAAATTTGAACAAGGTTTAGTGTTTGCCTCTAATTATACAACTGATTTAATAGTTGTTGGTTGGAATCAGTCAACAGGGGGATCTGGTCTATTTGTCTATAATCTTTAGGAAATTGATGACCTCCCTAGGGTTCGAACATATGTCACTTTATATCATAATCATGTACTTAACCATTGAGCTATCCGGGTCTCAATTAACCTCTAGTAAGTCTGAGATATTTACTCTGGTTGGTTATTGGGTTGTGAATGATATTTGTAACCACTGTCGATTTATTCCTTGTATAAGATATTACGTAAATGTGTTAGTTATACAGTAATAACAAATAAGACAGGTCATAACGTTACGAATGAAGCTGTAATTGTACGAGTTTCATCAATATGTTTTTGATGTTTGATGGAATCTGTGAAATTATCCTTCATTTAACTTCAATATTTAGTTTTGTTGTTCAACTCAACTATCTCTACAACCCTATACTGATCAAATATATCTCGTAAACCCAGAAGAAATTTATGTTCTCAGTTGAGACTTGAACAGTCATCATCTGAGTGACAATTGGTCACACTATTTTATGTATTTTATTGACGACTGTCGTAGTGCGGTGGGTGAGAATACAACCAGAGGGACATCAAGTCAAAATTATGGAGTTATTTGGTAAAATTTGAATATCGTGCGTTCAATATTTTATTCGCAAAATATCTATCAACTGTTTTAGACTTTCTTGTTCCTTCATTTCCACACTAATCATTCTTTATTACCGCTCTTTTCTATTCAATCTTCTCAACATTCTGCTGCTACGCATTCCAATTTCAATGAGTATTGCATACTACTGTAGATCACTAATCTAGATGATCTATGTCGAACGATCGGGTGACTACTCGAGTTAGACAGGAATAGTGTGACGAACAAGCTAACGTCGAAGTCGCACCTCACGGTCAGCTCCTAACTTGGATTACCCTTTCGACATATCAAGGTTCTATGACTGCTTTGAAGGCCTTAGAACACTATGAACGTTATTACGGAAATATATTAGTAAAAATAAGTACAAGCAAAAGTATGACCACCACCCCATGGGCCAGTCCATGGCGTACGATTAACTAATGTGCGTTTGTTGTCCTTGACCTAGACGAGGATCGACGAACTGTTCAATATTCAGTTACCCAATTGCCGATTGGTTTCGCTATGGCTCAGTGATATTTCACTGGCCCTGCACTATTTATATCTGTCAACATAAGTAGCCCATACCACAATAGTGTATTTCTTTTTACTGTTGCGTTATTTGATTTGCTTTCTCTCTAATCTTTTTCAAGTGTTATTTTTCAATGAGTTATATAATATTAACTATGAAAAGCATAATTTCCTTTGAATATTTTCCTCAAAATACATTCTATAACTATTTCGAATTATCTTGGTTAATGAATAAAATGTTTTTTTATAATCAGAAGACTTTTGTGGAGATTGTAGTCAGTTATTAGTTAAATTCATGGAGTTCTAGTAAGAAGTAGTGACCAGTGGAGTTCAACTGGGTCTATTGTGAGATAGTAACTCACTTAAGATAATGGTGGACGGTGATGCAATTTCGTGGATTAGTTGAAGTTAGATATCAACACCGCTGGATGCCGGTCCAGTGGTCTAGAGATTAAGCGTTCGCGCGCGTGACTGATGGGTCCTGGATTCGAATCTTGCAGGGCGAGATCGTGGATGCACACTGCTGCGGAGTCCCACAATGAGACAAAACGGTCATCCAGGTTTTCCATGGTGGTCTAGCTTTAATTTACTCATGAATTCAATTATTAAAATGTATTTACTTGCTTAAGCATCAATCTACAAAACCAAATATCCATGAATGAGTTTTTTCTTCCAGATATGAAGCGCGACGAATGATAATTCGACAAGGCCAACCACCATTAAATTTCTACTTCATCATTTCAGGTTCTGGTAAGTTTTGTGAAATATATGATCAAACATCATACCCAGGATCTGGATCATTGACAAATTAATTATTAGTTATCAGCTGTAATAACTAATTCTTTTATCCCTGAACCCAGGTTTCATGCTACTTGGTACTTGTCAGCAAGTACATCCCAGTCCTATTGGAGATCATTTGCGACCAGGACAACCCAGTAATAATGTCTCTGACTGTGAAGCTTGGTGACATGGGATCGAATCCGTCAGGGAGCATCGGTCCTCTCAAGATTACGGGTATACCTTGTTGACAAGTGTCATGTAGCACAAAACATAGGTCTAGGGTTTCTTATTTGGATACCTCTAACCACTATTCTATCGGTAATTTAAAATGGCTGCCATGTATCACAAATTTCTTAGCGCACAGTTAAAACTACATATAATATAAACCATTTTTAGATAAGATTGATTTTTTGCTTGACAACAAAAAACCATTAAAAATTCGTGCCCAAAAATGGGATAAATTTTACTACTTGGGATTTAGTACAATCTAATACTGATAACTTGGTCGAAGTTCAACAGTAAAAAAAAAGACGCAATGTGTATAAATTATACCCTGATAGTGATTCATTCGATTGGACAGACCAATTCAGAGAATGGAACTCCACTAAAATGTCCATTTGAGGAATGAATTTCTTCTACCACCTTAAAAACAAACTTTATTGACATAAAGCCAAATCCATAGAATTCATTGTTATCAAAAAAAACAGATACAGTTTCCATGTTGGTGACTGACTTTGAAACAGATTTCCATATATCCTAGTTAGTCAATAATTAGTAAGTGAACTTAACCAAATCACAAATAAAACAGTTACTAAGTGATTTTTCTGTATCAAGATAGTACTGATGTCTAAAAAATACGATGTATTTGTACTGGTAAATGATAGAGAGCAATATAGTCTAGCATAGCTGAGATTATCAGAAACATTTTCAATGTTGAATGCGTTGTACTCATTATTTAGGTCATTTTCTACCCGACCGTTGCTGCTTCTTTGACAAAGAGGTCGGCTTCCCTATCATAATGAACCAATCGAGCTATACTGGCTAAAGCAATTGTTTCTCAAGGTCCTACAATGCCAAACAGGTCGTTTGAAGAACGGTTAGACTAAAAGCAGCAAATCCAAGGTCCGAAGGTGAAGTACTGCTAGCTATACAAAGGTGTGACTTCAGTAAGGTGTTCCCTTCAAACAACCAGCATAACAGCGATGATGCCTTCTCACAAAGGAAGGGTAGGGTTAGAATTAGTCGACCCTAAAAATACACATCTCACCTTATCTCACGGATATCCGTCTCCGGCGGTAAAATCACAACAAGTACGGAGTCAACACGAAAACTGCTTACTAAAGGTGTTATGACCTTGAGTATGTCTGGGTTTTGCTATCACGCGACCTACCGACCAATCCGGATACGACTTATACGAATCTTCAAACTAGGCCAACCAATGACGTTCAACCGGTGTGGGCAGTCTAGCGTCCTTATTGGTCCTATGTCTCCCGAGCCCTTCCACTTGAGTCCAGAACACAATACCAGCTTCGAATCAGAGCAGATCGTTTATTTCAAACATACTCGGTTTATATATCAAACAGACAGACCACAACACACCATAAATTAGGAAATAACATATGTACACAAATAAGCCAAAAAGTGGCTGTGAACGAGGGAGATAATAATTAATAGACTGAACATAGATTAAGAGCTGTAAATCGTACAATAATAAATTATAGATCAAAATAAAGCTTATAATAAGAGGAATATAAATACACATAATCTAATTATTGAATTGTTATACAATAAGAATATTTATAGAATATTAGTCTATTAACAGTCTTCTTAAGTTATCTGTAACTTAATCTTCACTGGGTTATAACAAAAGGGTCGTGTATGATCGGTCTCAAGCAATTATCCCTTGAGCACTGCAGCCACCCTTTCAGGTCACTAAGACCACCCCTAACCCAATTTACTTTTCAGGTACCTCCAGAAGAACCCTTCCAGTGTGTGGGGACCAGGAAGTGATAACCGCCCTCATATCTTTAACAGCACTCAAGATCACTCTATTCATAATCAATCACCCTCTTCAATTCACATTCATTTACTAAATCAGAGCTGCATATTAAATCATAATTCTCATTCGAGACATCATTTCAAACGTTACCATTCACTGTATTCGTGTATTTTTTATCCAGCATGATAAGCTGCACTAAGCCGATATACTGAGCATTGAAAATGTACAGAATCACAGACAGCTGGTATTCACTTGATAAAGATCAATGTAAAAGAAAAACATACTTTAGCTATCATAGTTCTATACTAATAAAAAAGCATGTACTGTGTTGTAACTACTCAGTAACTTTATTTATTTAGACACATAAGCAACAAATAGGTATGCGCCACATAAATCATTCTATTTGTGTGAGGACTGGGATACCGCCCGGGTGCCCGAACCAAAGCAGGTGATTTTTGTAGGGGACCACACCTGAATCCTTTGACCTGAAGGTCTCATTCAAAAGGCAGTGGAGCAACGTTAGGAGATGCAGTCTCATGGTAGCCGGTGACTAACAATCGGTTCATACACCATTTGTCCTTTCAAGATACTGAAGCCCATGTGCACAATTGCTTTGGAATGAGGGTTTTCCGACTCGTTTTAGGTGGACTCAACGTGTCCATCAACCCGGTTAAAGCACAGGACATCCACTCTTCATCCTCGCAATTTCGTAAACAACTTCGCCATGAGAATTCAGTGAGTAGAACTTCCCTGTCAGTGGTTGTATGCGCGTGTCCATGTGAGAGCATTTGTAGAGGAAGAGCTGACTCTCCTCACTCTTAACCATGCCAGGACGTTTGGAGGTATTACTCAGTAAAGTTGATATTATATGAGATAATAATACATGTTAGACCTTTTTCGTCGAATAAAATTCCATCTGAAACATAATTTCAAATCCTCAAATAAGTCATGTCATTACAGAAGCACTTCGTTATATTGACTGTTATACTTTAAAAAACAAAACGTTTACTAATACGTTTCACTGGTCGGAATCATGAGTCAATTGAAGCTAGACTACGATGGGAAACCTGGAAGCACCGGACGGCCGTTTCGTCCTAGTATGTGACTTCTCAGCAGTGCTCATCCACGATCCCCCCCCGGGAGATTCGAACCCAGGACATATCAGTCTTGTGCTTAATCAGCTAGACCCCTGAGCCGGCATCTAATGGTGTTAATGTTTACTAATAAGATCAGGGTGTTTCTATGGTTCTTATCTCTTAACTTGGTCATGTCATTTCTCTCAGTTTGTGCTTAGTTTTCATGAAAAAATGATGAAAACTCAAAGGATTTTTATTTGTCAAATGATTATATGACCTGATTAGTTCTGTTGAAATAAGGTTAACTTTGTAGTAAAATAAATATGGGTACAAATTTTGAAACAAGATAAAAACTTCTGATTTCAAATCTTGACAAACGTTTATGATACAAAGTGATCACAATTGATTGATCAGTAGGTGGAGATCGAATATCGTGTATGTCAGATCCTTCTTAATGCAAATGGAATCTTATTGATCCAATTGTAATGTGATCATTAGTCTAAATGACTTGACATTGCCAAATTCATTTACTATAAAGGTTAACTAATGGATATAAAAATGTTAAGATCATATATAGAATTGGTCACGGTTAATTCCGTATTATAACCACAAAATTTATGCTGTATAGAGAACATATTGTGTTGTATGCTACTTATGTCCATATAAATAGTATTATGCAACGCTAGTTAGGAATAGAATGTCTAGCAGAAGAAGGTCGAGAAGACTGAGGAGAAAAAAATCGGGAACAGAAAACAATTGGTATGGAAATGTAGGAACAATGATGTCTGAGACGATTAATTGACATTTTGTAAATGAAGTATTTACCGTATGGTTCTCAGATTTGACTAAGACGTTCTGTAAGTTTGCGTTGAGGCAAATGCGATTGTTCCCACTTATGTTCTCGTTCACTATAACATAACCTTATAAATTTCTTTCCTTATTATATATAGTATACTGACCAGTGATGAACCTTTATTCTCAAAGTATCATTTTCATCGTGAAACATGAATGGTGACGCATCCTTTCTAGCAATAATCTGGTTGCCTTATAGATGTTACTCTAGAACTAAAGAAAAAGGGTGATAATGGTTAAAAGGAATATTATACTTGAACTTAATTAGAGATAGTGAAAGGTGAGACTTCTAGATTGGTGATCTGGAGGAAGAAAAATATATCAAGTTTAGTTATGTCGTAATAGGTTGATGATGATTGACGAAATGTCTCCATTTAGTCATGTTCATTGAAACCAACAAGGTCAACATCAATATTGAATACTTACAAAGCTATTTTTGGGGGAATGTCATTGCCCAATCTAGATGGGTACGCTATACCGAATAGTTTTCTAGTGTTATCCATATATAACAGTAATTCTTCAGTTGACATCTACAAAACTTTTCCTTCAGTCTTTACCATTTAATAATTCATGTATTTTTCTTTACTCTTTCCAACATTCAGTGGTTGTAAGTGTATCAAGAAAAGATAAACAAACAGGAGAACCTTATGAAGAGACTGTAGCTTTTTTAAAAGCTGGACAAAGTTTTGGAGTAAGTATTGTACATATTAGTTACTTACTTACTTACGCCTGTTACTTCCAATGGAGCATAGGCCGCCGACCAGCATTCTCCACCTCACTCTGTCCTCCACATTTTTTCTAGTTCTATCCCATTCTTGTTCCTTTTTCTCACGTTTATCTCCATTTCCCAGCGTAATGTGTTCTTTGGTACTCCTCTTCTCCTTTGACTCCAGGAGGAGTTATTCTACATATATATGTATATAATACGATAAAACTTTGAGAATACAACTTAAAGTATATCAATTTTATCCTCTGAAATATATTCCTCATTTGTTGTATTGTATTTATCCTATCCATGTTATCATTTGTTCTAAACCATCCTTTGAAATGCTTAATGATTGAACAATTCAGCTGCATTGTCAATTTACGTTTAATCATCTTTATATCGTCCGAAAAGCCACTACTCAGACGACTTCTTTTTACATTTCTAGATGATGTTCATCATTTGTTAACTTAAACTGAGAAGTATTATTGACAAATAGAGATATGTACAGAGACTATGATAAAGTTGTAATGTGGTGTCAAGTCGCATTTGACCATGATTACCACGACAGGAAGACTACGTGCCAGTTAACCGATAAGATCCCCCGTAGGCCAAATATCAGAAGGCAGTTGATGGCTGTAGTTGAGATGTATATGTTGGCGACCTCATGGTATCGAAAGAATACCGAGATTGTGCCAGGTTACAAGTGTGGTTACTAAGCTTAAATGAATTTGTTCAAGGTCACAATCAAAGGAAGGAAGAATGGAAGAATAATGGATATCTTTGGTACAGTTAAACAAACAAGTACAGTAAAACAATCACTGGTACAATTGGTTATAAAATAATTGTTTCCATTAAACCAATCGCGTTCTCTTGATAAAATTAGGTCACTACAAAGTTCATACATGTAGAGAATGAGAGAACCATTGGTTATGATCACTGATCTAGTATTGAGAATTAATTAAGGTTAAAGTATTAGATTACAACCTAATAGTCTAAAGTTTAAGTACTAATGTGGTGTGTGATACTTATGTTAACTTAAGTAGTATATAACACTAGTCAGGAATAGAATGTCTAGTAGAAGAAGGTTGAGAAGATCAAGGAGCAAAGAAAAAGGGAACAGAAAGTAATTGCTATGAAAATCCAGGAACAATGAAACAATCAATCAACATTTTGTAAATAAAGTATTTACTGTGAAGTTCTCAGATTTCACCAAGATGTTCGATTATCTCCATTTGTGTTCTCATTCACTACATCAACATCAAAGCCATAAAGTATCAAGTTTGATCTGTTTTACAATATCATCATTATGTACTAAAAACACAACTGAAAATATTTCATAATAATGAAAACAACTTATAAATTAAATCAGAAGAGATTTTATGGATATGATAGTACTTACTTACGCCTGTTACTCCTCATGAAGGAGCATAGGCCGCTCACCAGCATTCTCCATCCAACCCTGTCCTGGGCAATCCTTTCTAGCTCCGTCCAGTTGTAATTCATCGTTTTCATATCTACTTCTATTATCCGACGCAATGTGTTCTTTGGCCTTCCACTTTTTCGCTTCCCTTCAGGATTCCAAGTTAGGGCTTGCCTCGTCAGGCAGTTTGACGATTTGCGTAATGTATGTCCTATCCATTTCCATCGTCTTTTCCTAATTTCTTCTTCAGCTGGAAGTTGGTTTGTTCTCTCCCACAGAAGGTTATTGCTGATGGTATCCGGCCAATGGATAGTAATCTTCATAATTGAAATCATAAGTCAATGGAAGCTAGATCACTATAGAAAACCTTGGAACACTGGACAGCTGTTTCATCCTATTGTAGAACTTCTGAGCAGTACACATCCATGATCCCGTCCCCCCCACGAGATTCGAACCCAAGACTTATCAGTCTTGCGTGCGAACCCCTAACCCCTTAGATCAGCTGTCCAATCCTTCTAAATGTTCCATAATGTTCTAACTTCAACTCTACAAAACTGAGTTTCTTTTTTTCTTTCTCTTACTGTTATTCTTATTCTTCTTATTCATTTTATATACAGGAATTAGCTTTAATTTATGGTGGTAAACGTAGTGCAACTATTATATGTAAAACATCCGTGGAATTATTAGTTATGTCACAAGATGAATTTAATAAAATCTTTATGCAAAATACCCAACATCATGAAGCGGAGCATATAACCTTTTTACGTACAATCCCATTGATACCAAACCAAATTGTAAATCATTTAAACGGTGTGGATAGTTCCATCTTATTATTTACATTTTTTAGGTAAGTTATAAATATAATTGATTATTATCAGTAGGGGGGGGGTCTGTGAAAATTTTTAGTAATTTCAGTAGTTGAAATCATGAGTCCATTGAAGTTAGACCACCAGTGATCTATTGGTTAAGCGTTCACATGTGAAATGAATAGGTCATGGGTTCGAATCTCGAGAGGGGACGGAATCGTGGATGTACACTGTTGCGAAGTCCCACAACAGGATGAAACGGCTGTCCAGTGCTCCAAGGTTTTTCATGGTGTTCTAACTTCAACTGACTCATGATGCCAACTACTGAAAAAATTGATTGTTTTTTTTTCCTAATTTTATTTGAATTTACGGTACGACTATAATTTATGAATGACCTTTGGATGAAGCTTGGATAACCCAGAGAGATATTAGCCAATCAGAAAACAGTTGGTGCTAGGCTATAATTTTTGAATGAATCAATCAGATATAAGATAACGAGTCACGAATTTGGGCGCGGAATTCACTTATCCATTTGGCTAAATAGAGTTTTGGCATTATAGCTGATGTCAGTTCGTGATGAAAACCCTAAATCTAATTTTTAATTCTAACTATCAATTGTAAATGGGCATTCTAACTGCTTTATAACCCTCATTTGATCCTAATTGGTAGTTGTTCACTCTCATGGTCACTTCAGAGTCCATAAATTATAGTCTCACCAAAAATTTATCAAGGTTAGAAAGAGGTTTAAAGTTTCTAAAATCGTAAGGTATATGATAGAGGAACTCATCCGTATGGCTCCATAATAGTCGACTTCTGGAGTTATGATAAGGTAGTAAAAACTCCTTCAACTTCCACCATATAGCTTATATATTGTTTGTGTACATTCCAGTTGTTAGGTCCACAAAATGCCGCTTATAGATAACGACACGATGCACATAACCAAGGCTATGTAGGTATATGTACATTCCCCAATTATCCGTATATATTGCAGTACCCGGTTGCATATATTCCCGTATAATTGGCATGATCGTTGTAGCCTGTCGGTTTCTAACCCGTTGAAAGTGTCGTATATTCGATGGACCTGAGAGATATTTTTACATGGGTGCTACTTACCCAGTCTTCTCTAATACTACATCCTCTGTTGAATTTACGTTTTCTGACTATTGTTTCGTTTATTTCAACGATTCTCCCGACTCCCTCAAACAAGTCATGTATGTTTGTCATTTTCGCTGCACATATATCTCTACAATACTTATACCACTGAACGGCCGAAGCTTCAGTAACATCTGAAAATGTTACAGCCAGTGTTACTGGTGCACTTGACTATACAGTTCGCAATAATTATCATAATTTGCCTTAGTCTCAATCTGGATCGAGAGGAAAAAGTTACTCTTCTAGTAGATTTCTTCCACCAACATATATTGCATCGAAAGACAATATTATCACAGTAGTCTGCACAAGGTTCACGAGTTATTTGATTATCACAATCACAAATAAAAGAACTTTTTAATGGTCTCATTTATAGTAACCGCTCAATTATCACGTTTTCTTTTGAAATCTACTGTGAATCGATTGTACTTTAGCATAATGAAAGTGACCCCGCGACTTTAAAATCCCTTAAACGCTTCTTATCGGATCGTCTATAAGTTATAGTGCCGCCGAATTTACTCAAATATCTAGTAAACTAACGAGTAGGGAGAATTTTCCTCTTAGCTTTTAGTATGCTATACATATCTACTGACTACTGACATATATTATTCTTTTAAAAATCTTTAAAAAAAACAGTCATCTGGCGACAAAAGTTTAATGGAATTGTAATAACCGTTTTTTTTAGGAAATATAATGAAATTTAATTCTGAACAAATTGACTGAATGGATTGTGGAATGGAAAACATTTCATCTCGTAAATATCTGGTTACTATAGCTTACTTACTTGCTCACTCACTCCTGTTAGACCCAATGGATTATAGGCCACAGACCAGCGTTTTCCTTTATACTCTGTAATTGCCCCTCGTTTCTAATTCTATCCAATTCTTGTTCATTATTCTCATGTCTGTCTCCATTTCTCGGCGTAATGTGTCCTTTGGTATTCCACTTCACCCACATTGGCGTTCTCCGTTCCACTCTGTCCTGGGCCTTCTTTTCCAGTACCATCCAATTCTTGTTCATTCTTCTCATGTCTGTCTTCATTTCTCAGCGTAATGTGTCCTTTGGTCTTCCTCTTAACCCACATTGGCATTGAGGATTCCATGTGAGGGCTTGTCTTGTGACGCGGTTGGGTGCTTTCCTCAATATGTGTCCTATCCACTTCCGGTACTTCTTCCTGATTTCTTCCTCCGCTGGGATCTCGTTTGTTCTCTCCCGCAGTTGATTGTTGCTGATGATAGTATCTGACAAACAGATCCGATGTATCTTGTGTAGACAAGAGTTAATAAACTCTTGTATCTTCTTGGTGATGGCTTTCGTAGTTCTCCAACTTTCCGCCTCATACAATAGAACTATCTTGACATTTGTATTGAAAATACTGATCTTGGTGTTGGTTCACAGAAAGTTGTTTCGAGTTCCAGATGTTCTTCAGTTGTAAATATGCTGTTCTTGTTATGCCGATCCGCACCTTTACATCTACGTTAGATCCACCGTGTTCATCAATGATGCTACCCAAATATGTAAAGGTTTCTACATCCTCTAAATCTTCTCCGTCAAGTGTAATTTGATTGGTGCGTGTTGTGTTGTATCGGAGAACTTTGCTTTTCCCTTTTTGTATGTTGAGACCAACTGCTGCTGAGGCTGCTACTACACTGGTCGTCTTCTCCTGTATTTGTTATTGCGTTTGAGAATTCTATATTGTACCAAAATATAATATTGAATAAAGCCATTAATAATAATAATAATAATAATAATAATAATAATAATAATAATAATAATAATAATAATAATAATAATAATAATAATAATAGAAGAACTAGATCATCTGTGAAGTCTAGATCATGCAGCTGCATCCTAGCTGTTCACCGTATCCCGTGTTTCCCAAATTTAGTTTGACACCAAGGAAACATTTAAAGTCCTCCAATATAAACAAACCATCTTCGCAAATAAGTCATATTATGAAAGTAGACAAGTACGAAGAAGTAATCTCTCTTAAATAAAGATATAGAAAAACGGATTAAAAATGCCAAAATTTTATTTACAACACTGATTCATTAATAATCAATGACAAGTGCTTCAACTATGGTAGTCTGATCAATCAGATGAGAAATGCATTTGTTAACATCTTAAGCCTCATTTATGTGGTGATAAGATGATTTGTTTTACAGCCTTGTAGGAATTCACAACGTGAACTAGTGATCAATCCGAAACAAGAGTCATGCGACGGTTCAGTATTTGCAGATACTTTTGAAGATAATCTGGTGACCTTCTTTATTCATAAAATAGCCTCATAAGTCACCTATCTATATTTAACTTTAGTTTATTCTTGCTTAATTGTATATCTATGTAATTGTTACTTCATTTACAGACGTAATGTAACCATTTGTATTGATAGTAATCAAAGTAATTGGATTTATATTGTTAAAACAGGACAATGTAGAATTCTTAAAGATGTTGAATTAAAACCGAAACATTTAAAGTCAACAGTTAAAACGCATAGACCTAAAACTGAATTCCAGTATTATTTTGATTCGTCCAAACACCATGAGAAATCAAAAGTAAGTTAGCTATAAGAAAATAACTTAACTCAGTTAAATGTATTCCTGACTTCTTGTATTATCCCCTTGTAGATTAGTAAGATTAGATTTCTAAAACGTCTTTGTTTAGAATTTATTTTATTTTATTTATTTATTTAAACACATAAACATTGGTACAAGGAGGCACCAAATACATATGCGCCACATAAATCATTTGATTTGTGTGAGGGCTGTGATACTGCCCGGGTGCCCAAACCGAAACAGGTGGTTTTCTTAGAGGGCCACTCCCCGAGCCTTCGGCCTAACGTTCTAACCCACAAGGCAGTGGAGTATCGTAAGGAGATGCAGTCCCATGGAAGCCGGTGGCCAATAATTGGTTCATACGCAGTTTGTTCCCTCAGGATACTGGAGCCCATGTGCACCATTGATTTGGAATCCGGTTAAAGCTCCGGACACTCGCTTTTCATCCTCTCAATTTCATAAACAACAGTAATGTCACGAGAAAGTATTGAGTGGAACTTCCCTGGCAGAGGCTGTAAACGCGTGGCCATGTGAGAGCATTTCTAGAGGGAGGGCGGGCCCACTCACGGTCATACCAGGGCATTTTGGGGCGTTTAGAATTAAATCTTACTATAATTGTCAATAATACTAGGATATGGATTATATCTAACTGATGGATACTAATTATGAGTGAATAACTGTCAGTGGTTTCGTTCCAAGCCACAATTCCAATTACGCTAAACTTTATTAAATCCTTTCCGGTTTCACAAATCGTTTCTCTAAGCTTCGCTTCTACTACTTACTATTTTTGAGTAGTTTGATTGATATTAAATAATTTTACTGGCATGTCTTTTCTGTTTCATTGTTGTAATGGTAATGATGTGTTGCTTGTGGTAAATGGCGGATCATTCCAGTAAATTGGAATAAATAAAAGTGAAAACAACCAAATCCTTCTGCATGTACTGTTACTAAGATGTTCGAATATATTTTTTTTCATTTGTAAGATAGTGTCTTCCTTCTTCCATCATTTACTCTTCTCTGAGTAAGCCACCCAGTAAGTTGTTTGTTTTGAACGATAATTGAATCGATAATTCTCCCACCTAATTTGGCCACGTTCCACTGACTTGTAGTTCCTCTTAAAACTTTATTGTTACTGACTTCCTTCGAAGAGGTAATTTCTCGGCGACTGTTCTTTTGATGAAACGATTGATTCCTGAGTCACTCAATCAGTAACAACGTAGTACTTCGTACGTACGTACGTACGTACATCAGTTCCAGTTGCCATACTACATTACATTAGCACAGAGATGCAGTTATCGATTCAAATCCCATAGTGGTAGAGATAGTAAAAGTATAAGCAATAATCGGAAAGATTAGGGTCTGAAGATGTTATTCAAGGAGTATAATCCAATGAAATAAATTTGGAAAGAAAACAAGAAAGGGGACATAAATAATACAGAAGATTAGAATTTGGAAGAACACAAAGAATGGATGCCCCAGCGTCATTGCAAACGACTTTTAGCCATGTCATTCAGGGTCTCCAACCATCGGTTGATTCCTGAACATCTCATAATTTGTGGTTTGTGATTGTCTAGTTCTCATTCCACCTTTTATGACAGCATTATATTCTTGTTTTTCGATCACTACGTCTTACATCCATCTCGAGAGCTGTCTTAAAACCCTTGAAAAAGTAATATAGACGTGTCGGTACAACTTAGCTCCATGATGCATATTGTTACTCTAGTACTATATTTACTTACTCATTATTTTGACAAACTTTTAGGTGAAAAGAATATGGGTTTCCGGTAGTGGTTTGTGACTCTGGCTATAAAGATTTCTATTTGTCGAATTTGATCTTCATATAATTATTTATGTAACCAACTTCATTCTTATGAAGGTTGTGTGTTTGAATCCTCGAATTGTTTTAAAAAAATATTTTATACTACTTGTAAATAGTTTGACGTTTTAAATGAAATTTTTATGCCATTTTAGCAGTACCAGGAACATGTAGTTCATAAACTAAAGAAAATTCATAGAAAAACTAACAACATGAAACATTTTGAATCTTTATAACATTTTATTAAGAAAGTGAAGAATAAAATTAGACAGAGCAGTTCCATACGTAATTCACACTTTACACCTTATATTAGTTTATAAGTGTTCTCTAAAGAATGATCTATAACTGGAACAAAATATCTTCTAACTGAAGTTTGTGCTGATGATGTCATTCGGAAGAACGATGAAATCTCCACAACCAAGCCATCTAGCTCAGAGAATAAAACTCCATCAAACAGCTTGTAGTAGCTCCATTGTATGTGATTTCGAATCCATCTTTGAAATTCCAAAAAAAATTGTAAATGTCAGTTCGTTTATGCACATCACAAATAATTCATAATATTCAATATAAACTTTTTCCATTGATTGTTGAACTCTCATGCAGTTGATTCAAATTTAATTATTCATTGTGCTTCCTTCAAATCATCTAACCTGAAGAATCTTTTATCATGTCAACCTCAGTTAATACTGGTGTCTTACGACTGGGTTTAAGGATTATTTACGGATGATTGAGTTATATGGTCTATTTCAAAGAGTCAGAATTTACTAGTAGCCACCATAACAAGCTCTCAGTTGTTGTTTGTTTATCATTAGTTCTTCAATTACTGTTTAGCCATGATGGAACTCATATTTCTTGATACATTCTATCTATTTAAAGCTGGTAATTTCGTTAATTGTAAATGAAAACTTACAATTTCATGACTTATCACAATTAATTGATCACTGGGTGGTGATCAGTATCATGTGTGTCAAGTAGGTTGCAGCCCGGATGACTCAGTGGTAACGTCTCTGACTGTGAAGCTGGGTGACACGGGATTGAATCCGTCAGAGAGCACCAGTTCCCTCAAGATTACAGGTACACCTTGCTAACGAGTGCCAAATAGCACAAAACCCGGGTTCAGGGTTTCCTGTCAATTACCTCCAACCACCATCTGATTTCAAGACTTATGTATAATGAGTATATTTGTATTATCTTATGATGAGAGAATAATCTAACGAACCACATTTTACTGATTCAATATACATAAATCGATTTTGATGCATTTAATTGAACGTTTACTATACTACTAATTACTTTATGAATGAAGGATAACTGCTCCTTTTTTAATGTTCGAAAAAGTCTAATGTCTAGCATTTTCAAGAAAAAATGCTTGATATAGCACACAGATTAGGCAATAAGAGACAGATATGCTACGAATTTACGAACATATGTTCTTCTCGTATCAGACGCCGGTTCGGTTGACTAGAGGTTAAACGTTCGCACCTGAGACTGATGTGTCTTGGGTTTGAATCTCGCGAGGCGAGATCGTGGATGAGCATTGCTGAAGAGTCCTACAATAGGAAGAAACGGCCATCCAGTGTTTCCAGGTTTTCCATCGTGGTCTAGCTTCAATTGACTCATGATCTCAACTACTGATATATCCTATTCATTAATTCATTTAATAATTATTTGTAATATTATCATAAATGTTAAGACAACTCGGTTTTGAATATTTAAGATAGAAAAAACGAAGAAATACATAACTTGAGTTAAAATGTCACCTCAATGTTTTGAAAACACAATCCATATACATATATGAAAGTAAGTTGAAATGAAGGTATTCGTCCAAGAAATCCATAGACTGATAAGGTTTAGCCAGTTCTCTAGATATTGTATTCTTTCAGCTGGATTACTGAATAATGAAATTCTCAATATCGTTCTACAAAGCATGGTCAATGTAAACATCCTCTCAGTAACTAATATCGGCGAACATTTACATTTAACATTGATGTTCGGTTTCTTTTTTGTTAATCAAGCGTATTCATTTTGATGGAGTTTTATTCCCTGATCTGGAGGGTTTGGTCATAGAACTTTCATTGTTCATCTGAACGATATCATCAGTACAAATTTTCAGGTAGAAGTGAAATGTTCAAATTTCTCCACACATATGGTTTCATAGCTTGTCCTGTAGACCTGGATATTGATTGGTTATTGTTAACCTTTAATCTATTGTTGTTTACTTCATTATTTTAGTTACATCCCCTATTGGTTTGATTTTTGGTTTTGCATTTATCCACCAAAACAATCATCCAGCTCAGAGAACAAAATCTTCTCCATCATCTCAGCAGTATATTCACTTTACATTGTGTTTTATTAGACGATTTGAATTGCTAAAAGAATAAGAGTTTGACACTTGAAGAATATTATCAGAAGGGGTTTCATGAAGATTTTAGAAATTTCACAGATTGAAATCATAAATCAAGTGAAGGTAGACCACCCTGTATGTCCTGGGTTCGAATCTCATGGGGTGCAGGATCGTGGATGCGCACTGCTGAGGAGTCCCACACTAGGACGAAACGGCCGTTCATAGTGGTCTAGCTTCAATTGATTCATGAGTTCAATCTGTGAAATTTGAAGAATACTATATTAATGACTGAATTATTTTATGTTAGTAATATCTTGATCATTCTCTTTTTTTCTTTCTTACTTTCATCCCTTTTCTCCTAGTTGAATACTCAAAATTCAGCTAAGAAATTAGATAATAAAAATGTTAAAATATTTATAGAATTGAAAATATTGGAACCAAACAGTGTATTTGTAAGTTCATTTTTTGCAATTGATTAATCATTGGATGATGGGTGATCAATATCATGTATATCAGATCGTTCTTAATGCAGATCGGATCCTATCGACCAATTTCTAATGTGGTCACTAGTCTAGGTGACTCGATATTGCGTACACTATGTTGAGATAAGATGGTGGTTTGAGGTAGTCAACAGGAAAACCTGGACGTAGGTTTCATGCTCTCTGACGGACTCGATGCCGTGCCACAGTCAGAGACGTTATCATTGAGCTATCTGGGCCCTCAAGATTACAGGTACACCATGTTGATGAGTGCCAAGGTTCAGGGTTTCCTGCTGACTATCTCCAACCACCATCTTAAGTTCATTTTTCTCATTCATTAACGATGTGCATTTAGAAAACTTGTTACTTAGTTAGATCTATTAGTTCCGTTTAACTCCGTTTATTACACTTAAGCTAATCCCATCTGAGCGATGGCTGTCATGAGAAACCAAGTACTGAATAAATTGGATAAATTTATTTCAGACACTCGTTTGATCAGACAGATGTCAAAGATGAGAAGCGGAAAAGTCAAATGCACTGAAGAAAGAAAACAAAGATATCAATCTCATTTGATAAAGTGTGATTCAATATTTATAGCCATACATAAATAAGCTGATGACATGTGACAAATAGGGTAAGCAATATACACACACACACTCAAATGAAAATAATTGATTTTATAAACGAATAATTGACAAGGGAGAATAGTGACACAAGAAAAATAAACCAATTGATCTATCGAAAAGCTAGAATAACCTATGTAGGCATGATGTCATAGTGTTGTGTGTGTTACTGATGTCGACAGATATAAGTAGTATGTATCATCAATCGAAAGTGACATGTCTGGCAGCAGAAGGTTAAAAAGATCGAAGAAAAGAGAACAAGAACAGAGAACGATTGATGTGGCAACGAAGGAATGATCAAGTCTGAGACGATTGAGTGACATTTTGCAAATGAAGTATATACTGTATTGTTCTTAGATTCTATGAAGATGTTCTGTAATTTTATTCTGAAATACATTCGGTTGTCCTCACTTGTGTTCTCGTTCACTACAGTAGTATTAGATATTGCATGCTCCTACTGTTTCCTAATTATCTTTATTTTTCCTTTATCCTATAAATTGTTTAATTTGATCATTATTCTCCTTATACAAATATCATAAGAAGTTAGTATGTGAACAGGCTGTCCAAAATCGTGAAGCGATTGATGTTAGATTACCATTGAAAACCTGAAAGCACTGAACGGCCGTCTCAGTCAAAAACTTCATAATCTCCACAACCTTATACCGATCAAAATGTATCTCTTTAATATATAACATAATTTTCTTTGTAAATTTCATCTTATCATTCATTAATTAGGGTCTAGAATCCATTGCATTTGAACCATTCGGTGGTACAACATCCGTTTCATTAGTATCCGATGGAGCAGAATGTGTTGCAATTAATAAAAAATTCTTTATCGAACATTGTCCAACAAATTTTTTAAATTGGTTACGATCTAAAGTAAGTAATAAATTATGTTGTCGGTGTTTTCAGTGGGTACAGTTTATTCATTTATGTATTCAAACATATAAACATTGGTTACAACGAGGCACCAAATAGAGATTCGTCACATAAATCATTCGATTTGTGTGATGGCTGTGGTACTGCCCGGATGCCCAGACCGAAGCAGATGGCTTACTTAGGAGGCCACACCCGGAGTCTTTGATCAAAAGGTATAATGCACAAGGCAGTGGAGCAACATAAGGAGATGCAGTCACATGGTAGCTGGTGACCAACAATAGGTTCACACCATTTTTTCCTTCAGGATACTAGAGCTCCATGTGCACGATTGATTTGGAATCAGGGTTTTCCAACACCAACCCAGTTAAAGCACTGGACATTCGCTTTTCGTCCTCTCACTTTCGTAAACAACAGCGCTGCCGCGAGAAGGCAATGAGTGAAAATTCCCTGTCAGTGGTTGTATGCAAGTGGCCATGTGAGAACGTTTGGAGAGGGATAGCTGACTCTCCTCATTTTCTGCCGTGCCAGGGCATTTGGGGGCTTTGTAGTGTCAAGAGTGGGATTCAAACCCATTCTACATATTGAACGTGATGTGATGTGCGCTACTGATATGTATCACTTATCGAAAGTGAAATACTTGGCACTAGAAGGTTAAGAAGTTTGAAGAACAGTGAATGAGAACAGAGAATTATTGGTGTGGAAACGAATGAACAGTGAAGTCTGAGATAATTGATGGATATTTTGCAAATGAAGTATTTGCTGTATGGTTCACAGAATTTGTGTGTTCAAATATATTCGATTGTCCCCACTTGTGATCTCGTTCACTCCACCTGTATTTGTTAGAGGCATGTGGTATATAATGATGCAGTGGTAAATAAATCCCCAAAATCAATAACTTTGTAAGTCATTTGTTGCTGACCACATTGGTTTTAGTGGACTCACCCAACTGAAAGCGCTTGATCACGCATGAGCATCAAATCACGAGTGAGAACGCCGTGCTCAACTTCTCCTGCAACCGCCAGCCAGTTTAGATCAGTCATTTCTCGATATATTGATAACCTATCAAATATATCGTCGAATCTCCTCGCTTCTGACGTTTGGTTTCACAAGGTGGGCACGATTCAATTATAGGTGTTACTGGTTAAAGTGTTGTCAAGCTACAAGTACTTGTGGCACCAACAATGAGAATCATCCGTTATTAGTAATCTTGATTCACAGTAAAACTTGTCTTCAAACTGTAGTATGATTAATTAAATGGGTTTTTTAAAATTTCTTTCTTCAAATAATTATCATAAATTTTAATCTTTAAAACGAATATGTTTTTATAGTTGAATTCATGAGCCGGCTCAGTGATCTAGAGGTTAAGCGTTCGCGCGCGAGACTGATAGGTCCTAGTTCTAAGTCTCGCAGGATGAGATCGTGGATGCGCACTGCTGAAGAGTTCCACAACAAAACGAAACAGCCGTCTGGTGCTTCTAGGTTTTCCATGGTGATATAGCTTCAATTGACTCATGATCTCAACTATAAATATACTAAAATCTCCAAAAAAACCCCTCCTGAATATATTTTTGACATTTAAACAGGTTCAACCGTTTCCTAGTGTTGAAGAGTTGGAATCAAAATTGAATACTTATCGGGAATGGAAAATTTATCGTAATCACGTAGTTCGGGACAGCACTTCTGGTACTACATGATGTGATGTATGGGTCATTTCGATAATAATAATAATTAATGTTATCGGTCATATATATATATATATATATATATATATATATATATATATATTGCAAAGCTAATATAATTTATTATGTTCATGTTAAAACGCTGGTGTTTTACTTCGTCTAATGTTGTAACGGTTGGGTTTCCACGTTTACATGTATGGGACGTTAATTTACCTTAAACGAATATCTACACTAGATTTTCACTCAGTGTTTATTCTACAGGACGTCAACACAACTCAGATCAAGAAGACGTGATTAGCCTGACTAGAAAAAAAATATATTTCCACACCACCAAAACCCGACACAATCCAACAACAATGAACAACCAATAATAAGTGAGTGATAATAATAATGATAAGGATAGGGGAATATATAACTCATCTGACACACCTGTCAGACTATCTACATGACTGACTAAGCATACAACCGATCATTATCATTTTCGCCCATACATCGGCTCATTTTATAAAAGATAAAAGAAACCTTTCCATTTTTGTGATAACTGTTGGAAGGGAATTGATAAAACGAACTGATCACAGAGTAATAGCCATCGTCATGTTTATCTAGTTTTTAATATCGATCAATTTGAAATAAGACCAAAGGTCTAAGTGATAAGATGTCTCGTAAACTATATTGTGCTGTCCGGTGATTGAAGCCAATCTGTATGTAACGTACATCAGTGGTAATATACATATAAAAGGGATCAAAAAAGTGCATCCCAAGTGACTGAAAAAGCTATCATTCTTCTTCACCATACCCCTAAATGTATGTTTCTTTGTTTATTTAGTTCATGTGAGGCTATCAGATAACCAAAAACATACTACAGTAAATCATGTCTTCATTATAGGTACTTGGCTTGAGTGCGTGCATAAAGAGTGGTTAAATGACTTCCTATACATATACACTGTTCTACGAGATGTTATCCGTAAAGGCTTTATATAATTATCGTAAGAAGTTACAAAGTATTTACATAATACATATACATAGTCTTCAATCATCCATTTACATCTTTCGGTTTATTCTGCTATCCGAACTGCCTTCTCGACTGGCCTTTAAGTGTTCTAGCGGCTCCGTGCTTTCGATGCACTGAAACTTTTCATTCTGTCCAACAAGTATTGCAACTTTGATGCCACATGTTACACACCACTTGCAAACATCCTTGTGAATAATGTCCACAACAGTAGTCAACGTCTGCCTGAAAAATAAGCTGTTCGAAGAGGTTCAAAGAAGCCCAACTTTACCAGTTAGTTGAGTAAGTAGAATCTATCGTCTATTTCGTATGGAAGTTCCTAAAGTAAGCTGATCACGATATACAAATTGATGTAACTTAACTAGCACCGTCTATTAGAGCAGAAGTTTGACGTAGACGCTAGCATGTTCACATACTCATAACTGAATGCATCCCAGTTAACTTTGTATTTCATATTGAATCGTCCACTACACTTTATATTGGACAATAAGTAATCTTCCCAACTAGAAGTTGTACTGTGGTTGCTATCTAGAATCCGAATTGCTTATCGTGGATGGTATGCTAACAGCCAGTATTCAACGTATAGTACACTACTTTTAAAACCTTTTTACCAGCCGCAGTGATTAAAAAACAGATGAGCGACTTGAATTATGATGACTGGTAATTTCAATCGCTTACTCAAAATGACGATTTTTTTCAAACAGTTGAAGGTTAAACGACAGTCCGAAAATTGATAACAAAAGCAAGTAACGTTATGGACCAATTTGTAATTCTCATTAATATCGTGAACCAACCACGACACATGTATACATCAGTCACCAGGACTTGTCACGATCAGGTTCAGCCAAAGTGGACATTCGAGAGACAATAAACAGAATTTTGGTACAGACAAGTAAAAAAAAGTTTCCCCATACTGCTACTCCTTTAGCATTTTTATAATACTCCCTGATCAAGAATCTTATCAAACGCTTTTCGAATAGTACGTTAACAGGTAGATTTGAATTATACATTAACGATGGTCGACCTAATGAAAACAATCCGATTTCAGTTTGACCTGTTGATTGGCTTAAATAAGCGTTTTATTACTCGTGGGATATGGACTGTCTAGCAAGAATCTCCTATTAATTCTGTCCTGAGTACGCTTTTTCAGTCATTAGTACTTGCCGTTCCTTCTTTTAATTTCGCTATTCCTACCAACATATGTTCTTTGATTTGTCTCTTTTACTTTTACTTTGAGATTCCATTTTAGCTCTTTTCTTGTGATGTAACTTAATGGTTTATACTGTGTCTTATATACCTCCCAAGGTTTCCTAATCTCATTCTCTACTAAACGTTGGTTTCTTCGCTGTCATTTATGGCTAACCGGTCTGCAGTATCTTATGTAGACCTTTGTTTGTAAGTGTCTGTATTATTCTGATATAGGTGGAGATAGTTCTCAAATGTTCAGCTCTGAAAGCTAAGACTGCCTTGACGTTGTTGTTAGAAACTCTGACTATAGTCTTGGCTGACAGCTATTTTGAGACCCAGATATTTTGCGGATCAAGGAACCATATATTCCGTTATCCAGTCCATGTTTTCACGTCTACATCAGACCCCCTTGTTTATCAATGATGCTGCACAGGCATGTAAGAACCCCCATCTCACCCAGGGCTTCGCCTTCAAGTGGGACTTCGTTGTCTATCACCTTGTTATTCCTCAAGTTCCTGCTATTTCTTTTATGAGTGTTGAAACTTACTGCTGTGGAAGCCATTGACACTCTCTCAGCCTTTGTCTGCATTTATTAATGTGTATGGAGTGAAGGATCAAACCGTCCAACTGTGTTCTCTGAGTCCTATGTTTTTCCTTAGACATGGAGGTCATCATAACCTAGTCAGCAGCTGACAGAATGGGAAAAGGAGGGAGTAAGCAGACTTGTGTGATGCTAGTTCTCATTCGGAATCCGTCTGTTGGCTGTCTTCCATGCATGAATTTGAAGTGTAGCCCGTCGTATGATTTCTATATGATAATGAAAATCTGTTCCTGTATTCACAAGTTCCGAAGTAGATTTCGAAATGTATTCCTACTCACACGGTAGGATGCTTTCTCATAGCAAAGATAGATTATGTAAAGTTATGAGTTCTATTCAGTCAATTATTGTTTGACAATAGTTTGAGCTGTCAAAATTCCGTCAGTACATGATCAATTATTAAGAAAGACAGCTTGATGTTCAAGTTCAGCATCTACTGAATCTTTCATTCGGTTCAGCGAAACCCAGTTGAGAACTTTGTTTGGTACTAACGGTTTAAATTAGAAAATACGTAGTAATGCCAGCAGACATGGCACAGCGAATGATTCAGTGATGCATCTTAGTTTAAGTACGTCTAAACTGGGTAATGAGCAAAACGTTTTTAGTGACGGGGCAAGCTTCACAAAGCAATGAAGACGAAGTACAGTGAATCGATAAATATAAGTACATATTAAACAGGGTATACTTAAACACACTCAGGGAATTGCTCCAATGCTGTCCAAAGTAGCACGAAATGCACTTGTAGGATGGGAATCTCATGGATCCAGAATCATCAAAGCATCATTCAAAACAAAGAAGGAGGAGATCACAATGAATGTTATCCAGTGTTATGCACCCACCAATGATAGCAACGACGACATTAAAGATCAATTCTATGAGAGGCTGCAATCAATCACAGACAAGTGCCCAAGAAAGGACCTCACCATTCTGATGGGAGATCTAAACGCCAAAGTTGGAATAGACAACACCGGATATGTAGATATCATAGGACGACATGGATTGACAGAGAGAGAGAGAGAAATTAAATTGGGGAAAGATCTGCAAATCTGTGTGCATTCAACAAATTGATCGTAGGCAGCACAATATTTCCACACAAATGTATACACTAAGCTACATAAATCTCACCGGACCACACCACAGAGAACCAGATAGATCATATTTGCATCAATAAAAAAATCCGAAGGACAATGGAAGATGTGAGAACCAGGAGAGGAGCTGATATAACTTCAGATCACAACCCAGTTGTAGCCAGTTTAAAACTGAAGCTAAAGAAGAACTGGACAACCGTACAAACAGCACTACAAAGGTTCAATACAACCTTCCTTCGAGATACTGACAAACTCAGTAAATTCAAGATAGCTCTCAACAACAGGTCCCAAGCCTTACAAGATCTACTGAAGGAAGAAGAAACTAGTATGGAGGACAACTGGAAAGACATCAAGGAAGCATTAACTTCAACGTGTCAGGAGGTTCTGGGTCTAAAGAAACAACATCATATGGAGTGGATCTCTATAGAAACACTAGACAAGATTAAAGATTGGAAAAACAAGAAGACAGCAATTAACAACAGCCGAACACGAGCAGAGAAAGTCCAAGCACAAGCTGAGTACATAGAAGCAAACAAGCAAGTGAAGAGGAGCATTAGAGCCGACAAGCACAAATATTTGGAAGAACTAGCAACGACAGCAGAAAAAGCTGAAAGAGAAGGAAATATGATACAACGAAGAAACTATCAGGGATATACAGTAAACCAGGGAGACCGGTCAAAGACAAAAAGAAGGCAGGTCAATCACTGAAATTCAACAACAGCGGAACAGATGGGTAGAATACTTCGAGGAACTCCTGAGAGAGCCGGCTCCAATGAATCCACCGGACATCGAAGCAGCACTCATAGATCTTCCCATAGACGTTAACCCACCAACGACGGAAGAAATCAGAATGGCGATCAGACACATCAAGAAAGGGAAAGCAGCGGGTCCGGACAACATACCAGCTGAAGCACTGAAGTCAGACATAATAATAATAATAATAATATATATTTCTGCATGTGCAGGTACACACCGTTTTTACAGGCATGATCTATAAATTACAACATTTTTTGGTTCACAGAATGTTTCCCAACTTATTAAGTTTATAGTTGTTATAAAGTGAAATCGTAGAGCGCTTGCTGTAAACTATGACCTTGAGAGGACGCGTACATCAAGTTTGTTCCAAACGTCAGAGGTTTCATAGCCGTGCTCTCAGAGCAAGATTCTGAAGAAAAAAGAGAAACAGAAGAGCAGCAAGGCACTTGGATATGAACGCAAAACGTTGCTTAACATAGTGTGGTAGAACGGACAGAGGTATAATAAATTAGAATAAATTCATATTATGTCTTGTTAGTAAAATGAAGTCAGAGGCTCCATATTATAGAATGTACTAATAAAGAACAATGAGTTGTGATGTTTAACAAGTTGGAGTAAGCTCACATGAAGGAAAGGAAGTCAAGGCTGTTACTAGGAAAGCGGTTTATAAGAAGGGTGTGTATATAGAGGGTGAAGTGTTAAGAATATTAATGATTACATCTTTTATTGTTTAACTTTTTTTTTCATTTTTTCGTTTTTCCGATGCCAGCCACATAATCCTAGTGTAAAAATCCGAGTTAGCATGTTATGGGTTGTCTTAGTAGAATAGCTAATCCAGCATAATATTGGAAACATGAGTTTGAGTGGTGAGCGTAGGAAAACAATCTATATCACAGATTGATTGAATTATTCTCAGTCATGAGGAGCCTGATACATACAAAATGTTCTGTCCCCACAAGCATGGGTTGAAGTTATCGCCCTCACCATCAATGCTTGCTGGTCAGTAACTCCACCCTCCCTCCTTTTGTGATGTTAGGCTCATTTAGCATTATTTTTGTATATACGTCATTCCTCGCACAATCCTCTGTTTCAAAAACTGTTGGAAAGCACTATTTCTATAAGTACCATTTTACAAGCTTATCAGACAGTTACAAGCTATGGACTGTGGGTAAAGCATCGATGCAGTGCCTCTGTTGACTATAGTATAAAGTATAGTTTGCCAATCAGAGTATAAGCGTTAAGAAGGGTATATTGTAGGATAGTTGTTTATTTAAGCAGGCGGAAAAAGTATAGAAGTATATGAGTTGTGGATATGAGAACGAGTGGAGAAATAATACTAATTGCTAGTCAACATAGTGTACTGAAGAGTAAAAAGTTAATACAGGATAAACAGGAAGGGACTCACAGTGACTTAGTGCTGATGTTATTTTCTGTTGTCCTAACCAGTTGATTGGTAACAGGCTCCATAGATGCAAGACCACTGGTAGTAGGCAGCCGATTGTGCGGTCCTCTTGACGTTTTAGGGTGGTAGTGAGTGTCCCTTATCGACCGAGTTTATTTTAACAGTAATGATAGGTCCATTGAGTTACCTGTCTACTTCAAGTGAAGAAATGGGGTGGAGAAAGTAATTAATACAACTGCAAAGTAGGAAAAATAAGGCAAACTGAACTTGAAGTCCATTTTGGTCTAGACATGGAGAGAGCCTATGATGTCTGAGTGGGGTGCAGATGTGTTCGTACGTGCAAGATTAGTGCAGGTGAGGGCTTGATCAAGCAGTTTTACAAACGTATGTAATTCATCTGCCATGCGAGTTTCGGAGGGAAGACTGTTCCATATTATTGCATACTTGGTGAGGAAGAAGTTTTCCCGAGTTTTTGATCTGTATTTCTCAACTTTGACCGTAGATACTTTGTTTCGTAGTCCGTATTCATGTGAATCTCGGGCAAGAATTATCTTACACGTTGAATAAGTAAGGTTTTTGAGTAGTTTGAAGTAGAGAATTAAATTAGACCTAAGCCTTCTCTTCCAAAGGGGTGCTATTCCTAAGATTTGGCATCGGGAACTATAGTCAATGACCAAGTCAGTCTTAAGTACCTTGCGAGTGAAGTCTCGTTGTATTCCTTCCACCTTTAGTATATCAGATACGCGTAGGTTGGAAAATAAGAAAGAGCAGTATTCAGCGATAGGTCTTACACAAACTTTGTAAAGAAGGATTTTAGATTCATTTTGATAGAAATTACGGAGAATGAAGCCAAGCAATTTCCGCATTTTGGATGCTTTGGCTGAGATGTGTTCAGAGAAATTAAGACTGTGCGAGTAATGTACCCCTAGGTCAGTTACTGATGCCAGTCTGGGCAGTGTGTGATTGCTACAAACATGCTTCACCTTCTATTCAACAAGATTTGGGAGAAGGAACAAGTGCCGATGGATTGAAAAGAAGGACATCATATCAAGATTCCAACAAAATGAGATCTGAGCAAATGTGAAAACTACATAAGCATTGCACTATTGTCAATACCAAGGAAAGTCTTTAACAGAGTGTTGCTGAACCGGATGAAGGATGCAGTAGACGCCCAACTTCTAGATCAACTAGCTGGATTCCGTAAAAATCGATCGTGTACAGACCAAATTGCAACACTACGGATCATCGTCGAACAATCAATTGAGTGGAACTCAACACTTTACATCAACTTCATTGATTATGAAAAGGCATTTGACAGTGTGGATAGGAGAACGTTATGGAAACTTCTTCGACACTATGGAGTTCCTGAGAAGATTGTCAATATTATCCGGAAGTCATAAAACAGCCACAGTGCAAGGTCGTGCATGGAGGACAGCTGACAGTTGCATTCCAAGTAAGGACCGGAGTCAGACAAGGCTGTCTACTCTCTCCCTTCCTCTTTCATCGGGTGGTCGACTGCATTATGAAGACCTCGACATCTGAGCGAAAACACGGAATACAATGGACAGCTCAGAACCAACTGGACAATTTGGACTTCGCAGATGACCTAGCCCTCCTATCGCATACACACGAACAAATGCAGCAATCTCTGCGTCAATAGACCTCAACATACACAAGGGGGAAACCAAGGTCCTCAAATTCAAAACGGAGAACAGCAGTCTAATCACTCTTGATGGCTAAACTCTGGAAGATGTAGAATCCTTCACATACCTGGGAAGCATCATCGATGAACAAGGAGGTTCAGATGCAGACGTAAAGGCGAGGATTAGCAAAGCAAGGAGCGCATTTCTTCAATTGAAGAACGTATGGAACCTAAAACAACTTTCAACCGACATCAAAGTAAGAATCAAAGTAAGAACGTCAAGACATTTTTACTGTACGGAGCTGAAACTTTGAGAACTACAACAACCACCATCAAGAAGGTACAAGTATTTAAATAGTTGTTTACGCATGATACTCAACATCTATTGGCCGGATACCATCAGCAACAGGCTTCTCTGGGAGCGAACAAACCAGCTTCCAGCCGAAGAATAAATTAGGAAAAGACGATGGAAATGGATAGGACATACATTACGCAAATAATCAAACTGCATCACGAAGCAAGCACTAACTTGGAATGCTGGATGGAAGCGGAAGAGAGGAAGGCCAAAGAACACATTACGTCGGGAAATAGAATCAGATATGAAAAGTATGAACAGGAACTGGAAAGAGAAGGAAAGGATTGCCCAGGACAGTTTTGGATGACGAATGCTGGTGAGCGGCCTATGCTCCTTCACGAAGAGTAACAGGCGTAAGTAAGTAAGCAAGTAAGTACGCAAGTAAGTAAGTAAGTAAGTAAGTAAGTAAGTAAGTAAGTAAGTAAGTAAGTAATCTTTTGATAAATACTTAAGCCATTAACGATCAAACGATTATAAAGCTCTCCTTGTTTTTAAAAGAATTTTTTTATAACTTTGTTTATTTAACCTCATTGCCAGCATGCCTAACAGATGTTTATTATCAATATTATTATCATCCTGTTAAAATAAGTATATATATTTGTGCTTGTACAGCTTTGAAAATAAATACTCCGAAAAGAAAACTTTTCGCTGAACTAATCTTTCTTAAGTAAGGTTAGGAAAGTTGGGCTCCGAAACAATTAATTGAGATGGCACAGTTTATTCATCCAGACGTAAATAAACAGCATA
The DNA here is from genome assembly GCA_944470205.2 of Schistosoma margrebowiei. NCBI lineage: Eukaryota > Metazoa > Platyhelminthes > Trematoda > Strigeidida > Schistosomatidae > Schistosoma > Schistosoma margrebowiei. The sequence goes on along the minus strand of OX104026.1, from coordinate 42,864,388 downwards.
ATATAATACATTTCTGACAAGGAAGGCATGTAGTTGTATCTGTCCTAAAAAACAATACTCAAAAGTTGAACATGAGATAACTATGAAACAGATATTTAGCACTTAACAAGGGGAGAACGCCAACAGTGATAAACGCGTGAATAATTCATTCAATCTGCTGGCATGACTCAGCCTCGCAGACGTGATCATTCTGTATAACCTGTCTTTACTCACATTGAATATATCATTCTGTCTTTAGCCTAAATGTGTGCTTTAAAAGCTCTGGATGTTACATTGCTAATGTTTACAATACGACGAGTTAGAGCAGACAATGATAGCACTCCCATGTAAGATCTCATGGGTTAGATAGTCATGTCATAATATATCTACAATGTTAGAACTAAGTCTATCATTACGGCAGTACTAATGACTGGTCTAGACCATAATTCTACGGGTATATGTCATTTTAACAAACGTGATCTATAAGTCACGACGTTAGTCTACATACAGTGTGCTTCATAAACAGAGTTGCTAAATAAATAATATCAGTAAAAATAAAAAATTGCGGATGTCCTAGAGAGTTATTGATTAGGTTTATGTTTTATTATTGCACTGAGTGTAGTTTTTATAATATTTTTCAAAAATGGCATCACTTCCACACTGAATATCAGATTTAAACTCGGCGTCATTGTAAATTCACTTGGTGTTGTTTTACTTGTATCTTCTCATTGTTATTTAGTACTGCAATTGATCATTATCTTTCTGGCATATGTGCATCCTGTACGGATTGCCTCGATATAGTCTTAAGTCACAAGCTTTATAAGCAAAGACGGATAGTGGCTAGCTGTGAAATCCAGGACGCTGGAATTCTGGCCGTGCTAAATATTTATGCAGTACCTGACCTGCCTTCTTTGTCCTTGATCAGTCTCCCTAGTTTAGTATATTTCCCTGTCAATTTCTCCGTCGTGTAATACAGTTGTTTGATATTTCCTTGTTTCAGCTTTCTCCACTGTCTTTGCTAACTTTTTCAGGTATTTCTGCCTGTCAACTCCGATGCCCTCCTTAAATGGTTTGTTTACTTTAGTGTATCCAGCCTGTTCCTTGACTGTCTCCGTTCTTGTTCGGCTGTCATTAATTGCCGTTTTCTTGTTCTTCCTTTCTTGAATCTTGTGTAGGGTTCCCATAGAGATCCATTATTTATGATGAGGCTCGTTGCCGTCTAAAAACTCCTGACTTGTTGAAGTTAATGCTTTTTTATACCTTTCCAGTTGTCCTCCATAGTCGTTTCTTCTCCTTTCAGTAGATCTTTTAAGGCTTGGAATCTCTTGTTGAGAGCTGACTTGAATTCATTGAGCTTGTCAGTAGGTCGAAGGAAGTCTGTAATGAATCTTGGTATCATAATTAAGTTTCTTTAAACTCGTACGCGTGAACCTTGACCTACTAAATGTTGGTTTAAGAATAGAAGGCTCTTCACATTTAATGTCGTATCTATTACCTACTGAAACAAAATGTCCGCATCTCATCCATTGTCCATACAAAAACGTTAGGATTTATGCTTGAAAACCTCAGAATTCAAAAAAGCGAATTAAGTAGTAGGATTGGAAGTTTCCTACGAAAGTTTTCTAACCGGTATTGTGTCCGATAATTAGTTTTATCTATGTAAATTCAGTTGTTTCTATAGGACCGAAAGGACACCGTAGGTGACGGGGTCGTATTTTTTCAAAGTCCCTGGAACTTTGACTCGAAGAGGAAACTGAACAACAAGGGTAATCACGGCTTCTGCTCAACAGAAGCTGCGCATAAACCCGATATCCCATCGAACCAGATTTGTTCATTCCTATGACCTGTTGGAGGATACCTGAAATGAAATTACCTTCGATTTTATTATACAGTGACCTCAGCATCATAAGTTTCTCCGCTTCAAAATATAGATCCTGATATTTCAAGGACATTCCAAGTGATTTGTAAAAATAATTCATTTGGTATGAAAACTTTTCAAGGTGTGATCTCATGGTACCTAACAAATAGGCTTCCGGATTGGATTTATTTTTTACCAGTGAGATAGCGTCGTCTTCCATCCAGTTGCACATAATGTTCATGATATCATTTCAGCGTTTTCATTGAGAAGCATATGAATTGAATTGACTTCAAATAAATATATTCCATCATAAGTGACTTGACTTCACCAGTCATTACCACTCTGTTCTACCTCACACTCTTCGTTTTTCCCTTCATTTTTTGCATCCTCTTAGCATACCACCGAAAACAAATATATGGAACGAATGACTTCGTCCTGCGCCTTTATCAGTACCTCCGTTATTTATCTGATAACACTACCAAGAAGCACAAAACAGAACACCAAAGCTGGCGTTTTCAACTGACTAGTTATGCATTTACCGTATTACTTCTTTTTATAGATAGTTCTATACTTTACTTACGTTCATTCTCGACCATTGGTTGCTTGTCGCAAGACAACCTATATGAAGCGCATCATCTCATGAACTGAACGTCCAAGTCTACTAACATTCCTCTTCTAATGTACGGAAATCCATTCTCCCGTTTCTATGACAAATGTGCCTTATAATATATCATCCTAACTGAGTAACTTATTACAGTAAATCCTGTAGCACTTGTAACAGTTTGATCTTGCCTGTAAACTAGCACTCCTTGTAAGATATATTTCTATTTGTTCAAACAAATGTTTTTCCGAATGATGTATTACTGCATTTCTCCTAGTAGCCACAGGTTAAACTAAGGAGGCTTCCTTTACGAACACACCAATATACCAGGCGTAATTGTATGGCTTCGGATATATGAGGTGTTGAGACATCTGAACCGATAATCTTATAGGGAAATACGGAAAAATTAGTTGACTAAAAACAATACTAAGTCAGGAAGTCTTCACATTTGAACAGTTGCTATGTCTCATTCTCGAGTGACCTGTGATGGTTTCGGTTCCTAACCACACGGTTCTTGAAGATGAACATATGATAACTCATAAAATTCACATTCAATATGCAACGCATGGAGGAGGTTAGTAATGGTCAACGCAGAAACAAGTGGTCACAGTAACGTGACTCAGACATACAGGAGTTGTCATTCTGTATAATTTGTCTTTACTCACATTGAATATATTATTCTATCTCCAGCTCAAATGTGTCCTTCAGAGGCTCTAAACATCATATTACTGATATCACGATAGGGTGAATCAGTGTAGATAACGGTGTAACTCACATAAGATCCTATGGATTCAGTAATCCCATCTTGACAAATCTAAGATTTCGAGGTTAGGTCTATTTAATAACAAGAAAGACAAATGTACCAGTACCGAATCAGACCATAATTCTACAGACCTAAGTCAAATGGGTTTTGAATACTCCCAACCCATGGAATAACTCAATCCATTTAACTCTAATCATTATTGTTGAAAAGGTTTACAATGTCGATAGAAGTACAATAATGTCTCATTCTTTTGTCAGTTAACTTCCCTTGTCATACTCTTTTATATGAAGATGGTTGTTAAATCTGGAAAAAAAATAAGTGACCACACAGAAACCACCAACACTCAAGATGACTAGAACAGTGGAATAAACTATAGGTTCTTTACTAATTAAATTCAGATTTATATAGTTAGGATAAACGGCCAACGGCCTATGTTAGTCTCTTTCTAATAAGCTTCTAAGAGTATCTAGTCTTATTTCGAATAATTCAACTAGAAGGGCGGACACCACTTCTTTGGATAAGAGATTTCAAAAATGGATGACTCAATGTGAAAATTTGTATATCACGTTTATTTTGTTCGTTCCTGGCTTTGCTACTCGCCAGCTATGTCTCCTGGGTTGTTCTGATCTGGTAGAAATAAAAAAAGAGGATATATTAGGCCCGAATCACTTCTTAGTATTCTGTACATCGCAATCAGATCATCTCTTAAGCTGTGGTAAGACAGAATAGAGGTCCAGCTTCTCAAGGCGCTCTTTAAACCGTCAACCTAAGACTTCTGGATTCGCACGAATGACTGCTCTTTGTACTTCTTCCAGGATATCCAAGTCACGTTTTGAACAATGGCTTGCAGCCTGAACGCAGTTTTCGAGTTTGGATCACACTAAGGTTGTGTACAATGTAGTCAACATATTGGTATCTAACTTGACAAATGGCCATCTTAAAACTCATAGGTTTCGAAACCCCTTAGTCGCGACTGCACGGCAGTTGACTGTGATCCTGAGATCACTGTTGTCCCACGACCAGCATGACACTGAGCTAAAGGCATCGACTCCTTCTCTATGCTGTAACTATTTGCTTTCGTATTTCTAAAGTGCATATAGACATGTTTGACTGCGCTGATGGGCAACAGTCATTGTTAGACCAGCTAATCAAAACATCTAAGTTTTCCTGGAGTGCACATGCATCCTTGTCTCCTGTTATTTCTCGCCAGATTTTTGTATTAGCGTATAGTAGCATAGAGGACTTGTAACAGCATAGGTTGGTTGGTTAAGAGTTGACCCCAAACAACCAAGCATATGCCAAAACAGTATTGTTCAAGTATTCATTCACTTCCTTCTTTTGTATAAGCGTTATATTCCTTATTATCTTATATTGAATGCTGAAAGCCTTTGTTTGTCTGAACAGATAATCCCACGCTCCACTGTGACTGCGCTAAGATCGAAATAAAGACTTCATTCAAATATTGTCTGGATTCTTCTATCAATAACACGAGGGTTACCTATAGGCACGAAATTGGTGAGCCCTTTTTGAACACACATTAACCTCATTTTTGTTATTAATATTATTTTTTTTACTCAATCGTAAAAGTAGACCTGATTATCCGTAAACTAAGTTGGGTATATAAATAGTTTATTCTTTTTATTATCTTAAGTTATTCGTGTCATAGAAACCTTTTTTTTCTCGTGCTAATTTTATTGCTATATTTGTCACATACCTCATGTCAGACTTAAAAGAAACCCATAATCTGGAGGATTTGTCACCAGTGGAGATAGACACTGTTATGACTACGAAATCTCGACTTCCAGAATTTGATCGTAGTGATCCTGAGTTGTGGTTTGCTCAACTCGAGCATTATTTCACGAGACACAATATCAAATCTGAAGGGATTCGCTATAGAGATTTGTGTTCTATCCTTCCTCCTTCAGTCGCCAAAGAAGTCCGTGACTTGATTTTAGATCCACCATCACCACAACCGTACACCGTCTTAAGACGAGAGATAATGAACCGTTTATCATTATCAGATAGTCAAAGAATCCAAAGACTTTTTCAAGGTGAAACACTAGGTGATCGGTCGCCGTCACAGTTTCTACGTCACCTCCAAGTCTTAGTGGGTGATAACACAGTGGGTGAAGCAGTCCTAAAACAAGGATGGATACAAGCTCTCCCATGCTACGTCCAACACTGTTTGGATGCACAAGATCCTGAAACCTCATTATCTCATTTAGCGCGTATAGCTGATAGAATAATGGAAAGAGGTCCTCCAACTGGATCAGGCGCAATAAATCACACACAGAGAGTAGAATCAGCAAAAGACCCCGTCATAGAAGGACTCATTGCGAGTGTTAAGAGTCTCACTGAGGCTGTCACCAGAATGCAAATGGGTCATACAAACAGTAGCAGGTCACCACAACGATCACGATCCAAGTCACAAAATAGGTCACAAATGTCCAGACAATCTGGGCAGTTTTGTTGGTACCACTGGAAGTTTGGTGTCAACTCAACCAAGTGCAGGCAACCATGCGCCTGGCCTAAGCATAATTCCAAGACAGCGGGAAACGAGTAACCCCTCCCCAGGTCGCGACAACTGAGGAGGGGCGCCTAAACAGTCGCTTGTTTTATGTCATTGACAGAAACTCGGGCTTGAATTTCTTGGTGGACACTGGCGCTGCTCTTAGCATCATCCCTCGAAATAAAACTGAGATTAGTCGAGAAACATCCCCGATTACACTTCAAGCTGCAAATAAAACTACAATCGCGACATTTGGGCAGAAAACGTTAACCCTAGATTTGGGGTTCAGAAGGCAATTCCCTTGGGTTTTCACGGTAGCCGACTTAGATCTGGCAATACTGGGGATGGACTTTCTAGAGAGATACGAATTTCTAGTTGACACCAAGAAACGGCGATTAACACTAAAAGAAACTTCGTTTTACACAAAAGGCAAAGAAAGTCACATCAGCTCTCTTAACTTGATTCAAACCCCTCCAGTAACAACAGCGAAATTCCAAGATATACTCGCGGAATTTCCAAACTTAACCAAACCAAACCCACAGCCTTCCAAAGACAAACTAAAAGTAAGTCACACTATCAAAACCGAAGGTGCACCGGTGTTTGCAAAACCCAGGAGACTAGCACCAGATAAGCTCAAAATCGCTAGAGCCGAGTTTGATTATATGCTACAACTGGGTATTATCCGTCCGTCTGATAGTCAATGGGCATCCCCTTTGCATATGGTCCCAAAGAAGAATGAAGGTGACTGGCGACCGTGCGGGGATTACAGAGCCCTCAACCGTCAAACCGTACCAGATAGGTACCCAATACCGCATATCCAAGATTTCACAAACGGTTTACAGGGTATGAACATATTCACTAAAATTGACTTAGTCAGGGCATATCACAATATCCCGGTGGCTGATGAAGATATCCCTAAGACAGCTATTACAACACCCTTTGGCTTATTCGAGTTTGTACGCATGCCATTCGGCCTGAGAAATGCGGCACAGACATTTCATAGATAACCTACTTCGAGATATGCCATTTGCGCAGGGGTATATAGACGACTTGTTAATTGCCAGCCCCGATTTGCAATCACACGAAGAGCATGTACGAGCAGTGTTGACAAGATTGAATGAACATGGAATAAACATACATCAAAGTAAGTGTGTTTTCGGTGTTCAAACTTTAGAATTTCTTGGTCACACAATAAGCCCAGAAGGGATTAAACCTATAAAAAAAGAAGTGGATACCATCAAACAATACCCGATACCTAGCTCTCTAACACAAATGAGAAGTTTTCTAGGTCTAATTAACTTTTATCGCAGATTCATACCAGGTTGTGCACAATTAATGCAACCTTTAACAGATTTACTTAAAGGAAAACCAAAAGAATTCAAACTGTCTTCTGACGCCGTCGAAGCTATTAAACAGCTTAAAGATAAACTGGCTCAAGCAACTACGTTGATATATCCGAATTCTCTTTCCCCACTTGCTTTGATGGTGGATGCTTCAGATAAAGCAGTAGGCGGTACCCTTAACCAACTGGTTAAAAACGCCTGGAAACCAATTGCTTTCTTCTCGAAAAGACTCGCTCCAGCTGAGACAAGGTATTCTACCTTCGGGCGAGAACTTCTTGCAATCTACCTGACTATTAAACACTTCCGACACATGTTAGAAGGTAGGGAATTTATAGTCTTTACGGATCACAAACCACTGACGAATGCATTAAAAGCGAGAGCCGATAAGTACTCACCTCGAGAAGTCCGACACCTTGACTATATATCACAGTTCACAAGCGATATCCGACATGTCAAAGGTCAGGACAATCAGGCGGCAGATGCTTTATCCAGACTAGAAATGAACGTGGTACAGCAGTCTACAGTAAACTTCGAGACGTTGAGACACGAACAAGAGCAGGACCTAGAATTACAAAACCTACTCAAAACAAACAATTCAAGTCTTAATTTAAAACAGTTCCCATCACCTATCGATGGTATTCTAATTTACTGTGACACGACCAAGGCAATGCCGCGACCTTTCGTTCCCAAAAATATGCGAAAGTTGATATATAATAACTTTCATTCTTTGTCTCATCCTGGAGCAAAAGCTTCAACTAAACTAATCAATGCCAGATATATATATGGCCGAATTTACAGAAGGATGTACACAAATGGGTTAGAGAGTGTTCAGCATGCCAACAATCAAAGATTAATCGTCACACAAATTCACCCATAGGTGTTTTTCTCGCAACCAGATGCACGTTTTGCACATGTGCATATCGACTTGGTAGGTCCTTTACCCCGTTCAAATGGTTTTAATTTGTAGAACTTATGGTCTACTATGATATTAGTACTGCTCTAATAATAGACCTAATCCTAAATTTGTAGATTTGTCATGATATGACTGCCTAATCTATAAGATCTTACGTGGAAGTCACACCATCGAATACACCAACTCACTGTATCGTATCAATTACCAATACATGATGTAGAACAAGGTTAGGCTAGAGAAAGAACAATATATTTAATATGAAAAGAAGATATAAGGTAACATTCAGCAGAGACCACGCCTGCATGGCCGAGCCATGCCGTTCGATCAACTCTAGTTCATTCAATTCATTAGTCGCGCCTTCTCCATCGTTAGGTATTTCTTCGCGTTAAATATTGAATATCTATTTTCTGAGTAATCTCGTATTCAGCTTTGAGGATTGTGTGGTTATGGTCCAATGCCACTACACTACTCTCCCACCAGAATCAACGTGGTGTTGGTTCGATACCAAATTGGATGGGACTGTAGTGTCCCGAAGGTTACCAAGACTAGTAATAATCCTCCGGGTGATGACAAGCTGAAAGATAAATCAAAAAGAAGACGGCAGCATCTGGTCGGGAAATACATGTAATAATTTTAAAATATTTGCCTTCATGCTTACAATAAAAATTTGAGTGATTATTTGTGCTATAAAAAAATGGGATTATAATAATAATAATAAAAAAACGATGCGTGTTAATAGTCGTTGGTTAATAACTTAACGTATAGGTAGTAAGTATTTTGTGTTTAGAAATATTAAAGTTATGAATATTGTAGAAATGTTAATATTAGTACTACTTTTAGTCTAACTTATGAAATCAAATAACGATTATGCCGGTAAGTTGTCCATATGAGTCGATTTCCAATTGCATCTGTATTAGTAGGCTAACTGAAGGAACAAAAGTATTACCGTGGAGAAGAATTCCAACTAGTGTTCCAGTTAGTTTGATACGGTTTATTTAGTTACGGGGAGATTTTCTCAACCCTATGTTTACCTGACCGTGATAGAATTTAGTATTACTACTAATACAAATGAATGGTTATCAAAACAAAATTTAAATACGTGAGTGATAATTATGTGAATTTTGGACAGATAACTAGAAACAAATCGTTAAACATGAGTGTATTCGTAAGAGACATGCTCTAGACTCAATGTTCTGATCTGCGACAGACTATTTATTTATATTTATACTTGCCGGCTGATGATACATACAAGTTAGTTGCAAATACGCAGTTTATCATAAGGCGAAATACGATTTAATTGAGATATAATGGTTATACGTTATTGAAATTAGTTAAACCTATGTGTCATATTACTAAGTGATGTAGTGCTGCAGGATGTATTTGGCTAAATAAGTTTTTACAAGATGATTAAATAGTGAGTGATGCTCATGTGATTATCAGGGAGGACATAAGTTGTAACCAAGGGGAGTGCACTCCCAACTCATGCCTATGATAATAGCTTGAACCTTAGTCAGTGTTGGGGTAAATTCGACATTGATGTTTTCAGTTTGCAGGATATTTGCTCGACTGCTTATACTGATTATTTGCATGCATGATTGTGTCGCTAAACCATCAATTATACTGACAAAGTTTCGAGATATTTACTGAATGAGCAACTGATAGAGAAACATACTGTAATCATCTGTAGTGAATGAAGAAAAACAACACTAGTGATAATTATAAGTCAATTTGCTGACCGATTTTGTTAATAGTTTCATTAATTTTATCAATCATATTACGTGATTGTCAAGTCATGACAATGCTTTATGAAGATATCCTGAAACTATTATGTTTAATTAGTTATAGTGTTGATTGAAGATTGGCCAGTGGAAAAATAGGCATTGTTGTTTTAGGTGATTCAAAATTATCAGAAATTCCTAACGTTAAAGAATCCGAGACGCCTAATTTAATTATAAATTTCAATTCAGAAATATTTGTTTAATGTTAATTCTAGTAGGCTACGGAGTTTAGATTTTAAAAGTTTGTTCAACCAACAACTACCTAAGGATTTAGTAATTTTACTAGTGCAGTTGATAGTACCTAAATTTTTAATCTTATTATCTAAATTATGTTTGCATTTTAGACTGCTAATATGATAAACCAATCCATAAATCCAAATACGATTAGCAGCAACGACTATGATGAGTTTATTAATAAATGTTAGAGGCGATCCAGATGATTTCTAAATTTAGAAGACATGGAGATATAGTGTAACGTATGTATGAACCAGGCTAACATGCAGGTTGTTGACGTATATGACGATTTAAAAATAATGAACATGACCAGACAAGTAATTTTAAAGTTTAGACTGCTTGTGAAACTTCAGGCAGGAATATGATGCGTTATAAACATTCTATAAGAAGTTACTGCATTTAGCCTAAAGATAATTATAAATATGTGGCAAACGCAACTGGAAAACATATACATGTTAAGTACAGAAAAATCATCCAGTAAAATAGTTGAACTCGCCTGGATTATTTTTGAAAATTAGATTATTCAGTGGACGACATATATAACGCCATTCGTGAGGAGTAATGATCCAAAAGTATCCACAATAAAACATGCAGTATGGCAATTAATTCCAGGGTGCTTGATGCTGTTGCCACTCGCTCAAATCAAAACAATCGAATGAATCCAGATAATTGTGTCAGCCATTGAACGAGCCATCTAAAATGACCTTATGATTGCAGGAAACTTATGGCTGAAACTCACCGTATGTTTTTAGATAAGTGTCATCCTTGTTGTTTGGCAATGGAACTCGAGAATATGAAATTAGGCAGGCAGTGGTCGGAAGAAAATATTTTACAGGATAGTGCATAGTTTAAAACAGGATGAGATGTTAAGTGAAGGAACAATAAGAATTAGATCTAGATAACTATTCAATCCTTGATGGCATTGTTAGCCAATGTATATTTACGTTATTTACGGGTCATATTTGCTAGAGCTTGATGTTTAAACAAGTTTATGTCGCTGAAGCAGGTAAATGCTATTAAAGCTTGTTAACGAACCATCAAAGCTAATTAGTTGATATAGATGATCAACTTTTATTATCGATTGAGCTAGTAAGTTATGTGAACTAATAGATACAACATTACGATAATATATGTGACCATTAATCAAAGGACTATTAGAATACTGGGTTTCCAAAAATAAAAACCGATTGAGAAGGTTAAGGTGGAAATAAGGATTAACAATAATAGGTTGCGTTTCTTTAGTCGGGCTTACCAATGTAAAACTTATGGTCTACTATGATATTAGTACTGCTCTAATAATAGACCTAATCCTAAATTTGTAGATTTGTCATGATATGACTGCCTAATCTATAAGATCTTACGTGGAAGTCACACCATCGAATACACCAACTCACTGTATCGTATCAATTACCAATACATGATGTAGAACAAGGTTAGGCTAGAGAAAGAACAATATATTTAATATGAAAAGAAGATATAAGGTAACATTCAGCAGAGACCACGCCTGCATGGCCGAGCCATGCCGTTCGATCAACTCTAGTTCATTCAATTCATTAGTCGCGCCTTCTCCATCGTTAGGTATTTCTTCGCGTTAAATATTGAATATCTATTTTCTGAGTAATCTCGTATTCAGCTTTGAGGATTGTGTGGTTATGGTCCAATGCCACTACAAATTATCTTTTTACATGCATAGATCGATTTACCAGATTCCCTATAGCCATCCCGATAGCGGACATCACAGCGGAAACAGTAGCCAAAGCTTTCATGCAGAACTGGGTAACCATTTTTGGTACACCCATAACAATAACGACGGATAGAGGAGCGCAATTCGAATCCGAACTATTTAATAACTTGGCTAAACTTCTAGGCTCCAATAGGATACGCTGCACTGCATATCATCCTCAGGCTAATGGGATGGTAGAACGTTTTCACCGTCAGCTAAAAACTGCCCTTATATCTCACTCAAACCCCAATCAGTGGACAGAATTCCTACCATTAGTTATGTTGGGAATACGAACATCTGTCAAAACTGACGCACAGTGTTCAGCTGCGGAACTGGTTTTCGGAACAACTCTGAGACTACCAGGTGAATTTATTAACCCTAATACTAACAGTCAAAAACTTAATTTAGAAAATTACGTAGATCAACTACGGGACCATATGTCCAAACTTAAACCAATTAATACTCGCGAACAATCGCGCGCCGTATATGTACCTAAAGACCTAAGCAATTGCACGCACGTCTGGATAAGATGTGATAAAATAAAATCACCACTCAGTCCTCCATTTGAAGGTCCTTTCAAAGTCGTCTCAAGAAAATCTAAATATTTCGTGATAGAAAAACATGGAAACATCGACACAATAAGTATTGATAGGCTAAAGCCGGCTTATCTAGATCATGAACCACCATACGTATTGTTAGATCGTTTAACTGACAAATCCATTACGGAATCGAAATGTAAAGATGATAAATCTTTACAAATGACTAAAACGGTCCACTGGGCACATCCAATTAGTCAGTCAAGGATGTTGACAGTTTCGGCTGCAGGATAAAATCTAACCACGTAGCTAATCAGACCCTGCATCTACTCAAAAATATTTTTCCCCTCATTCCGCCTCACCTACAACTCCCTAGACCTTTTACCTTTGATATATAAATGTTATGTTAAAAAATTTTTTTTAAATACTGGACACATAAGCTAGGTATTCCGAAACGATGGCTGAGGATTTTAATCAAACTCATACAACTAACACTGGCAAATACAACGAATTCACAAAGCAACCCAGGCGAGTTTTATAATTTCTTTTTCTGGTTAATTAACTATGTTGGCTGTACTCCTTATATATCTTTATACATTTTTCACGTAGACTGGCAATACATATATACAATATGAACCAACCAACCTATGCTGTTACAGACTCAACAATACTTAGAAGTTCATTTACATACAATATTAAAAGTAAAGGACCTAGAACAAAGCCTTGCGGCACTGCATTACATACTGGTTCCTATGAGGAGCACTTGGAAGTTACTCTTACCTGTGACCTACCAAGAAATCTCTAATCTATCTTAGTAGAGGTCCATCAGTCCCTGAATTTTCCAGTTTGAATGTTAATCTATCTCTCTGCACCTTGTGAAATGCTCTGCTGAAGTCCGTTTAGACAACTCCCATTGATTTTCTACCTTCTAGAGCATCTATTTATCGCTCTCTTACCGTAAGGAAATTTGTTGAATAAGACACACCTTTTCTGAGATTGTGTTGTTCACTGTTTAGAAAGTTGTTGTTTTCCAGTAATGTCATCGTGCTTTTTTTGATCACTCTTTCCAGTACTTATTTACGATACTGGTGAAGCCCGGAGGTCTGTAGCTTGATGGAAGTTGCTTTGAACTAAATTTGTGTATTGGAGTGACAATTACATGCTTCCAGTTCGCAGGTAACTCATCTTGGTCAAGTGACATATTGGACATATTGGAGGTAATGTATTGTGTAATTTGTCTCAAGACTTAATGGCTTAGTTCCCCTGGTCCTGTGGATCGTTCTGTTCTTAAAGTGCTAAAGACTTTAGGTTTAGGTTCTCGGTATGATCCATAACTTATCATCTGTAATGATTTGATCTTGATTGTAGACTGACATGCCTCACGTAGCAAATTATTATTGTTAGACTTCGTATTTGAGTCTAGTTCTTTGTCTAGAAAAGGCTCCTGATTGGAAACTGTCCCGAAATAGTTAGTTATGGCCTTCGCTTTGTCCTGACCATTCTCTACCATTTGAGACCCAATCCCTTCCGTCATTAGTTTGGGAATCCAATGACGAGTCCTTTTTAATGATTAGTGTACGAGAATAGTCTCTTCGACTGTTTGATTACAGATCAAGTTAATTGCTTTTCACATACTCGTTGATCTTTCCAGATAGTAATTATACACTTATTTCATACACACCTGTGCTGATGGAGATGTTTCAACATTTTTCCACTGATCTTAGTAAAAGCCGAATATCCCGGTCTATCCAGGGATGGCCATACTTCATCTTCTTTAAGACTGTTCACAGTATGGTTGAGTTATCCGACTGTGAAATTGTGGGAAATGAGTCCACCTTTCTTCTACTGATGGCCCTGAGTCAACTATCTAGTTTTCAGGCGAGGATTCAATGTTGATCGCCCTCATGTACCCCTTTCATATGTTTGGATGTACCTGTGTAACTGCTTGACAGACCATCTCAGCCATGAGCTTGAATAAGATGAATACATGACCACCTCTCCCTAAAAGTAGGAGGAAAGTTATTTGACTGACATCATCACCATGTGTGAAGATTAGGTCCAAGAGAGACGACGACTTTTGTAGTTCATATCCAATGGGATCTGGAATAAAGCTAGGGTGACAGTGATTTCTTTAGTTGATGACCCCACTTCCAAGTTTCCTCAGTTTATAGGCAGTACATTAAAGCCACCTAATATAAGGCTTTCACCCCGATTATTCCAGGACTTAACTCTGCTTAAGAAGGAATCATCCACTACACAATCTAGAGTGCGGCACACTAAAACTAGTTCAATATCTTACCGTTTACATTTCACCCCTCACCACATCAGTCCACATGTTCCTGAATCACTTGCCACTGTCTTGTCACCTTGTATAGTTAAGGTACTTCCCGCGTTCAGGATAACTCCACCACCCCTCCAGTTTATTCTGTCAGTCCTACCAATTAAGAAACTAAGCAATTGAATTTTACCACTATAAAATTCTTGCGCTAACCGTTTTTCTGAGGTGACAATGACATCAAGGTTTTCCGTGTTCACCATTTCTATAAGCTCCACCATTTTGTTTCGTGGGCTGTGAGCATTTGCATAGTACTCCTTAGGTTCAGTGAATAAATTTCTAGGAGCACCCATTGGGTGGAAACTGTCCCAAAATAGTTTGCTATTTTGGGGAAAACCAGAATGTTGATGGTGAAGAGTAGACTTTCACCCACCATTAAGCTAATTATCTTTTTCACTATAACACAGCATAAAAATAACCTTATCAGTGAAAGTATTTAAGTTTTGAATTTCAACTCCAAGGTAGATATCGTTAGTACACTCCGATGATTCATACAAAAGATTACCATGAACTTAACCGCCTTTCAGTAGCGCATGAGGACAATAAACGTTTTACTGTGCGCGAAGTGGGCGCACCCACCAGATGACGGAAGGCCAGAATATCTAGTCTACTTTGACGTAGACAAAAGATCAGACCAGGTTCCGCTCAATAAGTCTCTACTAAAGTCGGAAAGTTTGATAGTGAGTGAACACCTACTTTGGCGAACGAAGGGGTTTATCGTTGGTTTAAGTTCTCCTCTTGAAAACCAGAGGTTGATCGGAGGGCGTCACATTGTTTGATAGAGACTCCATTATTATTCGTTCCACGTATCAACGAATTTTCATGTGCCATCAGGTCTGCAATATTTCGTCATTCTGATGATTTCAATCATGGTTATAGGTGGTGGGGAATATTGTGCATACACTTTCGTCTAATCTCCGCATCTCGCCAAACTGATCAAAATATCATCAAGACAATCAGGGGGACCTAAGTTTTCCTAATGTTTATAGGAGGCGTTATATAGGGAACTAGCAGACGGTGGTTTAGAAATCACAGCAAGCAAAGATAAATGGATTAAGATTCTCTACGGTTGTGTGGGAGGCAAATGCTTTAAAACAAGGTTTTAAGAATATCATGACGTCCACATTGTTTCACGCAGCCTAGTGAGGTTCACATAGGAAAACTGCGAACAAACCCAATGACACCGGTTTAAAAAGGTCAGATTTCATTACAGGGGTCAGCAGGGGACTCAATTTCAAAGATGCTTGCATCATAATGGTCAACTTCAGAAGCTAGACTATTCTACTTTATCTTATTGTAGACTAGAGTGATTTTGTTAATACTATGTCATGGCCGCATGGGTTATTCCAGTTTCTAGGTGGATCAATTAGTTTATTCTTAATAAATCCACACATATTTTCACATTGTCCATTATTCGCTTTTAACGTGCATTATCTTTAATTGAGAGCGCGTGTATTACGTACCCTATTCACCACATGTCATAAGTTTATTTTTTCCCGGTTACAGAAAGCAAGTTACGCTCTATCAGACGGAGTCCGTTTGCTTGCCGCTCCGCTTTGTTTCGATTTCTCGCTTGTCAACTTAATATCTGCCAGAGTAGGCGGGTGGATGAAACAAATTCATCCAACTTGCTCCGTATTTGGGTTTTCATTGCCCGCATCACTCAAACGTGATTACCCTAAGTTTAATACACATTATATTCATCCGTTCGTGCAAGTCGGGATCCGGTCACAGCTCATTAAAATAACACATGTCGTTCCAAAAATTGATTTCTAACATCATCCACTCTATCATTGCATTCTGGATATTAAGGAAATATTGGACGACACAGCTGAGTATTTTGGAACAAAAGAACGAATAAAAACAAGTTTTCTCCATGAGTATTCAAAACTTCGAACCACTTTCCATGAGAATTATTGAGTGTTCAAGCAACCTGATTGGAAGAATAAACACTTATGTGAAAAATTTATCAAATAACTTTCAGAAACATCTAACCTTCTGTTCAAAGAACACAATCCTTGATTGAAGTTCTATTTCTCTTGAGTTTCTCAGTAACTAAAACAAAAGTACACCCTTATAATTTCCGAATATAAAAAGCAGCATTCTTATTGATATCAACGCGGATTCCCATAGAGATCAACTCGTTTTTTCCTGTCAACAAAGTTTGGAGTTTGAAGCTATTCAATGCAACAATTTTTAGAGTAGTGAGATGATGGCGAAGGTGATTTGTGCCAGTTACTTGTTGGCGCGCTTTTCTCCTGAGATCGTTTGGCGGATCTAGAATATCGGGCAGGGTTTAATATGTCTGAGAGCATAAAGGTCATTTGCCGTGTAAGACCACTCAATGATCTAGAAAAGGCGAACGACAGCAAATTTGTTGTATCTTTTCCTGGTGATGGCAAAACGGCAATATCGATTGGAGTAAGATTTTTTGGATCAATATAATTCTTTATTTCAGGGCAAAAACTTTAACTTTGACCATGTAGTACAACCTAAAGCAACCCAGTTAGAAGTCTATGAAATTGTTGCCAAACCAATCGTTGCAGATGTTCTAAATGGATATAACGGCACAATTTTCGCTTACGGTCAGACATCGAGTGGAAAAACATTTACTATGGAGGCATGAATATCCGTTTAATAACGCTTTGTTCAGGGGATTTTAGGTGACCCAGTCTTTCAGGGTGTTATCCCCCGGATAATACACGACATATTCAATCACATCTACCAAATGGATGAAAACCTTGAATTCCATATCAAAGTAACTCTTGAAAATAATTTTTTAATCCTCAGGTTTCATATTTTGAAATATACATGGATAAGATTCGCGATTTGCTTGATGGTAAGTCTGTCATTCAGTGTATATCCTGGCTTAGTTTCAAAGACAAATCTACCTGTCCATGAAGATAAAGATCGAGTGCCTTATGTTAAAGTAATGTTTGCAGTTTTTTTCTCATTCAAAACCTTAAGGGAGCCACAGAACGGTTTGTGTCCAGTCCTGAAGAAGTATTTGACGTCATTGATGAGGGGAAAGCTAATCGTCATGTAGCCGTAACAAGTAAGTCTCACTTGTAGTTCCCACCACCCACTTAATACTTAGTGCGTAAAACCACTGCTTGCTAAATCGAAGTGTTGTTTACAGTCTCATTACAATAATAAGGAAAATGTTTCCATGACACTAATTAGCATTATGTATTTTGCGTTCTGCCTCAACACGTGCAAGAAGCAGGAATATAGATGTCTTAAAGACTTTTCCTAACTAGAAATTGACTTTATTTATCCTTTGCTGTTAATGTGCTTTTGATTGTTGAAAACGTAGTAGCTTAAAGAGACGTATTATTGTTTGAAGCTATACAAAATGGTTTCTCAACACAGGTATCGCTAAATAAAAAGTGGTATTTTGACATACTTTAGGTTGTATCTAAAGTTATAGACTTGAAATTACTGGTCGCGGTATGACTTGTATTTGAGGGTCGGTGATACCATATGACTGTCCAAATTAAGGCATCTGAAACACTCCAGACACACCGCCTCTATTAATCAATGGTTGGGTAATATAGCAGGTTGACTAGAGGCTGCTACTTCAGTAAATATAGTCTTAACGATTTTTCTGTAATATTATCGAAGTGCTCAAAACGTCCGACTACAAGTCATTTAACTTCAGTTAGTATCTAGCGATAAAAAAGCTACATACATTTGAAACTGAATGATTAAACGTATTTGGTATCAACAGACTACGTAGTGAGTTATTAAGGTCCAGAATTTATTTAAATCTTTTGATACCAATTTCAGTCCAAATATTTTTCAGACTAAGATTATTTATCTTCCTTTGCTATTATCATCTTATCGTTCTATCGTTGTGTAGACATGAACGAACATAGTTCTCGAAGTCATTCAGTATTCATGATTACCGTTCGACAAGAAAATTTAGAAACGCAGAAAAAACTCCATGGAAAACTTTATCTTGTTGATTTGGCTGGTAGTGAGAAAGTTGCTAAAACAGGGGCTGAAGGTACTGTTTTGGATGAAGCTAAAAATATCAACAAATCATTGTCTGCTCTCGGTAATGTAATCAATGCACTTGTAGAAGGGAGCGTAAGTTTTACACTTTATTATTGTTTTGGTTTATTTTCCTCAGTTGTGTTAAAATTATTAAGTAATCTTAAGGTCAGGCTTTACACTTGTATGATTTCGGAATCGTGTATTATTGTCAGTTGCTGAACGATCGACCACCTACTTGAGTTCCCTTGATGTTTATTGATCACGGTGATAGCTGGAGGGAAGCTTAACCTTATCTACTCTTGTTTAAATGGTCTTCGTATACTTGGACTGATTATAGTGATTTGGTTGTCCGTCAGAGACAGTGGTCGAATCCGAATTTCAGTTTCGAACTGGTTGTTAAAGTATTCTGAGTAATGCGAACCAAAAAATTGTTTTCTGCTTGATGCTTTTTTCCACACGGTTCGTTTTTACTGGATGGGATTGCTAATCTTATGTCCAATCTTCCATTTATCCTTGGGGCCGGCAGTAACCCTAAAAGGGATGCAGGCAGAGTTACATGAAAAACACTGACGTAAACCTAACCGCACGTTGCTAGCATATTTATCGGGTAGATTCTAACTGAACTTTTCGGAGTATGATAATTTAAGTTGACTTTTCACTGAGTAAAGGACTTAGAAAATAGTTTTACAACGCATATTTATTGTTTAAGTAATAACAAAATTGTGTACTTAGTAATGAAAATGGAAATGGCAAATTTTAAAGTTCCCCCATTTTTCCGAAATTGAGTGCGTTATTTGTTAAGTCAGTTCTCAATAAATTTTCTATTCTCAGTCGCACGTTCCTTACCGTGATTCTAAGTTGACGCGTATTCTTCAAGAATCTCTGGGTGGTAACGCACGAACAACAATGGTGATATGTTGTTCGCCAGCTGCTTTTAACGATGCTGAGACAAAATCCACTCTTATGTTTGGCATGCGCGCTAAAACAATCAAGAATTTAGTCACTGTAAATGAAGAACTAACTGCCGATGAGTGGCGACGACGATATGAACGTGAGAAAGAGAAAGTTAGAAAACTTCACAATATTGTATCTCGTTTGGAAAGTGAACTGAAACGTTGGCGAGGTGGTAAGTTATGTGCTTGTGTCTGAGAAGAATTAGACTTTTTTCCAGTAGTCTAGATAAAGCTTTGATAGTAGGTGTTTATTGAGTACAGCAGCACGAGCAGATATAAATAAGAATAAAACCTTATCAGCGATCTAAAAGAGTGCAGAGTAAATGAAGTAAGAGTATTGAAATGTCTGAAATGTAGAGCTAGATAAAGGATGATTAGGTTTTAACTCCTGATCACTGGCTATTGTCAAATTATAAATTCCAACCTAAATTTGTAACAACAGTTCAAAACTTCATAGATTGGTGTTATTTCTTGATTCGACTATTTGTCTCAAAGTGAATCAACGCGTATCTAACAGTTTAGATATTGCAGGTCTAAGATATTGTCGAACCTCACCGGGTACTTGAGTATGGGTCACACTCTAAGCATGAGGGCTAATGTACGACCCGGTTTCTCAAAGCAAAGCGGAGTTCGAACCAAAGGCTTAGTGGCTTAAAGTCGAACACTTTAACCACTAAGCCACGGCTCAAATAGTTAGGCTTAGTGCATAAAATTTTATGTAAAATAGAAATTGATTGTCTGTGGTTTCACTAAAAACGCATCAATGGCCATGTATCTATCAGTCAGTCACAACTTACAACGAGGCACATATATGCATCGGCCCAAGTTGCCATACCTCATTAGCACAACAAGATGAACATCAAATTCATAGACTTAGTCACTTCAATAGTAGTAATATATAAAATAAATATTGTGTATAATGATATAGTACAAGAAGAAATAATTAGAAAGAACGGTATAAAGTAACCTTAATCACGATTTAAGGAAAGACGAGGAACGTGTACACCTACTCCATTGTGGTCGATTCTGAGCAATGTCTCCAACCATTGGTTACGATAGTCACGCGGACCCCAACCAAGTAGACTGTATCTATCAACCTGGTTCAGACCAGGAGTTAGTGACTTCAAGCACTGATGGTTTGGCCGCCCCTAATTTCCTTCTAGCCATCCCTAACACTAGTCAGCATTGCGCGTCGTGGTAATCGGTGTTCAGGCATACGTAACACGTGGCCCAACCATCTCAGTCGATGAAGATTCACAACCTCATCAACTGATTTACCATCATTCCCTAATACCCTTGTTTAACCTCATTATTATTTACCTGGTGATCCTAGCAGATGTATCTATCATCTTTTAACTCTATCATATCTCAAAGAAATTATCCTACAGAAGTACAGTAAAGTAAAATAAATCGCTATACTGTATATTGGACCATCTATGCATAAACATGTGTATAGTCATTACTGCGGGTGGCTTCAATTTGGAATAAAAACGGAACATGTTTATGGTTTGCAAAACAGTGGATTCATTGTATGAATAGTGGCTTGATCATGGAATCCCGGGACTAATTATTGAATTCCTAGTTCACAATATAGTAGCGTTTATGTATAGCGGTCGTTCATTGCTTCATGGAAGTATGAAACAGATTTTCTACATCCTCCTAACTATAAAACTAATAGTTGATAATGGCTACATGAGGGCTAATTTTTTTTTTAAACATTCATTCATTTGATTATTTGTTATCGAGTGTGAGCTTGCAATAGGGAGTGTTATTCGCCAATAATCATATTTTATTGATCGGTATTTAAATTATAGAACGATGGGACTATTATTCACTGTTGGTCCGGGAGATTAGACCGGTGGGGAAAGTAATCTAGGGAGCAATTCGACTGGCCTTCAGCCACACTTCAGTCGTCCACTATCTCCAAGCAACCTTAATGGCAAATCGATGTAAGCTCTCCAACTCCTGGTGAAATTGGGAGAGCAGCAGTATCTAATGGACTAGCTTTTGAGGTTTTTAAGGATGTTGGTCCAGTTTTAGCAATTGGATTAACTGAAATCTGGGAACTGGACATAGTCCCATCTCACTGGTCTCGGTCGCTCAACATCCCAGTTAGTTTCTGTAAAATAAACATACTTTTCTACGTCCTGCTATAAATTCCCTAACATTAAGGCTGCATTCGACTCCACTGATCATGTGGCTCTGTGGCAGTGTCTGTCATTATAAGACAAACCAAAGAAGTACATTAGCCTCGTACAGGTCCTCTACTCGAACACTAATGGTCGAGTCCGAGTTCTGGCGAACTATCATCGAGATCGGTTACTTCAAGTTTTATTCGTCAAGGTTGTTAGCTGTCAATTTTAATTAACTTTGTTATATATATCTTTTTAGAGATAACGCTTTCATAATCTCATCAGATAATGCCAACTCGCTGTGATAGTGAGGTATGGCAACGTGAACATGCCTATCGTGATGACCCAACCGAGCTATATTGGCTGGAACATATGTTCCTGTAGGTTCTACCATGCCAGGCAGGTCGATTGGAGAACGCTAAGACTAAAAGCAGCAACTCAAGGTCTAAGGGCGAAGTCGTACTGCTGACTATAGAGGGGTGTGACAGCAGTAAGGTGTTTCCCTCAGACAACCAGCATCTGCAGCGATGCTGCCTTCCCACAAGGAGGGGTGGGTTAGAAAAGGTCGACCCTAAAAATGTCACACCTCACCTTACCTCACGGATTTCCGTCTCCGGCGGTAAGGCTCTTCGAAGAACGGAGGTAACTCATTAAAAAACCTTCCACAAAAGGGCCGTGCGCGACCGGCCTCAAGCAGTTGTCCCTTGGGCTCTGCGGTCACGCTCCCAGGTCGTTAAGACCAACACTAATCCAATTTCCTTTTCAGGTTCCTCAAGAAATACCCTTCCACGGTGTGGGCAGCCGGGAAGTGACATCAGCCCTCATACCCGTAACAGCACACGAGACCAAGTTGGTCACATTCAAATCCTTCCTACACCTCCTAATACCTCTCTTATTTCCATGACTAACCCTCCTCATCTCTCTTTATCACCTCGCACCGCTAGGGCAAACGATTCGAGTACGTGGAACTCTATTCCTGGTCTCCTGAAACCACGCTCTAAACTACACGTAGGAGCTTTTAACGTCCGAACACTGTGCCAAATAGGACAGCAGGCTTCCTTAGCTAGGACTTTAGAATCTCGCGCCATCGATGTGTGCTGCGTCTCCGAAACGCGCATACAGGATCCAAGTAGCATCATTCATTTGACCTCACCATGCCAAAATAAAGAACCGACTCGATTTACGCTTCGTGTATCTGGAAGCCCTGATTCTGCTTCCCGTGGACTCGCCGGCGTAGGTATAGCATTGAGTCCCAGAGCAGAATTAGCTCTCTTAGAGTGGATCCCAGTAGACAGCCGTTTGTGCGCTGTCCGACTGAACAGAACAGTAAGAATCCGGAAAGATAGAGACGCCCGTCGTTGCCTCTTCGTCGTTTCTGCCTATTCTCCCACTGACTGCAGCTCAGATGATGTAAAGGATGAGTTTTACAGAAAGCTTTCCAACCTTCTCCGAAAAGCTAGGCACTCTGATGTAGTAATAGTGGCCGGTGACTTTAATGCTCAAGTAGGTAAACTAAGCGATAGGGAAAGACACCTAGGTGGATCTTATGGTGTCGTGGCTCAAAGAACAGATAATGGCGACCGTCTGTTGCAGCTATGCTCAGATAATCGCTTGTTCCTTGCAAATACTAACTTCAAGCATAAGGAAAAACATCTTTTAACATGGCGACCCCCTAATTCGTCCCAACGTTGGACCCAAATAGATCACATCGCCATCAGCCACCGATGGAGGGGCTCGATAGAAGACTGTCGCTCATTCTGGAGCACATGCTTAGATTCAGATCATGCTCTAGTGCGAGCGTGTATTTGCTTGCGTCTTACTGGACGTAGGAAAGACGCTGCAAGGAAACCTCTTAGGGGCCTACTTAATGATAGTCAAGCTAAGAGTATATTTCAGGAACAACTAGGAAAACAGTTAGGCAGCCATGTATGTGATGCCCACCCCGATGCAGCTTGGAACGATATCCGAAAAGCTGTGGAAACAGCAGTGATATCTGCTAGTAAGGTAAATCAGAAGGTTAGGGAGCAACACTGGATCTCAGCAGCATCTATCGCACTGATAGATGCTCGGAAACTCATTCCACCTGGCTCTGAACATAGTGAAGAGCGGAGTCAGCTTAAGCGCAAGCTGACAAGAAGTCTACGCAATGATCGCGAACAGTGGTGGGTAGCGAAAGCAAGAGAGATGGAAAAGGCAACGGCAATAGGTAATAACAGACAATTGTTTAGACTCGTTAAGGAAACCGGAATTAGGAACCCGACTGTTAGCGAAACAATCTCAGAGAAAGATGGACATATTATTCATTCTCAATCCAGGAGATTGGATCGATGGGCAGAACACTTTAGGGATCAGTTCAACTGGCCTTCAGCCACACTTCGGTTCCCCACGATCTCCAGTCAACCTGAATGGCAAGTTAATGGAGGTCCTCCGTCTCTTAACGAAGTTGAAAAAGCCATAGGAAATCTGAAACGAGGGAGAGCAGCAGGCCCTGACAGGTTTACTCCTGAGATTTTTAAGGATGGTGGTCCAGTATTAGCAATGAGATTAACCGAGGTCTTAGGTAGAATTTGGGAACTGGACGTAATCCCATCTGACTGGTCTCAATCACTGATTGTGCCAGTCTATAAGAAAGGACAAAAGTCCTCTTGTGACAATCACAGAGGAATCAGTTTGACTAATATAGTGTCTAAAATATTAGCTTCAATAATACTTCGACGCCTAATGAAAGCTCGTGAAGAGCAGATTCGAGAAAACCAGGCCGGTTTTCGACCTGGACGTGGTTGTATAGATCAGATATTCACACTACGTCAGGTTCTAGAACACAGACACACATTCAGACGCCCCACAATGGTAGTATTTCACGATCTTAAGGCGGCATTCGACTCTGTTGACCGTGAGGTTATATGGCAGTGTTTGTCACTGAAAGGAGTACCAAAGAAGTACATTAACCTTATAAAGGCTCTCTACTCGAACACAACTGGTAGAGTGAGAGCTTATGGCGAACTGTCATCAGAATTGATTACCTCAAGTGGTGTTCGTCAGGGCTGTCCACTCTCTTCTTTCTTGTTCAACTTTGTGGTCGACGTACTTTTAGAGATAACACTCTCCTCATCTAAATTTCCAGGGGTTGAACTTCTACCAGAAGGTACACTTGTTGACTTAGAATATGCAGATGACATAGTTTTATTTGGTGAAGACGCTGACAAAATGCAGAGTTTTCTGACCACTCTAAGCAACAATGCAAGCATGTTCGGGATGCGATTCTCTCCCTCGAAATGCAAAATGTTGCTTCAGGATTGGGTTACATCGACACCCGAACTAGTGATAGGGAGTGAAGTAGTTGAGTGTGTCGACCGCTTCACTTATCTTGGAAGTCTCATCAGCCCTTGTGGTTTGGTGTGTGACGAAATCTCAGCACGGATACAGACGGCTCGACTAGCTTTTGCCAACTTGCGTCATTTATGGCGTAGGCGAGATATCCGTTTATCAACCAAAGAACGGGTTTACTGCGCAGCAGTTCATTCCGTCCTGCTTTATGGCAGTGAAACATGGCCGGTAAGAGTAGAGGATATTCATAGGTTACTAGTATTTGATCATAGGTGTCTTCGAAATATTGCTCGTATATCCTGGGACCATCGAGTAAGTAATGCAGTTGTTAGGAAACGGGTATTAGGTAAGGGTGGCAAATCAATTGATGAAGTAGTGAGACTTCATCAGTTGAAATTGCTGGGACACGTGTTACGTATGCCCAACGACCGACTACCTCGACGTGCGATGATCAGTGGTATAGGAGTAGGTTGGAAGAAAGCTAGGGGCGGCCAAACCAAAACATGGCACAAATCCATGAAGTCACTGACAAGTGGACTGAGTTATGTTGGTAGGTATAGACTACCTGGTTGGGGACCGCGAGATGATAGCAACCGATGGTTAGAGACCCTGAATGACATGGCTCAAAATCGTTTGCAATGGCGCAGGTGCATCCAATTTTTGTGTTCTCTTAAATTCTAATCTTCTGAATTCTTCATGTCCCTTTTTTTCCTCTTTCCAAATTTATTTCACTGGATTATACTCGTTAAATAACATCTCCAAACCCTAATCTTTGCGATTACTGCTTATACTCTTGCTACCTCTACCACTACGGGATTTGAATCGACCACTGCATCTCTGTGCTAATGTGGTATGGCAACTCGAACTGCTGTACGTACGTACTAAGTTCTACGTTGTTACTGACTGACTGACTGAACATGCGTAACAAGTTTTACGTTGCGACTGACTGATAATCATTTTGGGAAGTTCGACATAGCTTTAGCTGCCTATGTGTTTTTCCTTTAAAACGATGATTGTTCATTTTATTCTATTGAATAGTTTCATTCCAATCAACGTGATTTAAATCTAATTAAGAACATTAAAAACCCCAATCGATCAATCGTATTATTTATTCAATGGACACGGGAAGGTATTTAACTTATTTTATAAATGACATCTCCTAGAAACTAACTCTTCGGGTCAGCGTCTGAATTAATGGTAGCGAGTGAAGACATTGGTCGTGTCGACCACTTCACTTCTCTTGAGTCTCATCAGTCCTGATGTTTGGTGAGATCTCGGTACGAATTTAGAAGGTTCTATAGGCTTTTACCAACTTGCATCACTTGTGACGTGGGCAGGATATCCATCTGCCAACGTAATTACGAGTTCACTATTCAGTATTTCGCTTCACCCAACCTAATATGTGTGAAACATGATGATTAAGGATAAAGGACATTCGTGTGTTACTAGTATCCGATCATAGGTGTCTTCAGAGTATATCTCGTGTATTTTGGAACCACAGAGTAGCCATTGTCTGGATTAAGAATAAAGTACTAAGTAAATATGGCAAATCAATCGAATAAGTGGTGAGTCTTCATCAACTGAGGTAGTTCAGACATGTGTTACGTATGCACGACCATTGCCCACCTCGACCGGAGATGTTTTCTGCTGTATTGAGTAGGTTTTGAGAAAACTTGGTTCGGCGAAACAAAACACGTGGTATCAATCCATGAAGTCAGTTGGACAAAGTCTTGCTAATAGGTTATCGTGCACGCGATTATCGTAACTAATGGTTAGAGACTTGAATGAAAGTGTTCAAAATCGTTTGCAGTGATGCAGGTGCATCCATTCACTATCCTTCCCCAGATTGTGAGCTTCTAAATTCCTCAAAACTTTTTTTGTTTTTATTTCACTAATTTATTATATTTCCTTCTCCAATCGTATCTTCGACGCTGAATATTTCACAACTTCACTGATACTGTTACTACCTCAACTTTTCTGGGGTTTAGGCTGACAACTTCATCTCTGTGCGGACGGGGTATGACAACTTGAGTTAATGTACATACTTACCAAGTTCCACGTTGTGACTGACTGACTGACTAAATGTTGATAAATTGAAGTAATTAGAAGCAATACACTGAAAAATTGTCCACGATCTTTACAATACAGAGGAAGTAGTAGTGGTTCACATTTCCAACTTAATTTGATTCCCTATATATTTTGCAACCATCATGGATCATCCATCACTGGTATTTTCAATGATTGTGTAGTGATAGTCAGTCCGTGATGTGTAAATTATCTGTTAAATTGACCTGTTTGGATAAACTTTCCGTTTTCATAATATGTTCAAATGTAACCTATTCACAGGTTTGTATACTAGGCTCTTAGACACATTGTTGGTATTTAGGGAGGACTATCGGTATTAAATACTCAACTACTTAAATCAAAAAAGATAATTAAGATTGATTTAATTAACATAGGTGTTTCATTTTTGTTTACAAGCCAGTTCCTACACTATATCATACTTATATCTATTTGGTTTACATTATCGAATTTCATACTGACTCGTATGATATTCAGTATTAGTTTTCAGTCTTCAGTAATAAGGATAGTAAGTTGGTAAATCTGTGTTAATCCTGATAGATTGCCTCCCAATGAAGATCCAGCTTCTCTTTGATGGGGCTGATACCACTTGTTCGGGTAAGGCGTCCCAGTCATTGACTGCTCAATGAAAAAATGGGACCCCACCTTAAGTTTATTACATTGCGGTTTGTGAACCTTCTTTGTATGACGTCGGAGATTATTAGTGCTGGAGGGATCAAAAGGATAAGACATATTAACACCCAAATCATAATTTGGGTATTAGTATACCTTACCTGTGTTGTGTGAACTTAACTCCAATATTTATATTTCATTATTTCTGAGTACATGTAAGATGAATGTTTACTATGTTGTTATAAATAATAATCCATTTATAATAATTTCCTTTATACTTTAAATGTTAAGGTGAATCTGTCAGTCAAACTGAATGGTTTACAGAAACTCAATATTCAGCTGCCATAGATGATGCAAAGGACATAACAATTCCAGATGTATTTCCAACCAAACTCATGTCAGAAAGCATTTCGGCAACTGCACCACAAAATGTTCAACTATCAAATATATCTCAAAGTAATTTCGTTTTTCTTTTCTGCTTTATATTTTCCTAGTTTCATTTTCAAACTGTGTCTGTGAATGATGTTTTGATGTTCTATCTAATTGATTTGAGTGTTTCATAATAAGTTTGTTATCTCAAATGGATACAAGTTTCATTCATTTGTTTCTGTTTGTATGTGGTTCATTATTATCGTTCATTTCCACATTATTGTGTAACTCATTCTGTTGCATTATTACAAATCTACATACTTTAAAGTTACATTTTAAACTATGATCTTCGTGTGTTTAACCTTTCTTAATACTCTTTTGTTATGAATTTTGTTTGATAAGTCGAAAATTGCCATCGTTCCATGAAGTCTGGGGTCTTTATCACTTGGTTTGCTTTCATTTAATAACTGACTAATGGTTAGAGAGAAACCTTGGGTAACAGTGTACCTATAGTTTGTTCTCTGTAGCACGGAATTGTTTATCATTTTAATCTGCACCTAAATATTTTATTTTAAAAATTACTATCTAACCTTTTCATTCATTCATTCCCTTTTTTAAGAGAGTGTATGTTTTATAACATCTAATCTTTCTTGCTATTATTGATTAGAAAGCTTGACATTTTGGATTAATGCTGTACATTTATACCATCTCCATCATTTACAATCGGCTGAATAGCTAGGGTTAACTTTTTATACACTAGAAATATACAATACCCCACCTACACACATTCATTATGTACAGTAGAACTTCACCTAACATACTTAGCAGCCCAATTTATGATATCATTGGTGGTTATTTGTTTGTTAATTGTTACTTATCATCGCTTTTTGAATCTATCCCCTCCAGTAATTATATTGTCACGTTGGTTGAGATGGTTAGCGTCCAGTCTTAGTCCCACTGTCTATCTGGTTGTTAATTATAGTCAGTTAGTGGATAATAGACAATTTTATACTGTTTCATTTGACCTTGACAATAAGATCAGTTTGTAGATTTTGTAATTATTAGTATTACATTGTCTATACTGAGTATTGATCACAACTTTGACAAAACTTACATTGTCGTCCAAAGTTTTGCAACTTCGTTATTTCAACGTATTATTTAAAAAGGATTACTGAATGGTAGTGATGGTTTGCTATAGTTCGAGTCATCTCTTTTCAACACTGGAATTCAAGTTTACTGTCTACAGATTGTAACCACTAAATGCTTCATGTTTTGAAATTGTTAGTTTTCAAATGTTTGTATTTCTGTTATTTAGATTGTTATACTCATGTGTCATAAACCACCTTAACCCTTCTATTGTTATTGTCACTTTCACAGCGCGCACCGGTTCATTTCCATCATCACGTGTCGCTGCCCCTAGTGATACTCTCAGTCCAACCGCGGGTGGTGTCGGTGATGAACAACTACAGTTTCTTTATCAACAACTTGATGATAAAGACGATGAAATTAATAAGCAAGCTCAAACAATTGCTCGTCTTCGACAACAAGTTGAAGAACAAGACGAAATTATCAATACTTTACGTAAAGAACGTGAAGGTCAACTGAAGGAGATCACAAACCTCCAAGTATAATATTTTTTCGTTTCCTTTGTGCATTTATTTGACAAATCAATTTTTTAATATTGTACACATTTTAGGGTTTAGTTATTTAATTTGGTTGATTCTTGTCATGCTGTACTTACTTGACTTTCACTCATTGTGACTATGATTTGAACACCTCATTTTTTCATGACATAAACAGTTGTTCGTACATTTGAGAAGAAATATTGGATAGGAAATGGTAGTGAAAATTAAACAAGAAAGTATTCATTTCACGTAAAGAGACGTAGTCATTTTAAACTGACATAGTTTCTTAAGTTCTCACAACCAGATCTTCTAGTATTTACCTGTTCAGTTTAAATATTGAATATTGTACTTTCACTATTGCACACTTCTACGAGAACATCTTTACTACTTGAAACGAGTAAATGTATGACTTAATTGTAAGAAGCAATACCACATAATTGTTTGAGAGTAGTAGTATTTCAAGAGAGATGACGTAGTCTTCACATATGATTTTTCCTTGATTTAATCCCTTGGTAGTTAGATATACCCATAGTTTTATTAAAGAGTAATTGCTTTGATTTTAAATGGTTAGAGGTAGTCGATTAGAAATTCTGATTCAACTTGCATTTCGTACTACCTGGGACTCACTAATTAATGAGTACCCGAGATGTTACAGATTTGTAACTCAGGTAAACGACTTTGGCAGAGTTTCGTTCTCTGAGTTTGATTGTTTAGTCGTGAAATTTTCATTTTTCTTTTGAATAAAATCATCAGCACAAACTTCAGGTAGAAAATTAAACCATCTAACTCAGAAAACGTAGCCTCATAAAGAGATTGCGTGCCCGGATTCTTAGAGGAAATTGTGTCATTCAGCTTCACGGTCTGAGACAATACCATTGAACTATTGAGACCGATATTGATTGTTTGTGTCAATAGTTCCTTACTCTCTTCCTTCCCTTTTTTACTCAGTCATTTATTCCGTCTTTTTTTTCCACCTTGAGGCTGAATATCAATCCAGTAAAGAAGAGGTTAAAGAAGTTTTACAAGCTTTAGAAGAATTAGCTATGAATTATGATCAAAAAGCACAAGAGATTGCTTCAAAAGCAAAAGAATTAGAAGAAGTCCAAGAATCTTTATTAAAACAGACTAGATTAATGCATAGTAAAGATGGTGAATTATCTCAATTGAAAGATACACATCAAAATCAAAGGAAGAAATATACTGAAATGATGTCTAGTTTATTAAAAGATTTAATTGATGTTGGCGAATGTCTAAATGATCAGTTGACGGTAGGTTTACATTTATATATATATATATACTTTTAAATGTCATTCAATGTGTGGTCAGGTAGAATCTGGCACAAATATGCACTGGTTCGAATTATCACAAAAATGGCATGTTCAAGATGAATACCAAAATGGTAATATCAATGATAATAAAAAAGATTAGGTATAGTAAATATAATTTGAGAAGAATGAATTCATTCACAAAATGTAAGATATTGTTAAAACTCAAAATTTAAGGGACAACAAAGAGTAGATACCTTTACGTCATCAGTATCGATTCTAACCCACGTCATCCAATGTCTACAACCATGGATCACAATGATTTCTCTCACCTCAATTAATGTACTTTTCATCCAGCACGATAACTCAGATTAACAGTTAACGACTTCATGGCACAATTGTGTATCCATCCAAGTTTAAAACAAATAAATACTGTCGAAATACTAATAAATCACTTTATATCTATATCATTCATAGAAACGAAGTTTATTTACATAACCTGAAAATTAATCAACGTTAAAGATGATTTCATGAGATTTCTGTGATTTTGACTTAGTTGTAATGTTTATTTTTTTATCGATCTTCAATTCATTATGCATATAAATTCCACTGCCAAAGATTTTTGTTTCAATAACTTTCAAGCTACATATATCTTCATTATTTTTAAGGAATATATTACATGAACATTTAATTATTAGAGTAATTCTGACTTAGTGATGACCGAAGCTGCTACCTTGACGCGGTGGTCGGGCTTGCCTATCGTGATGACCCAACCGAGCTATATTGGCTGGAACATATGTTCCTGTAGGTTCCACCATGCCTGGAAGGTCGATTGGAGAACGCTAAGACTAAAAGCAGCAACTCAAGGTCTAAGGGCGAAGTCGTACTGCTGACTATAGAGGGGTGTGACAGCAGTAAGGTGTTTCCCTCGGACAACCAGCATCTGCAGCGATGCTGCCTTCCCACAAGGAGGGGTGGGTTAGAAAAGGTCGACCCTAAAAATGTCACACCTCACCTTACCTCACGGATTTCCGTCTCCGGCGGTAAGGCTCTTCGAAGAACGGAGGTAACTCATTAAAAAACCTTCCACAAAAGGGCCGTGCGCGACCGGCCTCAAGCAGTTGTCCCTTGGGCTCTGCGGTCACGCTCCCAGGTCGTTAAGACCAACACTAATCCAATTTCCTTTTCAGGTTCCTCAAGAAATACCCTTCCACAGTGTGGGCAGCCGAGAAGTGACATCAGCCCTCATACCCGTAACAGCACACGAGACCAAGTTGGTCACATTCAAATCCTTCCTACACCTCCTAATACCTCTCTTATTTCCATGACTAACCCTCCTCATCTCTCTTTATCACCTCGCACCGCTAGGGCAAACGATTCGAGTACGTGGAACTCTATTCCTGGTCTCCTGAAACCACGCTCTAAACTACACGTAGGAGCTTTTAACGTCCGAACACTGTGCCAAATAGGACAGCAGGCTTCCTTAGCTAGGACTTTAGAATCTCGCGCCATCGATGTGTGCTGCGTCTCCGAAACGCGCATACAGGATCCAAGTAGCATCATTCATTTGACCTCACCATGCCAAAATAAAGAACCGACTCGATTTACGCTTCGTGTATCTGGAAGCCCTGATTCTGCTTCCCGTGGACTCGCCGGCGTAGGTATAGCATTGAGTCCCAGAGCAGAATTAGCTCTCTTAGAGTGGATCCCAGTAGACAGTCGTTTGTGCGCTGTCCGACTGAACAGAACAGTAAGAATCCGGAAAGATAGGGACACTCGTCGTTGCCTCTTTATCGTCTCTGCCTATTCTCCCACTGACTGCAGCTCAGATGATGTAAAAGATGAGTTTTACAGAAAGCTTTCCAACCTTCTCCGAAAAGCTAGGCACTCTGATGTAGTAATAGTGGCCGGTGACTTTAATGCTCAAGTAGGTAAACTAAGCGATAGGGAAAGACACCTGGGTGGATCTTATAGCATCATGGCTCAAAGAGCAGATAATGGCGACCGTCTGTTGCAGTTATGCTCGGATAACGGCCTCTTTGTTGCCAATACTAACTTTAAGCATAAGGAAAAACATCTTTTAACATGGCGACCCCCTAATTCGTCCCAGCGTTGGACCCAAATAGATGACATCGCTAACAGCCACCGATGGAGGGGCTCGATGGAAGACTGTCGCTCATTCTGGAGCACATGCTTAGATTCAGATCATGCTCTAGCGAGAGCGCGTATTTGCTTGCGCCTTAGTGGCAGCATGCGACTCTGTTGATCGTGAGGTTCTATGGCAGTGTTTGTCACTGAAAGGAGTACCAACGAAGTACATTAACATTGTAAAGGCTCTCTACTCGAACACAACTGGTAGAGTGAGAGCTTATGGCGAACTGTCATCAGAATTGTTTACCTCAAGTGGTGTTCGTCAGGGCTGTCCACTCTCTCCTTTCTTGTTCAACTTTGTCATTGACGTACTTTTAGAGATAACACTTTCCTCATCTAAATTTCCAGGGGTTGAACTTCTACCAGGAGGTTCACTTGCTGACTTAGAATATGCCGATGACATAGTTTTATTTGGCGAAGACGCTGACAAAATGCAGAGTTTTCTGACCACTCTAAGCAACAATGCAAGCATGTTCGGGATGCGATTCTCTCCCTCGAAATGCAAAATGTTGCTTCAGGATTGGGTTACATCGACACCCGAACTAGTGATAGGGAGTGAAGTAGTTGAGTGTGTCGACCGCTTCACTTATCTTGGAAGTCTCATCAGCCCTTGTGGTCTGTTGTGTGAGGAAATCTCAGCACTGATACGGAAGGCTCAGCTAGCTTTTGCCAAATTGCGTCATTTATGGCGTAGGCGAGATATCCGTTTATCAACCAAAGAACGGGTTTACTGCGCAGCAGTTCATTCCGTCCTGCTTTATGGCAGTGAAACATGGCCGGTAAGAGTAGAGGATATTCGTAGACTACTAGTATTTGATCATAGGTGTCTTCGAAATATTGCTCGTATATCCTGGGACCATCGAGTAAGTAATGCAGTTGTTAGGAAACGGGTATTAGGTAAGGATGGCAAATCAATTGATGAAGTAGTGAGACTTCATCAGTTGAAATTGCTGGGACACGTGTTACGTATGCCCAACGACCGACTACCTCGACGTGCGATGATCAGTGGTATAGGAGTAGGTTGGAAGAAAGCTAGGGGCGGCCAAACCAAAACATGGCACAAATCCATGAATTCACTGACAAGTGGACTGAGTCATGTCGGTAGGTGTAGACTACCTGGTTGGGGACCGCGAGATGATAGCAACCGATGGTTAGAGACCTTGAATGACATGGCTCAAAATCGTTTGCAATGGCGCAGGTGCATCTACTCTTTGTGTTCTCCCAAATTTTGTTCTCCTGATTCCCCCTTGTCTCTTTCTTTTTCTCTTCCCAAGTTTATTTCACTGTATTATACTCTTTAAGTAACATCTCCAAACACTAATCTTTCCGATTACTGCTTATACTCTCATTACCTATACCACTACGGGATTTGAATCGACCACGGCATCTCTGTGCTAATGTGGTATGGCAACTCGAACTGCTGTACGTACGTACTAAGTTCTACGTTGTTACTGACTGAGTTATGATTAAACATTCAACTTTCAATCATGCAGTTATACATTCTAATCAGTTGATGAGGTTGTGAATCTTTATTGACTGAGATTGTTGGGCCACATACTGCGTATGCCTGAACACCTATTACCACGACGTGCAATGCTAACTGGTGTTGGGGTTGGTTGGAACAATGTTAGGGGCGGCCAAACCAAAACTAGGCATCAGTCCTTGAAGTCACTGACTTCTAGTCTGAGCCATGTTGGTAGATGCAGACTACTTGGTTGTGGTTCGCGTGACTATCGTAACCAATGGTTGTAGACTCTGGATGACATTGCTCAGAATCGATCACAATGGCGTCGGTGTATACACTCTCTGTCTTCCCTTAAACTATGAGACTAAAACTATTGCATATCTTTCTTTCTTATATGCAGTCTTTCTTTTTTATATTATACCATTGAGTTAATTGCTTCTATGAATTTGGTGTTCATCCTGCTGTGCTAATAAGTTGTGGGAACTTGGATCAATGCATGTGTGTGCCTGGTCCGACGTTGTAACTGACTGACTCTATTACACCTATCTTGGTCTATCATCAGAGTTTTCACACTCAAAAGAATATTGTAGTTTAAAACCTTGAGTATTTGAACACCAAATAATAAGAGCTATTCTCTATTATATTAGAAAATGTTGGACATACAAAAAAGTGTACATATGAGAAGAAATCAATTTTCACATGTATATAAAATTTATTTACTTCAATGATTCACACAAATCAGATTGATATGTGTTTTGATTACTTTCAATAAATTAATCAGTCAACCAGTAAGTGTCTTCACCCTCTTTCATTGCTATGTTACCATAAAAATGAAAAAAAGTAGTTATAGTACACTTAATTTACTATCTCTCTCTGTGTGTGTGTTTATGTGGGTGTTTGTGGAAGAGAGAGAAAGAAAGCTTATGTATACATAATATACATTTAGTTTTAGTTAAGGTGAATTATAAATAATGTAATTGTATATATTTTTAAAAGAAGTTAATCCAATATGCAAGAAAACAAAAAAGACTAATATTTGAATGAAGAAAATTGTTTTCGATATATTCTTTTCACGTTCTACAAGTCATATATCCAAATTAATAATCCAAAAAATGGTCAGATTAAGAGCAAAATACATTGTTTAAAGCATATGAATTTAGGATTATGTGATAAGAGAAGAATTTATCGAAAAGACTATTCTTTGTTCAAATACTAGTCTTTTTTAATATGATGGGGATCTTTAAACGATTAAAACAAAAAGACTTCTCCTTCAACTGGTGAGAAGTAGTAATCGCATATTGATAAAACCATCAAGATTCATTCTGTTTATTGTTTTTAATGGTTTCTTCATGTACATTATTTACTTAGTTAAACACATAAACATTAGTACAAGAAGGCACCGAACAGATATGCACCACATAAATCATTCGATTTATGTGAGGACTGGGATACTGCCCGGGTGCCCAGACTGAATCAGGTGGTTTTCTTAGGGGGCCACACCCCGAGCCTTGGACCTAAAGGTCTGACCCATAACGCACTGAAGCATCGTGAGAAGATGCAGTCCCATAGTAGCCGGTGACCAACGATTCATATGCCATTTAATCCCTCAGGATCATGGAGCCCGTGTGCACCATCGATTCGGCTTGGGATCCGGTTGAAGCGCCGGACATTCGCTTTTCGTCCTCTCATTTTCGTAAACAACACCCCCGCCACGAGAAGGCAATGAGTACGACTTCCCTGGCAGAGGCTATATACGCGTGGCCATGTGAGAACATTTCGAGAAGTAGAGCGGACTCTCCCCACTCTCGGTCATAGCAGGTCATTTCGGGGCTAAAAAATATGAAACGCTTCACGATTTTGCGTGTCATCCTTGAGCAGGGGCCATGCTGATCTCTGTGAGGACTGGGATACTTCCGGGTGCCCAAACCGAAGCAGGTGGTTTTCTTAGGGGGGCCACACCCGGCGTCTTTGATCAAAAGGTCTAATCCACAAGACAGTGGAGCAACGTCAGGAGATGCAGTCACATGGTAGCTGGTGACCAACGATTGGCTTATACGCCATTTGTTCCTTCAGGATCCTGGAGCTCATGTGCACAGTTGGTTTGGAATCAGGGTTTTCCAAATCCCCTGGGTAGATCCTCCGTATCCACCAACATTGAATGAGTTCAAATAAATACTTAGCTCATGTTATATTGATAACTTAAATTTTTTTAAATATCAACTTAAATTTCCACATAACAATGATAAAAGAAATGTACTTTTACTGCGGAAATTAACTTCTGATAAAAACTAATTTTTGGATGACATCTGAATTAAAACGTTGGTAGAGTGTTATTTAACTGTTTAATGGTTCCATTTTGAGTCCCAAATATTCAGTATTGTAGAATATCTTTATCCGCTGAGCTATTCAAGTTAATATTTTAACGTTTAGAGTGAAAAGTACGAGGCTCAAGTTTAAATGTACGTACGTACGTACATCAGTTCGAGTTGCCACACCACATAAGCACAGAGATGCAGTTGTCGACTCAAATTCCGTAGTAGTAGAGGTAGTAAGAGTATAAGCAG
Organism: Schistosoma margrebowiei; assembly: GCA_944470205.2. Taxonomy (NCBI): domain Eukaryota; kingdom Metazoa; phylum Platyhelminthes; class Trematoda; order Strigeidida; family Schistosomatidae; genus Schistosoma; species Schistosoma margrebowiei. The sequence continues at coordinate 42,827,272 of OX104026.1, read as the reverse complement.
TAATCGGAAAGATTAGGGTTTGAAGATGTTATTCAAGGAGTATAATCCAGTGAAATAAATTTGGAATGAGAAAAAAGAAAGGGACATGAAGAATTCAGAAGATTAGAATTTGGGAAAACACAAAGAGTGGATGCACCTGCGCCATTGCAAACGATTTTCAGCCATGTCATTCAGGGTCTCTAACTTAGTTAACACTAGGACGTAGATACATCTTTCTTCTATTTTACAACATGATAATATTAAACCAATAATAAAGTTGTTTTTTTACAGTTGTGTATTGATTAATAAGGAATGCTTACATCACTAATGATTTTCTTTGATTGTTTTTGGGTTTTTTTTGTCTTCATATATCATAATAGAAACCATCTGTTGGCGCTGAACGATTAGATGAAGAATTCACTGTAGTTCGTTTATATATAAGTAAAATGAAAACTGAAGCAAAATCATTACAATCACGTGTACGTCAATTAGAAGAAGAACGTGTTCAACATGTACAATTAATGCGTAAAAGTGATGATGAATCAAAAGATCTACGTACAAGAATTCATGCTGTATGTTGTGTTCATTGTTGATTATTATTATTAATTCATTCCTGCCATTAATTATATCTCTGATTAGTCAACCAAATAGGTAAATAGAAATACTTACTGAACAATCGTTCCATCTTTCATTGTAAATAATTTAATCTTGTAAATTTTACTACTAATGTACTATTAGTACATTCATAAGAGAATGAATGTAATTCGAATAACTAATACATAATGATGACATTTGAACAATGAGTTAACAGTATGAAAGTTAGAGAGAAAGAAAGAAAAAGACTAATCTCTACAAGAATACCCATCAAATTAAATGGTTATCATATACCATTGAATCAAAATAACATTTTCACGACCTTTTACCTGCAACATCAAATTATTTCATTAACTTAAAAGAATACTGATAAAATTGATGTTCTTCGAGGATACAATTTTATTATCTTTTATTCTGAAAATCGACCAATTAGTAGCATACTTAACCTAAGAGTTAATTTTAAATAGAGATGAATGATGGCTATCAGTGAAATTCAGGACGCGCGTTTCGTCCTATTTGGGACTCGTCAGCCAGTTGTAAGTGCATCCTAGGGTTGATGTTTGCTACAGAACTCGAACCCAGTACCTTTCGCTCCAAACGCCATCTCATTGTCCACCTAGCTATTGAGTCCAGATAGCTACCAATTTATTCAACGGTTATGCAGATATTAGTGGCTAAATAGCTATATTATGGCAATCCACCCAAGACGTACATATGGTGATATAGACTGATTAATTGCAGTTCTAAAGACCGACAACGGAAAATTACAAAATTCATTACTAATTTCCAGTAAAGTGTTTTTGGAGATTGTTGAATTTCATTTAGATCATGTATCGATCTAAGTTAGATCACCAGGTTTATACTCGTGGTCAATATCACACGGAATTCCTATAATGGATTAGACTGCAAAATCGTGCATGGAGGACAGTTAACAGACTCGTTCGAGGTAAAGACCGGTGTCAGGAGAGGTTGCTTATTCCCCCCCTTCCCCTTTCTTCTGGTGATCGATTGGATCATGAAGACGTCAACACCTGAGGGAAAACATGGGATACGGTGAGCGGCTAGGATGCAGCTTGACGGTCTAGACTTTGCAGATGATCTGGCTCTTCTATCACACACGCAACAAAAAGCGCAGGAGAAGACGACCAATGTAGCAGTAGGTCTCAACATACAGAAATGGAAAAGCGAAATTCTCGATACAACTCAACATACACCTATCGAATCACACTTGACGGAGAAGATTCGGAAGATGTTAAAACCTTTACATATCTGGTCAGCATCACTGATGAATCATTGATGGATCTAATGCAGATTTGAAGGCGCGGATTGGCAAAGCAAGAGCAGCATATCTACAATTGAAGAACACCTGGAACTCAAAACAACTCTCAAACAACAGCAAAGTCATAATTTTCAATTCAAATGCCAGGACAGTTCTACTGTATGGGGCGAAAACTTGGAGAACTACGAAAGCCATCATCCAGACGATATCAGTGTTTATTAACAGTTTCCTATGCAAAATACATCGGATCCGTTGGCCAAATAGAATCAGCGACAACCTACTGTGGGAGAGAACAAACCAGATTTAAGTGGAGGAAGAAGTGCTGGAAATGGATAAAACACATGTTGAGGGAAGCACCGAATTGCGTCATAAGGCAAGCCCTCACATGGAATCCTCAAGACCAATGGGAGTGAAGAGGAATATCAAAGAACACATTACGCTGAGAAACGGAGACAGACATGAGAAGAATGAACAGAAATTGGGTAGAGCTAGAAAGAAAGGCCGAGGACAGAGTGGATTGGAGAATGCTAGTCGGCGGCCTATGTTCCATTGGGAGTAACAGACGTAAGTAAGCAAGTGAGTAATACTGTTGATCTTAGATTGGTTCATAATTCAAGAAATTAAAGTTTTTTACTAGGATATCGATTAAATACATCTGATCTACCTGGTCTAATTCCATATTTTTTGGTGTATGCGCACTGCTAAGGAGTCCCATACTTAAGACGAAACGGTTGTCCTAATGCTTCCAAGTTTTCTATAGTTGTGGTCTTAGCTTCAATGAATTTTATGATCACAACTAATAAAACTCCTTATTCTCTGTCGACATTTATTATTTCTTGTTCAGAAAGTCTAAATTTATGCACCACTTAGAAACAAATCTATTGCAAAATGTGTTAGTAACATGTGATTTAAAATTTGTTTAACTTTTTTTCCTTTCTGAAAAAACCCCTCATATTTTAGTTTGAAGTAAAAATTGCTACATTAACAGATAAAATTGATGAGTCGGAATCACGTAAACGTCATTTACAAGAAACTGTTGATAATATGAATGCAGAAATTGCTAAACTTCGTGCAAATGAACAATTTATGTCTGGTTCAGGTGAACAAAATGAAAAAATTCTATCTGGACAATCAGTTATACGTGCTAAATTAGATGAAGAATTTAAACGTCAATCGGAACATTATGCTACACAAGTGAAAAGTTTACGTGATGAATTAGATGAAAAACAGAAGAAATTAGAAGAATATAAAGAGTAAGTTCTTTTTTAAAGATGATTTTTTATGACATTACATATACTGTAGATTTTCAATCATGGGTACGTTTAAAGGATTGTTTACGTTTTGTGAAATGACCAATTGAATGGTATCAAGGTTAAGGATTAGATGTTAGACAACGATGCCAGATCAATTGTTGAGGTAGTGAATGTTCGTTGACTTTGATGCTTAGGACATATGTCACATATGCCTAACTACTGTCAACATTTGGCAGATGTTAGTATGTGTACGAGGAATAAGTTGGAAGAAATCTCATGGCAATCAACCAAAATCTGTCATCAATTCATGAAATCATGACTACTGGTTTGAACCATGAATGTTGATGGAGTCTATCTGAAACGGATTCACCCGACAATCGCAACCAGTAGTTGGAGACGTTGGGGAATATAGCTGAAAAACAGTCACCATGGTGCTTGATGCGTTCATCCTCGACTTTGAATTCCATTATTCCTTCACTCAATGCTTCCGGGTCATATTCCCGTTATCATTAATGCCACAATTATTTTGACCCTTGTTACTTTTATCTGGTCGTACTAATCAGATGTGGGGATTCGCGTTGACCCTCGTTTGTGCCAGGCTCTACATTGATTATAACTGAATAACTTACTTGATGTTGGAGGAGAGAGGTTTTTCCAAGTCATATAAAATAAGTGATTGGAATAAGTCATAATCAACGTAGTGGTTTATGCGTATGTATCTATCGGTTCAATGTTCTCACATAGATTTAGCACGGCTGAATAAAATAAACACAATGTATAGCAAAAGAGCAGTAGTATCTGTATAGCAGTGTCTGCGATTGTAAAAACAATCAAAGAATTCATACACCTGTGCGACTTCAGTTAATTATAAGTTATGATAACTGAAGTCTACACTCTTTGGTCACAATTATCGTCCGTATGCCAATATGAAAGTATATACCTACCAGCAAAACATTAATCAATGGTCTCTAGTTTCATAGATGGAAAGCACTAATGCCCCTAAATTTCTTCTGTCGTAGTCTAGCACCAGCCCCCATAACATGTCAGGTAGATGGCAACTTGGTATGTGTACGGCAATAAATTCTTTCACACTGCCGCGGTGACTAATTAAACCATTCAATTTTCATAGAAAAATATTGAGTCCTAACACACTGAGACGACCTGAAAATGAAAGCAATGACTGGATATCATAAATCGTGACGAAGTGTTCCTCTTAATTTTTATCAGTTGATGTACGGGTGCATAAATAACTGGTCTCCCAAGGATCCTATATCAAAGGCATTAAAATTTCCAAGTATTTTTGATATATTATAACAAAAGACTGAAAAAAACAAGTTGATACCAAGTTGAAGTTGGTAGAGTTATGAGAAGCCGAAAAGCGTTGCGTTTATGACAGTTTATCATGTTATTCACTATTAGCAACAATGCAAGCATGTTCGGGATGCGATTCTCTCCCTCGAAATGCAAAATGTTGCTTCAGGATTGGGTTGCATCGACACCTGAACTAATGATAGCGAGTGAAGTGGTTGAGCGTGTCGACCGCTTCACTTATCTTGGGAGTCTCATCAGCCCTTGTGGTCTGTTGTGTGACGAAATCTCAGCACGGATACAGAAGGCTCGACTAGCTTTTACCAACTTGCGTCATTTATGGCGTAGGCGAGATATCCGTCTATCAACCGAAGGACGTGTTTACTGCGCAGCAGTTCGTTACGTCCTATTTTATAACTGTGAAACATGGCCGATAAGAGTAAAGGATATTCATATGCTACTATTATTCGATCACAAGTGTCTTGTAAGCATTGCTCGTATATCCTGGGACGCATATATATTGGCGCTCTCTTGTACCAATATTTATGTGTTCAAATAAAATAAAATAAAAATATCCTGGGACCACCGAGTAAGTAATGCAGTTGTTAGGAAACGGGTACTAGGTAAGGATGGCAAATCCATTGATGAAGTAGTGAAACTTCATCAGTTGAGATGGCTGGGACATGTGTTACTTATGTCCAACGACCGACTACCTCGACGTGCGATGTTCAGTGGTATAGGAGTAGGTTGGAAGAAAGCTAGGGGCGGCCAGACCAAAACATGGCACAAGTCCATGAAGTCACTAATAAGTGGACTGAGTCATGTCGGTAGGTGTAGACTACCTGGTTGGGGACCGCGAGATGATAGCAACCGATGGTTAGAGACCTTGAATGACATGGCTCAAAATCGTTTGCAATGGCGCAGGTGCATCCACTTTTTGTGTTCTCCCAAATTCTAATCTTCTGAATTCTTCATGTCCCTTTCTTTTTTCTCTTTCGAAATTTTTTTCACTGGATTGTATTGGATAGCATCCTTAAACCCTAATCTTCTTGATTACTGCTTATATTTTTACTACCTCTACCACTATGGGATTCGAATCGACAATTGTATCTCTGTGCTAATGTGGTATGACAACTTAAACTGATATATGTATGAAGTTCTCATTGTTACTGACTGATTGACTGAAGTTATTCATACTGTAAAAGAATTTTGAATGGTTTTCGATGATAAAAGTTAATTCTGTTAGAGTTGTTGTTAGAATTAAGGTGAAAGTAAACCTAAATACTATTTAGAAGAAAAGAAAGCATTGGCATCCACAATTATTTTAGGCTTGCATCGATTTATAATACCCGTTTGTATGTGAAGTTTTTTGAAGGCTAAGAATTTGTTGTGGGTGGCCTATGCTTCATGAGGAGTAACAGGCGTCAGTCAGTCAGCTACAACGTAGGACGAGGCACATATATGCATCCGTCCAGGTTGCCATACCTCGTTAGCACAGCAATATGAACACCGGATTCATAGGAGTGGTTAGGTCAAGGGTGGTTATATGTAGGAGAAACATTGCAATAAGGATAGAGTACAGGAAGAAAGAATTAGTTAGTAGAAAGAAAGATATGAAGTGATTTTAATCTCTTAGTTTAAGGGAAGACAGGGAGTGTATACACCGACGCCATTGTGATCGATTCTATGCCATGTCACCAAGAGTCTCCAACCATTGGTTACGATAGTCACGCGGACCCTAACCAAGTAGTCTGCATCTTCCAACATGGCTCAGACTAGAGGTTAGTGTCTTCAAGCACTGATGCCACGTTTTGGTTTAGCCTCCCCTAATTCCCTTCCAACCATCTCTAACACCCGTTAGCATTACACGTCGTCGTAATCGGTGTTCAGGCATACGTAACACGTTGCTCAACCATCTTAGTCGATGCGGATTAACAACCTCATCAACTGATTTACCATCATTCCCTAATACCTTGCGTCTAACCTCACTAACAGACGTAATTAATAAGTAAGCGTTTGTTGTTAAACCTAAAATTCTTAGATTCGGTTCCACGTGAGGTTGTGGATGATCACTGCTTAAGAATCTCATACTAGGAGAAGATAACTTCAGTTCTTCCTAGTTCCCGATTTTTGTCTCTATAAGGTCTACCAGTAATGTAAATTTCAATATAAAGTGACTTCTTTTTATCTATGTTTGTTTAAGAAACATCATGTCTTCATTTATTAACGATAAACTACGTTGTTTCGCATTATTCATATTTGTTGATATGCTAAACTATCAATTCATTAATTTTTATGTCTTCCTTACCTATCCAACTTTGTTTTATATAGTGAAGCAAATAATTTCAAATTCCAATCAGAAAAATCTCAAGAAGAAGTTACACGTTTACGTAAAGAACTAGAAGATAAATCTACACGATTGGAAACATTGGAGAAGACTACAGAAAAACGTGAACAAGCAAAAGAAGATCTACGCGGTTTAGAAGAGACTGTTATTAAAGAATTACAAACATTGCATAATCTAAGACGTTTATTCATACAAGATCTTAATTGTCGAATTAAAAAGGTTAGAGTTTCCTCATCGTTTCTGTGTTTTGTAAATGGTAATCTATATATTCTGTGTTATTATGTTATGTAGCATGAATTGAACCCGTAATTCCTTGGTGGTTTATAACAATTTGGTGTCTGTATGAACCATGAAAAAAAGTCGATAATTTCCTTTTTCAACCAGTCTGAAGGTTTCAATATTTTACATAAATTTAGACCCACTAACATCATTTTATACTTGCATTCTGGTTATCATGATCATCTACTTCATAATGTATGTCTACTTGAAACTGAGTACTTGACAACTAATTGAATAAGTCAATTTTTCTCCGCATAATTTACTTCTTGGGGAAATGCTTTTATTGTTGTAGCTATGATCAATGCTGTATTAGCTAAAAGCGTAAAAACCCCAAGGTATTCACTTTTGCCAGTCTTTTCCACGTTATCAATGACTTTGTTATCGAATTAAATAAATTAACATTCAAGTTATTACAATATGTCAACTATAGCACTCATTTCATGTAGAGTTATAATGTTTGAGGCTAATCGATCATAACACAACTACATACAACGATTGGGTATCCTGCCGCTAATCGGTCGACACAGCTTCTATCCTCAAAGACTAATGTGAAATCGAAAATAACCAACCGAATTATTCCGTATTATTGATGGTAATTCAGGAGAGGTTGAACATTTGATAGTAGTTCATAAGATAGTTGAATCTTTACAATTAGGGCAATATAGAAAATACTATATCAGTCAGTTGTATGTAATATAGAACCTGGTAAGAGTTTACACCGATTCAAGTTGTCAGCATATATTAAATATTCAGTAAATACACAATTGTAATTTCCTGTAGAGTAATTCTAGGATTTTCACCCTTTTCTAATTACTCTTCTGTATGCTAACACTATATCTCGGATGTACTGAAATGTTGTCCCAGCGAATACAAATCTCATCTGTTGTTTAATATTCCCACTGCTTCCGTCAGCGGTAATACTTTTCTAATCCTTCTTTTTCTACCTTATTCAGTCTGCTAATCGTGTAAATGCGTTAACTGCAGCTGAAAAAGCCACTGCTAATAATAATACTAATAATACTAACCAGGGTGGTAATACACCGAACGCTGTTAGTGGTATACCAGGTCAACAACAAATCTCTGAAAGTCTACTTATGGATGATGAGGATGATGATGAACCAATTCAAGTTGGTACATTAGCACAACGTGAAAAAATTGCATTCCTTGAAAATAATTTAGATAAATTAACGAAAGTACATAAACAACTTGTTCATGATAATGCAGAATTACGTTGTGAATTACCCAAAATGGAAAAACGTCTAAAGGTTAGTTAGTTTGTAGATGTATACAATTCTGTTTTTTTTCCGTAAAATAATACATCTTCATATGCTGTCTATATATTTATGTAATGTGCATGGAATTTCTGACAACATTCCTGGTGTGTTTACGGTCATTTAGTCACAGCATAGAACCTGATGCGTATGTACATCAGTCCAAGTCTCCATATCCCGTTCGCGCAGAGATGAAATTGTCAACCCAAACCCCAGAATAGTTAAGGTAGTAACAGTATCAGTGAAGTTGTGAAATATTCAGCGTCGAAGATACGATTCGAGAAGGAAATATAATAAATTAGTGAAATAAAAACAAAAAACGTTTTGAGGAATTTAGAAGCTCAGAATCTGGGAAAGAATAGTGAATGGATGAGCCTGCATCATTGCAAACGATTTTGAACACTTTCATTCAAGTCTCTAACCATTAGTTACGATAATCGCGTGCACGATAACCTATTAGCAAGACTTTGTCCAACTGATTTCATGGATTGATACCACGTGTTTTGTTTCGCCGAACTAAGCTTTCTCAAAACCTACTCAATACAGCAGAAAACATCTCCGGTCGAGGTGGGCAATGGTCGTGCATACGTAACACATGTCCCAACGACCTCAGTTGATGAAGACTCACCACTTATTCGATTGATTTGCCATATTTACTTAGTACTTTATTCTTAATCCAAACATTGGCTACTCTGTGGTTCGAAAATACACGAGATATACTCTGAAGACACCTATGATCGGATACTAGTAACACACGAATGTCCTTTATCCTTAATCATCATGTTTCACACCTATTAGGTTGGGTGAAGCGAAATACTGAATAGTGAACTCGTAATTACGTTGGCAGATGGATATCCTGCCCACGTCACAAGTGATGCAAGTTGGTAAAAGCCTATCAAACCTTCTGAATCCATACCGAGATGTCATCAAACACGCGAACATCAGGACTGATGAGACTCTCAAGAAAAGTTAGGTGGTCAACACACCCAACGTCTCCACTAATATCGTCGGCTCAGTCCTAGATCAGTTTTTGAATTTGTAGTGGGAAGGTGTGACGAATAAAGTTCAAACGTTTCTGCAGTCATGTTATAATTATTGCCTTAATGATATCAACTATTGAATTTACCATTGTAAAAAATATCTAAATATTTTTCGTTTTTTCGTATTCGACTTCAACATGTTTATGTTCTGTGTTGTGACCTGCTATTTTTACTGTCTGATGGAGTTTTTGCTGAAGACTTGGTAGGTTTCACCAGTTAACTCTTATCTCCGTGATTCGTATATTTGCATTTATATATTACGTAAGTATAAAATATAAATTTTTAATTAAAGTTTTTTTTTATTACTTTTTTGCAGAGTACCCTGGAACGTGTACGTAGTTTAGAATTATCATTGAAAGAAGCTAAAGAAGGTGCTATGCGTGATCGTAAACGTTATCAAGTTGAAGTGGAACGAATAAAAGAAGTTGTACGTCAACGTAATGTTACAGCACGTCGTGGTCAATCACAAATAGCTAAACCAATACGTGCAGGACATGCTCCTATTAGCAATCCTCATGGTGGTGGTGTACCAATTAATTCACAGTCAGTTGTACGACCAGATCTTCTTGGTGCACCATGATTCAAATATATTCTTACTGATATTCTTTTTATCTGTGTTTGACCTTTCTCTATGTGTTATTCATTTGAATTCACTTGGTTATATACATCAAGAATATATTCACTGCTTACATACATTAATATGATATATATAATACTGAGAACAAGATAAGAATTCAATTAGCTAATGCCCGTACATTCGAATATATAATGAAGAAATCTATCCATTATGTAATGGTATTTAAGTACAACAATATATACATATACATATGTAACTCGTTTTCTCTTGTTGTTTCTATTTTGTTGTTGTTGTTGTTGATCATAACCACTGCACATTATCTCTTCTACACACACACACACACATACATAAATACACTATGAGCCTTAAGTTTTATGTATATTCATCCCCGGTGTGTTTTTTTTTGGTAGTCGATTTCTTTCATATTTCTTGCTTATTTTTCATTCACTCAATGAATTAATGTTTTTTTTTGGTTTGTCATTTATGATAAATTAACCATGACTACTGATCGAGTGATGACAACCAATTGACTGAACTATTCTTTGTGTTATTATTATTAGTAGTAGTAATATTATTTTGTTTTTATGATGATGTGTGCATTTGCATGTGCAATTGCACTCTGCTTTGCTTATTGTGCCTATTCTTGATTGTTTATTTTATTATTATGATCTATTTCCTTTCTGTCTTCTATTCCTTTCATAAGTTAATATCTTATTCAATTAAAAGGTTTTGTATACTACTACTACTAATACTACTACTGATAAATATTAGTAATCGGAACGTGAATAATAATGATGTTATTTTCTTATATGATTCAAGAAGTTCATTTCTGCGCCATACACTTACATATACTGTGAATTAATAATCAATATTACGAAAAGAAAATAATGATAATGATGTGTTGACAGCAATCAAACTAAGATGATTATTTACTATGATGTTGAGTAGTAACCATAGGAAATCACCTCTAAAATGTTCACATGAACATACGAACACATTTGTGTATGTATCATATTTTGTTTCGATTTCTTCTTCTTTCTTTCTGTATTAGTTTGTGCATGTACGTTATGTAAGTGTATCTGTTGTACACTCTCTTGCACACACACATTCCGTACATGCTAACATCAATAAAGGAGATTGTGTTTCTATGGACAATAACAAATAATTGACAATGAATTATTTTGTGTATGTGTGTGTGTGTGTCAATCAATTCTACATTAATTGATTCTTTTGAATCGATCAAAGTTGATTGGGTCTTTTTTTCTCCAGTTGCCTCACTTGATATTATCCTGATTCTTATTGTTATCATCATCATTATTATAATCAGTGAATGTAATTGTTAGTTGAACTATACATGCGTATATTTACATCTATTTTGATTGCTTTATTCTATATGTTTCTTTATGTACGTTTTCCATTCTGTTTTGTTCTATCTCTCTTTCCACATGAAATAGAAGTATAATGTTCACATATAATAATACCGCTTATGTGTTACTGCTAGCAGTTAAATAAGAGAATAAAATGTGATAATTTAATTATTTTCGTTGTTATTTCATCTTTCTGTTATATAGATGGTTGTTCAATATGATGTTGGATTGGTTTAAGTTAAATATTCATACCATTAAATGTTGGTTCAGTGGTCTAGAAGTTAAGCGTTTGTATGCGAGATCAAAGATTCTTGGCTTGAATCCTACGTATGTATACGTATTGTTAAGATGTCCTATACTGTAGCGAAACAGTTGTCTAGTTCTTTCAGGTATTCAATGGTTGTCTAACATTGTTCGGTTCATGATTTCAATGAAATAATAACATAACTATGACGATTTTTTGTGGATATCGAGTTGTTTAATTTCAATTTCTATTATCATGCTTTTAATTGTCTAGTTTAAATAGTTGAAATGTTTGCCTAACAGAACTACCTTAGTTAAATAAACAGATAGAAAGTAAACTAACAATTGGCTGGTAGACCAATTGTACACCATTTGTTTTAACGTGGAACCATTTATTACATTGTGTAATGACATGTGTTCCTTAACCTAATCTAACATCAAAGGAGTTGCAAGTCGATATGAGTGGTTCATATTAATTGTGATTTTGTTCGGCGTTTTCTCTTGAATTTCTATTTAAAGTTTGGTATTATTATTATCTCTAGATCGATAGTTTACTGAATTCAGATATATATAAGTGTACTGAATAATATAATATATTAATTTACGGTGATGGTTAGGGGTAGTTGAAAGGAAGCCCTAGACCTAGGTTCCGTCCTGTTTAGCACTCGTCAACAAAGTGTAATTATAACCTTGAGGGAACTGATGCTCCCTGTGGATTGGGTTTCGTATCGCCTAGCATCACAATCAGACGTTACCAATAATCTATCCGAGCCGCAACTAACCTCTAGTAGGACTGAATTATATTTACAATTGATTGATCACTAGTAATCAGTGTCATGTGTGGTAGGTTTTACTCAGTTCAGATCAAGTTGGAATATGGCCGCTAGTCTAGATAACTTCACATCGCCTACACTATGTTGGTGTTTGGAGATAGTCGATATACTACATGCGATTTCGGGTCACCTAGGCTTGTAGTCACATTTCAACTAGATCAATAGTATATTATCTGAACTAAGGATCTGACACACATGACATTGGTAAATACCTAGTGATCAATCAGTTGTAATTGTCAATATACACGGATTTATGGATTATTTACATTGATTTTCTAATACTTCTACTATAATGAATTGATAAGGATTTTTAGTGAAGCCACTAACTCTGCAGGAAATACTGTTGTTTAAATTCTTTATAATATCAGTCAGTTACAACGTAGGACCAGACATACACATACATTGATCCAAGTTCACACACCTCATAAGCAAAACAATATGAACACTGGATTCATAAAAGTAGTTAATTCAGAGGTGGTAATATATAAAAGAAAGATTGCAATAAGGATATAGTACAGGAAGAAAGAATTAGTTTGTAGAAAGAAAGATATGAAGCAATTTTAATCTCTTAGTTTAAGGAAAGATAGAGAGTGTATACACCGACGCCATTGTGATCGATTCTATGCCATGTCACCAAGAGTCTCCAACCATTGGTTACGAAATTCACGTGGACCCTAACCAAGTAGTCTATATCTACTAACATGGCTCAGACTAGAAGTCAGTGAGTTCAAGGACTGATGCCACGTTTTGGTTTGGCCGCCCTTAACTTCGTTCCAACCATCCCCAACACCAGTTATCATTGCACGTCGTGGTAATCGGTGTTCAGGCATACGTAAAATGTGGTCCAACCATCTCAGTCAATAAAGATTCACAACCTCATCAACTGACTTACCATCATTCTTTAATTCCCTGCGTTTAACCTCACTATTACTTACTCGGTGATTCCAGCAGACTCCAGCAAGCCCGACCACCACGTCAAGGTAGCAACAACGGTCGGGAAATACTTCAGAATATCCTATTTCTTTATTCAAGAAAACGTTGAATATGTTCTCAATAATAAGTTATCTTGATCAATATATTTCCTCAGTCTTCGGATATTCATTTTTAAGCACCAAAATAAATTGATTTGTTGAAATTCAATCAATTTTATTGAATTTAGAAAATAACCAAATCTGAACTAAGTAAAATACTTGAATCAGGTGATACATGTATGATTGGTATGAAGAATAATCTAAGTCAATAAAAATTGGTTAGTAACTGTGATGTTAAATTGTTTCTTTCTTTTCATTTCAATACGATCAATATATACGATATTTTGTTGAATGACAGTGATATAATTTTAAGTCTAATAAAGGTTATATGTTAAATGATTTTAGTAACGAAGTTTAATATCAGGACTCTGTAACTAAGTGGATAACGCCAATGACGTTTGATGCGAACGATACTAAGTTTGAGTCCTAAAGGAACACATCAACTCTGAAATGCAGGTACATCTAGTTGACGAGTTCCCAAATACGACGAAATGCGCATCAAATTGGATTCCATTGCTAGTTCATCATCCATCTTTGTATGTATATATGCCAATTAGAGACTGATCAATTGTAGTCCTTAAATAACAATAGGAAGATTCAAGTAGGACAATACCAAGTGAATTGTGAAGTTTAGTGTCGTTGTAAAATTCTTTTTGATTTAACACAGCAGTATTCAATAGGTGACTTGTTAACATTCAATGATCCAGTTATATACTATTCATCAATCAATACTGCCGAAATAAGTAGTTGGCTTGTGTCAGTTCTTAAGTGTATCTTAGAAAATTTTGTTAATATATGATAGTTTATTGTTTCAACTGAATCACACAGATAAAAATGTTTAGAAGATGCCATTGTATACAAGTAACTTCATTATTAGATTTACAGAACAGAATACTTGATTATGAGTAAGATACTGGTAAGTTGTTTGATGAAGATGGTATGTAACCTTTTTTGTGGATTAACTCCTGTATTTGAATTATTTCACAATAGTGTCAACTCTATTTATTACCATATTACACATCTGCGTATTGTGAGAAAAACCTTACTTTCACTTATTTTCTTTCTTCTGGTGGTCGACTGGATTATGAAAATTCCCACATCTCAGGGAAAACACAGAATACAATGGACAATTTGGGTGGGGCTAAACGACTTAGACTTCATAGATGACCTAGCTCTTCTATCCTACACACAGCAACAACTGCAGGTAAAGACAGTCAGTGTAGCAGTAACTGTTACAACAATAGGGGCCTCGACATACGAGAAAAAGCAAGATCCTGAAATGTTACACCAACCGAATTACACTTCATGGGCAGGTTCTGAAAGAGGTGGAAAGCTTTACGCAAGTGGACAGCATCATTCATAACCAAGGAGAATATGATGCAGGTGTGGAGGCATAGGTTTGAAAAGCAAGGTCTGAACTACTATAAGTGAAGAACATGTGGAACTCAAAACAACTGCCAGTCAACGTCATAATCTTGAATACAAATGTTATGATATTTCTATTGTGTGGAGCTGAAACTTGGAGAACTACTACAACCATCACCAAATTGATAGAGGTATTTATAAATTTCCCACATAAGATACTCCATAACTGTTGGCCAGATATAATCAGTAATAACCTGTTAGGGCAGAGAACAAACAAGCTTCCAGTTGAATAGGGAATTAAGAAAAGACGTTGGGATTGGATAGGTCATACATTTTGGAGATAATCAGATTGCATCACGAAGCAAGCCCTAACCAGGAGACCTGAAGGCAAAAAGCTGAGGCAGACCAAACACCTCAATGCACAGGGAATTGAGGGCAGACGTCAAATAAATAAATAGGACTTGGAGACAACTGGAAAGGGAAGCCCAGGACAGAGTTTGGTTGGAGGACCCTGGTTGGTGGTCTACGCTCCACGAGGAGCAACTTACGTAATTAAGTAATATGGTAACTTGGACTAAGGAACTTTTGTGGTAGATCTTACATTGATTCAGACTGACTTACGAAAAACATCGCAACTGCTGAAGTCTACAATATATAGCTATTAGGATTTGTTACGAAGGAGCTAGATCATATCGAAATCGAAGTGGTCAGGTCGACATTAATGACACTGCACTATATCGCAAAGTGAATGAAGTAAGCATGCAAAACACTTTGTCGGTAATTTCAACGTAACGAACTCACTGCAGGATATGAAAGGTTTTAGAGAGTGTGGGTACACAATGCTGACGAGGGACAGTTCCAAATTAAGTAGAAGTTCCATTCAGTACTCATTAACTGATGTCAGTCATTGATTTCAATCATTTTCAAAAACTGGACATTACAAAGCATTACGTAATCCTCTGGTACAATCGAGATCTGCTCTCCTTTTGAAAACGCCCCCCATTCACTTTCGCGTTTAGTCTGTCAAGGAAGTTCCATCGCCTTTAGACGAGTGTTTTTTTTACGAACGTGAGAAGAATAAAGGGGTGAGTTTGACCTAGAAACCCGGTCGGACGCAGAGTCCACCCATCGTACACTGGCCTCAGAATCCTAAGCGGACGAATGATGTATGAACTTACTTCGGTCCCCGACTTTTATGGTACTGGATCTCTTGACAGCGCTCTACTCTATGGAGCATTAAACGTTTAAGCCAAAGGCTCGTTGAGCCGCCTAAGAATATCGTGTTTCTACTTGGTTGTCCAAACCATAACCAGGCCATACTTAGTTATGGTAATAGACTATAAAATTTGTAAAAATCACTCAGTCAAATGAAGAAAACTTTCCAGTGAAACAGAAATATGCGAACAAGTCTTTGATGTCTTGAGATCTAGTGAATGCTACAGTTATTGTTACACAACGAAGGAAGTCATCGTTTAACTCTTCCTGTACCACTGGGACTTCAGTTTTATTACAGTTAAAATACTTCAGCCTGAAAAAGCTGTATTGCATTTTAATATCAGAAAGAAAAGACAAGTTTTTAGTCAAATTCATTAAATTTCTAAATATGTAGCAATATATTCCTGGTTGTACTTCAAGATCACTACACGGGTTTTCCTCAACAAACTGAATACTATCAGAAGGGATTTTGTGAATATTATAGTAATTTTAATAATTGAGATTATGAATGAATTGAAGCTAGACCACCATAGAAAACCTGAAAGAACTGGATGGCCATTTCGTCCCTAGACCACTGAGTTGGCAACTTAATACCTAACTTCAACTAATCCACAAAACTGAGCGACACATCCACCACTGTCTTCAGTGAGTTACGATCTCACGACAGACTAGATTGAATTTTACTAGTCACTGCTTCTCACTAGAATCCCAATACAAAACGGCAGTCTAGCACTTCTAGGTTTTCCATGGTGATCTGGCTTCAATTGACTCATAATTTCAATTATTAAAAACTGAATACTCTCAATGTTTGCTTCTATACACTTCCTATTAAATATGATTTATCATACAGTTTAAAATCTTCAATTTAAACTAATCTGAAAGTGTTGTAGTGTCGATTATTATGTTAAACCCATATACCTTATTTTAGCTTTCGGACAGTCCATTCTATTCATTCCACTTGAGTTACATTCTGACCTTGTTAATTATTCGCTTATAAATCTTGACTATTTTTATATGAGCCCGTATGTGTGTGTACATTTCTTATCCCATTACTCATCACATGTCTGTAACTTACTTTTGTGTAACTATAACTATTGGTTAACGTTTGGTTAAATGGGCGTTGGCTTACCAGCCATCTCCACTCAGTGTCGTTTCTCTTCTCTCTATTTCATTCGCTTCATATATAAAATATATGTATTCAAAAGTCCATTCTCGTTATTTGACTTATCTAAATCCGTTATTGACAGACGTGATTTAAGACGATGATTATATGACGAGAATAGGCGATATAAATATATTTCAACAACAATCATCATTACAATCACCTTGGTGTCAGATCTCGGGACACTAGATTGGAGAGCCCTTTCGACACCGTTCGATCTAAATGACGATTAAATAACGGGACTACTCCACAGTGTACACCAACTTATTATTATGATCAGGAATTAGGAACAAATGAATAATTTCTGTAAAATAAATATGAATTATATTGTTCATTTTATAGAATATAACTTTATTATTATTATTATTATTATTATTATTATTATTATTATTATTATTATTATTATTATTAAAGTAGTATTGTTAACAAGAAGAAAAAGGAAGAAAAAAAAATCGAAATTACAAGTAATTTACAATGAATAAAAGTTGGTTGAAAAAACAAACAAATTTGGAGCAAATGAAATAGAAGAAGCATCGGTTCAAATCATACAGCAACAACAACAAAAGAAAAAAATCAAAGAGGTTGAGCATGTTATAACACCTACAAAACATGCATACACCCCCCCCGCATTACAAATGCATATACATTAGTAATTCATATGTGTACATATAATATATATGTTAAGATGATAGGGTTTGTCCCCCCCCCGCCAAAAAAAGAATAAATAAATAGATAAATAAACATCAGGAAACTAAACATAATTCAGTTAATCAACTAGTCAGATAAATATTTTTTTATTAAATGACTAGATTTAAAAATTACATGTAGACTGTAAAACAAAACATAAAAAAATGACGAAAGGGGAAACATGTTGTTATACCAATAGATGTAGAAGTGTGTGCGTGTGTGTGTTTCACATAGAAACGAGAAAAAAAAAGATTATTGTATTATGTCTACATTATGAGAAGCAAATAAGAAGAACTAAGTTCAACTACATTTTTATGTGAATTAATTTGAAATGATCTTTTGTACAGTTGGTTCATTAATTAAAAAACGTAAAATATCTGATAATGAAACAATACCTAATACTTTGTTATCCTTAACAACTACTAAACGATGTACCTGAGAAAGAAAAATGAATTAAAAAGAAGAAAAAAATTGTAGTAAAAAGATATATATACAAAGAGATAGTGATGAAGTTCACTACTATTTCGATTCTGGTCCCACGTTCCTAGGATCCACCCTTTCGTTACTACTACATTACATGGAGCCAGTTAAAAAGAAAGTGAAAACTTTATCATCTATGCCCTACTGTCATGGTATATGATAGTGAAGTTACAAAGCTGTGAGCATCCGTGAACACTTAAATTTTAGACTAAAGCGCTGACATCTAAGGATAAATCTATCCAGCTACAATTTCGATAAACCCATTATGCTAATAATAATCATGTGTCAAATAGTAAATGGTTTGATGATGCAATTTCTGGAGTCTTAGTGAGAAGCTGTAATCAGTAAAGTTCAACCACAACGGATCTAAGACAGTTACCCACCACCGACAATGGGAAATGGAAGCACGATATCGCAAACTGAATGAAGTTAGACATGTACATTGTTGATTGGTTTAGGTTATCGTGTAGATTTAGTTTGGTTTTATTAGAAGCGGCTAGAAAGTCGTATCAAAACATTGAATTAAAAAGACTTATCACTTACTAGTCCAAATGTTAAGCGTTGTCAATGGTGGTTCAACGAACATTGAAGCTACGAAAATTCTACAATGTCCACAAACGCCCTACACTTAGAAAGATAAGCTTTCACTTTCCTCATCGTTGAATACTGATTAGTCATAATCAATGTAGGATCTACACCACAAGTATGCATGTACATTGTATATATATTTAAGCACAGTAATCTGAAATTATCAAGGAGTTTAGGTAACTATTCAAGGAATACCTTTGCAAATATCAATAAGAAATATGCTTAATGTACACGCTGTTACACGACTTTACTCAATAGTCTAATAGAAAATGCTACATTATCTGAAACGACAAATTGACAAACGCACTACAATGTAATTGTGTATTCAGTTGTCATATTCCAGTTATTTACTTAGAAATTTAACATTTTGCTAATATGTTCAATAACTTTGTCAAACAAACAAAAAATGATAATTTAGTTGTCAAACAAACTAAAAATCTGGGTATTGACTTACACCAGCATCGACAATTCTATTCACAATCACTTCCAAAGTATCGTCTAATTGACACGTTGCAACACCTTGGAATTTCTACATAAAAATTATAAGAAAAATAAGAAACTAGGAATTAAAACAAGGAAAATGTGTAGACTAGTTGTATTTTTATTGATTCAGTGTATGTAATGGATTGTGTGTGTGTGTGTGGTGCTTGTGTCGAAACCAACCTCAAATGTGTATACTCGTGATAAGACGTTGTGGAAACAATTGAATTAATTTAAGTTTACAAATGTGAAGAAACTTGAGAAAAATTGGTAGTTGAACTGTGTTATATTGGTTCAACACCATTGCCTATTTTGATGCGCGATGGTGGGTCGTGGAGGTGTAAATTGTTAGAAAGTTAAAGGGAGTCAAATTAAAATTTGAGATGAAAATCATGTGATTAGGGTTCATGAGATGATTGTGATCTTAAGTGATATAGATCAAAATCGACTGAAGTGGCCAATCAAAAACAAAAAAGGTGACCTGCTTGAATATCTGGGCTACCTGTTGCTGCCATCTAGATATTTTAACAAGTTATCTGTTTCTTTGTTTGTTCTAACAGATCATTATGTCAATTAATTGCATAACCAATTCAGGTGCGTTTGTGAAATGTTTACGACCTTTCACTGGACAAGTTACTTAAACGTACAAGAGATTAAAATCGCTTCATATCTTTCTTTCTACGAACCAATTCTTTCTTCTTGTACTATGTCTCTATATGCAATCTTTCTCTCATATATTACCACCTTTTACCTAACCACTGTTATGAATCCGGTGTTCATCTTGTTGTGCTGATGTGGTATGGCAACTTGGACAAATGCACACATGTGCCTGGTCCTACGTTGCAGCTGACTGACTGACTGACAAATGGAGATATGGTGCTTGCTGGCAATATGCATTAAAGAGGACGAACATTAATCAGATGTCGATTCTTGAACTGCTAATATCTAACTGGTGGCCATTCATTGTTTGTTGTCAGGATTGATCAAATAATAAGAAACGGAAACTCGCTGAAATACCATGTGCTAAGAGTTCTATATTATAACAAAGCTAATAAATAAGTGAGAGTATACTGCACTGATGGCCTTCAAGGACTATAAAATGACCTTGAAGACGATTTTGATTTTTAACCAATAGGAATGTCAATAATATAAATTATATCGGATATAAGACCCAAAAAAACGTTAGACAAAAGGGTCATGTTAAATAGTACGGGCTACGGTTACAATGAATGGATGAGCACTAAAAAAGACAACTTTTCGATTTCAAACATTAACAAACTAAAAATACACTTGAAAAGTTCATAAACTGAAATTTCTATTCTTTAGTATTTTCATATATATTCATGTCAAGAGTTTTAATAATAATGAAACTGATAGGTTCTGGGTTAGAATCTCGCGGGGGGCGGGATCATGGATGGGCAATGCTGAGGAGTCCCATACTAGGACAAAACGGCCGTCCAGTGCTTCCAGGTTTTCCATGGTGGTCTAGCTTCAATTGACTCATGATTTCAACCAGTGAAATAATGAAAATATTATCAGTATGGGATTGTGGAGATGATTATGTTTTTTTGGTTGAGAGCATAAACCGATGAATGTTAAACCACCACTAAAAACTTAGAAGCACTGGATGGTCGTTTCGTCTTATTGTAGAACTCCTCAACAGTGCGCATCTACGATCCTTCTCATGGGATTCAATAAAGAAAAAAAACCTATTCATATGGAAATCTAGAAAGGACTCAATATAAGATTATGATTTATCAATATTTTAAAGGTTAAAAAAATGATCATACAGATAAATGAACACATATGTACATTAAAATAGTTTCATTTAGCACGAAAACAGAAAATACAAAAAAAAAGAACAATAAACTAATCAATCGATCGATCGATCAATTAATCAATTCAATTTAATCATTATACATGAATCAAATACTCAATAATAGCCACAATCATAATAATAAAATTCAATAAACAAGAGAACAAAAAAAAGAGAAAAGGACACCTAGAAACAATCCACATCAATCGATATATACAAATGAATACACAAGACAATCAATTTGTACTAATAAATAGAATAATATAAAATAGTTTCTATGAATGATATGATCATCATGATGTGTATATGTTAGTGTAAGAATGAACAGAATACCTTTTCTTCTTAAGAAAAAAAGATTGAACATGAAATAATACAACAGACATAAGGTTGTTTAAAGTTGATGATGTATAACATTTCACTAAATCTCAGCAGGGGTTTTGTGGATATTATTAGTAATTTTAATAGTTGAGATCATGAGTCATTTGAAGCTAGACCACTATGGAAAACATGAAAGAACTGGACGGCCGTTTCGTCCTATTGTAGGACTCCTCAGCAGTGCGTATCCACGTCCTCGCCCCCTGCGAGATTCGAACCCACGACCTATCAATCTCGCGCGATCTCCAAGAGGTATTTCTTGGAGTTTTAGTGAGAAGTAGTGACCAGTGGAGTACAACCAGGTCTGTTGTGAGATGTTAATTCATTGATGACAATGGTGGATGTGTCGCTAGACATTAACACTGTTGGATGCCGACTCAGTGGTTTAATGTTTAAGCGCTTGCGCGCGAGACTGATAGGTCCTAGGTTTAAATGTCGAGAGGCGGGATCGTGGATGCGCACTGCTGACGAGTCCCACAGTAAGATGAAACGGCCGCCCAGTGCTTCATTTAATCAATATTTATAGTGAAACAAAAATAAGTTACAGACATCTGATGAATAGGATAAGAAGTGTACACTCACATACACTCATATAAAAACAGTCAGGGTTGATAAGTAAATAATTAACAAGGTCAAAATGTAACTCCTAAAGAATGGATAAATTGGCCTGCCCAGAGGCTGGAATAAGTTATATGGGCTAAACATAGTAACCGACACCTCAGGTATTAGAGATTCGAATGTTGTGCTTTTTTCAGTCATCTGGCATATCAGATTGCACTACACACAATATATGTACAGGGTAAAAGTATGTAGATTCTATCCAAATGCATCATCCCTGTTTTAATAATGAAATACATCTTAGAGTTTATGAAGTGAAAGTTTTTATTTTCATCATGAGGATGCCTACTGAAAAGTAGAAAAGATGGGAACAACTAGTTTTTCCTCTTTAGACTTTTGGATTTATAATCAATTTGACAATATCCTAATATCTTTTGGTAAGCATGATAATCTCATTGGGGTACTAAGAACTTAATAAAATGAACCGAATTAAATTCTTACTTAATGGTATTATAATTGCCAAGATCGAAAAACTCATGTAATTTGTGGATGTGGACGAAATAGTCAATGGGTTAGTGACGAGCCTTTGACCTGAAGGTCTGATCCACAAGGCAGTGGAGCATCGTAAGGAGATGCAGTCTCATGGTAGCCGGCGACCAACGATTGTTTCATGCGCCACTTATTCCCGCAGGATACTGAAGCCCATGTGCACCATTGGTTTGGAATCCGATAAAGCTCCGGACATTTGCTTTTCGTCCTCTTAATTTCGTAACCAACACTCCCACCACGAGAAGGCAGTGAGTAGGAGTTTCCTGGCAGAGGCTGTATACGCGTGGCCGTGTGAGCATTTCGAGAGGGAGGGAGGACCCACCCCACTCTTGGCCATACCAGGACATTTGGGGGCAACGAATAAGGAGAGTTCACTTACAGGAGTAAGATAAGCTTGATTTCAAATCAACGGTGTGGATAGACTCCAGCATCCTGAATGAGTACGAACCTACTCTGGTCAGTAATTACTATTATAGGACTGGATCTTCCTAATGATACCTGGTGGATTAAACCCATAAACCCTTAAATTCATTAAGCTATCCAGCCTACACACAAATAAAATGATCAATACGTTACCATTCCTCACTAATAACTATAGTCAAATCAAAATTGAGGAAAATTATTTACCTCTTCAAAATTGAATTTCTACAACTAGAAACTATAACTTATTTCAAAAATATTTGTAGAAAATACATGAATAATTTGATAAGAAAAACAATTGATAATGATCGATGAATCTTAATGATTCAATTAGCAGATATATAATGGGCGTAACCGGGAGTTCACACTATACAATGCTAATATCTACCCTTATTCAATTACAACCCACATTTAATAATAAAAAAATTTTTTTTTCAGAGAATGACATTACAATATAGCGTCTTATGGAAAACAGAAAATATATTATGAATAACACAATACAACTACTAATAGTGAATTTATTCAGTAATACTGTACAATCTCATTGATACAATCTTAAGCTAAATGTTAAAACACCTTCATTATGTATCAAACAAGTCCATACACTCCACACACTTTTCTCTTTTTATTATTTAACTAATTAACTTTTAGTATAGTTGACATTAGTTAGAACACTTTATACAGTATTATTAACTATCGAATTGAACGAAATAATAATAATAATGAGTATTTATTTAAATTACAAAGAATCATTCGGCCTGGAACCACTTTGGGGCTACTGCTGGTCCCAAGTCCGGATAAAGGAGGGGGTAGGCATGAGGTTAGTAACCCCATCCTGTAGAAAACTAATTCGCTAAAAATACACTAACCAGTAAATAAGTACTGTCATATAACATTAAGGGATGTTTCTTGAAAATAAAATAAGAGTTCCCAAAATTTAGGATTGCAACATATATGTAACCACCGAAGTTGTCACATAATTTAAACACAATGAAGTGAAAATAACAAGACGATTCGTAAATAACATTGAAATAATGTAGTAGCGATGAAAATAAAAGATTTAATAAAAGGGATACGATTCGAAAACACAGGACAGAAAGATATATATTTAAGTATACTGAAGTTGAAGATCGAGAGGAAGAAAGCGATTGAATGCATCTGGGCTTTAGTCACATTTCAGTTATTCGCTATCTCCAGACAACCCCAATTGCAAATCGATGTATGTCCTCCAACTCCTGGTGAGGTTCAAATAGTTATAAGCGGGGGAGAGTGGTTGTACCTGATGAGCTAACTTTTGGTATTTTTAAGGATAATGGTCCAGAATACGATGGAGAATGCTGGTGGGCGGACTATGCTCCTCCACGTTGGGTGACAAGCATAAATAAGTAAGTATGGTCCAGTTTCAGCAGTGAGGTTAACTGAAATCTAGGAACTGGACATAATCCCATATGACTGGTTTTGGTCGCTCAACTAATGGTCGAGTCCGAGCTGTCATTGGAATTGGTTACTTCAGGTGGTATTCGTCAGGGTTGTTCGCTGTCTCACTTTTAATTAACTTTGTTACAGATATCTTTTTAGAGATAATCCTCTCATCATTTCATCAGATGATGCTAATTCTCTGTGCTTATGAGATATGGCAACGTGAACTGAGTTATATGAGTACCAGGTTCTACGTCGCGATTGACTGATAATCATTTTGGAAAATTCGAGTTAGCTTTAGCCGTCTACGTGTTTTTCCTTTAAAAAAACGTTGCTCAAAGAACTCACAATCTCACTACATCTATTGTTCATTGTATCTTACTGAATAGTCTCATTTCGATCAACATGATTTAAATCTAATTAGAAAAGAATAGAAAGAACACCCTAATCGATAAATTGTATTATTTAATCAATGAATACGGAAAGGTATTTAACTTATTCTATAAATTACATTCCCTATAAACTAATTCTTTGGTCAAAAGAAATTTACTTTGAATGAGAAAACACCATTGTACTCAATATACATACACACAAAAAAGTGAGAAAGAGGGACGAACATGAAGTAGAAAAATCGATTTGAGGAGAAAGAGAGTAATTAAGTAAAGCCAATGTATATGAAATAGAAAAAAAACCCAGCCTATCTGAAATAATTTATCAATAAAATAAATGTGAATTAAATCGATTCATGATTGTTTGTTTAGATTCAGTTGAACAAAGTAAAATTGAACATTAGATAGAGAGAGGGAGAGAGAGTTCCACGTATGTAATCCAAATCACTGAGCTATTCTCAATCTATCAATGAAAAATTTAGATACTATGATACAGAGACAATGAAGTTAGGAAGCCATGATACTGTAATCGTATTCCTTAAAACTAATACACATGGTTTGATAAATTGAATGGTTCATTCAACTAATTCAAAATTATACAGAATAGGATAGATATGATGAAATCGACGACTGGATAATGTTGGATTATAACGCTAAAATCACTACTTATCTTGTCACAATATACTGGGTCGTGTAGAAAGAAGTAATTGATAAGGATAGGACATGTATTACATTTCCTCAAACAACATACAGTGTGAAGTGACGTGGCAGTAGATTGGAAGAGTTATGAGTGTCCAAACTAAAAAATCCCATCAGTCCAGCTCCTAGCTTCCAATCACTTAGTGAAGCAGTACAGTGGTTGCTTCAGATGCTTCGAACTACGGTATTGGAGCAATCATCTCCCACATTTTCCTTGATGGTTCTGAAAAGGCAATCTCCCATGCTGCCAGAGCATTGACGACAGAACGGAACTATAGTTAGATTGAGAAAGAAGCTCTATCAATTATCTCTGCAGTAAAAAAACTCCACAAGATGATAGTTGGTCGGCATTTCACCGTAGTAACAGACCATAAGCCATTAATTGCCGTATTTGGGTCCAAAAAGATATTCCTGTTCACACGGCTAATCAACTACAACGATGGGCAACAACACTGCGTTACAATTTCACGATCAAGTATCACTCCACGAAAGATTTTGGGCAAGCTGAGGTGTTATCACGATTAATAGGTTCCCAGTCAAAAATGCCAGAAGACAAATATAAAAGTTGAAAAAGACGATCATCGTGTATTGGATAACGCAATCGATGGACTCCTGGTTACCTCCGAAGCTATCAAGTAAACCACTGAAACTGATAAGACATTGAATAGAGTTAAGTGCTTTCTTTCGACTAAACGACCAAACAATAGTCTTGAAGCAAACATTTTGCAATATTTTCGTCGACTTGACTCACTGATGGTTGCCGACTCATGCATTATATTCGGTGATCGAATTGTTATCGTAGAATTATTGCATCACAAGATTCTCAAACAAATTAACAGTGGTCACCATGAGATCAATAAAATGCAATCATTGGCTCGAAAATAAGTGTCATAACTGCCCATCATGTCTACAAGCTGCTAAAAGCCCTTCGAAATGAGAATCACGGCATTAGCTTACATCTTCAGGACCCTGGGAGAGACTTCATGCAGATTTAACCGGTTCAATCTAAGGTAAAATGTTTCTAGTTACTGTGAATGTATTTTTGAAGTGGCCAGAAGTATATAGTATGCCAAATTGTACAGCCTCAGAAACAATCCACAAGTTGTCTACTTTGTTTATCTGTTTTGGAGTCCAAGAGACCTTAGTGACTGATAATGGCTCACAATTCATTGCAGAATCATTTAAGTATTTTTGTAGCATAAACAGAATAACACATCTACGTTTTCCGTCCTATCATCCCCAATTGAATAGACAAGTAGAACGTTTTAGGAGCATTACTGAAAGGAGACGGGGGGACAACTAAACAAGTAACCATAAACTTTTTAACGGCTTACAGAACCACTCCGAACCCAACTTTCCCAGGTGAAAAGTTTCCTGCAGAAGCCATGTTTAGAAGATGCGTACGAACTATTTTCAACGCCATGTTGCCACCCCCAAAATAGTGGATAGGCACAAATCAAATCTTAATATCCGAAGTTTTAAAGTTGGGAATCAAGTGTTTGTTAAGTCCTACCTCAAAAAGAATCGATGGGAACCGGGAAAAACCGCAAAGATTGTGAAGTTTTGTATAGATTCCGCGCAGCTTTTGGGACATGTATCAGACACACGAACCAAATCCATAAAGATAAAAGAGTGATGCACACTCAAGATAATTAGCTGAATCTTCCACTAGAGTTAATCTCAGATACATCAACAACAGATACGCCCAAGAATACTGAAAAGAAGACTTGGATAAGAAAGACAGCGGAAAGAAATGGAACGCCACCGCAAACCAATCGTCAGGTAACAAGTGCACCCAAGAAAGAAGTTTTATTCCAAGGAGGTACTGGGACGGCTTCCGAAAACTATGGCGGAGCTTCCTAAAATGTCAACGTGGCATGCTGCTATTGGACAATAGCATAACATGCCTCTTTGCGGATCGGCTGGATTATAATATTGATATAACAGACGCTATATATAAATACCCATGATTTCCTGTACACTTTGATTAATACTCAACAAACACTTCTTCAACTTTCTTCTGTCTTCTGCTCTTGTGATTGTGGGATTCTATGACTAATAATCAAAATGTACAGAAAATCATGGATATTTATATATATAACGTCTGTTATATCAATATTATAATTCAGCCAATCCGCAAAGAGGCAAGTTGTGCTACTTTCCAATATTAGCATGTCATGTTGGTATTCTAGGAAGCTCCATCATGTTCTGATTGGATGGAAACTCTCCGACTTATTTAGAGCCTCTGGAGTGTATTTATAGGTTCACGTGACCTTGATATCGCAGAACTTTCGGAAATATACTAAATATAGTAACAAACTTAGCAATTATCCAATGGAAATGCGATAAACCTGTTCACTTTCCTAGGTGGTTCTGAGGGGCTTGTTTATTCCTGATTAGACAGAGCTTTTCCGTGCATTTTCTGGACTTTCATAGCCTTCGTCGAGAGGTAAATTGAGACTTCCCACAAAAAACATATATAAAATATGTATTATACAGTGAGATACATATGTCAGAACCAAAACTGCGTAGGAAATATTTGCGGATGAGAATGATAGTTAAGCCCGGTTGTAAAACTATTTCTGTACATATGGTTAATGGATAAGTACACTTATAGTCTGTCTTATGTCAAATTTTCTTATTAAGATCAAACAAATGGTACTAAATAAAGCCATTATTATTATTATTATTATTATTATTATTATTATTATTATTATTATTATTATTATTGATATGCGCTGAAAGTTACTTTGTCTTTGACGATCAGGTACTAATCATAAATCAGTAGTACCTAACAGTGAGAATGAATGAAATTGGTTATAGAAAAAACCACCTGATAATCGCAGTCATTATACATTCATAGAATTTATTATTTGTGTACATACAAATATACACATTGGGGTATGTGTTCAAAGGTAATGGTGCTGTGAAGTAAACGTTTAACGACTAAATTTCGATAATATACACCAGCAAAATGAATGATGCATTTAAGTAGTGTGAAACTTTTTTCATTATTTTCTTAATTCTAAATATATACGCGTGCTTATTATCATGCATAAATACAAGCATTTTGTTATATATCTCACAGCAAGTGGCATCAATAAGATTTACATTATTGTTCTTCATATTGACAGATCAAAGAATGAATTGGGAATAAAAAAAACTTAAAAAAAAGACGTTTCAGAATAAATTATTTAAAACAAACAATTATTCAAAAGAATATTTACATTATGGACATTTCTTTGGATTATGAAATCATTGAAAGAAAATACATACATATGTATGTAGCTGGAACTATACATGTGACAAATTAAACAGACTATACTTACATGGAATTCAGTCAGTCAGTCAGTTACAGCGTAGGATCAGACACACATATGCATTGATCCAAGTCGCCACACCTCATTAGCACAACAAGATGAACAGCGGATTCATAGGAGTGGTTAAGTCAATGGTATTAATATATAAAAGAAAGATTGCAATAAGGATATAGTACAGGAAGAAAGAATTAGTTTGTAGAAAGAAAGATATGGAGTGATTTTAATCTCTTGGTTTAAGGAAAGGCAGAGAGTGTATACACCCACGCCATTGTGATCGATTCTGAGAAATGTCACCAAGAGTCTACAACCATTGATTACGATAGCCACACAGACCCCAACCAAGTAGTCTGTATCTACCAACATGGCTCAGACTAGAAGTTAGTGTCTTCAAGCACTGATGCGACGTTTTGGTTTGGCCGCCCTTAATTTTCATCCAACTATCCCCAACACTAATCAGCATTGAACGTCGTGGTAATCGATGTTCAGGCATACGCGACACGTGACCCAACCAACTCAATCAATGAAGATTCACAACCTCATCAACTGATATACCATCATTCCCTAATACTAGTAGCTTACAAATATCTTCTACTCTTAATGGCCACGTTTCTCAGTCGCAAAGTAGAACAGAATGAGCTACCGCGTAGTATACTCGTCCGTTTATTGACAAACGGATATCTCGCCTTCGCCACAGGTGACGTAAGTTGGGAAAAGCCAAGCGAGCTTTTCGAAAACGTGCTGAGATTTCGTCAGACACCAACCCATCAGAGCTGATCAAACTTCCAAGATAAGTGAAGTTGTCGACGCGTTCGACTACTTCACTACCTATCCTTAGTTCAGGTGTTGACGCAGACCAGTCCTGAAGCAGCAGCTTGCATTTGGAAGGAGAGAAGCGCATTCCAAACATTCTGGCATTGTTGCTTAGTGCTGCCAGAAGACTCTGCATTTTGTCAGCATCTTCACCAAACAGAACTATGTCATCTGCGTATTCTAAGTCGTTAAGTGGACCTCCTGGTAAGAGATAAATCGCCAAAAATTCAGTAAATGAGAACGTTATTCCCACCAATAGGTCTATGATGAAGTTAAACAAAAATGGAGAAAGTGGACGGCCTTGACGGACACCACATGAGGTTGCAAAAGCAGATGACAGTTCGCCATAAGCTCTGAATCGACTAGTGGTGTTCGAGTAAAGAGCCTTCACAAGGTTTATTTACTTCTGAGGTACGCCTTTCAATGACAGACACTGGCATAGAATCTTGCGGTCTACAAAGCCAAATGCTGCTTTTCGAAAACGATAGATGTATGTTTGTATAAGAGATTAGTAATAATAATCATATGAACACCAGTGATTAGTTCAAGAGGTAATTCCCAGAGTTCTAATGAATAGCCGCGACTAATGAGGTTCAACAATATCTGAGAGATTGTTGCATAATATTACGAATTGACTGAGGTTAAACAACTAAACCATTGTGTGTCGACTCAATGCTCTAATAGGTTAAGTGCTATCTATGACTCTTGGAAGTCTTGGATGAAATCCCCTTGGGGTTGTGGATGTCGATGGTTGGTGAGTCTTATACTGGGACAACACTGTAATCTAGTGCTCCCTAGTTTTCAAAAGTACTATAGCTAAGATCAATACCTGTAATGTCAGTTTACAAATTCAAGATAAACTTAAACCTGTAAGTTTTAGTCGTCCAAAACATACAATACATTGAAAGTACTGGAGTTCGATTACATTAAAATTAAGACATATTGGATGATCTTCCGCGTACTATAGCGAAAATATGAACAATTAACTTATTACTTTGAAAGTATCGTGTTAACTAAGAGGACTTCGGGTGTTGGATCAGAATCAGTCTACAGTCATACGTGGACGTAAATGAAGAGTTTAAAAGGGTAGAATGAGAGAACTGTCCAACGATTCTCGATTTTTTTCAAACAGTTCCTTATTTGAAATTAGTCTGTAATAAAAACTAATCTTAAATTGAGCGATTCTCGTAGACAATCTAAATGTTCTCTATCAATTTGGCAACAATCTGATGATACATGTAAACTGGTGTGTGCTATGTGATTATTCTAATTTTCAAAGATAAACTATGTTAAGTCCATTAACAATCACCTCTGTATTGTGCATCAGCGATCACCAGGTAAAGATGTTGACGAACATTCTAGCTTTGAATTCTTTTCACAAACTATTCTCAAATGCTTGATCTAATTACAAAGCAGTCATTTTCTCTCATGGGTCGTCTATCTAATTAACTGTTAAAATTTGTTATAGTTTCTATTTATAACTACAACTGGACGATCGTTTGGCATGTGCATGCTGTGAAGATGGCCAAATTATTTTCTTTGGTCAAAAGCTTCTAATATACTTGGATTGTAGCAAACAGTAAAAGTGATAAACGCAATTTCACCATATTAAGGAATTTACCAGTTAGATAAGTCTGCACCCGAGTGTTGATATTCCCACTGAGATTCAAATTAACTATCACTTAAAATAGTACAACGCTCTTCACTAAGCCACTGGATTCCGATAGCCACTAATTTTTTCAAAGGATATTAAATTATTTGTGAACATTTGTATTCTCTTATTTTGGACGTCAAAACTGTGTTACTTATAAGGACAGGTATAAGTAGTGTGTGTTGGGAATAAGAAGGATTTTTTACTGACAGAAAAGGAAAATGAGGTGAAGAGAAAGAAAAACAGAAGCGGTAGAAGCAACAGGAAGAGAAGAACGATGGAGTTGATAAGAGACAATTCAAGAAAGAAATCTAAATAATATGCTCAACATATTGTTTTTATATTTTACAAATGCAGTGTGTGATTTTGTGCGACATCACAAATTGGTTTGTGCCACTCAAGTCTTCGTTCACTGCGCAAGTAGTTAATAAGTCCCAAAAAAGGTGAAATGCGTTTTTGATTCTGCTGTTAGCTATCACCCAAAGAAGTTAGCTCATACCGAATGTTATGAATTTAATCACACTATGCCCCTCAAACCAATGGTGCATATGGGCTTCAGGATCTTGAGCGAATAAATGGCATATGAACCAATTATTGGTCACCGGCTACTGTGGGACTGCATCGCCTGACGTTGCTCCACTGCCTTTTGAATCAGACCTTTAGGTGTGGTCTCCTAAGAAAACCACCTGCTTCGGTCCGGGCACTCGGGCAGTATCACCCCAGTGCCTGAATCGAAATAGGTGGAGTAATGTTTGGTGTTGGGATTTGGTGGTCAAAAGTCTAAAGCTCTTTAACCACAAAACTTAACAGGTTCATATTACTCTAGAAAGATGACCAGATTAAAGCAAAACCTTTCAAACACAATACAGAGTTGCGAATTGCAGGATATGTAAACGTCTTGATAGAATATCTAAAAATGTTTAAGTTATATTTATCGTCATCCACTCAGAACTTAAGTTTTGCATAATAGTAAAAAGTAATTGAGGACATTAGTTTATTAATTATTTAAGTCGTATCATTTCTAAAAAACCTGGTAAACGGAAAAAAACAATATTTCCTATTGTACCAATAGAAATAAGAGACTCAAATGTTTATGAGGACTCTATTACGCTGTAATGTAATTTATTCTATTACAAACATGAAAAGCTATTGTCCATTGAACTTAGTTGGATTGCCTGTAGTTCTGAAGAAGCCTCGAAAGCTTGGCGAAACTATCAAATAGAAGATAATTAAAACACTCGCTAACTAGTCACTTTTAGTTTCTCAAAAGAATGTGAATATTTGCCTCTGATTCATAGAACAATTGAAATCATCATATAATACCTTCTGTTTCATTCTGTTATGAACCGATGGGATTCTTTCTTCAGTTCATCTCTGGTCACAACTTTCTCCTTCTTCTATGTCAATTATTTTGGGTTGTTTTTCATTTCATTCCTCTTCGTTTTTTATTATGAAGTGTGTGGTTGTTTTGAAAAAAAATTAGCCACAATTATGCCTAACTGTACAGAATGTGAGTATATGTCAATTAGACAACCACCACTACAGCACCTATTGATGAATGAGTCAGATGAAAAAGTGAGATCTGCGAAAAATGGCACATGATTGTTTTCCTCAGGCAAAGACAATATATCAGTGAATTCTGATTAATAAACAGGGATTTCAACAACAACGACAAGAATATTTCATGAACTACAACTAATTTAATGTTCTAAAGATCATTACATGTAATGGTTACTAATAAGTAGTATAAATCTGCCAATTAATATTTTCATAATAAAATGAAGAACATTCCATCAAATAAAAACACAAACGATAATAAATAAATAAATAATAATAATGAAATATCTACTCACTCCACGTCGATAATCCAGAGCTTCATATACACTTATATCCAAATTTTGATAGGTTCGTGTAGCTGCCAAATTCTAAAAGTGTACACACCAAACACACACACGCATAACACAATATTGAATTTATCAATCATAAAAAGGTAACAGGAATAGAGGTTAGCAATAGAATAAAAAGTCTCAAAGTTAAGTTGCAAGTGATGAATTGACAGTGGGACTACAGTTTCAAACTTTACTTCATATATTCCAGTAAAAACGTTCTTGACCTTAAAGCTGAATGCACAAATATGTTGATACTAATCATATTATTATTATTATTATTATTATTATTATTATTATTATTATTAATGGCTTTATTCAATACTACAAATTAGGCACAATATGAAATTCTCAACACAAGGTATTTCAACAAGTTTCTTTTACAAAAAAAAGAAGAAAAAAACTGAAAGACACTGATAACTGCACACATACATATATAAATTAAGTAGAAGATTAGAAACCTATACAACTTTTAATTAGAAAAATGTTTAAGAATGCAAGTTAGTGACGAAGTCAACACTAATAACCAGTTCGTCACATAGTGTATTTACTAAATAATAAATTGTAGATCTTTTATAAATGACTGTTGCTGCTACCTTGACGTGAAGGTCGGGCTTGCCTATCGTAATGAATCAATCGATCTATACTGGCTGGAGCAATCGTTCCTCAACGTTCTACCATACCAAACAGGTTGGTTGAAAAACGATAAGACTAAGAGCAGCAAACCCAAGTTCCGAGGGCGAAGTCATACGGCTGAATGTACAGTGACGGCAGTAAAGTGTTTCCTTCAGACAACCAGCATAACGGCGATGCTGCCTTCCCACAAACGAAGGGTGGGTTTAGGAAAAGTCGACACTAAAAATGCACACCTCGCCTTATCCCACAGATATCAGTCTCCAACATCAATGTCTCGATACTGACGGAACTAACACGAAAATTACCCTCAAAATGGTCGTGTGTGACTGACCTCAAGCAGTTGACTCTTGGGCACTGTGGTCACGCTCTCGGGTCACTAAGACTACCCCTAACCCAATTTCCTTTTCAGGTACCTCCAGAAGAACCCAGGCAACCGGGAAGTAATGACTGCCCCCAGAGGTCTTGAAGTATGGAGGTCTAGTTTTAGCGATTAGCTTGACTAATATTTTAGATAAAATCTGGGAGTGGGACGAAATCTCATCTGACTGGTCGCAATCACTTTCTGTCCGTATATGTAAGAAGGGGGTTAAAATCACCTTGTAATAAACATAGAGGGACTAGTTTGACTAATATAGCATCAATAATTATCGGGCGCCTAACAAAAACTCGAGAAGTGCAAACACGAGAAAACCAGGCTGGCTTCTGATATGGTCGTGGCTGCGTTGACCACATATTCACCATTTGTCAGATCTTAGAACACAGACATGCTTATCGGCGTCCGAAAATGAATTGTGCCAACTGCGAAAAACATTACGTCGACAAAGCGGACGCCCTCTTCATCTTCGCCTGCATGACACATCAATTAGCTGGTCAAACGCCATGACATATCCTCACTTATATCAATGCATGTGGAAAACTGTGGACACATATTCGACCGGAAACATGTTGAGATCTTGGATAGAGGCAATTCTAAACACACCAGAGAATTTTGTAAAGCTTGGCACTCAGATCAATCAGCAATCAACAAACACATTGAAATCGATCCAATTTATCATCCAATCAGAAAAATTATGCAGCAATATAGGACCAAAAATCAAACCATTGGGAGATACAACCAAAATAAAGTAAACAGTGACATACTTAAGGTCAACAAGAAACAATCAACATTGAGATCGACGGGACAGGCAGTAAATTATATGTGGAAAAATTCGAACACTTCTACCTGAAGTTTGTGCTGATGATGTCGTTCAGAATAACGATGAAAGCTCCACGATCAAACCATCCAGCTCAGAGAACAAAACTCCATAAAAATTTTAGAAACTCATCTCGATGTAAATCAATGTTGAATACACAATCTTAGTTAATATGAAATAGATATTTATGGATTGTCTAAGTTGATGTTTAAATGTTCGCCACGAAATCTGGAAATTCAGAGTTCGATTCTCATGCGGGTAATAAGTGAGGAAATCTGATGAATCTCATAGTATAAAAAAACTGTCCATTAAATTCTAGTTCTCAATGATTTTTCAACTGAGACCAATCTGTGATGTGAACTACAAAGTTCAATAATCTCCACAAACCCCCAATACTAATAATAATCATATGCTAACGAGTGAATAGTTTCGGGGAATAGATTCAGGAGTCTTAATGAGAAGTTATGATCAGAAGAGTTACCCACCAATTATATCCCAATATGATTGAATAATATCGTACATTGATTGTGATTAGAAGTGTAAATCGATGGATGATAGATAACTCATTGTGAGATATGTTCTTGTATTTGGTCCTCCGTGTACTTGTAGATTTGCACTGTTGAGTTCTTCAACTAGAACCAAACACTTTTCCAGTGAATCTTGAGTTTCAACGGTTAGCAGCTGATGATGCAAACTACCAGGATAAGTGACTATCCATATTAGTTCATCCAAAGTTAGATGTCCAGGCTGGTTTATACTAGTCGGCAATGAACGTGTATATCATCACCTAACTAAACAATCAGAGAAATTATAACTAAGCTACTCAAGTAGCGATCGATTCCCAGTAGAACTGATACATTAACATGAATCGCTGATTGAATGAGAATCAATTACGCATTAAATATTCGAGGTGACTGATTTTATTCTATCAATAACTCATGCGATGTAACCACTTAACTATGTGACTTAACGTTGCGGTGGTAAAGCCTATACTAAGGAATAGTAATCAGTACAGAACATAGGTTCACAGTTGTTGATTGCCAAACACCATCTAACATAAAATATGAAATTAGAACCCTTTGTGATACGTTTTCTATTTGAATGCTTAGATACACAGAGATTACTTAGTTGCATCCTAGTTTACAGAAGTCGTTTCTACTCCTGAAACCCAAAAGGGAAAACAAAATATATGAAGTATACGAAGAAGCTTAACTTCGAAAGTTAGTTTATGTATAGGAACCATGGGTGTTTATAGGAATACAAGTGATGTTAAAATTCTAGAACCTTTCGAAAATAAGCCCAAGTCGTTAGAAAAACAGAGATATCAATTCTATAATCACGATAAAAGGAATAGAGTCAGTAAATTCCTATGTGTATTTTGGAAGTTTAGAAAA
Organism: Schistosoma margrebowiei; assembly: GCA_944470205.2. Classification (NCBI taxonomy): domain Eukaryota; kingdom Metazoa; phylum Platyhelminthes; class Trematoda; order Strigeidida; family Schistosomatidae; genus Schistosoma; species Schistosoma margrebowiei. The sequence goes on along the minus strand of OX104026.1, from coordinate 42,790,779 downwards.
AAAGTATACTGGTCAAAAAACGTTCTGGTGTTTTCCAGGATTTAATAGGGTTTTCAAAGGAATTCTCAACGGTTCCTAACAGTGAAATTATGATAGCATTACACACTTGATTGAAAGAATTCAATCAGCACTAACGGTTAAATAAAATACAATTTAAAAGAAAACAACTTACAATTACATCAAATTTTGCATAAATATCAATTAATTGACCATCTTGATCGACAACAGGCAACGCTGAGACACCATACTCAATGAAATATTGTAAAGCTTTATGAACAGGACAATTTTGATTGACTACACATACATTTGTCATTGAGCCAACATTGACATCACATAGTTTCTTCGACATAAATGAAGGATAGGGAAGTTCAGAAAGCTGTAGGGATGGATCAAAAAAAGTATAATTAATAAATGGTACGTATAATAAATAGTTTGAAATTTTCGTAATTGGATGTTATTAGTAAGAAGTCTCAGTAATTGAGCCCACTTTTTGTGCTAATTAGCTTATGTCTGGAAGGTGTACCTGGAACTTTGGAATGTACCTTACTTTCCATGAGTTTCAATTTATTATTACAACCAGAAGTTACCGCTAAGCTATCTAGGATGGGGAATGTTTGAGCGTGCATAACATGTATTCTAACCACCTTATCTGGTGAATTTTCAGGCGAAAAAACAAGTGAGATTTTTATGTCTGTACCAACATTTCGTCAGCCGCCAATTCATCTGGGTTAATGAAATCTTCAAGTTAAGTAAAATGACTTCATATATTTATTGATAATTTGCTTTCGGAGGTTTACAACAGCTAGAATACCTGTAGTGTATTAGTGTAGATGACATCATAATACTTATGGAAACATATTATAACCATTTTATTTAATAGCAAATTCACAATTAAGTTTGCTAATGTTTCATTACCAATACATTTATTCACATTCAGGAGTACCAAAAACTTATATCTGATAAGTTTAGTACTCAAACTCTTGATAATAACTTTCTAGCCGCTTCCTTGATCCTCAGAATTATTCTCTATTTGAGCCCTGGATAGTGGGGAACAGAAGCTTTATTTAAAGGTTAATTTATATACAGAGAATAATGGTATCCATATGTTCACGGATAACCTTTAAATTTTGGAAACGTGCTGAATTTGGTAACAAAATAGATAGTTACTCAATCACAGTGTGACACATAATCCACCGTTTTCCCACAAGTTTCTAGGATGTTCTCATTGGATGTTGATTAGACGGAATGGTTCCCGACTTCGTTACGGTTTCGGAAGACGTTTTTTGATGGTTCCAAACAATATCAACTGCAATTATGCCCCCGAATCTACCAAGTTTATTCCCAAATAGTATTTAATTGTTTATTTGCTTATATATTTGAACACATAAATATTGGTACAAGGGGGCACCAGATATATATGCGCCACACAATAGATAGAACAGAGTTTCCATCATGGGCTAGCTTCTCTATAAGTTGAAAGATAAGGATATACAAATTGGGAATAAAAAACAGTATATAAGTGACGTAGTATATAAAATAAAAATAAAAATGAATGTTGTCAAATGGATGAGTTGTTTGAATTTTAATTGTAACAAGAACAGTATTCCTAGTAAATACTGTCATTTCATTTTATTTGTGTGCGGGCTGTGATACTGCCCAGGTACCCAAACCGAATCAGGTGGTTTTCTTAGGAGGGCACATCCGGAGCCTTCGACATAAAGGTCTAAACCACGAGGCAGCGGAGCAACGTTAGGAGATGCAGTCTCATGGTAGCCGGCGACCAACAATTGCTTCATACACCATTTTTTCCTTTAGGATATTGGGGCCCATGTGCATGATTGGTTTGGAATCAGGGTTTCCCAACTACCTTATGTAGACTCACCGTGTCCACCAACCCGGTTAAAGCGCCGGACACTCGCTTTTCGTCCTCTCAATTTTGTAAACAACGGTAATGCGGCGAGAAGGCAGTGAGTAGGACTTCCCTGGCAGAGTCTGTATACCCGTGGCCTTGTTAGAGCAGTTCGAGAGAGAGAGCAGGACCTCCCCCCTTTCGGCCGTATCAGGACATTTGGAGTATACTTGAAACATACTACCCTTTATGATAAATTATTTAAGATTCTAGATACAAACTATACTTAGATGAATAGTGGATGTATTCGACATTGTTACAAATATAACTGAAAGATAAATTCTAAAAATCATTATGGTAATTTGCTTAGTTAAAATGATGAAATTATCTTTTTAAAAAAAGCACTGACTAAATCAGGCTAGAAGTGGTGATTACAGTCGTAGTAGCACGTGTAAATTATTCAAATAGTTTTATCTGGACAGTATGAATAGATCGATGATAGACAACTATACATTCAGTTTTATGTATACACTATAGACTAAAACAATTGGAGGATATGCTAATTTGAAGGAATAAATACATGCATAAGCGTAGGCGATTCAATAATAAAAAAAGACGTTCATGTGTTTCGAGTTGCTTTTCTATCCTGCCAACCTTTGAAAGAATCGAAATGAAACAAGTTACATTTTAAGGAAAACTATCGATCACCAATATTTCCTTATACTAATTACATAGAAATAATACTATTACTAATCAACAATACATATCAAACAATATTGTGTACGGATTTACACAAATTAATACACCTTCACTGATGAATAAAACGGATTTTGTGGTAGAATGATATATCTATTATATATCATGTAAAGTGTTTATTTTTAAATATTGGAACCTAACAACGAACAGAAAGAGATTGTACATACAATGCAGAATTGTTTATTATAATTATAGATTGAAAATGCTGGGCTCCCAAATCCCCTTGTATGGACGAGAGTGGGGGGAGTCAGCTCTCCCTCTTGAAATGCTTTCACGTGGACACGTGCATACAACCACTGAAAGGGAAGTCCTACTCACTGCCTTCTCGCGGCATTTACTGTTGTTTACGAAACTGAGAGGACGAAAAGTGGATGTCCTATGCTTTAAATGGGTTGGTGGACTCGGAGGGTCCACCTAGGGGAGTTGGGAAACCCTGATTCCAAACCAAATAGTGCACATGGGCTCCAGTATCCTGAAGGAACAAATGGTATATGAACCAATTGTTGGTCACCGGCTACCATGGGACTGCATCTCCTAACGTTACTCCACTGCCTTGTGAATTAGACCTTTATGTCGAAGGCTGCGGGTGTGGCCTCCTAAGAAAACTACCTGATTCGGTTCGGGTACCCAGGCAGTATCACAGCCCGCACACAAATCGAATGATTTATGTGGCGCATACCTATTTGTTGCCTCCTTGTACCAATGCTTATGTGTTTAAATAAATAAATAAATTGAAAATACTTTCTTTTCGAACTACTTTTTCAATGTTTTATCAATCGCGCTATGATTGCTACTTTAATTATTCGACTAATTTACTATTCATTTTGGGGAGCTGACGTAGATTGACAACTTGGGTTGATACATCCAGGTGATCACAGCGATCAGTGATTCGCGATATAGGTAATGTGGCACAAAAATCAGTCATAGTAATATAATCCCATTCATTATCAATCTTCTTTCCCCAAATGCTGAGTTAAGTTGATTCCAATTCTTTTTTTAAAAATTTCTCATTGCTATGGCATTCTTTTGCCTATGAATTACGTCGTTGAGTGTAAACTGTACAATACAAGTGCATCATAATAGTAGTTCCTTTAAATAAGCTCCCAATATTCCGGTATTAATCTTATCATAATTTGTGTATTTGAAGATAAAAGTGATCGTTTCTGTAAGTGAAACATCGGTGAATAGTGACTCGACATCAGAAGAAAGGGTAAGTTCGTCATTTACATTTACTCCTTATAAGTAATCCATGAATTCAAAAGTATCATGTAGGGAATGTATGCATATACGTTTTCTTACGGATTCTAGATTCACTAACCACTTTGCTATGGAGTGGTAGAGGGATTCGAATATATCAAGAACTGATCGGAGATGTAGGCCAGGGTTGAGTATTTTAGGCAAACCATATAATCGTGGTATTATTGATCCTGTTGGCTTTAAGCGCTCATAGATACCTCCGTTAATTACATGATCATTTTTCATTCTCTTCATTCGGTTACTTTTCGATCATATAGGTCTTGTTCCTCTCATTGAAATTTTTTTAGAAAATTCGGTGTTTTGAATGTCTCAATGGGTATATTTCGTTTACTGAGAAAAATTCCAAGAACCCTTCGAAAGTAAAGGGACTTAATGGATTTTCGCATTATGTCAAACAAGCTGAGGGGAATGCGAATTCTAACTTTCATGATTGAAAATTGCTTCATCAAACCACAAAAAACCAACCTCCATAGCACTAAATCAAAGGCAGTCTGGTTTTATTTGAACCCACCACAGTAAATAGTATATGTAAGACCTACCACCATTAGAACAATCATAGTATAATATAGGTTAGAACCACTCGAAAACCATGCTCTTCACTGAGATCTGCTTGCTTGCAAGTAATGGAAGAAGTCAATGTTCAATCTAGGGACTCTTACTGATCATTACCAAAGCACGACATAAAGTTAAATACATAAAGTACAATATTGTATAATATTAACAGGATGTTTACATCTATTTTTAAGTTATAGACATTACTGACAATGATTTATCATCATTCTGTGATCAGATTTCATAATTAAAAAATGCAAAAAGAATGGATCAATCACATGGGCATATTCTAGGACATCAGCTTTGGTATTTTCCCGTTGTTAATGTTAAAGACAGTAAATGACCATTCACTACTGGGATATGAAGATAGTGAAGGCATTGACTCGATATTGCTAATTAAAAACGTTAACCAAAGTTGAACAGTGACTATCAATAAAATCCAGCGCGTGTATTTCGTCCTACTTAGAACTAGTCAGTTGGATGAACTTATATCTCAGTATTGAGGTTCGCAATGAAATCTAGGTAAATCAAGCTGATGAATCCTAAATGGATCCCATTGATAGTCACTATTAAACTTTAATAATACTCTGTTCATTTTACCTTTTATTATTATGTGCACTGTAAAATATAAAGTTATAACAACAAGGACATTTTTTCCAAAAAAATGAATGATTTGCTATTCAAAAATTCTATATTCCAATATATGTTACTTAATACATAATAAGTATGATATGAATATAAGCGTATTTAGAAAATCCCCCAAATCTATAGATAGCTTGTATATGTATAACATAGATAGTTATACAAGTCGCATGATCGATGTAATGTTATTTAATACATACTACTAGAAATAAATATAAAGTATGATGATTACATGATTAAACGATTTTCAGTTAAAGTGTGTTTTGAAAGGAAAAAGACTAACGAATAGGATGTGGTAACATGTACGCTAATTTGAAGAGATGCGCTGTCTTTCGGTATAATCACAAAAATTAATGCAAAAGATTTGAATATTAATTGTGTGTGTAAGAAGATTTAAAATGAGAATTCCTTTGATTAAGAAATCATTTAGAATCATGAAACAGAACAATATTGGTGCCCATATCAGACTCCGTAAAGGATCAAACCCTAAGCCATCAACCTTTGAAGTAAAGGTATTACTTTTAGTTCGATGAGTTCCCAAACTATAACTCATATTTTTCTCTTTCGTTAACTCATAATATGGTGCGACAATCATCTATTAGTGACTGAAAGACAAACGTCTTAACTTTAAACCCCTACTTTACTTTAGTTTCAGTAACCGAGTCATATAATTTGTCGTCATGAAAACGATGTGAAGTAGCGCAGACTACGTGTATTAATGCTTAATCATTGAAGTTGTCTGTTTAAACAGCATGTAAGATACACTTTGAACCGAAGAGAACCTATATACGTTGTGTTCTTGATTCAACTGGTGTATCCTAAAATACATCATTCTTATCATCATACTTCATGACAAAACATATTCACTTTATTTTCTGTTACACACATTTAATGGTATTATACTATAAATTAATGAAATAGGTAGATGTTATCAATTTAAAGTCAGTACATGATACAAGCGATCTTGGAGTTACGATTACAGAAATCTCCCTTAATGATAATAATGATAATAATAATAATAATAATAATAATAATAATAATAATAATAAATATTTAATTACTAGTGACCGACCTCTAGGACAGTTCATGAAGTTTTGGTAGAAAGTCAGGATCGAAAGACTTCAAGTAACAGTGATATCAAAAATGATTGAAGTTGGAAACGTTGACTACTAGATTGCAACTCAATATTAGTTTGAGAGTTAAGCGCTCGGAGAAACGTTCGAAGATCAAAGCTTCGATTCCTGAAACGGTTGCGTAAGAGGTGCTATATTAAGGAACCGATTTTTAATACTATATGGATTCCAATGTTGTTACTGAGATAAATCCAGGTCATGATGTGAATTATCCTCGAAAACTGATGATAAAACACATTTACCAAGTACAGATTAGCGTACTTGGGGATTTCAGTCACACCTTATGTGTGAGGGCCAGTAATATAACTTACCTGAAGAAACTGAAATAGGTGAACCAGGACTCAAACCTGTGACTGGCTGAAAGTTAAAAGCATCAACCACCGACCCAAACCGATATAGTTACATCAAATTTTAACCTGAGATTACACATATGAGCAGATCATTGAGCCAGCATTTACAGTCTTCCTATTCAAATCACTACATCTTAACAAGATAAGCACATTAAGCAACTTCAAACTGATCACTGTAAATCTCCTATATTAATGGAAATGATATCAATAAGTATACCTTAATATCGACACACGAAAAGACAATGAAAACAATAAACAATGTCAAAAGGGAGTAACATTTACTATTGACAATAACTTACATGAATATGTAAATATTTCAGTACACGTTTATGTGTTAATATGTGCAATGGATTTCCACTGATTGGATCAATTACAGGGAGACGATGAACTTTATGCCTGAGTAACATACGTACAGCATCTAATAAAGTACTTTCAGGTGTGATGAAAATTAATGAACGTTGATATTCTGTTAATTGTTCTATGAACATACACAAATATATATCCACGTACACAGATATATGGTAACATGTAAACAAGAATAGAGAAAAGAATAAACAAAAAATATAATAAATAAGGTTTTAGACGTAAGTACAAAAAGAAAATAGGTTTACATCATTTTGATTCATTTATTCAGTATGTTACTTAAATTTATATCAGTCAGTAACAACGTGGAACGTCGTACGTACGTACATCAGTTCGAGTTGCCATACCACACTAGCACAGAGATGTAGTTATTGATTCAAATCCCGTAGTGGTAGAGGTAGTAAGAGCATAAGTAGTAATCGGAAACATTAGGGTTTGAATACGTTAAAGAGTATAATTCAGTGAAATAAATTTGGAAAGAAAATAAAGGACATGAAGAATTCAGAAGATTAGAATTTGAGAGAACACAAAACGGATGCACCTGCGCCATTGCAAACGATTTTCAGTCATGTCACTCAAGGCCTCTAACCATTGGTTGCTATCGTCTCGCAGATCCCAACCACGTAGTCTACACCTACCAACATGGCTCAGTCCACTTGTCAGTGACTTCATGGATTTGTGCCATGTTTTGGTCTGGCCGCCTATAGCTTTCTTCCAACCTACTCCTACACCAGAAAACATAGCACGTTGAGGCAGTCGGTGGTTGGGTACACGTAACACGTGTCCCAGCCATCTCAAATGATGAAGTTTTACTACTTCACCAATTGATTTCCCATCCTTAGATTTACATGAACCTTTCGAAAGACTACAAATAAGACGATGTTGAAAACTTTGTACACGACAAAAGAAAAATTTTCTGAAGTCTGAAATCCGAATGATGATGATAGCAATAAGACAAATAGCGAACAAGGTGGACCTTTTATGTGTATAAATCCATACTTTTAAAAACTAACTCAGTAATCAAGTGCTTATTTATGTATCCAGCTATGTGCCACATATTTTTTTGTATGAAAGCAAATATGATAGTACCAAGTTGCACAAATCAACTATCATTCAGTGGTTAGTAATTTAATGGTTAAACTGCTTAAATGATAAATTCACTTGGTGTTGTTTTACTTGTATCTTCCCGTTGTTATTTAGGACTGCAATTGATTAGTCTCATGTTGGAATATGTGCATTCTGTGCGGATTGCCTCGATATAGCCTTAAGTCATAAACTTTTTAAGAAAAAAATGGATAGTGGCTACAAGTTGGAACAACATCAATTCTACGATGCAGATGCATCAAGCTGACGAGTCCCGAATAGAACGAAACGCACGTCCTGGATTCCACTGCTAGCCACTATCCATCTTTGCTTAAAATGCTTAAATAGTATATCCAAATAAATGTAATTAGATATTCCTATGGTAAGTTAACAGGACAGAGTATTGAATATCGAATAATCTTATCAAGTTCAAATTGGAATACACGAACTAATCCATCTTCAACCAATCGGTGCTAATGGATAAAGTGCTAAAACAGTTTTATGTTGATTTTGAATAAACTTTAGTGTCTTAAAGTTGTATATTTCTTGTTCTATGTATTATAATATAGATCGTTCGCTCTCAACTATTGTTCTGATTTGAGAAAAGTCAAGTGAAATGTTATCACTCTAAGGAAATAATAGACAATAAAAGAAAATCACAGGTTTAAACAATATGACCTCGTCTCGAAACTTCAGTAAATGTTTAGTTTACATTTATTCATAAGCCCATATATTAGAATCCTGACTTATCCTACGATGTTAATCGGAAGCTAAGGTATGTCAATGATTAATTCACTTTAATAAATAAATCTCTATGTTTATTTATTTTATTTATTTAAACATATAAACATTAGTACAAGGAGGCACCAAATAGATATGCGTCACATAAATCATTCGATTTGTGTGAGGGCTGTGATACTGCCCGGGTGCCCAGACCGAACAGGTGGTTTTTTGGGGGCCACACCCTGAGACTTTGACCTAAAGGTCTGATCCACAAGGCAGTGGAGCATCGTGATGAGATGCAGTCCCATGGTAGCCGGTGACCAACAACTGGTTCATACACCATTTGTTCCCACAGGATACTGGAGCCCATGTGCACCATTGGTTTGGAATCCGGTTAAAGCGCCGGACATTCGCTTTTCGTCCTCTTAATTTCGTAAACAACACTCCCGCCACGAGAAGGCAGTGAGTAGAACTTCCCTGGCAGAGGCTGTATACGCGTGGCCGTGTGAGAGCATTCCGAGAGGGAGGGCGGGCCCACACCAATCTCGGCCGTGCCAGGGCATTTGAGGGCAATCTCTATGTGATCATTTAGTAAAGTTTGATCCTAAATTAATGTGGATATTTATGTTTTTTTCATATACGTAGACCATACAAAATGAACTTTTCATCATTTAATATATACATTATCAATGCAGGAAACCATTTCAAGGTTACAGCGTTAAAAAAATGAAACAAAACAATATTGATCATAAATAAATAAAAAATTTTACTGAATAGTTATGTAATCCATTTTACTATTTGTCGCTATGCTTTATTTCAAAACTATTTAAATTAATTAAACACTATGTTCTGAATTAATTTTAGTATAGTGTGATTTCTTCATTAAATAACGTGTATTTCTTTTATGGAACCTAGAGTGGTTATCTCTAGTTTTACAATTTGAAGTTCAGTTTGCGAATTGATCAACTAATCTATATACACAGATTATTAAGGTAACAAGAATAAAAAGCAATTGAAGTACAAGAACTTCTACTAAATAATAGTAAATATATTTTAAAATGAACACCTATTGTCCATCATAGTTGATAGTTTAATGGTTAGGGTATGTGAACTTCAGCGAATAAATTAAAAGTCTGAGTCCCATATTTTATCTACTCCGGTTTCAGCAGCTAGGCAATATCATTAACTCTCATAATAGGAGTGTGGCTTGAAGTCAAGTTCACGAACTTGAATCGGGTTATTATTCGTTTCATTAGCCGGTAAGTGATGTAATAATAATAATAATAATAATAATAATAATAATAATAATAATAATAATAATAATAATAGTAATAATAATAATAATAACTAATATCCCACTGGCATAAATAACTTGTTTGCTGGAGTATGAATAAGTTGAAAAAACTTAGAGGTAACCAAACCAAGGCCTAAGATCGAACTATAAAATTATTAAGTGGTGGACTGAAACTTGATGATAGGTGGAGAGCATCGAACAGCGATCCGTGCATATATTTTAACCAATGGTCGATATGGCTCAGAATCTATTCTAACGAGCATACACAGTCATTCTTTGACCTTCCTTACAATTTTAGTCCTAAAATTACTTAATACTTTTCTTCTTCTGCAAATTCATTCGTTTTTTTTTCCAAATTACTTTGTCTATGTGTAGTAATTACCACTACCATTAATACTGAAATGAAGATTTGTATCTCAGGTCAATACTTTTAGCATTGTTCAGTTCTCTAAGTTAGACAGTTTAATTGTCATTATCGTTTTGCACAATATTATTAACGCTTTATATAGAAGTGAGCTCCTTATTTATTCCACCAGCATTTGTTTTAATCATTTCATCTTGCTATACTGATAAGTTGTGACAATGTGAACTGATGCACCTGAATCAGGTTTAACATTGCTTATGACTGAACGACAAGCGACTTGGACTGTTATATATGTATATATATATATATATATATATATATATATATATATATATATATATATATATATATATATATATATATATATATATATATATATATATATATAAGTAGATTAACTTATATACAGAATAATATGGAACAAAATTTTAATGATTAATTTTACAGATTAAGGTTAACTTTTCACTTGCGAAGAAAGAAAAACAAACATAGAATATAAATAGTGAATTAAATGACCCAATTCAACTATATCACATTGAAACTTTAATCTTATGAATTTACATCAAAGAAAAAGGTAACCAATTTACAAATTACAGTAAATTTATCCCATGTCTATATATATACAGCACGGATTCGAAAAGCTCGTTTGAATTTTGCCAACTTACGTCATCTATGGCGAAGGCGAGATATCCGTTCATCAATTAAGGGACGAGTATACTGTTGTTTTACTTTGAAGGCTGCGAAATATGGCCATTAAGAGTAGAAGATACTCGTAAGCTACTAGTATTTGATCAAAGATACCTTAGAGATATTGCTTGCATCTGCTGGGATCACCGGGTAAGTACTAGTGAGGTTAGACGCAGGGTATTAGGGAATGATGGTAAGCCAGTCAATGAGGTTGTGAATCTTCATCAACTGAGATGGTTGGGCCACGTGTTGCATATGCCTGAACACCATTTAACCTGTTCATCTTGTTGTGCTAATGAGGTATGGCAACTTGGACCGATGCCTGGTCCCACGTTGTAACCGACTGACTGACTGATATATACAATGAACTTTTTTTAATCATAAATTTACACCAATCAGTAATTATTCATTTCATTAACCGGTAAAAATAAACAAACTTCGTCGGTGATGTGAAGTATATTATATATTTATTTGAACACATAAAAATATTGGTGTAAAAAGGGATACCGAATACATATGTGCCAAACAAGTCATTTGTGTGTGAACTATGATACTAACCGAGTGCTCAGACCAAAGTAGGCGACGTGAAGGGGAAGTGGTGTAATATGTCTGTATTTTGTTTAAAACAAACAAGTGAATTTCCGTAATTTTTTTAATATCTATTTCAAAATCGAGATGATGGGTGTCAAATCAAGAAAGTTTACTATTAAATAAAAATAATATATTTGTAATATCCCAATGAGTAGAAAATCCAATTTTCTACTCATTGGGATATTACAAATATATTATTTTTATTTATAACAATGAACCCAATGCTCAATTTATTCGAAATTATCAAATCAAACCTTGGTAATGACACCTAAAAAGTTTACTATTGTTAAGTGATTCACAAAAATTTGAACATAATGAGAATAAGGATATTTCAATTAGTCTCTATGAAACCATTCATCCATCGCTGTCAGTGATAAATTTTCACCTTTAACTTGGTTCATAATATCTCGTACGAATTCTCGAATCAAGTCACTAGTGCGTACGGAACTACTCAGAAGTCGAATACTAGAACGAAAGATTTCTTCAGTACTTATTGTCCCGTGAAGATTCTCTAGTTGAGGGCTGAAGATAATTTATAGGAAGTAAATTAATGCTATTAGTGTGAGAACTCAATATTTGATAATTTTAAATATGCTCTACACCAACTGACCACCCCAACTCTCTTTTTATCCAAGGGGACAAATCGGTGGTGATTCGAAATGTAAAATCCAGTTATCTTGGTCAATACAGGTTAGGAATCTAATAGAATAATTTGCTCTGCATTCTCAGAGCGAGATTCTGTGTTTCTCCCATAAATAATTTATTAAATGAGCCATAGTAGCGCTACCCATCGTATATCATTTAGTTTTAGGGATGAAGAATTGGTGTCACACTGGACAGCAAAATAATATCTCGCAGATATCAGAATATTTCAAGAATTGAAACTACCCCATTAGTCAGTAAAAATTCCGTTAATAAACGTAATAGTGAACCGATTCAGGCACTAACCACTTTGTGGTGTCAAGCTAAACATAAATGAAAGCAAGTGTATGAGGTCATAGCAAAAAAATTTCCAACATAACCGGACGTCCTCTGACAGTATTTAATTTCTGAATCTTACTTTATAAGGTTGTAACCTAGTAGAACTGAGTTGGATTGTGGCTACTGGTAAGACCCATGATGCGCATTTATTCCAATTTTGAACTTTTCATGTAGATGTAGATGTATCTCAGTATTGAAGCTTACAGTAGGACTTAAAGCCAGTGAAGTTCGCTTCAAATGCCAACTAGTTTCCACTGAGCTAATGGGTTTAGATACTCACTAACACCAACACTAGGATGAAGATAGATCTGGCTAACGATCTTCAGTAAGATTAAATCCACTTCTTAGATTTCATCACTGGCTACAATCCAACTTGACTATATACATTTATTTTTATCAATCGTGGTGGCTAACACAAGTATTACCTAAGCTCAACTAAAATCCACCTATGTGTGCAGTGGTTACCGGAGTAAGTGTAGGTGAGACAATATCCAAGGGATGGTTAAATTACAGTGATATAAATTTATTGAACCACTGACTGATTTTTTTTAACCATATTTATAGATCCAAACTATGTAGACAGGAATCAGTGCACCAATCATGATGTAATCACTTTTTATCTTCCACTAAATCTTAACTTTTAATATTACTTCATAACTTATGCAGCGTCAATTTACGCATCCATTTTGGACCATTTTCTGTGTTTAGTTTTTTTCAGTAACAATGATACTAATACTTTTACTATTCGAACTCATTTGCGATTCTTGTCAAGTTCATGTAACTGTGCAAGGAACTGTAAACTGTCTACAGACATAGCCCTCTGTATGATGAAAATAAATGATCAAAGGATATGAAGTAAAATAATATTCCATCATCCATTGGTTTTCAATTCTCGACATATATCCACTTCATTTATGAAATCATTGACTGATAGTCCGAGATATTTAAGTTGTAACCTGATTGGCTAGGGCCCCATATCGTTGTGGTCAGTAGATGGATATCTTACGAGACAATCGTTCGAAGTTAATATCAATGGCTTAAATGCATTTGTTTCACATTTTTTACAGAATCAGGAGTCTCAGTATTCTATACTTTTTAACTAATTAACTATCCCATTTCGAATCGTATTCCCTTATTTTTAATTTTTTTCACACCACTCATACTACACTTCTCCCACCTTGATATTTATCATGTAAAATTTCATATATTCATGTAGTACGACAACTTGAAGTAATACATGACTTAAGTCATACATTGAATATCTCTGATTGACTATTCACTTTAATATTTCAAAATCTTTGTTAGTTTTTGTAAACAATGATGGATAGTGGCTAGCAGTGGAATCCAGGACGCGCGTTTCGTCCTATTTGGGACTCGTCAGCTGGATGTACCTGCATCTCAGAGAGTTCACTCTGAGACTCGAACCCAGTACCATTCGCTTCAAACGCTATCGCGTTATCCACTTGTGCAATGGGGTGAATTTGAATTCACTTGGTATTGTTTGGCTTGTATCTTCCCATTGAGGTTTAAGACTGGAATTGATTAGTCTGTTATTGGCATATGTGCACACTGTGCATATGCCTTGATATTACCTTAATTCACAAGCTATTTGTAAGCAATGATGGATAATGGCTAGCAGTGGCTTTGTCTGTGATATTACAAAGTCGGGCAGCTTGATCCGATCCCCTATTGTATATATCTCTATTGGTATATTAAATACATTTTCATCCACAAAATCTTATACATGCGCCAGAGATAAGTTCAATAAGATACACCAAATGATATTGATGACAATGTCAAACTAGACAAGGTCACTTTGTCCAAGTTTATTAATTCAATGAAATTTAAGGTCAAATAATAGTGAAAACAAAGATGAAAAATAAGTAATTAATCAGACAATATTCAATTATTATCAAGGTTATCAGATTTACATTGTTTTAACTTGCATAAACAACTTCAGAAAATTTATGGAAATGAACACTTTATATGGGAGGTTATAGGCTCAAAAATTCATCTAGAATTTTCTACACTAACAATTAATATTACAAGTAGTCACTATAAACAGATTAGTATAATAACCTGTTAGGTCTTGATAAAAATAATGAATGGCAACTTTTGGGATCCATTTATGGACCAATACTAAACGTGTATTTTTATCGCATAATTGTTAAATAACTAAACTATTCATATTCATATACCGCTTATTATAAACTTTATTTTGACCTATGAACCATTGTTATACGTTTTACCATTCTTGAATTATGCCCTGTCTATTAGTCACTGCCTCACACATTCACAGCCACATTTGGCCAAATTTTGTACAAATATTATTTCCTATTTTATGCTACGTTGTGATCTGTTTGATTGGTAAACTCAGTATGTTTGAAGTATAAGGATTCATATTGCAGAGGCTGAGATTGGTGTTCTGAACTAAACTGACTGGGCTAGGCGGAAAGCAGGGCCAGTCAGAACTCTAAGCTGATCGTACGTGTTTTACGCGTCCTTGGTCCGATCGATAATTTACTGCTTCCTAATTAACGGTCGCAAGATATAACAGAACCAGTGTGATGGATACACTAAGTTGAATTACTATTAGTTTTACCTTGTCAAAAATGATCAGATTATAACCATTTTTGGACAGAATTTGTTCAAATTTATTATTTCCCTAGAGTCAGCATAAACGATCACCAAGCATTAATGAATGTTATATCTGTTTAGTCCTTAGTGGCGATAGAGTTTTGCCAATTAAGAGTTTCCTGTTGACCATTTCAAACCTAGACTGTGGAATCAATCAAATTCAGGGAGCATTGGACAATTACTTTACCTTAATATGAAACTCTTTAGCAACTTGAAACCACTGTTCGACCATCAAGAATAAGACCATGGACTTTTGAGTTGGAACCTGACTGTCTAGAGATAAAGAGTTCGTCGTAAAACCGAAAGGATCCTAGATACTTATTTCTGAAGAGCCCTGTAGTAGGACAAACCAGCTGTTTTAAGTTTCACGATTTCCGATGGCTACTAAGATCATGTTAGTCCAATTTCAAATGAACTCTACTGACTTACAAACCCAAAATTTTAAATTATTTGCCATTATTTCATACTAAAGTCGCTTGATTGCAGTGGGAAAACGTCTTTCCAAATAATACTCATTGAAATGGTAAACATCTTCCAAACTGAAATACCTTGTAGTTGATATTGATAGGATTCATTCACTCGATTACATAATTACACGTGCAAATAATTATGGAAAGTGTGACATGTTAATCTATGAGGAATTGTTAAACATTATGGACACCAAAAACTACGTCAAGTAGTGACATATTAAATTCCCATATAATAATTGTAGATAGATGGTTCGACTAAACAAACTTAATTACATAGAGGTTTCTAACATACAATTAGTGTCAAATCGGTTAGAGTATGAGAACTTATAAACTTTTAAGTTTAAATTAACTATTACATGTTGTTGTATGACAGTGTTTGAATCTATTCACCAACAGAGCGATACCGTTTAGAATCGGTAATGATGACGCAGATGCATCCACTCTTATATTAGATCATTGATTCTAAAGTCTCCTTTAAAATATTTCTTCTCGTATTACGTCGTATATCACTTATCACTTACTACTGCTACTTCTAAAACTTTGACGTTCATCTTGATAATTTCATATCGCTGTCCTGATATGGTACGTTGGCGATCCAGACCAAATCAAGAATATTATAGATTCTATTTTCCTTACGAATGACTAAAAGACTGACAAGTCACCGATTTACTTATTCCATAAGTGTTCACAGGACATAAGTATATTGACATACAACAACGTATAACTTTCGTATAAATGTATATCGACTCAAATTGTTACGGTTTACAGCAATCACCAGTATAAAATGATGACATCTGTGGTGGTTGAAAACTTAACACCGAAAATATAAGTTAAGTGGAACAAATAAAATTCAACGATTAAAACCATAAAATTTTACTGTACATTGTTTAGGGTTTAAGTGAAGATCTAGGAACTAATGCATTTGTGTCATCATCACAGGCAATGTGAGCCAGATTACATTGATTCTATGATAATTGATTGTAGTCATATTGTTAACCTCAACTTGATTAGAATACACTATTATACAAAGCTTAGGTCGACAGTCAAACATTTCGTGGACGAATATGTCATGAAATGATTCGGTAGCTTTTAATTTTCCCTTTTTGCATAAGCCATTCACATAAAACACACTTAAAAATTAAGTTAATACCAAACCTATAAAGTTTAATGGGGTGATCAGTCTTTATGAAGAAACTGCAAATGAATCTTATCCAGGTTCATAAATGTTGCTCCCCCCCCTTACGTTTTTTACGGAACAAACGGTTTTATAGGACATAAATTTGAATTTCACATAGAAAGCATAAGTGTTTACTTCGGACTCTCAGATAGCCCTGATTATGCTGTTATATTCAAGTTATAGCTATCCAGCTCATGAGACACAATACTACCACCAACATTGGTAGATGCAGACTACTTGGTTGGGGTCCGCGTGACTATCGTAACCAATGGTTGGAGACTCTTGGTGACAAGGCTCAGAATCGATCACATTGGCGTCGGTGTATACACTCTCTGTCTTCGCTTAAACTAAGAGATTACAATCGCTTCATATCTTTCTTTCTACGAACTAATTCTTTCTTCCTGTACTGTATCCTTATATGCAACCTTTCTCCTATATATTACCACCTTTGACTTAACCACTCCTATGAATCCGGTGTTCATCTTGCTGTGCTGAGGTATGGCAACTTGGACCGATGCATATATGTGCCTGGTCCTAGATTGTAGCTGACTGACTGACCACTAACATTAAAGGTATACACCTCAACTATCACGGGCTGAACCTAGAGTCTACAGGTTTTGAGACAACAGTGTAAGAATATGACGACTACCACCTACAAATCAAAATAATCTTTCTAAAACTCTCTTTATCTGAAATAAACAATTACCTCTCCATGTTTTAATTTGATGCTTTTCTAACTCAGTCATTGGTTGATCTGGTGAACGATAGTACCGATGTAATATGCGTATAAAATCCGTAATAGTCAACATGCCAATATGTTTCTGTTCAGTGGAATCCCACAATATAGCTACACGTACACCATTGTAAACTAAAGCGAAAAATGCTTTCTTTACCTATGTACAGAGAGGAGGAAAATAATCATTAATGATAATCTAAGAATATAGGGAGGTGAACGAAAAATGAATGAATATATGCATAGTTAATCACACTTACATTCAATGTGACATCGAACACGACTAATTTGGCACTCAATGGAATTAGATCATAACAAGTGTGATTTTTTAAAAATATTTTATAAGCTTTATCAGGATCAGCTGAAAATCAGAGAGAAGAAAACGCATAAGAGCATTAACATTGGGAGAAAAATTAGAACAACAGCAGGACGTTCAGTTAAGCAATAACAAAAAAAGTGAGCATGAAAGATGATGAAAGTGACAAGGAATTCTGATGGATAATTGAACGGCTGAAGCAGTTAACTTCCAATTGATAGACTTCTGGTTCGAATCCTGATTATTATTTCATACAGTATAGGCAGTCTAATAGTAGTATCATTATCCCAGACAGACGAAAATCGTTGATAGATATCGATTAAAAGTAAAATTATCAGTTAATTTAGTGTGATAACTGCTCAGTTAACATTTCATTGTACTTTGATTAATCCTGTTACCATTTATTCCTGTACGTGATACTACTGTATTCTGATAACTAATTATTCACTTAGTTCTGGAATGTATTAAGCGGTAAATTTTCTTTTGAAGTTATTTATTTTATTTATGCTTCACAGATCAACTTCATCTTTTCAATAATCGGAGTCTAACTAGGTCAAGAACATTGAGGAAATAGTACTAAAGTTCAGATTACTATCACGTTAATATATTTCGAACAACAGAGAGGTGTACGTTATAATAGGAACAACGAATTCTTATTCGATCCGAGATATAACAAACGTCTGAACTAATCGATCACTTCATAGTAACCAATAAGCTGATTACGGGGTGAAAAGTTAAATAATAACGGTTTTCACATGTTCAAATCCTATGAAAAGCATCGGTTCCCTTAAAATTACATATGTAGCTTACTGATCAGTGGCAAACCTACATTCAGAGTTATTTATCAATTGCCATCAGCTAGTTCATATTATATATAAATATATGCGTGCTGAACTTACATAATTCTTCGACATGCACAAAAGTAGATGGTGATTCAGTACCCTGAAAATGAATAAAGATATTAAAAAAGCGGAATATTTAACTGCTTTAATTAGAGGATGACAATATAATTGAAATAGCAACAACTAATGAAGAGAGTTTTATTTCTGTATAGAGTTCATCAATTGACTATGATTGCATCTCAGTCATATATGTTAACATTCCTTACAGTAAGACTTAAACTTATCAAAGAATTAGCATTTAGTTCAGTTACAACGGTTACATTGATTATTGGTAGAGCATTTTACTACAGACTCATCAGAAAAATCATAGACATACTTAATACTTATGACTTGTTTTGACAGTTTAGACACTGAACATTTAAGTCCTGTTGTAATTTAACGATTTTTGAGAACTAAGAAACTATTGTTGGTTTGTGCATACATCAGTGGCTTATAACAAATTATGTAACCGAATATATGATGGCTAAACTCCATTCGCCTTTTGGTATTAGTATACATATTTTGACAAACCCATGTATTCCCACATGACTGCTTTGTACTATTCTGAAAATCCTCTATAGTAATACAAGCCAGTAAGATCAAAATTGAAGACTGAAAGCTTATCTACAAGAGCATTGTTTAGTTGATCAACTGCTTAATTTAAGGGATTAGCAGCGTTAATCCTGATCAACGTGGACCTCAATCAGTAGGTCGTGGGTTAATACTCTGTTCAATCTACTTTACGGTTTGTAAGGTTAAGTGGTGTTACAAGTCCCACAAGAATCATGTGTCTCAAAGGTGATTTGTTTTGTTTAACTTCATCATAGACCTATTGACGGAAATAACACTCTCGTCGACTGAATTCTCTGGTATTGATCTCTTACCAGGAGGTTCACTTATCGACTTGGAATACGCAGATGACATAGTTCTGTTTGGTGAAGATGCTGACAAAATGCAGTCTTCTGGCAGCACTAAGCAACAATGCCAGAATGTTTGGGATGCGCTTCTCTCCCTCTAAATGCAAGTTGTTGCTTCAGGACTGGTCTGCGTCAACACCTGAACTAAGGATAGGGAGTGAAGTGGTCGAACGCGTCGACAACTTCACCTATCTCGTTAGTCTGATCAGCCCTAATGGGTTGGTGTCTGACGAAATCTCATCATGGATTCGAAAAGCTCGCTTGGCTTTTCCCAACTTATGTCACCTTTGGCGAAGGCGAGATACCCGTCTATCAATAAAAGGACGAGTATACTGCGCGGCAGTCCATTCTGTCTTACTTTACGGCAGCGAAACATGGCCTTTAAGAGTAGAAGACACCCGTAAGCTACTAGTATTTGGCCACAGATGCCTTAGAAATATTGCTGGCGTCTGCTGGGATTACCGGGTAAGTAATAGTAAGGTTAGACGTAGGGTATTAGGGAACGATAGTAAATCAGTTGATGAGGTTGTGAATATTCATCGACTGAGATGGTTGGACCACATGTTGCGTATGCCTGAACACCGATTACCACGACGTGCAATGCTAACCGGTGTTGGAGATGGTTGGAAGAAAGTAAGGGGCAGCCAAACCAAAACGTGGCATCAGTGCTTGAACTCACTAACTTCTAGTCTGAGCCATGTTGATAGATGCAGACTACTTGGTTGGGGTCCGCGTGACTTTCGTAACCAATGGTTGGAGACTCTTGGTGACATGGCATAGAATCGATCACAATGGCGTCGGTGTATACACTCTCTGTCTTCGCTTAAACTAAGAGATTACAATCGCTTCATATCTTTCTTTCTACGAACTAATTCTTTCTTCCTGTACTGTATCCTTATATGCAACCTTTCTCCTATATATTACCACCTTTGACCTAACCACTCCTATGAATCCGGTGTTCATCTTGCTGTGCTGAGGTATGGCAACTTGGACCGATGCATATATGTGCCTGGTCCTAGATTGTAGCTGACTGACTGATTGAATAAATATTCATTATCAAATGAGTTACAATAACAGCCATAAATAACTTAAAGCCTGGTAGGAAAATGTGTTGCTGTACCAAGAATAGCACGAGATAAAATCAACAAGATGAATACCAACCGAAATTTAATGGTGCATTAGTGGTAATAACAGTGAGAAAGAGTGAACACTAAAAACATAGTACAAAAAGACGGAGTGAAACAGTACGTATGAAGAAATATTGGAATCTAATATTTGAAGGACGAACAAGAGTGAATAATGTTGTAACTACTTCTAATTTATGTCACCCAAAGTCTCCAACAACTGAGTGTGGTTATCACACGAATATTAACCAGGTAGTTTGAAGCTACCAACATAGCTTAGTGCAGTAAAACGAGAAACCTACGTCTTTAGTGTACTACTAAAAGCAGAGTGGTGGCTCAATGGTTTTAGCGTTCGACATCCAGCCACTAAGTAATAGATTTGCAACCCATGCCACTTCGGCTTGGACAGTCGCGTAGAATTATTAGTTCTCACACTCGAATTGTGTGTCATATCCAAGTACCTAATGAACGAGTTAGTTTTCTATTTACTATTATGAATCTTGATGGAAAAAGCAGACAGAACTTTGGACAGTAACTTCTGCAACCGATCATCAAGTTTAACTAGTGTAGATTTGTGCCACGTTTTATGTTGGTAGTACCTATGACTGTGACTAGTATTAATGTGAATCAGTAGTATCTTAAACATAAACAAAAACGATATATGTTGGTACAAGTGTGTAGCGCGCTGCAGGCAGAATAATCACAATTCAACCAGGAAACTATTCGAGGACAGGGATGAGATGCCAAATAACGAAACTATTGACCATTAACTACATAAACATTACGAATACATGTAAACTGCCGTTTCCAGTTTAAAAGCCTATTGTTTACAGTATTTAATGGTCATTACTGTAAAACCTAGTGCAAATGTGTATTACTTTAAGTTGTCACATTTTACATCCAAATAGTAACATGAATAGTCAGTTCTCACACTACCAATCAAACACTACATGAACTTATGGGATGACCTGATTTGAAAGACTCTGGTTTTTTTTAACCTACTTTCAATCCAGTTAGCATTTGGCATAGAAAAAAGCAGTGGGTTACCATACGTAATTCACGTCCCAACCACCTTAAATAGTGAAAATCAGTTTATTCAATATATTTTTTATTCCACTCAGTTCTTAAAAATGTAACCTATGCATTGTTTGCACTACTGTTTCAAAAATGTTTGTCACCTAACACTATTATCCTGTCCATGTAAACTATCTTTGAAGAGCATTTTCGTGGTTGACATCAACTAACCCTTCTTTTTATCTTCAGAACTGATAAAATCTTGCACAGTCGGCAGTAAGAATTCGCACCTTCACCTACAATCGATTGCTTCTGTTTATCTATCTGACTTGCCTAGTAAGGTAAGACTTCAGTAAACAACCATGTTGATATTTATTTATTTATTTATTTGAACACATGAATATTGGTACAAGAAAGCGCCAATATATACGTTGATATTAAAGAGGAAGGATGTATTGTAAAGTCTCAGCGGAAGAATTTGAAGTAAATCCAACGTTTCGCCTGGCAATCTGGTTCAAGCTTTTTTAAGGAAATATCATCATGTTGATAGTTTTCGTAAGTCAAATAAACATATTACGGTAATAGCTGTGGTAAGTTTGTCAGTCGATCTAACCATTTCAATGAAAACAAGTAAGTAGACTTATACTCAGCACTCTGAGCCACATACTGAAAATAGACATTTTCTTGCTCTTTATAATTAAATATCTATTTGTGAAGTGAATTAACCTCTTAAAAACGCAAGTTCTAAGTACTGAAGGAGAATGAAATTCTGTTACACTACTGAAACCTAACTCTCGTCAAACAGTACACCAATATTAAGGTGGCAGTGCGATGACAAATGTTTGTCACTACAAAAACAAGAGAGCAGAAAAAAAGGAAACTGAGACTTTTATTCTGATTCCATGAACCGCAGAGATTACGTTCAAAAACAAAGCACCTTACTCAGCATATAGATACACTTTAAAGATACAGACCTTACAATTGTCCCAAACAACCATATACTTTTCGCCGCTAACGCTCTTGTTGCGCACGCGACCTTCAGTGTGAGGACTATTGTCCATAGGATATCTGGTGACCCTGAGATCTAAACCAGGCGCTTCAACTATCTTCAGTCTTCAGTAATAAGTATAGTAGGTTGGTGAACCTGTTTTAATCCTGACACATTGCTTTCCAGCGAAGGTCCAGCTTTTACTTGAAAGTATTCACTGATAGGGCTGATACCACTTGTTCGGGTAAGGCGTTCCAATGATTGACTACTCGATGAGAAAAACTGGACCCCTTTAAGTTTAAGTTTATTAGATCGTGGTTTATGAACCTTCTTTCTATGAACTCGAGGATTATTAGTGCTGGAGGGAGCAAAAAGATAAGACATATTAACACCCAAATCATAGTTAAAGATACGAAATGCCAGTATAAGGTCACCTCGTGTCCTACGATAAGACAAGGGGAAAAGATTTAGGCGTTTTAAACGCTCATCGTAAGGGAGTCTAGAAAGACCCTTCACTAATTTAGGTAACTATTACCGTGACCAATGTGTATTAGTGCACCCTTCCTAGCATTGATTTCTTAGCCCCATTCTCGAGCCCATCTAACTAAATCGTCTAAGTCAGCTTGAAGATCTAGATGATCAGCCACACTTTTTATTGTTCTCCAGAATTTTACATCATCCGCAAACAATAATGTCGACGACCTAAGTAACAGCGGTAACTCATTAACGTAGAGAAGGAATAGAAGAGGGCCTAAGATGGTACCTTGGGGTACACCACTTTTGACCGGCTTCCGATTAAATAGCATATCGTTGACCCTCTGCCTGCAGTCACATAAGAAGTTTCCTATCCACTCATGTACAGTACCTATTATTCGTAAGCTCCTGAGCTTCTGCATAAGACCTAAGTGTGAAACCTTGTCAAATGCTTTCCTAAAATCTATGAATATCACATCGACAGACAGACCGTTATCTAAAGCTGTTGTCCAATCCCCTCTCGCAATAAGTAAGTTAATCGGGCATGAACGCTTGTTGAGAAATTCATGTTGCTTAGAAGCTGACAGATTGTGTAAATCTATGTGGCTTAGCAACCTGACCCAAATTATCTTTTCAAGTAACTTAACGACAATGCTAGTTAGACTGACAGGCCGGTAGTTAGATACTATCTGTTTCTGACCATCCTTAAATATAGGACTGACTAGAGCGTCTTTCCAATCTCTAGGGAGTTGAACGAGTGAAAGGGATAAATTGAAGAGTGTCGCAAGAGGTTTGAAAATAATGTCCGCAAGAGATGACAGCAACCGTGGATGTCCCCTGTCAGGGCCTGGTATCTTACCAGGTTTGAGGTTAGTCAGCAACGGAAGGATAGTTTCCTCAGTCACCTGTAAAGATTCAATGATTGTTATCTCGGTGTGAATGGGACAAGTATTTTTTACAATAAACGTAGAGAAGACTTCACTAAAATAGTCTGAAAAAATCTCAGCTTTTTCTCGATTCGATTCAGCTAGTAATTCTGAATTTTCGTGTAACAGTAACGGGGGAATAGCATCACTACGTTTCATTTGCCGTTTAACATACGAAAATAATCGTTTCGGACAAGTACGGCAATCATATACTAACTGTCGTTCGTAAGTGGTACGGGATTTGGCTATGGTTTTCTTACAGATATTACGGAATTTTTGGTACTCACGCTTAAATGATGCATGACCTGTCAACAACAATAAGTTCCAGAAATGTTTCCTACACTTTAACAGCTTCCGGGTTTTCTTATTAATCTTGGCTCAAATCTTTTTTAGAAGAACGTAGCCAAATCGTTCGCTGTGGATCTTGCTACTCTAAACCTGTAAATGTAACCAGTGGGGTTATACAAGGAAGTGTGGTTGGTCCATTACTCTTTCTCCTTTTTATCAATGATGTATGTTCCTTCTTTCAGTATGGTAAACCTTTCCTTTTTGCTGATGACCTGAAAGTAGTTTATTCATTCTCTTCTCCCATGAAAGAAAGCTATATTTCAGCGGTAATCCAGGAGGAAATAAACAAGTTGTACGAATGGACTATTTCGTGGAATATGCCACTTAATGTTGACAAAAGTGGATTTATTCACATTGGTCGCTGTCTTAACTTAAATCTGACTGTACAGACACATACACTCAAACCTCTCAACACTGTTCGTGACCTGGGTTTAAGATATAGCAACAGTCTGAACTTTTCTGAACACATTATATCTCAAGTATCCAAAGCTAGAAAGCTCATCGGATTGATAATGATAAACTTCAATAATATCGAATCGAGATTGTTACTATACAGAAAATGTATCTTACCCATTCTTGAATATGGTATTTTAGTTTACAGTAATTGTAGACATAATGATCTGATTAGAAATGAAGGTGTTCAAAGAAAGTTCACCAAAGCTGTTCTGGGGTATTCCGATAACAAAGACTATTACCAAAGATGTCAACAACTCAACTTAGAACCTCTTTGGATCAGACGTATCAAATTAAATCTTGTCTTTATCTACCGGCTCATTAACGGTATTTCCTACTCATCGGTATCCACCCCTTCATACCTTATAATATCATCCCACAATCTACGCAATAAGGAGAACATTCTAGCGATTCCAAGAACCCACACAAATTTACGTCAGAATTTTTTCCTTATTCGCCACTCAACCATGTGGAACAGACTGCCAGTGAACCTCCGTTGCAGTGAAACTACAACCCGGTTCAAAAGTCTCCTTGACGATTTTCTTTCCAAAAGTGGATTATGTCACCTATTGAATATCAATGTATTCAATAATGATTTATACAAACAAGGTCCGCCATCTATTTAATTGCTTGAAAAGCGAAATAAAAACTTTAAATCTTTTCACGTCTATTTTGTATTATTTCTCTTTATCTTAATATATGAAGTCTGCTTATGTTCGTGTTTATCATTATTACCGTTATTAATATCATTATTAATTCCCCGACACATTAGATATTCTCTTTATCTCTTCTTATCCTTCTAAACATATTTAACTCCAGATTGTCCTTTGAAATCATTTTGACTTTCATATCATCAATCTTCATCATTATTGCACAAATATTTATACTAATATCCGATTTCATTCTGTATACTATTACATAAATCTAAATGTGTTCATCCGAGTGCTTTAAAGGATTTTTATTATTTATTTTTTTTATTGCTGGTTTTCTTCTGAGGTTGATATTCATTACACAATTATTATTCTTATCATGGATGAACCTTTTCACTAGGTGTTCACTTCTTTTCTCTCTCTTCTTCCCTTCTAAATAAATCTTATTCTTAAGATTATGAAGTTTCTAATTAAGACAATAACTTGTGTTACACTTTAATTAACTTCTCAGATTCGTTTTATCTTCACTATGCATATATGACTCATACAGAGTGATATTTTATTATCCTTTTCACTTATTTGTGACTTTCATAGCATCACTCTAAACTATAACTGCACAAACATTTATTCTAGCGTCATATCTTACTACAATGATAAATTAATTTTTGTTACTAATTTAACGATACACACATAGTCGTTTATTCTTGTTCTGTGTTTATAAACACGCCCATTACACTGTTTGCGTATTTCACGTCTCCTTTATTTCTATTCCCTTATTTTCTCCATTTCCTTCTTTAAACTCAATTCAATATTCTTCTCAATTACACAGACCCGATTTATTATTATTAATATTCTACTATTATTATTCTAAATTTTTTTTATATTTTATTTTTTAAATATGGCAAGTATAATGTTAACATTAATGAAAATTGTGTATCATTGCATTTTCTGAAGAAATGGTTTCTTCACAACACTTATGTACCCATAAGATGTTTGTGAATAATAATAATAATAATAATGGAGGGCAATGTGATAGCTTACGTGCTGACCATGGGATAAACGGTGACGTTACGGACTCGAATGTAGCCTTAAACTTATTCCATTCATCTTCGATCAATCCATCCGCGTCGACCGACCAATCAGTCGAGATAGCAGAGTTTCTGATTTCCGGAATATTAGCTTGCCAGATATTGGGACAAGGTGGAGCGGATACGAATTGTATACCATGTGTCCTAAACTTAAAGTGAATTACAACGTGATCATTGTTAACTAGTGGGGGAAGGTGCTGAATATCAAAGACATCCTCACAGTGGTGGGTGAGGGCGAGGTCCAGCAGTGACGGATCATGTTTCAAATCAATATGTGTCGGTTTAGTGATACATTATACAAGTGCACATTGAATAACAGTTGATAAAAAGTCTCTATCGAAACCTCCATCTGTAGCTGTAAGCTCTATCCAGTTGATAAGCGGTGCTCTGAAGTCCCCAATGATGAGAAAACATTCTGCCATGCTCCAAGGACAGATTTGTCTTAAGATAAATTCGTCAGCAAGACAACACGGACTATGGTACATTCCACCTATAGTCACTAACGCATTTCTAGATTTATTCTTACAACATGCTACCTCACATTTACTACTAACATGAGCCTCCGATATGATTGACTGTATACGAAAGTAATCCCTAACGTATAACATTATGCCTCCTATCTTGCGACTTAAAACGCTATCACTTCTAATGGAGATATAGCCTGCAATGATGGGAGAACATTCTATATATATGGTGAACCAAGTTTCTGTAACAACAATTATATCGGGATTTAATTCATCCATCATCAGACTTGGCTCGGACGTTTTATTTCTAAGACTATGAGCGTTCGTGTAGCACACACTTAAGGTGTTTTGGAAATCAATCGTCCTACCCATACAGGCCTCGGGAGCATTGGCTTCCAAGACCTGACTACCCGAAAACCCTTTAATGGTAAGGTTATTTTCGCCATTTCATTTACAAGTTCTCAACTCCGTAAGAGCATTCTTCCACTTGATTCGATCCTAAGGCGGTCAATCTGGTCGAATACGGATATTTGAGGCACGAGTTTTTAGTGCGCTTTTCAATAATATGTCTCTTTCTTCAAAACTCCCGAGAACCAGCTTCGATATTCTTCTTGGTTGGGTCTCGCCTCCAACCCATTACTTTTGTAATATGTACCCCTGAAACCTCTTCAGGTAGTACACTCCTTACCACAGACTCCACTAACTGCAGGTCATATGCATGTCTTCTAGTAGGGTTGTTGTCTTTCGACTCCTCTAGATTTCAAATAATTAAACTAGGGAGGGGTTTGGCTTCTTTTGAAACTGTGTTCACAGCTTTCGACCGTGACGATAGATCCTGTATTTTAACTACTGGTATCTTACGATTAGTTTTTATTGTAATAGAGTCCTGGGAGTCAAGCAAGTGACTCACAACAATGTTAGACGAAGCTTTACCATGGGACTTTGGCGGAGTGGTCTGAGAGTCCATCAAGGACTTATCAAGTAAACGGTCATTAGTTTTAGCTGTCTTTCTTAATCTTCTGCATTTTCGTGTCATCCATATTCCATCAGTTGTAGCATCCACATTAGAACCACTCGGGACAGTAATTGTTTTATCTGGGTCACCGGTTGCTGCTGTAGCAACATGGCCACCAACATCTAATGAGGTGTCACTCATTGATTTTTTCGGGGTAGACGGTTTAATAGCGGGTTGCACAGTTAGATGTCTGGCTTGCGCTGTGACAGCACTCACAACACTAACGCAATCTTCGCCATCAGTACCAATGTTACCAGTACAGCCCTCATCAACCTTCTTATTAACCAACACCAGGAGACTAATTGCTTCCTGGATAAGCAATGTTTTGCTTGAGCAACAAAAACTACCAAGCCAATGAGAGTTGGGCTTTGAGCACTTTTTACATGCAGTGGGGCTTAATCGGGTGCACATCTTATGGAACCACTTATTACACTCATCACATTGCATCCCTTCATCCACGGGAAATAAGCAATATGGTTGTCCACATTTATGAGCAATCCTAGACATCTTGAAAATCAACTAGAACGGTGACAAAAACAGGATATGTAAAAAGATTTTCAAACCTTAACTAAATAAATCAAGTAAAAGTCGACCAAGTATGCTTCGATGCAATAAATACACAAAAGCAAAATCGAAACACTCAATGCAATAGCACTTTAACTGGGGTAAATGCAATTAAATTGTAAACAGTAGTTCTGATGCGTAATTTACGATCAAAACAGTTAATTAACTCAACG
Organism: Schistosoma margrebowiei; assembly: GCA_944470205.2. NCBI lineage: Eukaryota > Metazoa > Platyhelminthes > Trematoda > Strigeidida > Schistosomatidae > Schistosoma > Schistosoma margrebowiei. Next base: position 42,761,742 of record OX104026.1, on the reverse strand, counting down.
AGAAACAATGCAATTCAAACCTATCACTTTCAAGAAAATCTACAAAACTCAGTGATCCCTAGCATTGATTAAGTCCAGATGGCGCATATCATTTTCCACACTAAGTACTAATGTGCGAATTATGAGAACCACTTTGATCCTTTATTGATTACGTTAGTCACTTGGACAAGATGGGCTACCTAGGGCTTGGATCAAGACAACTCCCATGAAACTACAAACCTATCAGCCTCACGACTGTTATGAATCAAGTACTGCAAAAAATAAACAAAAAGGTCATAATGACAGTCGTGAAAGCCAACAACTTGTTGAATGGCGAACAAAATCACTTCAGGTAGGGAGTATACTGCACAATAAAACTTATGGCAAAAAGTTGTAGTGACCTACTTGTATCAAGAGAACGCGATTGGTTTAATGGAAACAACTATTATTATAACCAATTGTACCACGGATTGTTTCACTGCACTTGTTTGTTTAACTGTACCAAAATACATACGTTCTTCTGTTGATTGTGACCTTGCACGAATTCGGTTACGCTCAGTAACCACACTTGTAACCTGGCACGACCTCGGTATTCTTTCGATACCACGAGATTGCCAACAAATAAATCTCGACTACTGCAATCAACTGCCTTCTGATATTTTAGTTACGGAGGATTTTATCGGTTAACTGGCACGTATTCCTCCTGTAGTGGTGATCACAGTCAACCGCAACTTGACGCCACACGACAAGGTTTTAGACCGGGAGGTCAGGTAATGGAAAATCATTGAGTCTTATTTACTTAGACGTCAGCAGAGAATTTGATGAGGTGCTAAAACTAGACTACTCTTTTAACTGGAAAGTCCATGCACTAACGTACCTCTACTTAAGTGGACTAGCGATTTCTTGGTAAGTCGCTGGCAGGAAGTACGAGTAAATTTCAAGTGCTCCTCCTGGAAACCAGTGCTTAGTGCAGTTCAACAAAGTTCTGCCCTACTTATTTTACTTTTCATATTGTATGTAAACGAACCCTCAAGTATTGTTAAGTCCTCTCTGCTACTATACCCTAATGCAAAATTCTGGAGAGGAATGACAAGAGACAAGGATGCATGTGCACTTCAAGCGAACTTAGACGTTTTGATTGGCTAGTTTAAAAATGGCTGATGTCTATCAACGCAGTCAAACGTGTTTATATACACATGAAATATACAAAAGCAAATAGTTGCCGCATAAGGGAAGAGTTGGTGTCTTTAGTTTGTTCTCGCAATGATCTTGGGATAACGGTGAGCTATGATCCTGATGTATATCCATATATGTACAACTCAGAAGACATAGCAGGCGATTGGAAAAACCAAGTACACAAAAAGTGCTCATAGCATTATGATTTTCACACTGAATCATCAATTCTTGGGATCTCTTACACGAAGAAGTGTTTCCGCCCTTCTTGTTGAATGATTCAAGAGAAAACAAGATACTCTCAAAAGCTTACTAGAAAAGTACTAACAGAGGCTGTATGTCTTCTGTCCTTACTACACAAATTCGAATCTGAACCAAAAATCTGAATCCAATAGCGGATTTCTCGAAGAGAGATCAGATGGTAAATTTTACGTCCAGAAACCATCCACATCTCAAGAAGAAAATAGATTTTTGTTACAAAGAAATGGTATTTATGTCATGTTTCTGAAAGGGAGTCTGAAGCACAGTTCTAGTAGCACTGCCACAATAAGCGCATTGTTTGCATTAGTAAGCAATAACAAAATGTACGATTTATAAGACATTTATTGTAGGTTGCCGACATGTTGTGAAGCGTTTGATCTAAACCGGTTATTGTTGCGTGAGAATGCGTAACAGCGTGCATACTCGTGATCTAGTGTGGGTGCTTGACCGAGCGCTTCCAGCTTGGGTGTGTGCAGCGTGTTACCATACTGCCTGGAAAACTACGCATATCATTCTCAAAATTAAAACAAGACCTGAAGCAAACGTTGAAAATTACCGGCCCATAAACATAACTTCAGTGGTATCCAGAGTGATGGAAAAAGTAGTTAAGGCGGCTGTAGTCCAACATCTACTAACTAATAATCTCATCTCGACCTCCCAGCATGGATTTATTAGGTTCAGATCATGCGATACATGCCTAGTAGATTACCTGAATGATATAACTCTGAAAAGAGACAGCGGACTTATTGTATCAGTCCTATTCCTAGACTTTAAGAAAGCCTTTGATAAGGTCCCACACAGAAAGCTACTCGTCAAACTAAAGTCCTTCGGAATACACAACCCACTGTACTCATGGTTTGCTTCGTTCTTAACAGAACGTAAACAGATGGTGAAGTACAATGACTGTCTCTCGTCCCCTAGACCAATCACCAGTGGAGTCATCCAGGGAAGAGTATTAGGTCCACTTTTGTTTCTTATGTATATAAACGATATATGTGACACCATAGAATTTGGGAAACCATACTTATATGCTGATGATCTCAAAATAGTATACAGCTATAAGCCTGAGACACTAAGCTAAAGTATATCCCAGATTCAAAAGGACCTCAATAACTTAAAATCTGGAGTGAAAAATGGCAATTGCCATTTAACCTTAACAAGTGCGGGATCATGCATTTTGGAAAGCATCCCTATAAACCGCAACTTCACTTAAATGAAAGTAGAGTCCAAACACTCGAATCAGTACATGATTTAGGAATTAATTACACAGGAAGCCTGAACTTTGAAGAACATGCCTCCTCAATTATTTCTAAATCTGGATGGCTAATTGGTTTTATAATGAAAAACTTTTTCACAACAGAGGATAATTTTAATCTCTACAAAATATGTGTACGACCCTCCCTTGAATACTGTTCTTTCGTCTTCTCTAATATGAATATCACAGACAAGTTAAGAGTAGAAGATATTCAAAGACGTTTCACACGTCATCTACTAGAATGTAACTCGAATCTCAATTACACAGATAGATGTAAGCATCTATATTTAGAACCTTTATGGCACCGTAGGCTAAAGAACAATTTAATATTTCTCTACAAAGCGATATATGGGCTCTCCTTTCTAACCTCCTGCCCGACTATCACCCACGACCCAGCCTATAGACTTAGAAACAACGCATATGTACTACTTACCGTAAAACACCAAAAACAAATGCGTTGTAATTTTTTTACAGTACGGTATAGTTTATTGTGGAACAGGCTGCTAATACCTATCCGTAACTGTGATACGTTTACCAGATTCTAAAAGCTAATAACTCTATTTCCTGATTCCAAAGAGCTTCATCATTTCCTTGAACTCCCGCTCACCAATGAGGCACTTTATTACGAACCGCCTAGTATCTAGAAAGAACAAGATTATAACAAATTCAACTGATACTAATATGAATATAACCAAATCACAGAATATATGGCTTATCCTTTCCTATTATTCATTGTTTATTAATCATGACTTCATGCTCCTAACCCTAGCTTTCAGTTCCCAAATCTCTACAATTTAAATGTACATTATTCTTCCTAAAAGTCATGACTTTTTTTTCTCACATTGATTAGAGTAAACATTAAGAGTGTTTTTGTGATAAGGATGAACAACAGTTGATATGAAATCATCAGAATTGTAATCAAAACCGAGCTCATTTAGTATTCGTGCTTTGCATTGAACAAGTTTTTCACAAGAAGCAAATGCCTTATGAGGATAGGTAATACATATGACATCAGGATTTGATTCTACTGAAATATTTTCATGAAATTGACTAAGAATGTCATTGCAGAGCAATGGATCATTAGAAAAATTAGCATCAATTATGACTACCTCAGGTTTTTGATAATGAATAGGTTCATTTAACATATTTTCCTCAGATTTGTAAGAAATTTCATCAGAAATATGTGAATCATTAGGAAAAGCCATACCTGGTACAATAGCACGAGAATTCTGATAAATCGATTGGTTAGAAACTGTTGTTTCGCAATAATTCTGAATTTGATTGAACTCTGAACTGCTTTTTGACTCTACACTGTCTATTGCAATCGTTGATAAAGATAAATCATCATTATAAATACTCGACTCAGTAGAATCAGAATTACAAGACTTAATATTAGTTGCAATAACATGAACATTAGTATTGCAGACTGACTGAATATATCCAATATCATCACATTTAAAGCATTTAGAATTACGAAATTTACATGAATTAAAAGCATGGAACTTGCCACAGGACAAACACTGACCAAACTTGTGCCCATCTTCGTGAAACGTACTGCAACTCCGCAATGAATTATTTGCATATCCTTGAACATGCACTGGATTAGGAAAACGTGATGTAGTAGAACGTTTAATGTCCTGATGAATCATTTTAAGAAATTCCCTTTCTTTACTGCAATCAAAATTTGCATACCTGACATGGTCTAGTAGTAATGCTTTGAGAGTTGTATAAGGAAGCGAAATGGGCTTTCCCGGCATAGCCAGAGTTCTTAATAAACTGTATGCTTCTTTACCGATGAATGTGAGGAAATATGCCACAATATTAACATCCTCATCATCTTCCTTGGTCATGACCCAGATTTCGAACCTTTCGAAATAATCCTCAAGAGCTTCAGAAGTTGAATGAATGTCTAACTTTTCCATTGCAGGCTCAATCGCGACGCCAATATGTTGTTTCGAATTATTTGAATTATAGCACGAACTAAGAGTCCAAGAAATAACGCAATTAAATTAAGAAGACATAGGCACAAACAAATGTACTGTATTTGAAATTCAAAATCCAACCATCAACATGCACAAAAGTATCATCAGTCAATTCAAACACCACAGAGAAATATAAGGAAAACGTTTAATCAGTGTGCAACATGTTGTAGTAGTTCTGGCTTTCTGAAAACCTTACCTAACGTGAATTACCATTTGTCGCATCTACATACTATAGCTGCTTTGATAAACGTGTAACGCAAACGACGTTATCACGGAAATATATTAGTTAGAATAGGTACAAGGAACAGAATGCGACCATTACTGCATGGGTCAGTCCATGACGGGCAGTTAATTGGTGAGCCTTGGTTGAACAAGAAGAGGGCTAGGTATTTTGTTAAAAATGAACTGTAAAAAATTGAGAACTACTTCTCGAACATGACGTAGACTTACAATTATATTGGTGGTTATTTTACCTCAAAGCTAATAAAATTCCTAATACACAAACAAAAAAGGTTTCCATTTCAGTATTTCTGTGAATTGTTTTAGCGTACCGTTCGAGCTTTTAATAATTGCCACTTTTGTTTGAATATGCGTGTAAATCACTTTGGTCAAATGACGTAAAAGTTATATCTAACTCACGTTAAACGTAACGATCAAAAGATTGGTGAATGAAAAACAGTTTACACTTTGAGAGGAAGAAGCCAGAAAGATTTATATTTAGGTAATATTTGCAAATGGTGATTCTCAATACAGTAGAGGTGTTTGGTTTCAATTGCAAGCGGTGTCGACAGTAAACACAATATTATTTTCACGGGTATCTTAGTCTGTACTCAGATGAATAGTTGTTGCCTAATTTTTGCGAATTCATCAACTTCACAGTTTTTTCAATTGTTTTATACTGTTGATAAGTTTCCTGTTCGTAAATCAGTTATTGTGCCTGGGAAATGTACGGCTCGGTTTATAAAGTAGTTGATAATGAGTCCCCTTGTATGTATATATGCATTCTACATAGTGTTGGTAGTAAATATGTTGTAAGTACGTAATAATATGAAATTATTGTCTTAAATTGCTTTATTATAACAACTCGAATGTTTATAGCATTTGAAATAATAAAAATCACAGTTCACGGATTCAATACTGTCCACATTATGCCATGCAGTTTTCTTAAAACCATTTACTCAAACTATTAGTGACACATGGTGTACTCCATCGTTTTTCAATACTCCAGTCATAAATCATTTTCAAAGTGATTTTATATCAAAGGAAGACCAACAAATTCAATGTACTAATTCCCAATATATTAATAGTCCAACATCAAACTCACATAAGTTCAGCCTTTTAATTATAACCGTTTTCTATAAATAATTAAAATGCATGTTGTAAACATGCTCAGGTCTGTCATAATGTCCACGTTTTTGTCAATAAAACTGAGGTCAAATTTATAAACCGATATCTAATTGTACTCGTATTAACTTTTCCTTGATCACAAAATACCTAGACTGATCAGCTGAACAAGATTTTAAAAATTTTTATTCAAGTTTTTATTCGTTATTATTAAGGCGATTTCTGGCAGCTTATACAGGAGCATGCCCACACTTTCATGTTCTTATTCATACCAGGCCAGCAAAATAGTTCTGCTATGAGCTTGATTGTTGCACGAACACCTGAGAACGTTTGTGCAACGTGTTGAAGACGTTGCGTCGATACTGTTTCGGCACGATTGGGGTTCCCTACCCGTAGATTTGTCATAATGTAAGGTTTCCTTACCTGTTCGCGTCTGTTTGATCCGTAGCCTGAAGGTTGTGAATGATAACTCGTGCTGAAGTTCGGTATCTTCTTTTTGAAGCTGGGCGAGTTTCAGAAAGTTGATCCCTTGGAAACTGTTCAAGGAAGTCACACGAGACAAGGAGTATGCAACTACATTGTTTGCTTCAGAAATGTGTTGTATATCTAAAGTAAACTGTGAAATACAGTTCAGTTGTCGAGACTATCTAGGTGAGTTCTAACAACCTTCCCCAGAAGAATACAAAAGGTTGCCAGGTGTGATCAACTCATTGTTGCATGACACCTCCGATATCTGAGTCAGATGTGTCTACTGAAATACTAATGGGTGCTTGAGCATCCTGATGTGCAAGTATTGTTGCTTTTGTGATAGGTTATTCAACTGTGAAGAATGCTTTTTCTCGTGGTGTCGCTCAAATGGATGGGTTCCGCAAGTCCACGAAGTTAATCCATTATAGCCGCCACTTTGTTTCTTAGGAGTCAGATGTCTTGAGCATCAATAGTTTGTTCTAGGAGATCTAAGTAGTCAGTTCCTCCCTACTGAACCATGGTGATGAGTTTCTCGGACCCTTTGGTGTGGTCCCAGGGACGTGGGTTGCAGTAACCTTTAAATATAAATTTCTAAATACATCTCAAGCTGTTTCATTTGGGGACTCTGGCTCTTTTGTTCAATCAACTGACGATGCTAAGTGTATAATATCTTGTATATTTGCTTTCCAGACGTTAGGTCTGGGTTGGACTGACGCATGTTCATTTTTTGACAACTATAAGGAAATCAAAGGTTAGAACTGCATTATCACCTTTACTAAGAAATGACGTGTGATCGAGGTTCATGACGTCATCTTCATAATAAGTCAATATAAGATCTGGTAAGGATGATTCAGAGTCCGGATAGTATCTAGTTGCTTCTTCCATACTTTGCATTAGGGCATATGTGATAGCTGCATCGACTAGTTCCTGCTCAAAAAAATATTCTGACAATTCAGTTTTCAGATTTTTCCGGTCTACCATGGGTGCATTAAAGTCTCCCAGGATGAGACATCGACCACTTTGTAAACAGGTACTGAAACTGTCTAGCAAGACCTCATTTACCTCATAGCTTGTACTGCGGTAGACCAAATCAATCGGCAGCTCTTGTTCCTTGCATTTCAAGTGGCAACTAGCCAATTCACACGTTTTACTCTCATGGGATACACTGTCGATTGTGGTAAGTGTGATAGTAATCTTAATGGATAGAGCTGTCCGCCCTCCTTTACACTTCTAGATTCTCTCGAATAATATCAACGTAAAACCTTCAAAATCAAGTTCCATACAATCTATAGGCTGTGTCAGCCAAGTTTCTGTGACTGTGATTATATCTGGCTTGGTAGAGCCAATCTGTACACCTAATTCCGACTGCTTATCGAGAATGCTTTGGGTATTTGTGTAACGGATCCGAAGCCTATTTAAATGGCTTCGTGCTGCACCCAGAGTGGCTTCGGCATCACTCTCTGTCGAAGCCTCACAATCCGAAACTACAGTTTTTTGGTCCTTTTGACAGCATCTAACGTAAGTGTTAGTTTTTCGGGCTTATCGTCCTTTTACACGTTCTGAGAGCGGTAGGCCCTTACGGATAAAAACTTTTGAACCCTTTAATTTATGTCCATTCTGTAAAATTAAGTCCTGTTCATTCGGATATTTGAATATTACTTCAAGCAGCCTGGTTTGATTAGGTTTTAAGTTCGCTTGGCTACCTAGTCTTTACGCCTTTAGCAAGGTGACTCCCGAGATATCCTAAGGCATAAGCTGATTTAGTAGCTGTTTAATCAACCCCATGTCATGCTCAAAACGAGTTTTAGGTTCCGAGCTTCCATTCTCCTTGATTCTATAAAAGACAACTGACCTGTCACTGTGACCAGTCTTTAAGTTCTCGACTTCTTTTTGGGGGGTTGGATGTTTTCCAATAGTCTTATTTCGATTCTTGCTCTCGACCTGTACCCATTCATCAACATTCGTTGGAGTGGCAACCACAGTCGCGTTAAACACATTCGCTGACTTGAGGTCGTTTTTTTTAGAACTGGGTTTCCAACTTAGGCGACATGCTGTATGAGTTCGAAAATGCAAGAATACATAAAGTGAGAATAAATGGGGTGTTATACAACTGACATTGTATAAAAGAAATTAGAACGATTGTTTTCAAATGATTGTGAATGTGATATGTGTGAATGCGAATATTAGAGGGAATAATTTTTCAATAAAGTCTTTGGTTTGTGCTATCGCGTGTTACTAGTCAGGTGTTCATACCAAAGCAGATGGTTTTCTGCGGTGCTACTACTCCATATGTTTTAGACTTACAACCTAATACACATGACGGTGATACAATGTCAGAAGATTAGGCCTTATATTAGGCAGTGGCCATGATTAAGTTCATATGACGTTTATTACCTCAGGATTCTGTATCACACGTGCACCATAGATTTGGAATCAGGGTTTCCCAACTTTTCCAGGAGGGTCGTCCGTACCCACCAATCTGGTTTAAGAGCTGAATGTTCGCTTATGTTTCTTCCAATTTCGGATTCAACACCTGTTCCTCTAGAAGAGAATGAGTACGGCTGTACTGACAGTGACCAAATACAAATAGTCATATGAGAGCATTTGAGGGGAGAGCGGACTCTAAAACCTCGTCCATACTATGGCGTTTGAGGGCATTTTTTTGCGCGTTATTCATTAGTGCATGAATAAACTTAGCCCCATGTTATATCATGAGGTCTTTGAATCATTGGTAGAATAACTTATAAGGTGTTTTTTAATTAGTAACTACTCAATATTTCGTTATGAGTGATTTATTTTGGACAGCTGTTTTCCATCTAAAGAATATTGTACCCAGTCAACCACAACGTAGGACCAGGCACATAATGCATCGGTCCAAGCTGCAATATCTCATAAGCACAACACGGTGAACGCTCCGACATACATCAAAGAGTATGAATTGAGTCATCTATGGCAACGCAATCATAATAGGCTCGCTTTCGACTGTATTGTCGGATTCTACTGATTACTGTTCTTTTAAAACCAGATGTGCATCTCAAACCTTATGTGAAGACTTTTAACTTCCAATCGCCAAGTCCTCTAATCAAACTCCGCCTCGCGACCTTCAGTTTGAATAACTTGGTAGTATCAGGCAACGCTCCAGGAGTATCGCGACAATTTTTTGCACTACTTTTTCATTTCTACTTTTTGCACAGCCAAAATTTAAAATTAATATGAATGTTCATTTTCCGTTTTTACAATTAGATGAAAAGGGGTTTTATCATTTTGCAGTACATGGTATCGCGAAGTCCTTGAAAATTCATTATTCAGGTGCTACTATAATAGTTTTTTTCGATTTGCATCTCAGACTAGCAATTATTTCTACTTGACTATACACTAAGGGCAGACAAATCATTTATTTTTATATGAAATAACATGATTTAAGCATATATCGTCATAAAAATTGTATTGTCATCAAGGCTACTAAAACTGCACTACAAGTAACGATACCATGACAAGATTTATCATTTTTCCCTTCTGTATCACAATTCTAGCCGATTTTCACTGTTTTGTTTGACTTTTATGGCAGAAATAGTTTGGTAGTGAAAATATTAGCTGTCTTGAGGGTTGTAAGTATTATGTATATGCTATAGATGATTATAACACATACCAAGATGTTAATATCGCCTTCTACAGTTAGATATATAAGCCACCAAATCATTATATTGCAGGAAATAAATCATAATCATGCGGAAGAGGTATATATATGTGAAAACATTACCAGAGGCTAAGCTAACATAGTTCAAATGTTTAGTCTATCTGTTTTCTTGCAAATATACCTAATAGCAGAAATAAATGCTATTGAGGATGATACAGGTATTCAGTGTTTGACAACGCTTCTACCAGTAACACCTTCTAATATGCTTTGTTCCCATCAAAAGACAGAGTCGAGGAGATCGGAAGAGTGTATTTGGCGATAACCAATATATCGGGAATCTCTGATCTAATCTGCCTAGTGATTGCGGTTGATGTTGAGCACAGCGTTACAGCACGTGATCTGGTGCGGATGCATGACCGAGCGCCTTCAGCTAGATGAGTCCACTAAAACATATGGTCAGCATCCAATGTCGAAAACCTACAGAGCTATTTAGTTTGGGGATTTATTTACCGCTACACTATTATAAAGCGGTTACGAGAAAGCTTTGAAAAGCACTTTTTGGTAATCAAGATATTTTGATCTCAGGTGACCAGATTGTTTGAGATCGTATGTGGTGATATTCGAAAATCAACCAAGACCTGTCTAGCTTACGTACTGATGCCGTAAATGACAATTACTTATACAACCTGTCCAAATAATAAGATAATACAGTCCTTGTATGTTGAAACCCAGGCTTTCCTAAGCAACGCGAGAGATAAAGCACATAAGCGTAATTGACTATCGAAAGAAGGGATGTTCTAAATGCACTTCCGATCTGTAATTCAATACCGGTTCCTGTTTGTGTACTAGTTTCTGGTAATCATCTATACCACAATAACTATCTTCTGTCTATCTTATTTCCAGCTGGCTTTGCAAATGCTCACAGACCTAACGGGAACAATTCTTAAGAATTAGAAGTTTTTTATTAACGGATCACTCGTGTTGGATTTAAACCTTAATAAACGTTTTCATTTATAACGCATCAATTTTTCAATGACGGCAATGCTTGTCTGTCGTGACAGGTCGAAATTCGAACTAGTAGTATAGTACACCATGTTCAAGGTTGCAGTATTTGATGAACGGTCTGTATGACTAATCGCGTGTGCACCAAACTGGTAATTATTACACAGTAACGCGAAACAACATCCCTGCCCCACAGCCACATAAAACTGCACAGTACACTTTCCCTGCCGTTACGATATAAGAATAAGTTGTTGGTCTGATAAGTCGAATCATTACATATTACCTCTGGGAACGCGTGGTAAACAGCTATTAGCTCCCTGAGACTGAGGCAAATCATAGATATGTTCCCATGTTCATTGAGTACTTTAACTTCAGTGTTTGCTTGAACGAGCTGCAAAATGTCATTGATATTTTTAGTGTCTAAACTCAATTAATTACAATGTGAGTTCAACAACCTGGGTACAACCGCTAACGCATTTTGGCGATATCGTCCTTGGTAAGCTGCTTATGGAACTTCCAAGAAACCAGATGTCGTAAGCTACGAGTTAGAAACGTTCTTAAATATAAGCGTCCACTTGACGTCAACTGACGTCTCGACGCATTGACAGAAATATATCCTTCTGTGCAAGAATGGTTGTGCACGGTTTTAATAGAGGTGACTTTCAGCTCACCATTTACTGCCCGGACACAAAATCCAGATTGGCAATGGCAATATTTCTACCTGAAGGATAAATTCATTTGAAGTAAGGCATACGTAGATGACCGACATCGTCTCTTTTGTCTAGGTTGTATTGGCGAGTTAGAAGTTGTACGCTATTCAGAAGAATGATGATTACTGTCATCATCACCAGTGTTGTAATTAAAATACTGCAAAGAATAATCAAACGGACCATAACGGCATTTATGGAAACAAATAACTTGCTGAACATGGCACAACATGGTTTTGGAAAGTGTCTATCCTGTACAACGAACCTCCTTATAGCTAGGGAGCTCTGGATTAATGCGCTAGACAACGGAAACTCAGTGGATGTTGTCTACATAGACTTCAGTAAGGCTTTTGACAAGGTGCCAACTAATAGACTGCTATTGAAGTTGGCAAACCTTGGTATTGCCGGACCTCTTATAAAATGGATTAAGGATTTCCTAGTAGGTCATAGGCAAAAAATAAGAATAAATTCCAAGTGCTCCACCTGGAGACCAGTACTTAGTGGGGTACCTCAAGGTTCAGTCCTAGGTCCTTTACTTTTTATATTGTACGTTAATGATCTTACAAGTATAGTACAGTCTCCAATGTTATTATACGCTGACGATGTAAAAATTTGGCGAGTAATAACTGGAGACAAAGACGCATTTACTCTTCAGGCGGACTTAAATAATATGATAAACTGGTCTAAAGAGTGGCTGATGCCTGTCAACTCGGAAAAGTGTGTCTACATGCACTTAGGGGATTCAAAGGTTAATACATACAACATAGGGGATGTGTCATTGCCCGTAGTCCGGTCTCATAAGGATCTAGGGGTGACAGTGAGCAATGATCTTAAGACGACGGCCCATTGCCGGGAGGTCGCAGTTAAGGGGTTTCGAACCCTCTGGGCTTTAAGAAGGACATTCACTAAGTTTGATACTACCATGCTCACCACATTATACACATCCTTAGTGAGAACTAAGTTAGAGAACTGTATTCAGGCTGCAAGCCCCTGTTTAAAAGGTGACTCAGACATACTAGAAAAAGTACAGAGGGCAGCTACGCGTGCAATTCCGGAACTTCGGGGTTTATCATATAAAGAGCGGCTTGAAAAACTGAACCTCTTTACTCTGTCCTATCGCAGACTAAGGGGAGATCTAATATTGATGTACAGAATATTGAGACATGATTTCGGACCTAACTTATTCTCTCTTTTTCTTCCCACTAGATCGGGACACCTCAGAGAACATAGCAGGCGAGTAGAAAAGCCAAGAACGAACAAAATACCCTTGGCATACAGGTTTTCACACCGAGTCATCAATACTTGGAACCTGCTGCCTGAAGCAGTGGTGTCCGCACCTTCAGTTGACTCTTTCAAGAGAAGACTGGACACTCACAGAAGCATACTAGAAAAGGAATAACATAGGCTGTAGGGCTTCTGTCCTTACCACACAAATCTGAATCTGAATCTACATCCTGAACGCAAGCATCTGACTATGACGAACTGCGTTTGCGTCTATATGTACAGACATATCTCACGAAAAAGTACTTTGGAGTTGGACCATCACTGTTTTTGTGCATACTGACATAACATACTTAGTATGCGTATACTAAAAAAATAATTATTAACCGCAGAAGTCATATTACCTTATGTACTTCTTTCAAACAGGTCTCAAAATTGTTCCAACTTGTAAATCTTCGAGATAACATAATATCATTGAAGATTCGTCCTACATCTTGCATCATCACGATGGCATCGTCTTCGTTACTTGAAGAATGGACGTTATCAGACATGGTGCGGCTGAACTCAATTCAAATCTAACAATGTCTTTACAATTGATTGATCACTGGGTGGTGATCAATGTCTTGCTTGTCTAGTCCTTATTAGTGCAGATCGAATGCTATCGATCATGTTGCAATGTGGCCACCAGTCTAGGTGACTGGACACTGTGGGCACTATGTTGACTACCTCCAACCACCATCTAAACCTAACAATGTCTTGATTTGACCGCTTATGAAAAAATTCACGAATTGTTGATGTGACGCACGAATCATCTTGCGACAGTTTGACCTTCAAGTGCTCGCAACCACCATCAGTGGACGATACCCCTGGAGCGTAGCCGAAGCGTGTGGCTCACACACAAGTGTCTAATAAGTGTGTTTGATTCTGTCCAACCATAATTGTCTTCTGAGCAGTAGCTGTGAATTGTTAAACCAATTGTTAATTAATGATGATATTAGATTGAGCATAATGTACTAGGTAAATTAGTTGTGTGACCAACAACTACCTGATAGTTTAGTTATTATACTAGTACAGTATGATAGTAACTAAATTCGGTGGCTTTATTATGTAAACTATCTTCATATTTTTATGCAACTAATATGATAGACCGATTCATGAACCCAAATACATATTTCGATAATGATATTAGAAGACGAAGATTATCAGAACTACGTTCCAAATACATACAGCAATGACGGCTATGATGGGTTTAGTGGAAAACGTTAAAGGCGATCCAAATGATTGTTAAATTTAAAATACATAGAGATATAGTGCAACTCATATGCAGGCCAGGTTAACATGCCGGTTGGTTAAGAATATAACAGTTTAAAAATATTAAACTTGGCCCAAAAAGTTTTTAGAAGTTGAGACGACTCATGGAACTATAGTTAGGAATACGACGAATTACGATATAGACTTTTCATAAGAAGTTACTGTAGTTGGTTTGTGACGTTTATAAACTTGTGACAACGGTAATTGCGACTAAGGAGTATCAAATAATTTTTGAATCTAATACGTCTCGTCTGTAAACACACATTTTTTATAGTAGTATAAAGCTATTAAATATATCTTATACCAAAAACGTTTTGAGAGTGGTTTGTATGAAATATATACGGCTAGTCTAAGTGAAAGTATATAGAAGTTAAGTACAAAAACAGTTGGTGACATTTCAGACTTCTACCAATTGAAATAGGATATGTGTAAGTTACCCCCAGCTACCACTTATATCAACGTGCTGTACTGACTGCAAGATTAAGTCAAGAAACGACTAAAAATTATCAGTCGAAGCATTATTAGCCATTATTGACTTTTTCTGAAGCTTATTGGGAAATTCAAATACTCCGATAACCGTCTGCTATTTGACTGTGATCAATGATAATGTTAACTAGAAACAATGATAACTAATATTTCCACCAAGGATATTACTTCACTGTATAA
This sequence comes from Schistosoma margrebowiei, assembly GCA_944470205.2. Lineage (NCBI taxonomy): Eukaryota > Metazoa > Platyhelminthes > Trematoda > Strigeidida > Schistosomatidae > Schistosoma > Schistosoma margrebowiei. The sequence continues at coordinate 42,746,736 of OX104026.1, read as the reverse complement.
CTTTGAATATGAAGCATCTTTAGCCTCAGAACACATTTACTGGTCAATGTTTTTGGTATTGCTAATTCTCGATCATCATTTCAAGTGTCTAGGTTCGCGTTTCTTGTAAGTTTGAGAAATTAATATCATGTAGTTTACAAGTGGATTGATTGAATCCAACAATTTGCAGGTTTATGGGTTTATACTGATAATGCTAATAACATTACTGATTTTCTCAGAGCGAAGTAATTAGAGTGAATCGAAATCTCTGGAATCCAGCAGTTGTTAGTCATTACTCTACAATGTCAAACACATCATGAATACAGCTAGAACAATTGTTAGTCTGATTCGTATACTATAATTATTGCAATTTGATGTTAGATTTGTAAGTAAATTTTATTTGGAACCTAATTCTAATTTTACAGTTTATATTTTCTCAAGTTGATAAATGTTTACTAAACCGAATTCTCCAATAATTTATTTTGTTCATACATCCCCCCCCAGCTAATAGGTATTCCAATTCTTACAACGTTCAAGTACGATTATGTGGTATGTTTAACTGTTCATAATTTTAAATTAAATAATTCTCTAGTTCTATTCATTCGTTCACATCAAATCAAATCGAGAAATTACGTGAATCTCTTCTACTTTGGTATGACAGATCCAAACGTGATTTGCCATGGCGTCAAATGGTATGAATTTTAACTGTTATCTATATTTCGAATTATTTTATTATATAGGCCTTGAATCCGGATCCCAATTTACGCGGTTACGCCGGTATGTTTAATCATTCTCTACATTTTTTGTTTCATATTTTTTGTATGTGTTCAGTTTGGGTATCGGAAGTTATGCTTCAACAAACTCAAGTAAAAACAGTTATTGATTATTATGATCGATGGATGAAAGTTTGTTTGATAGTTTGGTCCGTTTTTTAAATCATATATCTATCATTACAGAAATGGCCTAGTGTTGATCAACTAGCCTCGGCTTCGTTAGACGTATGTATATTAATTGGTCACCTACTTAGAGCTATACTTGTATTGTAGGATGTCAATTCTCTATGGTCTGGATTAGGTTATTATTCCAGAGCTCGCCTACTACATAAAGGAGCAAAAAAGGTTAATTTTTAAAAATCGGACCCATTTTTTAGATTGTCAATGAATTTAATAGTATTTTCCCTCAATCTGCCGAGGTCTTAAAGCATTCGATACCTGGTGTTGGACGTTATACAGCTGGAGCAATTGCAAGTATTGCGTTTAATCAGGTAACGTTTTACACACTGAATTAAGTTCAACGTTGTTACTATTATATTAGTACCATTTTTAATATAACTAGTGAATTGGAATGTGATAATGTAACATATATCAAGTAAATGTTTACTTACTCAATTTAGGACTATACCTTTTACATGTAAGGACTAAGTGTATTACGTCGCTTCCGAAATCAAAGAGAATAGGGTTCAAACTTACAGTCCATTCAAGCGGTTAGCAAAGTAGCATCGGTTCAAATTCACGCTACAAATCATCATGATAAATACCGTAGTTGCAGAAGTAGTTACAGTATCACTAACAACAACAGACATTAATCACTAACAACACGCATTGAGAAGGAAAAACAAATTTGCGGGATAAAAAGTATAGACATTTTAAGACAAAGGGTAAATACATTTGTTCGAGATAGAGAGAAAGATTTAAATATGAATGCGATTCTGATAAAGCTACTGGGGTTGATCTCGTTAAGGTAAAAGCCCGATCATAACTGCTACCTTGATGTGATGGTTGAACCCGCCTTTCATGGTGACCCAACTGAGCTGTTTTGGCTGAAACACATGTCCCTTTAGGTCCTACCACCCCAGTCATGTCGGTTGGAGAACGGTAAGGCTAAAAGTAGTAACTTAAGGCCCGATGGCTAATTCGTACCTCTAGTTTTAGAAGGGTGTGACAACAGTAAAGTGTTTTTTTTGGGCAACCATCATCTTCACAGATGCTGCTTTCTTGTCACGCAAGGAACGACTCTGGAAAGGTTTACTCTTAAAATGCCACATCTCACCTAGCCCCACAGATTTGCATCTCCGGCCTTTTGAAGTTTGGAGCTAACACGTCAGAAACTTCTCATAAAAAGGCTGTGCGCAACCGACCTGGAGCAGTTGTCTCTCGGGTTCTGCGGTCATTCTCCCAGGTCACTCAGACCACCAATAACGATAGACTCATACTGCCGCCAGACGTCGTCGGAGAGGCGCTAGAGAAGACTGTCGCTCATTCTGGAGCACATGCTTAATTACAAGCACGTACTTGTCAACATCTTACTAAATGTGAAAAAGTTAGAAATGTATTTCAGGAACAAATAGAGCAACAGTTAGTCAATCATTTAAGTGACATTCCTGAGGTAGCTTGACACGATATTAAAACAGCGGTAACATCTGTCACTAGCTTAGACCAAAAGGTTAAGAGTCATTAGTGGTTTTTTAGCGTCTACCGAACTGATAGTTGTTTGGAAACTTGTCCTGACGGATTCTGAATACTGAAGAGCGGAGGCAGCTTAAACGAAGTTAATAACAAGCTTACTCAGTGATCGTACTGGGTACTAGGTAGAAAAAAGCAAAAGAAGTGAGGAAAGCAACAGAGATAGGTAATGATGGACAACTATTCAGACTTATTAAAGAAACGAGTATAAGAAGTCCCCCTGTTAGTGCAACTATCTGGGAAAAAGATGTGGCCATTATTCACTTTCAGTCCAGAAGACTAAACAGATGATCGGAACACTTAAGGGAACAGTTAAACTAACCTTCAGCCACACTTTGATTACCCACCATCTCCAAGCAGGCTGAATGGCAAACTGATGTAAGTCCTCCGACTCTTATTGAGGTATCGTTCTCATAGAGGTTTTTCGTCTTTACTGTCTATTGTCATTGCGTTTTTCGAACTTAGTGATTCACGATTCGTCTTGGTTTTTTATTCAACTGTTTTGGTTGTTGGTTTTTGCCTTTGTGAAGTTTTATTCCAAGTTGTCTAGAAATCGCTAAGCGATGACTCGAGAGTGTGAAAAGGTAATTGTCAATGCAAACTGAGTGGCGAATCGACAACTATTTGTAAGGTTAAAAAGGCTATAGATAAAATAAAGTGAAGGAGCGCATTAGGGCCTGATAGGTCAACTCGGTAAGTATTTATGTTTAGTGATTCAGTTTCACCAGTTAAATTAACTGAGATCTTAGCCAGAATTCGCGATCTGGATGCAATCTCATCAAACTGATCTCGACCGCAGATCGTCCCAGTTTATAAAAAAGGACAAAATTCTACATGTGACAATCACAAAAGGATCAATTTGGCTAATGTAGTATCTAAAATATTAGCTTCAATAATACTCAGATGCTTAACTTGAGCTCATAAAGATCGAACTCAAGAGAACCAGTTTGGTTCCAGACGTGGATATATGGATACATAGGTCTTATATTCACTCTTCATCAGGTTCTGGAACACAGTTTTCGGCGTACAACTATATTTGTATTCTTTGACCTGTTGATCACGAGGTTCTGTGTCAGTGTCTATCGTTGAAAGACGTACCAAAGAGATACACTAACATCGTATAGGCTCTCTACTCGAACACTTCTGATCGAGTCAAATTTATGGGGGACTGTCATCGGAACTAATTACTGCAAGTGGTGTTGATCAGGGTTGTCCACTCTCCCCATTTTCATTTGACTTTGTCTTAGACAAGCTTTTAAAAGTAACATTCTTATTGTCTGACGTTTAAGGGGTTGATTTTCTATCACGAGATTCACTTGTTGTCTTGGTATACGCAGATGATATAGTTTTGTGTGGTGAAGACGCCTATAAATATGGTTTTCTGACTACCTTAAGCAACAATCCAAGCATGTTTGGCATGAGATTCTCTCCCTCCAAATATGAAATATCACTTCAGGATTGGCTAGAGTCAGCACCTGAGTTAATGGTGGAGATCGAAGTAGTTTAGTGTGCCAACCGTTTCACTTATCTTGGTAGTTTCATCAGTCCTGATGGTTTGGTGTTTGACGAAATTTCGGCTCGGGTTCAGAAGGCTCGATTGGCTTTTGTGAACTTGCGTCACTTGTGTTGTAGGTAAGATACCCATCTTCCAATCAAAGAATGAGTTTACTACTCAACAGTTCATTCCGCCCTAAACGATGGGTGTGAAACTTGGTTATTTAGAATGTAATATATTGGTAATTTGTTAGTATTTCATCATGTGTCCTCGACGTATTGCTCGTGTATTTCGGGACCACGGAGCAAGTAATCCTTGGGATAGGAATAGGATACCATATAAGGATGGCAAATCGATTGATGAGGTAGTAAATCATCATCAACTAAAGTGGTTGGGACATGTGTTACTTATGTCCAACTACTGCCTAACTCGACATATGATTTTGTTTGTGGTGGAAGTATGTTGGAGCAAAGCTTGGAGCAACCAAATCAAAGCATGGTGTCAGTTTATGAAGTCACTGACAGTTGGACTTAGACATGCTGATAGGTATAGACTACCTTGTTGGTGTTCGGGTGATTATCATAATCAATGTTTAGAAACTGATTGACACTTCTCGAAATCGTTTGCAGTGGAGCACTTTCACGCATTTTTTGTCTTCTCTCGAATTCTGAGATTTTAAATCCCTCATAACTATTCTTCATTTTCATTTCTCTATTTTACATAGTTTTTTCGAGTGGTATCTTCGATGTCTAGTCTTTCCTATTACCATTGACGCTGTTACTACCTCTACTATTCTGCGATTTGACCTGACGACTTCATTTTTCTGTTCTAACAGCGTATGACAACTTGAACCGATATACATACATACCAGGTTCTACGTTGTGACTGGCTGATATCTATTTTACTGAAATTGACCCTGAGTTATTTCACTGGTCATCCTCAATTATTGATTATCGAAGGTGTGCTGAATCCACCAATATATTTGTTCATTAGTTAATAGTTAATTGCTTTAACCAATAGTCTAACGTTTCTTATTTTTAAAAGCAGTGAATTCGATAACAGTACCAATATACAAGTGTTTTATATTATTTTCACTCCAGTGTACTCCTGTTTTGGATGGAAATGTAATTCGTGTTCTAACACGTTTACGTCAAATCGGTTCCCCTATACAATTACCTACTTCTATGGAATATTTATGGAATTTGGCAACTAAGCTAGTCGATCCTAATCGACCTGGAGATTTTAATCAAGCTTTAATGGAATTAGGTGCAGTTTGTTGTACACCGAAAAACCCTGATTGTATGAGATGTCCACTTAATAAAGTTGGTTTATGTGAATCTTATAAACAGGTAGGTTGACAATATTATCCTGTTTCGTTCAAGCTAAAAATTTTTCCATTTTTTTGTTTTGTTATATAGGCTAATGTAAGCAAAAGTGACTACATTTCAACTGATCTTGAAGATTGTCATTTGTGTATTAACAGTAGTGTTTATCAGAAAAGGTAATATATTTACTGTTTGTTGCTTTGATTTGCATAATTTACATATTGACCTTAAACCTGTCATTGTTTACTTTATTTTGGTTATATCTCATATTGGTTTGGTTTTTGGTCTCATATTTGTCCATAATTTTTCTGATTAGTTGATAAATTGGATCAGCAGTAACCAATCAAGATCGACGTCTACAGAACCAGCTGTGAACCATGTGTGGAGAAATTCGAACACTTCACTTCTACCTGAAGTTTGTGCTGATGATGTCGTTCAGAATAACGATAAAATCTCCACGACCAAACCATACAGCTCAGAGAATAAAACTCCATCAAAATCATCCACCTGAGTTATAAATCTTCTCCACCATCTCATTATCGACAGAATAAAATAAAGTTATCAGTGTTGAAATGTCTAGTGTGTAGTGTTCCTCAGTTTATGTGTCAATTGTGACTAAATGATCAATAGTCAGAATAAATATAGATAACATGAAGTGTGAGAAATAATAATGTAATGTTTCGTCGAAGACTTATATGATGTATAAAGTGATATGAATTAACTGAGAAATGGTAGAGTGGCGTAAATACTAATTAATTTATCAATATCTTTACAAAATTCCCATGATGTTATTAGAGGGCGAATCACTAAGTAATTTAACCAGCGACGAAGTATAGTTCTATCTTAACGCACCCAGTTGATAGTGATCTTCTGGTAGATAAACTGAATCAAGGCAATTGATCTATCGTACATCTTCATCGTTTCCCTATAGAATCCTATCTCGTCTACTAAATATATATGAAAAGCGAATTCAGCGAAGAAAATGTTCTTTTTGACAAAATCATTTACTTAAGCTGTACATTCGTGTATATAGTTATATGGAAAGTATATGTCTATAGAAGGATAGAAAAGACTGCATCATAAAAATGGATTCAAGAATAAATAACAAATGAGGTTACGTACTAATCAAGGGGTAAGGAAGAAAATAATTCAGAAATAGAGTTTTCTCCTCTACTGTCGATGCTTTGTCATGAAGTCTAAGTGCCAAGTTTCTATCATGGAATCTCGGTGGATAACCATTTTTGATGAGGGTCTGTCGAAGATGAAATAATTCCCCATCTATTGTGTCATTGGAACAAATTCGCTTGATCCTCGAGGATAAAGAATGAATTAAGTTCCTTTTTCTACTTAATCGAAGTTCGTGTATTGTGCATTCGAAGTAGGTTTTCTATATATCGATCTCTGTAAAAAGCCGTCAGGCATTCTTTTTAAACGAATTTGTTCCAGTGACAATAGATGGGAAATTATTTCATCTTCGACAGACCCTCATCAAAAATGGTTATCCACCGAGATTCCATGATAGAAACTTGGCACCTAGACTTCCTGACAAAGCATCGACAGTAGAGAAGAAAACTCTTTATGAATATGGAATTTAAAGGAGACGGCTGCTGAAATCTTAAATAAATGGATTTCAAAATCGTTGAATAAAATATTCTACGCAGCTAAGCTCCGAATTGTTTTCTCCAGCCGACCTACCATTCGGGGATGTGTTAAGGAGAAACTTCCGCTTTGGGCCACATCAATGTGTATCTACAAATTTACTTGCTCATGTGGGGTACGTTACATAGGCCGCACAAAGCAATCGCTGTCCAGACGCATCTCGGAACACTATACAGCTTGGCTCTTAAAAGGAGAATGCAGAACAATTACTAGTTCGATACGGGGGCATTTAATATTAACTGTGGACACATCACTCCAAAGGATTCTTCTTTTAAAGTAATCTACAGAGTCAAAGGAATTGGATCGAAGTGGGGCCGAATCAATATTTTATGCACTGCTGAGGCATTGGCAATCCATGAACTCAAGCCTGAACTTTGCGTGCAGAAACGATTTGTCCAACCTCTCATCCTTCCTTCGAAATAGTCAGCTCTTCCCTTTAAATGCTATCTATCATCTGACCACGCGTATATATCCACTGTCAATAAAGTCCTGTTCATTCTCTTCTAGAGGAACAAGTGTTGATTCCGAAATTGGAAGAAACATAAGCGAACATTCAGCTCTTAAGCCAGATTGGTGGGTACGGACGACCCTCCTAGAAAAGTTGGGAAACCCTGATTCCAAATCTATGGTGCACGTGTGATACAGAATCCTGAGGGAATAAACGTCATATGAACTTAATCTCGGCCACTGGCTAAAATAAGACCGAATCTTCTAACATTGTACCACTGTCATGTGTATTAGGTGGCTGAGTCGAAAACATATGGAGTAGTAGCACCCCAAGAAAACCACCTGGTTTTGTTTGAGCACCTAGATAGTAGCTCAGATCATACACAAATTCATTGATTTGTGTTGCGCCATATATATTTTGTTCCCAACTGTATCAATGTTTATGTATTTAAATAAATGGTGATAATCCACATTACTTACGTCTGTTACCTTTTGTGGAGGAGCATAGATCGCTCACTAGGATTGATAATTCATGTAGAATAACATAGAAGGGAATAACATTGTTTTTAGTCAGATCGTCTTTCACGGAACCTTCTTATACGGCAATATTTATATGGATATATGAAAGCACCAAACCAATCAAGGGAATTAATGAGACCATGGCTACAATTTCTTAACTATATGTCATAAGTGAAAGGTACAAATTGATAGTAATAAGTCAGGAGTACTACTAGTAGTGATAAGAATAATAAAACAAAAAAGTTCTAATAATTAATTCAACCTGAAAAGTAGGTCAGGCTTAGACGAACAAACTTTAAAAAAACGACGAAACATTGAAATTACGCAATGAAGTTTAAATAATTAGATAGTGAAGGATATAGACCGGAAGAGGCGAGAAATGACAAACAAATACATGATATAAAAAAAGTTAATTAGGTATTTTATGAAGTCATATCTGACCAAGGAAGGGATAGGGTGTCACAAATTTCGTTTGAGCATATGAACTAGGGTTATAGGTTCAGATCTTTATAGCTATATATATGAGACGGGATCGAAATTCATTGGGGAATGACGATGGTATCTGTTGGATCACCACACGATCATGACCAAACGTGATAAAGTAAAGTCCTTGTTTGATCCTTTCCAAATCATTATAAGAAATGTTCACACATTCGTTAGTACGTCTAATATAGCTATCTCAAGAGCAAATAAATTTTTTGATACATATCAAAGAAGCAAATCCATGTAAATTGTTCCATGTTTGAGTGAACATCACCGGTTAACTAGGAAATGCTAACGTAAGTTTAGTTGTTATCCTCCTAATTGTACTCAATAATCTACTGTACGAAACGTCACTATCTACATTCTCGTTGAACTGTAGTTAGACTAAAATCTCCGAGCGGTCTATATTTCCAGCTTTTCTTCCTGTTTACATATGTTCTAAAAACTTGGTAAGTAGTCCATTTCCATCATTGTTATTGAAAGCTTCATTTCCTTACTTATGGCTTCATCTGGGCAGATCTTTTTTATCCTGCTTGTAAAGTATCTAACCGGATTACTTTTGTAGTGGGTAGATATCTGGCTACGGAAGTCTGTATCTCCCAGAAGCGCTCTCTCTATACACCCTTCTGTCTAACAAACTGTCATCCTGTCTATCGAATGAAATATCATGGTAATTTAATGTATTCTCATACTCATCCTCTCAAGTGAATGTGATTGCCGAACACACAATGTCAAACTGATTTAGGATTTGTTTGTTAATATCGTAACCTATGATGATGAGTGTTTTGTCGATCTAATGTCTGCATAGATCTAGTTTATCGTTGACCTTCTTGAAGGGTCGAATTGAAAAGATTTTTGTCCGTTCACATGTGTTCTGATTTATCTATCATTATTCTTATATAGTCTTGGAGTAATGAATTATCCTGTGAAACTTAGCAAACGTGAACCTCGTAAACAAAATACAGTTATTCTAATCACATATACTTCGAGAAAAGAGAATGAAGCACTAAACAATTACTACCTACTTTTACAACGACCTAAAACAGGTATGTATTTGTTAAATGAGTCAATTTTTTTCTCTCCCTATATTCCTCATCTAATTCTTTCTTGTAGTATGTTGGCATATAATTCCTTAGTTTATTGTTAGTGTTTGCTGTTGTAAGAGGTTAGAAGTGAGTTAGGCGCTCTCAAACTAAGATGCGACGTAAATTTATCAAGTCACTGACTGTTGAACTGACCTGTGTAGGTAGGTAGGCAGGTACAAATCACCTTGTTGCTAACAGCGCGATATTCGTAGCATGTAGTTAACGTGGATCAGAATCCATCTCAGTGACATAGATGCATTCTTTTTTTCCTACAATACTTATACTTTGTATCCCACAATTTCTTTATTCCTTTCCGAATCATGTTGTCTTCACTTAATGATTTCTACTGTTATTGATACGATGACTACTTCTTGTACTCTGGTATTTATATTTGATCTGATGTGGGAACTTGTGCAGAGTTGCATAAATTTGTATGATTTTATGTCACTTATAGCTTACTTGATGAGGTTAAATTTCTCAATTTACTGATCAATTACAAAATGTGTCCTTTTTAAAACTCATCAATATTGTCTTGTATTATATCCGAACGATGACTAAGGGAATAAGTGGTGGTGGCGTGAGTAATGAGATCAGTGCATGTATAGTGAAAGCCAGAGCGCCTTATGCCAATCTGGGCTACTTTTAGCGCCTTCGTGATGTCGGTCTGGCTGTAAAAGGTCGGATCTACAATGTGTCGGCGAAAGCAGTTCTGCTCTATGCTTGTGAAACCTGGCCTCTCCGAGTTGAGGATGTTAGACGACTCTCTGTGTTCGATCATTGTTGTCTCCGAAGGACTGTTGACATCCAGTGGCAACACCATGTTAGTAATGCAGAGGTTCGGCATCGTGTGTTCGGGCACAGAGACGATAATTCAATTGGTGTCACCATCTTGAAACACCGACTTCGGTGGCTTGGACATGTTCTACGAATGTCGTCTCAGAGAATTCCACGTGGTGCATTATTTGTGGACGTTGGGACTGGTTGGAAAGAGTGGAGAGGTGGTCAGTGTATGACATGGTGTCGTGGTATGAAAGAAAGCTGCAAAGGGCTAGCTTGTGTTGGTCCTTCACGACTCCCTGGCTGGGATCCGAGAGATGGTGCTACACAGTGGCTACAGACGTTATCAGATATGACTCGGAATAGAAGCCAGTGGCGATCCTGCTGTAACCTTCTTTTACTTTCTTCATTAAAAAATGGTTGTATCTTCCTTAACTGAAAGAATTCTTCTGATTGTGCCTTCCATTATTATTATTATTATTATTATATTATTATTATTATTATTATTATCATTATTATTATTACTGCACTACCTTACACTAATCTGTGGTCGTTATGTAGTGAACACGAAAACCAGTGGGGACAATCTAATGTATTTACACAAAATTACAGGAAATATTAATAAAATCTAACAATCATAAAGTAAACGCTTAATTTGCAAAATGTCCGTTAGTTGTCTCAAAATGACTTAGACTTCATTGTCCTTGCATTTTCATACAAATTGCATCCTGTTCCCATTCTTTACTGTTGGATCTTCTTGTCTCTCTGCTGCCAGAACTTTTTTCATGACTGACATTGTATACTACTTATGTCAATATAAGTAGCACACACCAATTATTGTTCTTTTTTCTTTTTTATACGCTTTTCACCTTCTTTCTCATCCCATTCCCACTGTTTTGTGTGGCGCATATTTATTTGGCGCCCCCTTGTACCAATATTTATGTGTTCAAATAATAATGATAATGAAGAATAGTAGCTTCCAGGATATATATATATATATATATATATATATATATATATATATATATATATATATATATATATATAACGATCTTGGACTAGTGATCACACGTTTTGTTCGGGTCTAGTTAGTACTGAACCAACCGGTCAATGTTCTCGTTTTTGTTGCGTATTGGTCTGTGCTAGGATATAGCATCTTGTATTCCACAATCGATATCTTTATAACTAATAACTGTTGCAATGAGAGAAAAGTTTTCATAATTTACTTGTTACCTTATAGAATATACTCTGCAGCGGCTACTTTGATGTGGTGATTAGGATAGTTGTAAATTTTTTAGATTGGTCAGCAATTATAATATTTGCTTAAGGCATCAACTTACGTAGTAGGTTTGACTGTAAAGCTATCTTATGTCACATGTTGGAAACCTGTGAATATATGTTACCCCTGACTGGTAGCCTTCATGATCTTAGGGAATGACAATAAAGCCTAAGAGATAGCTGCTTGATTCAGGGTGGCACACGACCATTTTGTGACTAGGTTTTGTTTTATTTACTCTACAATATCATGGCGTTACCGTCGGGGACAGAAATCATCCGTGCACGAGTTGAGGTGTATTATTTTCGGGATCGAACTCTTCTAACCATCATAAACAGAGATCACTTCTAGAGATACAATTTGATTCATAGTTTTTTTCACTAATTTAATATGTGTACTTATATTAACAATATAGATCTTAAACAAATAAACATTCTTATGCATGAATTCTCAGGTCTTTTGGCTGGTTTATGGGAATTTCCAAGTTATACCATTGGAGATGACAAATTGACGAGTAACATTCAACAATCATTTATTCCTTTAGTTATTGATCGAATTACAAATGCGTTGAATCCCTCACTGAATATAACTTCAATTAATGAATTAAATGTGAAACCTATTGGAGAGGTATGATATATTTTATAGCTTTGTGCAGATATATTAATCACAATAAGATATAACGGTGATTAAGAAATCATGAGTTTTACTTTCGTAGTATTACACATGCATTCAGTCATTGCCTACCTCCGATGTATAGCGTTGGTTGATGTAAGAATAGGTTGAAAGAAAACTAGAGGTGGTCAAACTACATAACGATATAAATTCATGAAGTAGTCAACTGATACTCTGAAGTATGTTGGTGTATTATGCACTGACTACCTTGTTGGAATCAGTGTCATAATCATGAAAATGTGATCACTTGAACTGATACATTTCTTCGTGTTAGATCCCTTGTTGTTTAAAACAGATTGATAGTAGACAATCGTTTCTCCTGTTTGAAATTATACTCATTTCACCATAATTCTAAAACTTGAGTTTTATTGAACACTATACCTAGAATTAACGTATCCTGTCGATTACTTTCAACCACTTAATTCATGCATAGTACCAGCAGTTCTTTGTTGATATTCTTAATATCTTCTCTTTTGACGCAAATTCCAATTCCCTCGTAATTCAACCTATCATTATATTAATTATTTTATTTTATTTTATAAAAGCGTTTCTTCATCTAAAGATTTAAGAAATTTCCCTTAAATTTAGTTGTAACTGTTGTTGTTTAAAGCGGTGAATCACCAGCCTACTTATTGACGTAAATAATTCGTAATAGATCTTAAGTTAAAGTTATTTTTACTAGGTGGTCAGATTTGGATTGTAAAAATAATGGTGAAATGTAAATTTCCAGTAAATGAACTTTTCAGTTAGCTACAACGTAGGACCAGGCACATGCATGCATCCGTCCAAGTTACCATACCGCATTAGCACAGCAAGATGAACACCGAATTGGTAAGGGTGGTTAAGTTAATGGTGGTAATATATAAAAGAAAGTACAGGAAGAGAGAATTAGTTGGTAGAAAGAAAGATATGAAGCGATTTTAATCTCTTAGTTTAAAGGAAGACAGAGAGTGTATACACCGACACCATTGAGATCGATTCTGAGCCATGTTACCAAGAATCTCCAACCGTTGGTTATGATAGTCATGCGGACCCCAACCAAGTAGTCTGCATCTCCCAACATGGTTCAGAATTCAAGGACTGCTGCCACGTTTTGGTTTGGCCGCCCCTTACTTTCTTCCAACCATACCCAACATTAATCAGCTTTGCGCGTCGTGGTAATCGGTGTTCAGGCATACGTAGCACGTGGCCCAGCCATCTCAGTTGATGAAGATTCATAACCTCATCAACTGATTTACCATCATTCCCTAATACCCTTCATCTAACCTCACTAGTACTTACCCGGTGATCTCAGCAGATGCGAGCAGTATTTCTAAGGCATCTGAGAGCGTGACCGCAATGCCCAAGGGACAACTGTTTGAAGTCGGTCACACGCGACCTTTTTATGAGTAATTTTTGTGTTAGCTCCGTACTTGTTGAGACCTTACTGCCGGAGATGAATATCCGTGGGATAAGGCGAGGTGTGCATTTTTAGGGTCGACCTTTTTTTACCCCACCCCTCCTTGTGGGAAGGCAGCATCGCTGTCATGCTGGTTGCTAAAGGAAACACCTTACTGCTCTCACACCTCTGTATAATCAGCAGTACGACTTAGCCTTCGGACCTTGGGTTTGTTGCTTTTAGTTTTACCGCTCTTCAACCGACCTGTCTGACATTGTAGGACCTTGAGTAACGGTTGTTCCAGCCAGTATAGCTCGGTTGCTTAATCACGATAGGCAAGCCCGACCGCCACGTCACGGTAGCAACAACGGTCGGAAAATGAACTTTTAGAAGTGAAAAAATGTTTTCCTTTACTTCTTTTAAAATAAGGTGTGTATTAACTATGTATTGATGTTTAAAAATAACTTTGAACAATCAGAGAGCTGTTTTGTTTCTAGGACAAAATAACATTAAACTTTAAAATGTTAAATTTAATTCTAATACAGACATGTCATGAAGTTGTTTTAGAATTGGAAATTAAACTTCAAAATTTATTGGTTTACAGGTTCGAATCCAATTCCATTTACTACTATTACGGTAGAGTTTTGCTTTTTTTCTCTAATAGTTTCAAAAGATAATCTATAAAGTTGAAGTTGTACCTGAGGTAACAAATGTGTTTGATTACTGGAATGATCATTTGTAGACATCTAGTAGAGTTTGTTAGTTCGTTTCATTATAGTACCACTTAAATAAGGTACATCAATCATAAATATATATTAATCGAATTGATCATTAAAGGATTACAATATATTTGAACAACACATGTAAGCGAACAATATTGTTTTTAACTTAGATCGTTATCAGGCTTTATTCTAATATACGAAAATGTTAAACCAATCAAGGCAATTTAGGCCAATAATTACAATGAAATAGATTACATCACCGTACATAATTGGTAAAAGTACAAGTTAATAGTAGTAGGAAGACAGGTGTACTGATAATAGTAAGAATAATAAAATACAATAACAAATGTCTTATCAATAGTTAAACATTGAAAATAGGTCAAACATGGATAAATAGACCGACAGTGGCTATATACGCGTAATCATATGTGAGCGTTTAAAGGGGAGAGTAGACTCCACCTTCGACCTTATTTGGGGTTGGATTTGTCGTCTAAGTTATCATCATACTATGTTAACTGAAAACAACAGTAGAAAAACATGTCGATATTCGTTATTAATAAGTTAAGCAAAACCACTTCAAACCTTTCCTGATCTAATCAAAGGTTATTGAAAGATAGATATTTTTATAATCAATGTGAATTACTACATTTCCATTGTTTTTCATTCAAGAAGAAGAATGTATTTGTAAAATCTCAGCGAAAGAATTTGAAGTAAATCGCTGAGATTTTACAAATACATTCTTCCTCTTTAATGACTCACATTAACTCGGCGCCCAAATATTGTGAAACTATTCGTTCAAATTTAGACAAAAGTTCTTATTCCATTGTTTTTGTTCATTAATAAACAACTGTAGGAAGAGTCTTCCAGCTAATTAATCTCTTCACTTTTAATGAGTTTAACTTGAATCCATATGATTTCCACTAATCTATTATATTTTTCGTCATATATAAATGTCACGTGGAATATTTCGATAAAATCTTATCTAAACTAATAATTTTCTTGTTTCTATGTTTATATTTACCTACATTTACTGTGATAACTCTTTCCCCCTTCAGGTTCTACATATTTTCTCCCATATACACATGACGTATATTGTATTCGAGTTGAAAGTTGAACAACAACAACAAACAATTCCTTCTGAGTGTTTAAACAATTCTAATACTACTACTACTACTTGTGATTGGCCGCCTAGTTTAAATTCCGGTCGATGGGTTAGTCGTGAAGATTTAAACGACTCGGCTATATCCACTGCTACTAGAAAGGCAAGTTATGTTTGTATGTTTATTTGTGCATATGTGTGTTTTACATAATTTATAACCAGTTTTTATTTATTTACGAGAAAGAAACTTCATTATATTTACGCTTTCCACAAACAAACATTTGGACTTCGATTGAACTGTGCTAGTTTAGAATCTATTTAGATATCGCTTGGATACGCACATATACAGCTAGAGAGTCCCTGAATGGAGTGAAACGCGCATTCAACTGCTACTCAAGATTCAATGTCAATTAACACAAATTTTGATGAAACTAATTCCGTCCATTAGTTACTCATTAGTCATTGACTAATAATTACATTGACTTTGAATGACAACTGACTGTGTATAGTGCGATGTTAAACCAATTTAACATATCACCGGTCACGACCTTTTACTTTTGATATGTGTTAGTGGTTAGAGCAAAGTGTAACGATAGTCCCCTGGTTGAGTCCATTAAATTTTAAGTCTTAAGCTGCAATTTCTAACCCGACTCAACTTTTATTAGCTTAGGCTGTTCGGTTATCGTTTACTAACCCTCATACATATTCTGTATGCTCAAACATCTACCAAGCTATGATTTTTACTGAAGTCCGTTCTATTCTTCACTGTTCTGTTAATTCAAACTATTCAGGATAACTATCGACTTGATCCTAAGATATAATTATACTTTTTACTCATGAACACATCTCCATAGTTACACCTGTAAGTCTACAAGAAGCTCCTTTTGATCGCTCTAATAACTGAAATACCAACCGTTTTGGTAAGATCAACATCCAACTACCTCAATTTTATGTTATGCGTGATTCGGTTGTGGCTTAAGGGTTAATACTTTGATCCATCTGTTTCTGTTTAGACAACTGGGTAGTATCTTAAGCCCTCACACTTAGAGTGTGGCTCAAAATATCCAAATTCTTATCTAGTTAACCTCTACTCACAGGTTTCGGGGACATAATGTACAATTTTCTTTTCGGTACACATTCACAATATTTTAAACTTGATGAAATAATGATCAAGCTTTTTGTTTGTTATTTTCAGGTATTTGCTCATTTTGAAAATTCCAAATCATCACATTCTGAAGTAAGTGTTCATGTTCATTATTTATTTTTGACTTTAATCAATAAACTAGGAAATTGGACCTAATTATTTCACAAGTAAGCTGATATATTAGTTCTGAGATTATTGGAAAAGATAATTTCACTTTTCTATATACCGGAATATCGTTGAAAAATATCCACATAAAAAAATATACAGCTAAAATAGGGAGGAGATTATTTCTCATTGTTTATTTCTGTTACTAAGGTAATTGAAGGTCAGTCACGGACTATTTCTAATACAAATGGTCATATTTTAATGAATTATTGAATGCGTAAGTCACAAAATATATAGCGCACACATTTGAAGTAGCCAGTTATCCATAAGTTATGTAGAACTTAGCACATATGTTCATTGGATCGAGTTGTCGTATTCCAGAATAGTAGAACTAACATTTGAAGTGATAGTAGAAAAGCCTAACCATAGTATGATTAAAGAAGAAAAAATAAATTTATGAAGTATGAAATGTAGTACCATCTTGAAAGTTGGGATCTAGGGGCAACCGAAAACTATATGCCCACTTACACCATTGTCACCGATTCTGAGATATATCACCCAGCAATGCCATGTTCACACAAACTCTAACCAAGCAGTCTGCACCTACCTTCACGTCTCAGTTTAAATAGATAGTCAGGTTATCTACCCGACTGTCTTATGCCTAATGGATCAGTAACATTATAATTAGGATACTCAATCTTTAATTAATAAATGGTAGACCTAAACTCAACAGCTACCTAGTTCGGTTTATGGGACCTGATATTATCATTAGTCCCCTTACGAACAGTGTAGTTCAAACCTTATTTCCTAAATGTGTATTTAGTGTGTTACATGCAATAGCGATCAGAATCCCGAAATTTGAATTTCTCATCAAAGGAAAAAGTCAGTAGATTGACCGTGTTCAATGGGCTTGGTGACAGAAGTAAAAATATGTGGATAGACTTTTATCCTTATTTAATCTCTGACTACAGTTCAACCTGGTCAATTGAAAATTTTCATCTTCAATATTGCAGTACTACAATTCTTTAGTTATTTCTAAAACAGTTTTAATTCACACTATATTTAATTTACATTTACCTGATAAACAACATGTAATTTATGACGTATCTTTTTATCATTATTATTGTTGATTATTTAATTTCACTGATTGAGTCAATTGAAGCTAGACCATCGTTAGAAACCTGGAAGCACTGAACGGCCGTTTCATCATAGTATGGGACTCCTCAACAGTGCGCATCCACGATCCCGCCTCCCGCGAGATGCGAACCCAGGACCTATCAGTCTCGCACCAGGCGCTTAACCAACTAGACCACTGAGCCAGCATCCAACTGTGCTTCCAGGTTTTCCATGGTTGTCTAGCTTCACTTGACTCATGATTTCAATCAGTGAAATTTCTAAAAATCTCCACAAAACCCCTTCTGATTATTTTATTGTCTACAGGTTGATAGAAATCAACGAAAAATCAAAAGAACCTCTACAAACAAACAATTATTGGATTCTAAACAATCAAAATTAGATCATTTCTTTCATTAGTGTCAGATTATTTTTGTCTCAGATAAATAAACAATCAAAATGGTAAAGAAATTCTCTTTACCTGATGTCTATCAGTAACAAGAATTATTATCCATTGTATATATTACTATACTATTCCTTTTATTCCCGATTACCCTATATTCCATGATTCTATTTTTGCCTAGATAGAATAGTTTCTTATTTTTATATATAAACTTTTTTTATCTATTTAAGTTGTTGATGAGACTTATCATTTATGGACGACTTTTGAGAGAGCGATGCTAGACTTAATAATCAGGACTAAATGATGGTTATGAACTTGTGTGAGAAATTAGGCTTAGGAATTAGATTTCGGGTTTTCATCACGAATTGACATCAACCATAATGTCAAAACTCTAGATGATCGTTGGAGGTAGTCGACAGGAAAGCCAGGACCCGGGTTTCGTGCTACTTGGCACTCGTCAGCAAGGTGTTGTACCTGTAATCTTGGGGGACTGGTGCTCCCAGCTTCATAGTCAAAGACGTTACCACTGAGCTATCCGAGCCGCGACCGACCTCCTGTAGGACTGAGATGTAATCACTGGGTGGTAATTGGTTCGTCCATAAAATTTTAGTTTCACCTAGTTTTTTTTTTCTGTCTGAATTCTTTCTCATGTGACTACATTTGGTACAATTTTATTCTATCAGATATAAAAATTATAAAATAAACAAGTTTTTATTCAAAAAAAAAATAAACAAAATATTTAGTAGTTAGTTATTTTAATAAATAAAATCTAAATTCATGTGACTTTACAAACTATGATTTCTATAATAATCAATGTAGTTAATAGTAGAATGCAGAATCTACGTTTTATCCAACTGGATGTAATTCAAATAACAGGGTTGATATTTATTGCGTGATTCGAACCTAGTGTCGTTTGTTTCTAATGGCAAATGAATCAATAGTTCATAAATTTTTACTAATATATTATTCTAACCATAATTATAAGATCCACATCAATATTTCAGGGGAATGACACATATTTATGGGCGTTTGAATTGCAAGAAGAACTATGACTATCTCCACAAAACCCCTTCTGATACTAATTAACATATGCTCACTAGTGACTAACTTCAAGAGATATATCCTGGAGTTCTAGTGAGAAGCAGTGAACAGTGGGGTCCAACCAGGTCAGTTTTAAGGTAGTAACTCACTGATGACAATGGTGGATCTGTCGCTCAATTTCGTGGATTAGTTGAAGTTAGACAATAACACCGCAGGATGTTGGCTCAGTGGTCTAGTTGGCTAAACGCCTGGTGAGAAACTGATAGGCACCTGGGTTCGAATCCCAGGGCGCGTGATCGTGGATGCGCACTTCTGAGGAGTCCCACAATAGGACGAAACGGCCGTCCGGTGATTCCAGGTTTCCCATGGTGGTCTAGCTTCAATTGACCCACGATCTCAACTGTTGAACTTACTACAATCTCCACAAAACCCCTTCTGATACGTATTTATACATTTAATGAATGGATATTATATATATTATAGGATGATTTTAGATGGGAATTTTGATATGTGGGCGAGAATGACGATTGGTTGTCTGCCTAGTCGGTCATATAGATAGTCTGATAGGTGTGTCAGATGAGTTATTATTATTACTCCCTTATTGATTGTCGGGTTTTGTGGTGTGGAAATATATTTACGTTGTGGTCAAGCTAATCACATATTCTTGATCTGAGTTGTGTTAATGTACTGGGAGGGAATCTAGTGTAGATATTCGTTTAAGGTAAATTAACTTCCTATAAGTGTAAACGTGGAAACCCAACCGTTATAACATTAGACGAAGTAAAACACGAGCGTTGTAACAAATTTCATTTCAAATGCTAATTTCCACGTTATTTACGTTTCTCATCCAACAATTCACGATGTACTACAGTGTCGTGTTCACAGAAGTCGTGCATAGATGACTAATGAAATCATCAGTAAAAATTACACTAATGGACAAAATTAATAGAATAATACTGAATACTTCATTTTTATTGAACATTGATGAAGGATGGTTCTTACATTTGTAAACCGGTCAAGTTGTAAAGAATAAGGAGAATGCAATATCCTCAAAACAACTAAGGGTATAGTGTTTGAAGATACGTGATTCGCCAATTACTTATTCACCAAACATTTACAACAAAGTTATCGATTTCGTTGTTCAAGAGATGCATGCAAAATACACATAGATGATTCTATTTTAGAGTACGCTATTGTTATTGATATATTTATTATGATAGTTATCAATCTTTTGAACATAGAGTAATGTTAGAAGAACTGTAAGCGATGCGTGATGTAATTGGCGATTGAACGTGGATTAATAGACGCTCATTAGATGTGCCATTTGTTCCAAATTATTGATTTTTACTCTGCACTCAGTAGGCGTAGATTGATTTGTCGGTGTGTTGAATAATGTATCGCCTATTCTATATTATGGTACTCTGTTTTCGGTCGTTACTCGTGTATCCACTATAACGTGTCCCAGTCTGTATATCATATCACTAGAGTACCTAGTCTAGTAGTAGTATATTCTCGGTCACTGGCCGTATAATGTAACTGAGAAATATTTGGATTCCCCCGTTATGTCAATACTTATGCGTTTGTACAGCGTTAAGAACGTTCTGGAATAATAGACAAAACAATAGTTTACTCTCAGTATTTTCTTAGTAGGAAGACTGGAACGTTAAGTTTGAAAATGAATAGTGTAAACAAGAGCAATTTCAGTTCCGTTACAGGATACTTGAAATCATATACAACTAGAAAAACGGAAGTATAGATCAATAACAGCAAGGATGACTGATAGGTCTATTGTCATATTCATTCTAGATTGTTTTTAACGTATTTATTCACATGGATTTTTACCTCAATTAATCATTCAAACATATTATACTAACCAGAACACATAGGAAGGTACATTCACGTTGATTGTTGATTACAAACGATCACATATTTGATCATAACGATGGAACTGCATTTGTAGCGATGTAGTTGGAATATGCTACAACATGTTCCCGAATTAGTCACTCCATTTTATAACCAACAATCTGTATAATTCAAGATTAGTCACTTTAAATATCACTTTCCAAAGTTCTACAATCTTATCTATGATGGTTCGATAAATATCTTGGAATGTGGTGAAAATGAGAGTATGTCATAAAATGTTCGAAAATTTCAAGCATCACAAAGAAAGTTTCGTGATGATGATTTGGACGTTGAAAAAATTGTAAATCATTTACAATTGCAAAATACGAGAGATAATTGTCGAGATATGAAAAGCAAATGAATAATTATTGTTAAAAGTTAAAACAGATTAGCGACAACTGAGTACCGAATAAAAAGAAACGGATTTTTTGAGGGCTGAATAAGAATTAGAGATTGCATGTTGAGTTCACGCTTATATTTCTGAATTTCAAAAGCCTCAATGGTGCGTGTGTTTTTACTTCAACTTCTTTTTGGTCCCAGTTGTTCGACTGTCCAGATTTCGAAAAATAATTCGTGTGGTTACGTGATAAGAGTCAATTAAATTATCCATATTTTACCACACTAAGTATCGTCCTAAGACGCATCAAATCACTATGGTCATTATAGTGCACCTTCTGTAATTGATATCAGTAAAAATAAAGTTCTACACTGAGCTGTCTTTCTATTTTCTCCAATCAAACATTGAGTTTCCTTCGTTATCCACTGTCGTTGGTTATATGCAGAAACCGAGATTTCATTTTATTAAATCCTGACTGAATAAGTTCTATAAGATATTTTTTTTACCAGAAATGAGGAATATGGTAATTGTTGTAATCTTTAAAGTAAATTCATAAGAATATGCTATAAAGCTGAAAAAATTCTCTGTGAAAATAGTACTGATGTGATTGCAGAGGTGAGAATGTTTCATCAGATCGAAGACAGGAAGCACGGGATTAAGATGACTTAGAACTATATACCCATTTATCATTTCCTGAATTGATCGACTCTAAACATCTGTCATATCAGCACAGTGGTCGTATTGTAATTTTGAGCTTGTGATTAGAACAGCTATCAACATGACTTGGACATCAAATAAGTGATCAGCTAGTGTGAAGTTGATCGATAGAATTAGATCAATATAAGGATCAGAGATGTATATGAATCGGTTCAAGTTGCTACATTATAGGGACAAAGCAATTTGAAATTATCACAACAAATATCAGAGTAAAGGAAGCGATGTCAGTAATATTAGAAAAGATTAGTCATAAACAATATGATTCGATAAGAAAAGATGAATTCTTAGCATATAAAGTATCAAATAATTTTAAAACTCAAGGTCTAAAGGAAAACAAAGATTTAAAATATATCTGTTCAATGGCTATCAACTCAGCCATGTCGTTCAAAATTTCAAATAATGATCTTGGATGCCCACTGCTGAGGTGTTCCATCATGAGACGTCACAACTCTTCTGAATGAAAACCTTTTAACTCTCAGGGCAGAGTTTAAGTGATAAAATATAACTGATAGTATTAATATTGAAATTAGTCGTATGAAATTCGACTGATTGATAGATAAATGGATAATGAACAGCTTTTAAGTACGTACTTACTTACAGTGCAACTTCTTGTGTATGTGGAGCATTTTCTTCTTCATGACCAAAGTATAACAGCAGCCCTCCTGAAGCTAGTCTTTGTTGTCCAGCCTGCGTCAAATGTGTTTCACTGATTCCGAGCCCATCCAAGCTATATCTTTTCATTTCTGCAGCAACTTGGATGACTCTCCCACATTGTACAAATATTCTATGTGCCTAAATTAATGGTTACTCTGGTCGTCATGAGACGTCATATCTCTTTTAAATGAAGACCTTCCAACTCTTAGAACAGAGTTTAAATGGTCTGAATTATTTTTTCTGGTTAGCGTTTTTTTTAGCGAATTAGTTTCCTACGAGATGAAGCCGCTAACCCTATGTCCAATCCCCCCTCAGTATCCCCAGAAGGGCTCCAAGCAGAACTATCTACGCCTATTATCCCTTATGGAGGATCATAAGCCTCTCATCAGCATTCGTCATCGAAGTCTAACGTAATTAATTATCAACAACAATAATGATCATTATTGTGGTTCTTTTCCATTGATTACATTATTATTCTTATGAATTTTTCTTAATATATGAGTGTTACGTCTTTGATCTGTTTGC
Organism: Schistosoma margrebowiei; assembly: GCA_944470205.2. Lineage (NCBI taxonomy): Eukaryota > Metazoa > Platyhelminthes > Trematoda > Strigeidida > Schistosomatidae > Schistosoma > Schistosoma margrebowiei. The sequence continues at coordinate 42,723,417 of OX104026.1, read as the reverse complement.
CCACTTGTCTAATCTAGATTAAGACCTTGACGCGATAGGCTGACCGTCTTAATCTTCAGACTAGTATGCGTGAGTTCAACGTGGGGTAGAAAGAAGAAAACAATTCTATCACCTGATTGACTGACAAGCACACAAGTGACAGAAAACAAGTCAACTGGAACGTTACTCGATTTATCCTCAATTCCGATCTGGTTCCTGATTTCAGATCAGTGTAAAAAGATACATGAATAAATAAATGACTAACCAAACCATAAAGTACAATAATTAGGAAAATACAATTATGTCCAGAACTGGGAATTAGAGTAGAAAAATAGAGTACAAAAGATTACATTTAAATTACAATAGCTTTGAAACAGAGAAGGCTACGACAGTGAATCGTACATCAAACTAAAGCTTATGATATGTAGAATAGATTAGGGATAAGAATACATGTTAATGTTTTACAAGCTTTGAATGAAATGAAATGACCCCCCCCCAAATAGCTTCTATAGTTTGTCAAGACTTCTTGTTTCTCTGTTCATATCAATTACTAGGGAAGAAAAAATAATTGATTTCCCAATAAATAAATAAATATATTTATCCATTAATAATTGGAATAGTTTGATTTCAATCACATGATCATTTTAACCAATGATTGAATAGAAAAATAATTAACCAATGAAAATTGTCTATATATTTATTAACCAATAGAATTCTAGTTTGATTTAAGGTCAAATAAGCGGCCATATCAACTGTTAATTTATATAAATTCACTGTAATTAAAATAAGTAAAACTAAAAAATATTCATTTGTGATTAAATTAATTTTAACTAATAATGAATAGAAGACCATCAGGATTTTCAAAACCTCCAATAATTGGTTCAAGATCTGTTTTAATTGCTATCGATGGTTCTGAACATTCAAAAAAAGCATTTCAATATTATTTAAAATGGTTACAAAGACCAGATGATACAATAACAATTTATCATGCTGTAGAACCAGTCTCATTACCAACTATATCATTATCGAATCCAATTAGTATGCCAAGTGATGAATGGTCAAATATTGTACAAACAAATGTAAAACGTGTACGTGAATTAGAACAAGATTATAGTACAGATTGTTTAGCACATAATTTAACATATCAATTTTTATATGAATCAGTAAATCATATTGGTGAATCAATTATTAAAAAAGCTGAACAAATAAATGCATGTTTAATTATTATTGGTAGTCGTGGTTTAGGTGCTATAAAACGTACAATTATGGGAAGTGTTAGTGATTATGTTGTACATCATGCTAATACAACAATTTGTGTTGTACCATGGATTGATGAAATTTCACAAAATACATCATAATTCATTAAATTGTTTTACCATAATCATATATTTAGTAAATATATATATATTACATAATCAACATGTATATGACAGAAGGGTTTGTTATATTCTGTGTGTGTATGTGTGTGTGTAACTCATCGATTTCTTTTTGTCATGGAAACTATTTTAAATTGAATTTTTGTTTTGTAGAAACTACAATTTAGTTGTGTCTTTTTCATTTTGTTTGTATTTCATATAGTAGCGTATATATATACACATATGTTTCTTTATATTTGCGCCATAACATTCTGATTATATTTTGGACTAATGATTCTATTCCCATGAAGTCATTCTTTACTTTTCCAAAAAAGAATGATACATACATAGAGAGCGAGCAAGAGAGAGGGAGTGATTGAAGTGTTCAATGGAAAATGTTTTCATTATTTACAACTTTCTACTCATTTCACTGTGATCATTTGAATCTTCACTTAACACAAGTAAATATAATTAGTAGAACATCATTATTTAGACTTTTCGTTTTTACAATGTTAGGTGGGCCCATTTCTATTAAAAAATCGATATTTAATAGTTAGAGATGTTGTTACTAGATCAGTCAGTCAGTAACAACTTAAAACTTCGTACGTACGCACGTACGTACATCAGTTCGAGTTGTCATACCACATTAGCACAGAGATGCAGTTGTCGATTCAAATCCCGTAGTAGTAGTAAAAGTATAAGCAGTAATCGGAAAGATTAGGATCTGAAGATGTTAGTCAAGGAGTATAATCCAGTGAAATAAATTTTGGGAAGAGAAAAAAAAGAGACAAGGATGAATCAAGAGATTAGAATTTGGGAGAACACAAAGAGTGAATGCACCTGCGCCATTGAAAACGATTTTGGGTCATGTCATTTTACTAGACGATTTAGCCTAATGTTGAATTTACTTATAATTATCTGAAATCGATTATTTAATAATCATTAATGAAGAATAATCAATTCTGTATTATATAATCTTTAGTGTAAATCAGTTAGTTCATTATACCAACAACAACGGTATACTACAATGTCAAATCAGAAGGAATCGATTGTGTTTCAAATAGTTCACTTGTCATATTTTTAATAATAAAATGTATTTGAATTTTACAATGACTTTATACTCCTTTAACAATTTAAAGGAGAATTTAAATTTCACCCCATTGCATAAACAAGTGACTATAAAGATTCAGTAGTTAAGTGGATAATGCGATGGCGTTTGGAACGAACGGTGCTGGGTTCGAGTCCTAGAGTGAATATCAACTCTGAGATGCAGATACATCCAGCTGACTAGTCCCAAACAGGACGAAACACGCATCAAACTGGATTCCACTATTAGCCACTATCCATCTTTACTTAGATTGCTTGTAAATTAGGGCAATATCGAGGCAATACGCACAGTATGTACATATTCCAATAAGTAACTGATCAATTACAGTCCTAAACATCGATGAGAAGTTTCAAATAAACAACTCCAAGTGAATTTAAGGTGTAGTTTTTCCTGTTACTTTCATTTAACTATCTAATATCAAACGAAACTGGACCATTATGTTAAATCATTTAGACTAAACTTCATTTGGGAGCTTAGTGAACAGAATTATATTAACACTCTAAAAGATTAGAAATTATCATACTGATTACTCAAACAGTTATGGATTATTGTAGATTACAATTCATTGATCACTGGGTGGTGATCAATGTCATGCTTGTCTAGTCCTTATTAGTGCAGATCGAATGCTATCGATCGTGTTGCAATGTGGCCACCAGTCTAAGTGACTCGACACTGCGGGCACTATGTATTGAGATTTAGATGGTGGTTGGAGGTAGTCAACAGGAAACCCTGGACCCGGGTTTCGTGCTATTTGGCACTCGTCAGCAAGGTGTACCAGTGTCGAGTCACCTAGACTGGTGTCCACATTGCAACACGATCGATAGCATTCGATCTGCACTAATAAGGACTAGACAAGCATGACATTGATCAACACCCAGTGATCAATCAATTGTGATTACATCTCAGTCCTACAGGAGGTTAGTCACGGCTCGGATAGCTCAGTGGTAACGTCTCTGACTGTGAAGCTGGATGACACGAGATCGAATCCGCCAGGGAGCACCAGTTCCCTCAAGATTACAAGTACACCTTGCTGACGAGTGCCAAATAGCACGAAACCCGGGTCCAGGGTTTCCTGTTGACTACCTCCAACCACCATCTAAATTATTGTAGATTATCCTTCTTGGAATCAAAACAATACTTATGAGCGAACAATATTCTTTCTAGTCATATTGTTATTAGATTTCATTCTAACATTAAATAAGCATTTGTGTAAAATACTGAATTTGTATCTACTATGCTACCAGATAACATACTCAACGAATAAGCTATAACCTCTTCTCATGATTTGGCAAGAATTTGAGAAAATATCTATATGACTTCATTCAATCATGTTGTGGTGTGTGTTAGTGATGTCAACAGATATAGGTAGTATGTTTCATCAATCGAAAATGAAATGCATGGTAGCAGAAGGCTAAGAACATCGAAGAAGAGAGAATGATTACTGTGGTAATGAAGAAACAGTGAAGTCTGAGATGATTGATTAACATTTTGCAAATGACATAATTGGGTACATTTCTCAGTGTGTGTCCTATCCACTTCCAGAGATTCTTCCTGATTTCTTTCTTCTCTAGGATCTGGTTTGTTCTCTCCCACAATAGGTTGTTGATGATAGTGTCTAGCCAACAGACCCCAAGTATTTTGCATAGACAGTTGTTAATAAACATTTGTTTGTTCTGGATGATTGCTTTCGTAGTTCTCCAAGTTTTCACCCCAGTAGACAGTATAACTGTCATGAAATTTGAATTGAAAATTGTGACTTTGGTGTTAGTTGAGAGTTGTTTTGAGTTTCAGATGTTCTTCAATTGTAGATTTACTGTTCTGATCATTATTCGTAATATTCACTAAAATATCTTTTATTTTACTATTAGTTTGTACTTTTTACTCATTACATAATCCTTTCTTTATTGTTATTACTAACCCCATAAAATAACTAAGCTATTTGAATAGTTTACATACATAATGTATGAATATTACTATATATTAGATAATAACATAATGAGGCATTAATTGAATGCATTTGTTAAATATCTGTATTTATGGTTAGAATGGAGCTGAAAATACTTTAATATTTATATTATACTCATTAAAATTCTATATCAAAAAGGAAGATAGCTTAATCTTCAATGGTAAGTAATTAATGTAGATAAAAAAGTAGGTAAATAGATGTTAATCTTACTTACTTACGCCTGTTACTCCTCGTGGAGGAGCATAGGTCACCCACAAGCACTCTCCATCCAACCTTGTCTTCGGCAAACCTTTCCAGATCCTTCCAGTTGTTATTCATCCTTTTCATAAGTGTTTCTATTTCTCGACGTAATGTGTGCTTTAGTTTTCCCCTTTTCCGCTTCCCTTCAGGACTCCAAGTTAGGGCTTGTCTCACGATGCAGTTTTGTGATTTCCATTATGTATGTCCTATCCAATTCCAACATCTTTTCCTAATTTCCTCTTCATTTGGAAGTTGGTTTGTCCTCTCCCACAGTAGGCTATTGTTGATGGTATCCGGCCAATGGTTGTTGAGTATCTTGCGTAGACAACTATTTATAAATACTTGTACCTTCTTGATGGTGGTTGTTGTAATTTTACGTTGAGATTGCATTATGCGAATGAACGGTTGGATCGATCTATTGTAATCTAATAGCTAGACTATTCAACATTCATAGAATACTTGAAAGCATCAAGAATCTCATTGTGAAAGGATTTATTCAGTACGAACAATTCATGAGAGTTCATGTATATAAACTGAAACTTCATTGCGTCACATGTCGAAACTATGTTATCAATTGGCTAATAAACGTTACTCACTGTTGACCTTAAAGAAGTTCAGTAAATAATTCAATATTCGATAATCAGTTTTATCTAAGGTTCAGTAATATTTTTTTGACCCTACATGAATATATTATCGAATAAACAATCAATAGTAGTTCAACTTAAGGTCAGATACTATATCCTTAGTTTTATAAGATACTTTTCAGGATATAAAGGTATATTCATTATTGAAAAGTTTCATTTTAATTTGTTTAAGTAAAGAAATCTAGAATTAGTATCAGAAGGGCGGTTTTGTAAAGATTGTTGTAATTTAATAGCTGAGTTCATAAGTCGATTGAAGTTAGACTACCATGGAAAAACTGAAAGCACTGGATAACCGTTTTGTCCTCACTGAAGATAATGTTGGATGTTTCACTCAGTTTCATGGATTAGTTGCAGTTAAATATTAACACCGTTGGATGCCGTCTCAGTGGTCTGGAGGTTAAGCGTTCTCACGTGAGACCGATAGGTTCTGGGTTCCGATCTTGCAAGGTTGGATCGTGGATGAGCCCTGCTGAGGAGTCCTACACTAGGACGAAACGGCCATCTAGTGCTTCCAGGTTTTAAAAGGTGTTCTAGTTTCAAATGACTCATGATCTCAACCATTAAACGTATCTAGAAGTGGAAAATTGACAATACGGTTTGTGTAATAATTCTAGAAAAAGTCAAGAGTTTTCACAAAATTCGGAAATTGGATGGAATAAAAATCATTCAGTGAATTAGGTAATTTCAAAGTGAATAAAATAACAATTAGCTAAGTGAAAATTACCTGACATAATGTAAATAATTCTACTGAGACGATAACGGTTACTACTTCTATTACTAATGTAGTGAACGAAGACTTAACCAAATCACACAGTGTCTTAATAAAATATGAAAACCATACATTACACACATCATTTGTATGTCTTTCTTCAGTTATCCTTCACATCATCATGATCATTTCGATCACCCTTCGTTCTCCCATCTCTTCTACTGGTAAGCATTTTGTAGAGGAGGATGTAACCTGAAAAAAACAATAATTTATCATAAAAATGATAAACTGACAATTACTCCTTACTGAAAGAACAGATTCAACTAATATAAATCAATAATAGATTTGTAGATATCTCAATGAGTAGAAAAATTAGATTTTCTGAAGTTTCGTGACTTAGTGTAAGTCACCTCTTCTGAGAATAAATGACCAAATTAAAATTAATCATTCTTATCATTCTGTTATACTATGTAAACTTGAATTAATGTTGATTTGGTTATTTATTTATTCTCTGAAGAAGTGACCTGCACTAAGTCACGAAACATTAGAAAATCTATTTTTTACTCATTGGGATATTACTAATATGCTATTTATTTAAAACAATCTACCTAATGTTCAATTTATTCGAAATTATCGAATCAAACCTTGGTAATGATACCTACAAACTCTGTAATTTCGTGTCAAATACAATCGATTGTCCCCACTGGTGTTATTGTTCACTACAAAGTAACCGCACTGTATACGTTTATGATACCTTTTAATCTGAGGGTTCATTTTTGAACGTGCTTACTTACGTATTTACTTACGCCTGTTACTCCCAATGGAGCATAGGCCACCGATCAGCATTTTCGAACGTGTTTAGAGATATTAATAAGACTTTGAGATAGGTTGAGTTGATAAATTGATTTTTCTATGTAAGAATAATGACTGAATTGTGCATAGTTATGATATACACGATAGTTAGGTGCTACATCTCGATAAGAATAATGAATGGTAACTATTGGGATCTTTTTGTGGACCAAATACTATACGTATATGTTCATTGTATAACTGTTAAGTAACTAAACTATGCATATTCGTATTGCTCTTATAATAAGCTTTATTTTGACCCAAAAATTATTATTAAACGATTTGCTAATCTTGAGTTATGCACAGTCTATCAATTACTATCTCCCACATTCACAGACACATTTGGCTAAATCTTGTACAAATGTTGTTTCTTATTTTATGGTACGGTGTGCTCTGTCAGGTCAGTATATAAATCCAGTTTCTTTGAAATAAATGATTCATATTGCAGAGGCTGAAATTTGGTGTTCTGGACTTAACAGGACGGATTAGTCAGGAAGCGGGACCGATAAAGACTCCAGAATGCTCGTACAGGTTTGATACATCATCGATCCAGTCGACAATTCACTATTCTCTAATCAGCGGTATCATTACGTTATACATTGATAGGGGTACAAATCCACAAGTTATAAAAGTTTGAATACGAAATTTTCAACTGAAATGAATATGAGTTCGTTGAAATTAAAACTAGTGTTGATGTTTGTATTAGAACTAAAAATTAGTATCTTTCTCTCTGAATCCTTAACTCATAATCAACTGAGTTACTGTATTAGAACAGCTACAAACTTATTCAAATAGTATAATATATTTGTATGCTTATTGATTGGAAAGGTTTGAATTATCCCTAATTTGATGGAGTTTCGTTCTCTGAGCTGGATGGTTTGATCATGGAACTTACATCGTTCTTCTTCACGACCAAACCATCCAGCTCAGAGAACAAAACTCTATCAAAATCATCTACCTGAGCTACAAATCTTCTCCACCATCTCGAATCATCCCTATCTTGATATTCTAAAGTGAATTATTATGATCAAGACGAAATAAATATTCTAGATTCTACTGTGAGTTACAAACCATCTTTTTAATAATTTAACTATTTATTGTTATTACTACTTCATTATAAACATAAAATGAACGGGAAGCGAATTAAGTGAAGTGAATCAAAGCAATACGGATGCAATACGCACAGTATGTACTGATCAATTGTAGTTCTAAATATCAATGGGAAGATTCAAGTAAAAACAATAGTAAGTGAATTTAATCTTCACCTCATTGTACAAAAAAGTGACTATCAGGATTCAATAGCTAAATGGATAATGTAATGGCGGTTGAAGTGAATAATACTGGTATCGAGTCCCAGACTGAACACCAACAAACGCAGATACATCCAACTGATGAGTCCAAAATAAGACGAAACGCTCATCACACTAGATTCTGTTATAATTTGTTGTTTGAATGCTTATTGTCTTGGCTCTTTTAATGCTACTTTTTGTATCTGGTCGTCACTGATTGTTATGTAGGAAAACCACATCACTTATACTCGGAACGAGGGACCTCTGCAATTCCCATGACGCGAAAGTAAGAACACAAAGACTGGTATAAGTGATGATTTATTAACCCTAAAACACGACAACGACGACCACGATTCTAGTCATTTATATATTGATTGTACACCCATTTTGATTAATAACTAGAATGTAATCACATATATAACAAATCACAGACTAAGCATAGTTCATATCAATGGAATACAAAAATATCTCGCATATTATACAGAATAAAATAACATAGGAGAAAAGAAAAATACTACATTGAGTAATCATTACATTGAATCAAAACGGAAGTAATTTTGAACCAAAACTCATAATGAGTAAATCAATCGAAAATTGACTTTTCTTTCTATCATATTAAATCCCACTACTAGATACTATCCATCTTTTTGTAAGCAATGATGGATAGTGGCTAGCTGTGGAGTCCAGGACGCGCGTTTCGTCCTATTTGTGACTCGTCAGCTGGATATACTTGCATCTCAGAGAGTTGATGTTCACTCAGGGATTCGAACCCAGTACCATTCGCTTCATGAGCCATCACATTATCCACTCAGCTACTGAATCCTGATAACCATTTGCTTATGCAATGGGAAGATACAAGCCAAACAATACCAAGTGAACTATCCATTTTTGCTTATATAAAGACTTGATCTAATATTCATTAACTAAATAAGTACATAGAATGAAATAAACGAGGTCATTTGAAAATGTTAACATAATTCAACAGTATTATCATATTAATTCTATTCATTAAATGATTATTTATATTACCAAATGAATAGTACTAAGATAGTAACTTTTCTCTATTTTATTATACACAAACAATTTAGCTTCATTGAATATAAATAAACAAAAGATTGTATGATTCATTCAATGAAATATGTAAACACATTTCAATGTAACAACGAATAGGTTCCCGTTTGATTGTATTTTTTTCATTTTTAAAAGTATCATTCCAAGTGTGAATGTTTAATATACAATTAAGTACTTTGTATTATACTAACTAAGTACATATGCATGGATAATAGTGTAAACAATTATAGTTATGCAATCATATTATATTATATTTGTGAAATTCTATACAGTCATTATTATAAGTGTAAGACAACTAGTACGGATTGTTCAGGAAAGAGATAGATAGAGTCAACTGGTAGGAAGACTATGCTCCTCCATGAAGGGGAAACAGGCAAAAGTAAGTAAGTAAGTAAGAATTAGTGTCTCAAAGCTGCTATAGAGTACTAACTGACAAAGAAACAGTTATTTAGTACTTCTTAGTTTGAAACGAATATGCAACTGATTTCAAGTTGAATTAAAAGAAAACAATATTTTAACTATAAAATGCAAATCACAAATTAATGAATGTTATGAATCATATAACTTCTATTCATTCCATCAATAAATCACTTAAACTACATGATTACTTCTGTGCATTATGTATAGATGGTGATAAGTGATTTGCATTCTGTGATAACAATGACAACAGTATTGTTTGAGAACTTATGTTTATTGTGTGTGTGAGCGTGTGAGCGTGTGTCTGTGTGTGTATCATTGAAGAACAGTAGAACAAACCTACATAATTTGAATACGAAATATTCAACTGGAATAAATATGTAGTGGCATCGGACCCTAATCACACAACAATCCCCAAAGTTGAACAGGAAACAATTGAGAAAATAGATATTTAACATATAGCACGGAGAAAACCCCCAACGATGGAGAGGGCGGAAAGAATAAATTCGATTACTTCGAATTCATCAAATGGCATGGCTCAGTCTTACAGATGTGGTCATACTCATGTAACAACTTTTATCCATATTAAATATATTCCGTTCTATCTCCAGAAAAAACTTGTTCTTCATCGTATATTGATGATTGTTACAATTCGATGAGTCAGGTTAAACAATGATGTGAATTCTATGTAAGATCTCATAGATTAGACAGTTACATCATGACAAATCTACAATTTTATCATTAGGTCTATTAGACATAGAGCAGTACTAATATCGAAGTAGATCATAATTCTACAAATCTACGTTCGTTGAAATTGAAACTATCGATATAACATGTTAAAATGTAATTTCATTTGATTATGTTGTGACTTTTATTGTCCTCATTCAATGATTACTTTCAGTCATTCAATAAATACTTCACCGTAGTTAAGTATTTCATTTATAATACCAAGGTGTATTTACTCAGTGAACTAGTTCTGTGGTGTGTGCCATTGATGAAGTCGGCAGATATAAGTAGTGTGTATCATCGATCGAAAGTGAAACACCTGAAGACAGAAGATGAAGAAGTTCGAAGAAAAGAGAATGGTAACCAAAAATGACTGGTGTGGAAATGAAAGTACACTGAAGTCTGAGATGATTGGTTAACATTTTGCGAATAAAGTATTGACTGTATGCTTCTCAGATGTTACTGAGAGATTCTGTAATTTTGTGTTCAAATACATCCTATTGTCCCCTCTTGTGTTCTCATTCACTACAGTCCTTTTTTCAAAGTATTTTCAATTGAATTCTGGTCATCTGTTAAGCAAATAACGCAGCACGTCATTCTCTATTCAGATACATAGTTTTCCGATAAAATGAGGTCAAGCATAACCGTGTGAATATTTACTGTTTGAAAGGTTTTCGATTTAGTAGTTCAAAATACATAAGCAGTTTAAATGATTCATAACAATCACTTGATGAGGTCAACGATAAAACTTTGATGAATTCTCTCCCTTTCTCTGTTAGCCATCAGCCTACACTCAATCCATTCACCAATGTAGATAATAGTGACGATAAGTTTGAGTTGACTATTGATTAACATAAAGATTCATCAAAATTAATTTGAAATTTTATGACTTATGTAATCAACTCGTGTTACCTATGAATGACAATGAATGTTCTTTCAATCTGGTGGCTGATGGACTAAATTTTCCCACTAGTGACTAGATTCAAGATGTGACTGCTGGAGTTCTAGTAAGAACGTATGGCCTGTAGAGTTCATTCTGTGTTGAGTGTAAAGCTTTTATTAATGGCAGGCGAATGACGAGGGATGCGCAGTGTCGTGGATTGTTTAAAATTAGACATTAACACCACTGGATGCCGACTCAGTAGTCTTTCGTTTAGTTGTTCGCGCGAGACCATCAGTCGTCGGTTCGATTCTCGGATCCCGACTCCTGGATGCACACTGCTGAGCAGTTTCATACTAGAACAGGTGTTTCATGTTTTCAATGATGGTCTAGTTAAGATCAGTTCGCTACTCAAATTATGTAAATTAAAACTGTTGTGAACTACCACACTTTATTTGGGTGAACATTAATTTCAGTGGTTGAGATCATGAGTCGATTGAAGCTAGACCACCATGGAAAACATGGAAGCACTGAACGACTGTTTTGTCTTAATGAGGAACTCTTCAGCAGAGCGCAATCACGATCCCGCTTCACGAGATTCGAAGCCAACAGGGTCTGTTGTGAAATAGTAACTCACTGAAGTCAATTGTGGATGTGTCGCTCAATTTGGTGGATTAATTGAAGTTAAACATTAACAACGTTGGATGCCAGCTCGGTGGTCTACCGGTTATACTGTATACCCATTCACTAATTATAAAGCATTGCTAAATATAAGTATGAAACCAATTGGTAACTACTGTCCATTATTTCTCTTGAATTTCATAATGTATAAATTACTGCAAAATTCTTTGTTTTCGTTTACTCAAGTAACTAGAATTACAACAACAGGTCTTTATGGTTAAAAACAATTGTGACAGTGGTATTATACCAAACGGAAATAGTTGATTGATTCCAGTTCATCTAATACAGATTGTACGTGTGTGTATATATATAACCATACAATACCATTCACTTACATTGGAATACTTTCATACACACTACTAATGGCTTGTAAGTAAGAAAACAACAGATTAGAATTTTAGTGGATAGTAAAACGTGTTTATCTTTTGACGACAAGTTGTTTTTTCTTTCAATTTCATTATTTACTTAAAAAAGAAATTTGAGAAATCTTCGGTCTATTTGGTCACTTGATTATGATTATTAAACTGTGAATAGTACCTATTAACCCAACTACATCACAAGGCAAGTCCTCACACTGGATCCTTATGACCAAAGGGGAAGTGGAAGACCAAACAGATAACTACGCTGAGAAAGGGAGACAAATATGAGAAGAATGAACAACAATTGGATAGAATTAGAAAGGAGAGGCGAGGACAGAGTGGGTTGGAGAATGCTGGTCGGCGGCTTATATTCTATTAGGAGTAATAGGCGTAAGTAAGTACAGTTGAATATTGAATGACTATGACGTCATAATTACTTGTTGACTGCTTCCTGATACTATAACAAAGACATTTATATAAATATTAGACCTTTGTTACTAATCTGTAACTGACTGGTGAAGTTTAACAATACAGTAGATGAGATAGATATTGCCGATTGTATTTCTCGATGTGAATAAAATATCAGAAATTGATTGAAGTCGGAAATATCCATCCCACATCCGACACATTTGCAGATGAAGACAAATTATGTAGCAACAGCTTCTACATCAGCAGGCTTCAACATACACAAGGGGAAAACCAAGCTCCTCAAATACAACACGGAGAACACCATCCCAATTTGAGATACTGTGGAAAATGTGGATTCCTTCACGTATCTGTGTAGCGCCAATGATGAACAAGGAGGATTGGATGCTGACGTTAAGGCGAGGATTGGAAAAGGAATGACAGCATTCCTGCAGTTGAAGAACGTCTGGAACTCAAAACAACTATCGTCCAATATCAAAGTGAGAATCTACTCAGTATTCTGTTGCGAACATTTATTTTCTGATTGCTGTTACATACTACTTATGTCTGTCTACATAAGTAGTATACACTGTATATCTACGTTCGATATATTTGTAAGTGATTCATATTTGCATATATATAAACACATTCTATGATGAGGAATTAGAATACCACTGGATATTTACTATAATATAAGATAGAAGTTTATGCATTTTACACAATTATCTCCGTTTACAAAGTTAAACAAAGAGAGGAGAATAGTTAACAATTGTTGGTGTGCCAACATCGATCGGGAGGTCCGTGGGAGCTGCTTTGATGTTGAGTGGGTTCAGTGGGGTTGGTCGATTCGAGAGTTCTTTGAAGTGTTCTACCCACTTGTTTCGCTGTTCTTCAATATTAGTGATTACTTTGACTTCCTTGTTTTGTACTGCTCTTTCTGGTTTACGATAATTTTCAGCGAGTTTCTTTGTTATATCATACAATTGTCTCATGTTTCCTTTTCTTGCAGCCTTTTCTGCCACCATTGCTAGATCTTCCACATCTTTACTTTTGCCGGTCCTGATGCTCCTCTTCACTTGTTTGTTTACTTCTGTGTGTTAAGCTTGTACCTTGGTTTTCTCTGCTCTTGTTCGGTCGGTATTGATTATTGTCTTCATGTTCCTCCTTTCTTGAATCACATTCAGTGTATCATCAGTGATCTATTCTTTGTGGTGGTGCTTCTTGTGGCTCAGAACCTCATGACATATTGGAGTGATTGCCTCCTAAATCCCTTTCCAGTTGCTCTTCGTTGTAGTCCTCTGTCCATTGAGTAGATCGTAAAAGGCATAGAACCTATTGGAGAGGTCTATCCTGAATTTGTTGAGTTTGTCAATCGGCCGAAGACAGGCCGTATTAAACTTTTGTGGTGTTGTCTAACCCGTTGTTCAGTGCTTCTTGAGTTTCAATTTCATCTTGGAGACCAGAAATTGATGATCTGAGGATACACCAGCTCCTCTCTTCATTCACACTTCTTCCATCATCCTTCTGAACGTTTTATTGATGTAGATATTGTCGATTTGGTTCTGTGTTAACATATAAATATAACATGGTATTAAATAATATACATTGGTAAATTTGAAAAAAAGAAAGAAATTGTAAAGGAAAGGATTATCAGTAGTATATACATGCCAATCCATGACTAACTTCATTTAAGATTAAATATTGATAACTTGAAGTTGTACATGACAAGCTATGAACCACATGTGAAGAAATTTGAACACTTCACTTCTACCTTAAGTTTGTACTGATGATGTCGTTCCGAAGAACGATGAACGCTCCACGACTAAACCATTCAGCTCAGAAAACAAAACTCCATCAAAATCATCTACTTGAGCTACAAATCTTCTCCACCATCTCATAAATTAAAGTTGATTTAGCAGGAGGTTGCTGACTGTTAGGTCCCAATAAGTACAATGAATGATAACTTTTGTGATCCATTATGAACTAATACTATGCGCATATTTTTATCGTATAATTGTTATGTAACTAAACTATTCATATCCGTGTCCCTCTTATTTTGAGCTTTGTTCTGACCTATGAACTATTACTATACGATTTACCATTCTTGAATTATGCCTAGTCTATCAATTACTATCTCTCTCGTTCACAGACACATTTGGCTAAGTCTTGTACATATGTTGTTTTCTATTTTATGGTACAATGTGGTCTGTCTGATTGGTATATAAATTCAGTATGTTTGAATTAAACGATTCATATTAAAGAGGCTGAGATTTGGTGTTCTGGACTTAACAGGCAGGATTAGTCAGGAAGCAAGACTGATAAAGACTCTAGACTGCTCGTACGGGTTTTATGCGTCACTGGTCCGATCGATAATTCACTGCTCTCTAATTGGCGCTATCGTTATGTTATACGTTAGTAGAGCGCACAAGCTACAAGTTATAGCACTGACAATAAATAATTATCTAAAGTTCAATTGTTATTATTGTTATTATTAATATTATTACTATTATAGAATTCATAAAAAAATTTCAATAGTAACATAAATTTTAAGAATTATATGAATTGAATATCCCATAGTTACTGAAAATATTCCTTAAGCTTATATCCTGATGAAGAAAAAGTGAATGGTAACTGTTACGATCTATATGTGAACTTTTTATAACTTATGATCTTCTGCCCTATCAAATTTATCACGTAATGATAACGCCAATTATAGAATAGTGATCTGTCGACTGGATCAATAACGCATAAAACATGTACGACCAGTCTAGAGTCTTCACCGGTTCCACTTCCTGCCTAATCCTACCTATTACAGTTCAGAACACCAATCTCAGCCTCTATGATATGAATCAAATATTTCAAAACATAATGGGTTTATTTACAAACCAAATACACCATATCACACCAGAAAATAGAAAATAACATTTGTACAAGATTTAGGCAAATGTGGCTGTGAATGTGGGAGACTGTAATTGATAGACTGGGGGGACATAACTCAAGAAGGGTAAGTCGTATAATAATAGTTGATAGATAAAAATAAAGCTCATAATAGGAGGAACATAAATATACATAGTTTAGTTACTTAGTACTTACCTACTTACTTACACCTGATAGTCCCAACAGAGCATAGGCCGCCAACACGCATTCCCTATCCTCAGCCTTCTTTTCTAGTTCTATCCTGTTCGTGATCATTCATCTCATGTCTGTCTCCATTTCTCAGCGTAATGTGTTGTTTAATCTTTCACTTCACCACCGGCCTTGAGGATTCCAAGTGAGGACTTGCCTTATGACGCAGTTCGGTGCTTTCCTCAATGTTTGTCCTATCCTATTTTCAAGGTAATCTTATCATTTAAGAAATGACTATAGTGTGATTGAAAAATGGTTATGAAATAATTTTTAAAAAGTAACGATAAAACGTAAGATCATATTTTAATTCAGTGTGATATTTGTCCAGTATAATAATACTCTTTCTTAATAATTTAGTATTATACTCGTTTAGTTTAAAATTCACTATTCGTTTCCTATTGTAGAGTAAGTGAAGTAACACTAAACCTTAGATAAATTATCTGTCATATTAAACGAATCCCTACCTTAGAGCACTGATTACTGAACGCTCAATGGCTGATGACAAGTCATCATAACCAGTGATATATTTTAACACTTTTATCTGTTATCCTAAATGCACCATGTTATCGAGTTTCACAAATTGAGACGTTACCACTGGGGTGTTTCGATCGTGATCGATCTTCTAAAAGAATAAGTGATAACCTTCCAATGCTCTTTAGAACTAATATAAATGCGTAATGAAAAGGTTTTTAGAAGTATCCTTTTCATCCAATTATTAGTTATTAACACACACACTTTAGAATAACATCACATATGGACTACGGAGTTGAATTCTACCTGTCCTTATTCCCAACTTTTATCATCAGATGAAATCAGTCAACAAGAGATGTCCTCACTACTTGACATTGCAAACTGATCGATAGAATCTGATCAATACTAAACGATTAAATAAGCATCATACTTATCATTTGAATTATTTTTTTCCTGGGTAACGTTTTTTTAGCGAGTTCGTTTTCTATGGAATGGCATCGTTAATTCCATACCCAATCTTCCTCCTTTATCCGGGCTTGGGACTGGCAGTAACTCTAGAAGAGCTACAGGCGGAGTTATATTTATCATCACTCAATGATAAATCAATGAATTTTATTCCATTTGAATATTGATGTTCTCAATTAGATTCAAATCCCTAAGCCATTTTATCATTTGTTCAATAATTTATAATGCTAATATAAAAACCTTTATCCGATTAAATGACTGTGTTTAACAGTTGAATTCACGAATTGATCTAAGCTAGACTCTAGGCTGTTTGTACTAGTTTATCCACCATTAGTCTGATCATATAACTCGTAAGTGTCTTTCATTGACCATATCAACAGATTACGAGCCATCACTGATGACATAATAATACAAACTGTTGTATCCGAGCGAAGATTAAATTACAGGTAACTCCCGAAGACTATTAGTGGACTAATATTCTATAAATATTCTTATTGTAAAACTATTCAATCATTAGATTATGTATATTTATATCCCTCTTATTATAAGCTTTATTTTGATCTATAATTTATTATTGTACGATTTACGGTTCTTAAACTATGTTCAGTCTATTAATTACTCTCCCCCTCGTTCACAGCCACTTTTTGGCTTATTTGTGTACATATGTTATTTCCTAATTTATGGTGTGTTGTGGTCTGTTTGTTTGATATATAAACCGAGTATGTTTGAAATAAACGATCTGCTCTGATCTGCTCTGGTTCGAAGCTGGTATTTGTGTTCTGGACTCAAGTGGAAGGGCTCGTAGTACATAGGACCAATAAGGACGCTAGACTGCCCACACCGGTTGAACGTCATTGGTTGGCCTAGTGTGAAATTCGTATAAGTCGTATCCGGATTGGTAGATAGGTCGCGTGACAGCAAAACCAGACATACCCAAGGTCATAACACAAACAATAAATAGACTAGTTGTAGATGAATTCCATTCTTTCTTTTTGTTTCTTCTAAAAGAAAAAGAAACTATTGATTTACCAAATCAATCATCAAATTGACAACCGTCACGTTCTGAAATGTGTCCAACGTGATGATGAATCAATGAAATCAAAATGATTTCATATGTCAGTTGATTGATATTTTCACACCGTTGTTGATCAGTCTGTTCTTGGCAATATATAAACATCCTGTATGGATTGCCTAAGTCATAAACACTATAAACAGAGTTGAATAATTAATGACTAGTACTGGAGTTTATTCACTATTATCTCTATTATTCCGTGTGTATCTAATCGGACATCATATCAAATATAAATGATCAAAAACATTGTTATGTCCGCTTCTTGATGAAAGCAGAATATGGCATATAACTACAGCACTCGAACATATAGGACCCCACAGTGACAAAATCAGAAGACAGCAGGAAGTTAGAGAAGTGTTTGTTGGGTAAGAATCAAAATGTACAGAGAATTATGGGTTTTTATAGATATTAGCGTTTTCTATGACAACATGATAATTCAACCAATCCACAAAGAGGCACGTTATGCTGTTGTTCAATAGTAGTATGCCACGTTAATATTCTAGGTAGCTCTACCATGTTGTGATTGGATGGGAATTGTTCGGCTTATTTAGGGCCACTGGATGCTCTGTTGTGGTTGTCGAAATCCGTTCCAACATAAAATATAACTATTGTTTACATGTCGTATTAAATATTTACTCACTCAAACAATTTAAATAATTTTAACGGTTGAATTCATTCAACTATTGAAGACCTGAAAGCACTGGATGGCCGTTTTGTTTCAGCACGGGGTTTCTCAACAGTGTGTATCCATGACTCCGTACGCACTACACGAACCCAGGACTTTCGGTTTCGTGCATGAATGCTTAGTCTTAAGACCACTGAGCTGGCATCGAATGTTGTAAGTGTCTAACTTTAATAGATCCATCATCTTGTGCAATCCTTCATCCACTATCTGAAGTGAATAACTATCTCCACTTGACACACATTGTGCTCCACCGGTCAAGGCTTCTCACTAGAACCCTAGGAAATCTATCCTGAAACTAGTCACTCATGTGTACATAATCATTATCAGACTAAGGATTTGCGATGATTTTTGAGGTGTCACACACTAGAACGAAACAATCATCTAGTGATTCCAGGTTATCAACGATAGACTAGCTTAGATCAACTCATTAATTCAACTATTAAAATGACTACAATCTATACGAATCTCCATTCCAATAATTTAACTAATGTCTAGTTTCGAATAATTATAATTTCATACTGAACAAGTCAATTTAAAATTGACAGTCATGTAACATTCATAATGAATAGAAAATGCATATTATTGATCAAGTACCATGGTAACTCATAGCATTATTTCAATAAAATGTAATTGTTATATCCCAATCAGGATAATGAATGGTAACAGTTGGGATCCATTTATGGACTAATACTTTACGTCTGTTTTTATCGTATAATTGTTATTGATGTATAGGTGAGAAAATGATAATGATTGATTTTCTACTTAATTAGACATGTGGATAGTCTGACAGATGTGTCAGATGATTTATATATTCCCCTATCCTTATTATTATTATTATCATCACTCACTTATTATTGATCGTTCATTGTTGTTAGATTGTGTCGTGTTTTGGTGGTATGGAAATGTAATTAAGCTACGGTCAGGCTAATCACGTGTTCTTGATCATTCGAGTTGTGTTGACGTCCTATAGAATAGACACTGGGAAGGGAATCTAGTGTAAATATTTGTTTAAGGTAAATTAACGTTTTGTACGTGTAAACGTGTAAGCCCAACCGTTATAACATTAGACGAAGTAAAATCGAGTGTTATAACAGTCATGTAACTAAACTATGTATATTCATGTTCCTCTTATTATAGGCTTTATTTTGACCAATAGACTATTATTATACGACTTACCCTTCTTGAGTTATGTCCCCCCAGTCTATCAATTACAGTCTCCCACACTCAAAGCCACATTTGGATAAATCTTGTACAAATGTTATTTTCTATTTTCTGGTGTGATATGGTGTATTTGGTTTGTAAATAAACCCATTATGTTTTGAAATATTTGATTCATATCATAGAGGCTGAGATTGGTGTTCTGAACTGTAATAGGTAGGATTAGGCAGGAAGCGGGACCGGTGAAGACTCTAGACTGGTCGTACATGTTTTATGCGTTATTGATCCAGTCGATAGATCACTATTCTCTAATTGACAGTATCATTACGTCATATAGGGTCACAAATTCACAAGTTCTAACAAAAATGTTTCATAAATTCAAATAATGGATTAAATGAAAAAAAACAGAAAATAAAAGTTGTTGGATACAATCAATTGAATGTACATATCTCAATGGTTAGGATCATGAGTCAGTTGAAGCTAGACCACCATAGAAAACCTGGAAGTACTGGAAGGCCGCTTCGTCCTACTGTGGGACTCCTCAGCAGTGCGCATCCACGATCCCGCCTCACGAAATATGAACCCAGGACCTATCGGACTCATGCGCGTATGCTTAACCTGTAGACCACTGAGCTGGCATCAAATGGTGTTAATTTTTAACTTCAATTAATCCACCGAATTGAGCTACACATCCACCATTGTCTTCAGTGAGTTACTATATCACAACAAACACGGTCGGGTTGGAATCTCGTGAGGAGGGGTCGTGATCGCTCTCTGCTGAAGAGTCCCCGATTAAGACGAAACGGTCGTTCAGTGTTTCCATGTTTTCCATGGTGGTCTAGCTTCAATTGATTCCTAATCTTAACAAGTGAGATTACTATGATATCCACAAAACCCATCTGATAGAATGTACATAGTGCATACTATTCAATATAGTTAATCAATAATAATCAATAAACATGAGAAGAAAAAATGATCTTTATGTCAAGGATACAATTTAGAGAAATAAATACAATAATGATTGTTTTAATTTAACAGAGATTTAGTTCAGTTTAGAGTTAAGTTTCTGTTAAGGAGATCTAGAATATTTCATTTTAAAAAAGATTGAAGGGGCCCTGAAAACGTTAGGAAACATCTTATCCAATAAGTTATCAATAGACGTTTACAAGAAACATCTTGGAAAATATCTTCAAATGTCCTGGTACGTCCGAGAGTCAGCTGTTTTTCTCTTTCTCGAAATTCTCTCACATGGCCATGTGTACACAGCCACTTTTCGAGAGGTCCTACTCATTGCCTTCTCATTCCTAACCAATCGTGAACATTGGCTCCGGTATCCTGAGGAAAGAAATAGCATATGAACTAATTAGTGGTCACCGGCTACCATGAGACTGCATCTTTTGACGCTACTCTACTGCCTTGTGGATTAGACATTTAGGTCAAAGGCTCAGGGTGTGCCCTCTTAAGAAAAACCTGCTTCGATTTGAGCACTTGTGCAGTATCCAAGCTTTTGCACAAATCGAATGATTTATGTGGTGCATATGTATTTGGTGCCTCCTTGTACCAATGTTTATGTGTCTAAATAAATAAATAAAATAAATCTAGAAAATGAGGAGTCACGAGCTACATTCCTGATTGGATGATTACTGATCTTGCTACTGGGTTGAATAGCGTTCTAGGAGTTTCCAGAAGCCCAAGGCCACATGAAATTTTATAAATACTTTAAACGTTCTGTATATAAACGAACCTTAGAGTAAAGCGTTCTTTCCATATTACACGCCTTTTTTCTCGTGTTCAAGTTGTCGTGTAGAGTTAATCTATGAAGTCATTAGAAGAACTTAGGAAACCGATTCAAGAACTCATTCAGAGGATTTATCAATTTCCTGGCAAGCATATGCCAACAAGCGATCTGTTAAAAACTAGGAAGTACTAAGATTCTTTTTGCGTACATGTAGACTGACATCAGATAAAGAAACGAAATTACAAAAACTATGATGTTATATCGAAGACTACACAATCTATCCTATAACTTATAGATTTGACTTCCAACAATTTGTATTATAGATGGATAGCTATTGGTGATCATCGGGGAAGATTGTTTCACTCTAGATATAATTGATATCATAGATTGGGATCTTTTCGTTATGACTTATAGCCGCTCACTAATATTACTTTACAAAAATACCAATCGGAATCCGTTTACATCATTAATACCCTTGTGTCGACGCTGAGCTCTTATCAGTCCTCGATCCGGTTACTCCTCTCTCTGCCATATCGATTGAGTCCACAACAGTAATCAGCATCCACTATACGAATATCATATTTCATGCACGGGTAGTTTATATACAGACATAGCTGACCACATCACATTGTAAAATGAAAATAATAATTATACATAATCAAGCCAAAATGTGATTGTGATTAACGGAGACTGTAAATAATAAACTGGGAACAGATTAAGATTAGTAAATTATACAACGGTAGTTAATGGATTAAACGAAAGCTCATGAGAAAAGGAATATACATATAATATTCTAGTTACTTGATAACTAAACAACAGGAATTATTTGTTTACTTACGCCTGTTACTCCCAACGGAGCATAAGCCGCTGACCAGCATTCTCCAACCCACTCTGTTTTGGACTTTCCTTTCTAGTTCTAAACAATTGTTCTTTATTCTTCTCATGTCTGTCTCCATTTCTCGACGTAATGTGTTCTTTGGTCGTCCTCTTTAACAATAGGGATATATATATGATAATAGTCCATAAATTATTCCTGACAGATACAACTACTTTAGTCTTAATCGGATATAACTTTTGTATTTAAGAATTTCGGGATATGGAAAGAACCATATATCGAATAACTTTTATCAAATAAGTAAAGAATGAGGAAAAAATATGGGAAATAAATAGTCAATAAATGTTTTTTTGTTATATCCTACTGTGTAGAAAAATTATATTTATGGTAATGTTTCGTGACCTAATTTAATTTGCTTCTTCAGAGTAATTATATTGATTATTAACTCTTTACCTAATGCTCAATTTATTTGAAACGATCACGTTCAACTTCACTTAGTGTTGTTTTACTTATATCTTTCCATTATTATTTAGGAATGTAATTGATCAATCTCTTGTTGGCATACGTACATTATGTGCTAATTGCCATGATATAGCCTTAATTCACAAGCTTCATTAGCAAAGATGGATAGTGGGCAGTAGTGGAATCCAGTTTGACACATGTTTCGTCCAATTCGCGACTCGTCAGATGAACTTATCTGCATCTCAGAGTTGATGTTCACTTTGGGATTCGAACCCTGTACTATTCGGTTGACACGCTATCGCGTTATCCACTTGGCTACTAAGTCCTGATAGCCACTTGCTTGTGCAGTGGGTTGAAGTTTAAACTCACTTGGTATTGTTTTACTTGTATCCTCCCATTGTTGTTTAGGACTGCAATTGATCAGTCTCTTATTGGCATATATGTATCCTATGCGCATTGCCTTGATATAGCCTTAAGTCGCAAGCTTTTTTAAGTCCCAGAGTGAACATCAACAAGTTTGGGATGCAGGTACATCTAGCTGACGAGTCCCAAATGGGACAAAACGCGCGTCCTGCATCCCACTGCTAGCCACTATTTATCTTTGCTTATCAAGTTCAACCTTGGTATTGATACCTATAAGAAATAAAGTGGAAAAATAAAAAAATTTGATGTTAAAAACGTGATCATTAAATAAATTGATCACAAAGAATATGAGTATACCCTATTTATATTCAAGTCTATATGTTGTTTGAAGGATAAAAGGAAATACATGTAGATCAGGATAGGGATTTCGGAAGTGTTTTTCATTCACCTTTTTTCTCCTTTTTGTATATCTTCCATTTACAGAATATTTAGCGGCGAGACTATAATTTATGAACGAACCAATCATGTATAAGATAGCAGATCTTGGATCTTGGAGTGAAATTCACTCACCTATTTGGTTAAATTGAGTTTTGGCATTATAGCTGATATCAGTTCGTGATGAAAGCCCCAAATCTAATTTCTAACCTAAATCATCAATTGTAAATTATAGTTATAATTTCTCGCAAAGGTTTATAACCCTAATTTGGTTCTGGTTATTAAGTGGATACTCTCAAGGGTCAGTCTAGCGTCGCTCTCAAAGGTCGTCCATAAATTATAATCTCACCTATTTAGCTATTCACTGTTTAAAATGATAAATAAATTCAATTATTATACAATGAAACTTTACATAAAGTTGATTTTAATTATATACTATTGTAGTGAGCGACAACACCAGTAAGGATGATTGAATGTATTTAAATACAAAATTATAGAACATCTTAGTAACATCTATGAACTATACAGTAAACACTTTATTTGCTAAGTGTCAATCAATCATATCAGACTTTAATATTCTCTCGTTTCCACACAAATCATTCTCTGTTCTCATTCTTTTTTCTTCGATCTTCTTAACCTTCTGCCTGCAGGTATTTCACTTTCGATTGATGATGCATACTACATAGATCTGTCGACATCAGTAGCACACACCATACTATTAATGTTAACTGTCTCATTCTTCCTTGACCTCTTACATTGAATCGATAACTTTTTTTGGTCAAACATTATCCATCGATATTTGAACATGGAAAATGATCTTTTTTT
This sequence comes from Schistosoma margrebowiei, assembly GCA_944470205.2. Taxonomy (NCBI): domain Eukaryota; kingdom Metazoa; phylum Platyhelminthes; class Trematoda; order Strigeidida; family Schistosomatidae; genus Schistosoma; species Schistosoma margrebowiei. The sequence continues at coordinate 42,699,104 of OX104026.1, read as the reverse complement.
CAGTTATGCTTATAGTTAACAAATTTTTTTAAAGAATGCCTTTTTACTATTAACTATCTGCAAAAGCAGCTACATTGGTAGAAGAGATAGAAGAGCCTATGTCCGATTCATAGAATATATTCCAAAAAGTTTAAGATCCCAAGACATTTCCTTGACACAGAACATGAAGTCGATACACTGAAATCCTTCAAGTTGATTAACAAACAATCAAACTCAAACCTTTTGAAATTTGTCGAAGCGATAGCAATCAAACATCTGAAACCAGATCTATGTATACAAAAAGAGATGGTAATAAATCTTTCTTTGCCCTGGTAACATTACCCCCACACCCTTTTTATATATTTATTACGTCATTCACTATTTCAACTCTTTCTGAATTTTTTAAATTACATCATTCATAACTATGCTGGTGAGAGGCCTATGCTCCTTCCCGAGGAGTAACAGGCGTAAGTAAGTAATCATTCATAACTGACTGATTTCAATTTATATCTTTCTTTATTACCATTAATCTATTTTCAGTTACTTCATTATATCATCATCTAATGTGTTTTTTTTAATTCCATGAGTTCTAATCACTGCTTCAATGTTCTGGAAGTTTCCCTCCCAAATTTTGTGATGTGTGAACAAGAATGATAATGAATGGTTGTCTACTTAGTCAGACATGTAGATAGTCTGACAGGTGTGTCAGATGAGTTATATATTCCTCAATCTTTATTATTATTTATTGTTCACTTACCATTGATTGTTCATTGTTGTTGAAAAATTCCCATTATATTAAAACGCAATCGTATGAACGAAGAATATTCTTTTCAATGAATTTCTCATCAGGTTCTACAATTATAAATCCAGATTAATAATCCATAAAATTGGCCAGATTAGAGGCAAAATACATCATTTAGAAATTGTAATATGTGATTCAGGAATTGTTTGTTATATAAAATTATATTGGCAGATGTTCTAGGAATTTGTACATTCGGGCTCGTGAGCACCTACCCGTGTGGTTAAGCAAAGGTGTTGTCAAAACTGTTAACAGCTCCATCTTAGACCATTTAGTCCAAACAGGACATACAGCCAACATCGAGCAATCTTTTGCAATAGTTTATCGTGTCAACAGCAGTCTACCTAATTCCGTCAGACTGCGAATCCTACAGACGGCTGAAGCAATTGCTATTCGGATCAAAAAGGCAGAGCTTTGTATCCAAAAGAAGTATGTTCAGCCACTCCTTTTACCCTGGCCAACTAGCTAATAATCAATCTTAAAATATAGTGACGTAATCTGATTAATGTTCATTTTATGTCCCAAACTTATTATTATTATTATTATTGTCTTTACACTTGATAACCCCTTTTTGAGGAATTTATTCAATATCCACCCCTGAATCTACTATATTTGACCTAATTATTTTACATATTACGCAATTTCCGATTTGTAATCACAATTTTCTCTCTCTCTCTCTCTTACCCCATGTTGACCATATTTATTCTGATAATTTATCTCACAATTTCATTTCGCTTATAAACTGATTCAAGTTAACACTTCATATTAGTCAGCCCCAACATTAACGATTTTATTTTATATAACAAACAACAATTCCTGATTCATATATTACAATTTCCAAATGATGATGTATTTTGCCTTAAATTTGGCCAATTTTATGGATTATTAATCTGGATTTATAATTGTAGAACCTGATGAGAAATTCATTGAAAAGAATATTCTTCGTTCATACGATTGTTTATTGTTGTTGGATTGTGTCAGGTTGTTGGTGGTGTGGAAATATATTTACGTTGTGGTCATGCTAATCACGTGTTCTTGATCATCTGAGTTGTGTTGACGTTCTGTAGAGTAGACACTGGGAGAGAATCTAGTGTAGATATTTGTTGAAGGTAAATTAACGTTTTGTACGTGTAAACGTGTAAACCCAACCGTCATAACATTAGACGAAGTAAAACTGAGCATTATAACACTTTGTTTGTTCGAAACGAAAATTTTATGACCTCATTAACTCTATCGGAATCGTTGCTACATCATAATACACATATATTCACCCATTAATCACCCTCTTATGTAATAAGTATGTCAATATCTGTAATAATGTTGATTTTCAAATATTTTAGGTTGTAAGCAGTTGATGAGAACCTAATGGAATAAAATGAATTCATTTATTATTCGGCACTAATCTTTGTTCTTGTTCTCTTTATTTTTAAACGATTTGTATTTTCCTATTGTTGATACGAAGGATTAAGATATTGAATTTTATTTTCAAATTTTCGGAATGTTTAGATAGTGATTGAGAGTAAAACCTAGGACTCATGTTTTGTTTTATATGGGATACATGTGTTGGGGTTCGAAACGAAAGCTACTGTAAACATGAACATTGAGATCCAGGTATATTTAGCTGACGAGTCTCAGTTAGGACAAGATAAGGGTCTTGGTTCCTGCTGATAGTCACAGTTCAGCTGTCTTTTTATTCTCCCCGTAATCTTGATTCTTAATTGGGCATGATATTTATATAATATTATACGATTATATTACAAGTAGTGATTGATCGTATTGAAGCACTTTTTGAAGCATTTCTACAATTAGATGGTTGTGAGAGAGAGAGAGAGTTGAAAGTAGAACACAGGGAAAATCAGTGTAAATTTTGATGGAAACCCAATAATGTTGGATTCATTTGTTGATGTGCTGACACTCTAAAAGTAATGGAAACGATTGGAACACAGTTATTAATCGACACCGTAGCAGAGGTTAATGAAGTACCACCTACTACACGTAAGAAAAACACTTCCAATCCCAAATCAAAACTACAAGCTGCAGGCAGATCAGAGATCAAGACATACAATACAAAGCACCTACGACTACATTTCGATTTTAAATCCAATCTTTTATGGAGTTTCATTGTAGCTGACATCCTTATTCCCATAATTGGTGTTGATTTTTTGCAAAGATTTTCCTCAATTTTTCAATATTAAATGCTGGCTCAGTGGTCTAAAGGTTAAATGTTCACGCACGTGACCGAAGGTCCAGGATTTGAGTAGTGTGTGTAGGATCATGTATGCGCATTGCTGAAGAGTCCCATGCTAGAATAAAAAGGCCGTCTACTGCTTCCAAGTCTTCAATGGTGGCCTAGTTTAGATCGACTGATGAAGTCAACTAGTAGTGTCAATTACTACGTTAAGCCCATATTACTTATTCTAGCTTCTGGACGGATCAATTTATCTATACTTCTTGAGTCACGTTTTGATCTTGTTAATTATTTACATATCAACCTTGACTGTTTTTATATGAGCGTATGTGTGTACACTTCTTGTTCTATTCATCACATGTCTGTAGATTATTTTTGTGTGACTATAAATATTGATTAACGCTTGATTAAATGGAGTTGGCTCACACGCCTTCTCTACTGCACGTCATTTAACTTCGCTCTCTTCTCTATGCTTCATTCCTTGAATGTCTGTCCAGATCAATGGAGTGTACAAATTATACATATTCAAAAATCCATTCTCTTATTCGGCTTATTTAATTCCATTATTCACTAACGTAATCTAAGTCGATAATTATATACAAGAATAGACAACATATGTATTTCAATGTCAATCATTCATACGATCTACTTGGAGTCAGATCTTAGGCGACTATAAACTATTAAAATTAAGATTTTTTGTTTACTTTCATCTGGACTGTTTTTACTCTTTCGTTAACTTTAGCAATTCAGATTACCAGTATAGGGATTGTGGAGAATGTTATGTTTTTTGATTGAGATCATAAACCGATTGATGTTAGACTGAAGGCCCTGGGTTCGAATCCCGCGAGCGGGGTCGTGGATGAGCACTGTTAAGGAGTCCCACAATAAGACGAAATAGTCATCCAGTGTTTCCAGGTTTTCAATAGTGGACTAACATCAATCGCTTCATGATCTCAATAAAAAAAACTCAGATTACGTTTTCCCAACTAACAATAGAAAATCTTATTGATAGGATCATATAATCTCCCCTCATTCTTCTAATAAAGTTCGATTATGGATAATGGTGGAATTCAGGGAATACAGTTTACTTTATTTTTTGGGACTGATCAGCTAGATACATTTCAATTCTATAATTAGCCATAATCCAATTTTACTTCACGGAAACATTCTGGCTCAGAATCCATATCCTAGTCCCAGCATTTTTATTGTTCACTCCCATTCTTTAACATTAGAAACGCAAAAATGTGAATTATTACAACTATTCGTCTGTCATTTAGTATTCCATGAATCATTTCAATCTGAAGATAAGTGATATTAGAGAATGGAGATAGAATAACAAGAAGTAATCAACAACCTTTTCTTCTTAATTTGAGATTCCTTAATAACGTGAACTCATTACCTAAACAAGGATCAAATCCGGAAACTTTAGGCCTCATGGAAAGTGCTCAGTCTTTAAATTACTGATTTTAAATAAATCCGTTCACATTTTCAACATGGGGAACACTTTCAGTCAATAGTAACTACTTTTGGAGGAATTAACAACTCAAATCGAATTAGGATATTGTATCAATGGACTGTGTTGTGGGCATCTTGGTAAACCTTAGGATAGACCTTACACTTCATGACAGATCACTTAACAAGGTCCCTACCCGTTCTCCTTCAATTTTTAAGGGCTTGAACCACCATTTCTAGTCGATACTGCTTAGTATTAAGGAACCATCAAGAAATATATATAGCATCCAAATAAATGATAACTTGCCTCTGGTAGGTTCATATATATATATAACATTTCAACTGAGTGTTATTATTGACACCTCTTGAATACCTACTAATGGGATCCAAGTGGATGAGCATAACTTAAATCGAATAAAGTCTGAAAGCTTTTTTGTACATAAATATGATTTTATCTTTATTACCGATGATTCTTATTCAATGTCTGACATATGAGGTGATGAAAATGATAACAGACGTTAATATTAGTAGAGAATAGTCATTCCAATATGGCTTAAGCAATACTGACCAATGTGAGGGAGTAAGAAAAGTGAGCGATAAAATATTGGTTACTGACAAGTAGTATGCTTAGAAAACACTACATAAATGGCTTTGCTCATCTTCTAGGTATCTCACATGTACAGTTTATTTATTCGGTATATCGTGACCAAATTGTGTTTACATTCTGATAATAAACGTCAAATCAAGTATAAGCAGATAAACTATGTTCACTCTGAACAATTATAATGGTGACTAGTTGAGCTAATCCAAGTCGGCTAGAGAAAGATATCTACCTCAGTACAATGGAAGACGATCGCGCAATTTTATGGATTGGTTAAGGTTAGACATTAACACGATTGGATCCCGGCTCAGTGGTATAGTAGGTTGAGTGTTCGCGCGCAAGGCCGATGGCCGTGGGTTCGAATTCCGTGAGCGAGATCATGGATGAGCACTGCTGAGGAGTCCCACACTAGGATGAAACGGCCGTCTAGTGCTCCCTGGTTTTCAATAATGGTCTAACATCAATCGGTTCATAATCTCAATCAACAATTATAATTGACGAAAACAAATACATAACTGACTGAAATCAGTACGTGCAGCAACCATTTGTATTCATCAAGCATGATTACAAAATATTTAGTCTAAATAATAAATAATCGCCATATACAATTAGCTCTTTTTGTAAATTTGAATAAAACAGGAAAAACAATTGAATAATGGAAATAAACAAAAAATAATTTATATTATTCTTAATCAGTTTTTATTCTACTTTTATTCGAATAACCGATTTCTGTCATAATCACAAATGTAACTTAACAGTAAATTGAGATGGTGGAGAAGATTTGTAGCTCAAGTAGATGATTTTGATGGAGTTTTGTTTTCTGAGCTGAATGGTTTAGTCGTGGAGCGTTCATCGTTCTTCGGAACGACATCATCAGTACAAACTTAAGGTAGAAGTGAAGTGTTCAAATTTCTTCACATGTGGTTCATAGCTTGTCCTGTACAACTTCAAGTTATCGATATTTAATCCTAAATGAAGTTAGTCATGGATTGGCATGTATATACTACTGATAATCCTTTCCTTTACAATTTCTTTCTTTTTTCAAAACTTACCAAGGCATATTATTTAGTATTATGTCATATATATGTTTTTATGCAGAACAAAATCGTCAATATCTGCATCAATAAAACTTTCAGAAGGATGATGGAAGAAGTGTGAATGAAGAGAGGAGCTGGTGTATCCTCAGATCATCAATTTCTGGTCTCCAAGATGAAATTGAAACTTAAGAAGCACTGAACAACGGGTTGGACAACATCACAAAAGTTTAATACGGCCGATTGACAAACTCAACAAATTCAGGATAGACCTCTCCAATAGGTTTTATGCCTTTTACGATCTACTCAATGGACAGAGGACTACAACGAAGAGCAACTGGAAAGGGATTTAGGAGGCAATCACTCCAATATGTCATGAGGTTCTGAGCCACAAGAAGCACCACCACAAGGAATAGATCACTGATGATACACTGAATGTGATTCAAGAAAGGAGGAACATGAAGGCAATAATCAATACCGACTGAAAAGGAGCAGAGAAAACCAAGGTACAAGCTTAACACACAGAAGTAAACAAACAAGTGAAGGGGGCATCAGGACCGGCAAAAGTAAATATGTGGAAGATCTATCAATGGTGGCAGAAAAGGCTGCAAGAGAAGGAAACATGAGACAATAGTATGATACAACTGATTGTCGTAAACCAGAAAGACCAGTAAAACGCAAGGAAGACAACGTAATGATCAACAGTGAAGAACAGCGAAACAGACGGGTGGAAAACCTCAAAGAAATCTTGAATCGATTAACCCCACTGAACCCACCCAACATCGAATCAGCTCCCACGGACCTCCCGATCGATGTTGGCCCACCAACAATTGTTAACTATTCTCCTCTCTTTGTTTAGCTTTATAAACGGAGATAATTGTGTAAAATGCATGAAGTATCATCTTATATTGTGGTAAATATCCAGTGGTATTCTAAATCCTCATAACAGAATATGTGTCTATATATATGCATATATGAATCACTTACAAATATATCGAACGTAGATATACGGTGTATACTACTTATGTAAACAGATAAAAGTAGTATGTAACAACAATCAGAAAAGAAATGATTGAAACAGAATATTGAGATCGAATCGAAAAGAGCGGTAACAGAAAGTAATTATAATAATAACGAAGGAACGATGAAGTTGTACATTTTTAATGATGGTTGTGCTAGTTCTCCACATTTCAGCTCCATAGAATAGAACACTCTTGATATTTGTATTGGACATTCTCACTTTGATGTTTGTTGAAAGTTGTTTTGAGTTCCAGACGTTCTTCAACTGCAGGAATGCTGTCATTCCTTTTCCAATACTCGCCTTAACGTCAGCATACAATCTTCCTTGTTCATCATTGGCGCTACACAGATACGTGAAGGAATCCACATTTTCCACAGTTTCGCCATCAAATGTGATTGGGTTGGTGTTCTCCGTGTTGTATTTGAGGAACTTGGTTTTCCCTTGTCTATGTTGAGGCCTACTGATGTAGAAGCTGTTGCTACATAATTTGTCTTCATCTGCAAATTATGTGTCGGATGTGGGATGCATATTTTTTACTTGAATCAATTTCCGGTCTTATATTCACATCAAAAAATACAATCGGCAATATCTATCTCATCTACTGAATTGTTAAACTTCACCAGTCAGTCACAGATTAGTAACAAAAGTCTAATATTTATATAAATGTCTTTGTTATAGTATCAGGAAGCAGTCAACAAGTAATTATGGCGTCATAGTCATTCAATATTCAACTGTACTTACTTACGCCTATTACTCCTAATAGAACATAAGCCGCCGACCAGCATTCTCCAACCCACTCTGTCCTGGTCTCTCCTTTCTAATTCTATCCAATTGTTGTTCATTCTTCTCATATTTGTCTCCCTTTCTCAGCGTAGTTATTTGTTTGATCTTCCACTTCCCCTTTGGTCATAAGGATCCAGTGTGAGGATTTGCTTTGTGATGTAGTTGGGTTAATATGTACTATTCACGATTTGATTATCATAATCAAGTGACCAAATAGACCGAAGATTTCTCAAATTTCTTTTTTAAGTAAATAATGAAATTGAAAGAAAAAACAACTTGTTGTCAAAAGATAAACAAGATTTACTATCCACTAAAATTCTAGTCTGTTGTTTTCTTAATTACAAGCTATTAGTAGTGTGTATGAAAGTATTCCAATGTAAGTGAATGGTATTGTATGGTTACACACACACACACACACAGACGTAAAATCTGTATTAGATGAACTGGAATCAATCAACTATTTCCGTTTGGTATAATACCACTGTCACAATTGTTTTTAACCATAAAGATCTATTGTTTTTAATTTTAGTTAATTGAGTAAACGAAAACAAAGAATTTTGCAGTAATTTATACATTATGAAATTCAAGAGAAATAATGGACAGTAGTTACCAATTGGTTTCATACTTATATTTAGCAATGCTTTATAATTAGTGAATGGGTATACAGTAGGGCAGCATCATTGATGAACATGGTGGATCTAATGCAGATGTGAAGGCGTGAATCGGCAAAGCAACAGCAGTATATCTACAATTGAAGAACATCTGAAACTCAAAACAACGTTCTGTCAACCGACACCAAAGTCACAATTTTCAATTCAACTGTCGAGATAGTTCTACTGTCTACTGGGGCGAAAACTTGGAGAACTACCTCAACCATCATCCAGAAGATACAAGTGTTTATTAACAGCTGTCTATGCAAAATACTTCAGATCCGTTGGCCGGACATTATCATCAACAACCTACTGTAGGAGAGGACAAACCAGATTGCAGTGGAGGAAGAAATGAAGAAGAAGCTTTGGAAGTGGATAGGATACACATTGAGAAAAGCACCCAACTGCGTCACAAGGCAAGCCCTCACATAGAATCTTCAAGGCCGAATGTGTTGAAGAGGAAGACGAAAGAACACATTACGTCGAGAAATGGAGACAGATATGAGGAGAATAAACAGAAATTGAATAGAACTAGAAAGGAAGGCCGTGGACAGAGTGGGTTTTAGAATGCTGGTCGGCGGCCTATTCTCCATCGGGAGTAACGGGTGAAAGAAAATAAATATGCTTGAAATTGAGGATACGATATTAAGGAAAGATGGTGAGTCGATCAGTGTTGTTCAATCAGGAAGTTGTTTGTGGATATTATAGTAATTTCAATAGTTGAGATTATGAGTCAATTGAAGATAGACCATCATGGAAAACCTGGAATTACTGGAAGGCCGTTCCGCATTAATGTGGGACGCCTCAGCAGTGCTCATTCACGATCCCGCCTCACGAGATTTGATTTCAGGATCTATCGGTCTCACGCGCGTGTGCTCAACTTGCAGAACTCCGAGCTGGCATCCAACGTTGTTAATGTTTAACTTCAATTAATCCACCAAATTGAGCGACACATCCACAATTAACTTCAGTGAGTTACTATTTCACAACAGACCCTGTTGGGTTAGAATCTCGTGAAGCGGGATCGTGATCGCGCTCTGCTGAAGAGTCGCCGATTCAGACGAAACGGTCGTTCAGTGCTTCCATGTTTTCCATGGTGGTCTAGCTTCAACTGACTGATGATCTCAACCACTGAAATTAATGTTGTTCACTTTCATCGACTGAGATATATAGATAGATAGATAGAATATGTGCTATGCATTGTTGACCTTTGTTTATTTCGACAAGCTACGTCATCACACCCATATCTAGAATAGATAAAGACGAAACTCGGTCACGCAATTAAAATGTGGTAGTTTACAACAGTTTTAATTGAGAGAATTTGAGTTGCGGACTGATCTTAACTAGACCATCAGTGAAAACATGAAACAACTATCGTAGTATAGAAATCCTCAGCAGTGTGCATCCAGTAGCCGGGATCCGAGAATCGAACCGACGATTGTTGGTCTCGCGAGAACAATCAATCTAAAGACTACTGAGTCGGCATCCAGTGGTGTTAATATCTAATTTTAAACAATCCACGACACTGCGCATCCCTCATCATTTGCCTGCCATTAATAAATGCTTTACACTCAACACAGAATCAACTCTACAGGTCATACGTTCTTACTAGAACTCCAGCAGTCATATGTTGAATCTAGTCACTAGTGAGAAAATTTAGTCCATCAGCCACCAGATTGAAAGAACATTTATTGTCATTCATAGGTAACACGAGTTGATTACATAAGTCATAAAATTTCAAATTAATTTTGATGAATCTTTATGTTAATCAATAGTCAACTCAAATTTATCGTCACTATTATCTACATTGGTGAATGGATTGAGTGTAGGCTGATGGCTAACAGAAATAGGGAGAGAATTCATCAAAGTTTTATCGTTGACCTCATCAAGTGATTGTTATGAATCATTCAAACTGCTTATGTATTTAGAACTACTAAATCGAAAACCTTTCAAACAGTAAATATTCACACAGTTATGCTTGACCTCATTTTATCGGAAAACTATGTATCTGAATAGAGAATGACGTGCTGCGTTATTTGCTTAACAGATGACCAGAATTCAATTGAAAATACATTGAAAAAAGGACTGTAGTGAATGAGAACACAAGAGGGGACAATCGGATGTATTTGAACACAAAATTACAGAATCTCTCAGTAAAATCTGAGAAGCATACAGTCAATAATTTATTCGCAAAATGTTAATCACCCATCTCAGACTTCACTGTACTTTCATTTCCACCCCAGTCATTTTCGGTTACCATTCTCTTTTCTTAGAATTTCTTAATGTTCTGCCTCCATGTATTTCACTTTCGATCGATGATACACACTACTTATATCTGCCGACTTCATCAATGGCACACACCACAGAACTAGTTCACTGAGTAAATACACCTTGGTATTATAAATGAAATACTTAACTACGGTGAAGTATTTATTGAATGACTGAAAGTAATCATTGAATGAGGACAATAAAAGTCACAACATAATCAAATGAAATTACATTTTAACATGTTATATCGATAGTTTCAATTTCAACGAACATATATTTGTAGAATTATGATCTACCTCGATATTTGTACTGCTCTATGTCTAATAGACCTAATGCTAAAATTGTAGATTTGTCATGATGTAACTGTCTAATCTATGAGATCTTACATAGAATTCACATCATTGTCTAATCTGACTCATCGAATTGTAACAATTATCAATATACGATGAAGAACAAGTTTAATCTGGAGACAGAACGGAATATATTTAATATGGATAAAAGTTGTTACCTGCAAGGCCGAACCATGTTATTTGATGAATTGAATTTATTCTTTCCGCCCTCTCCATCGTTGGGGGTTTTCTCCGTGCTAAATATCGAATGTCAATTTCCCCAAATGTTTCGTGTTCAGGTTTAGGGATTTTTGTGTGATTAGAGTCCAATGCCACTACATATTTATTCCACCTGAATATTTCGTATTCAAATTATGTAGGTTTGTTCTACTGTTCTTCAATGATACACACACACGCACGTGCTCTCACACACACACACACAATAAACATAAGTTCTCAAACAATACTGTTGTCATTGTTATCACAGAATGCAAATCACTTATCACCATCTATACATAATGCACAGAAGTAATCATGTAGTTTAAGTGATTTATTGATGGAATGAATAGAAGTTATATGATTCATAACATTCATTAATTTGTGATTTGCATTTTATAGTTAAAATATTGTTTTCTTTTAATTCAACTTGAAATCAGTTGCATATTCGTTTCAAACTAAGAAGTACTAAACAACTGGTCTTTCTCTTCATCGCCTGCGGCTTTGAGGATTCTTCGTGAGGACTTGTCTTGTGACGCAATCGGGTGCTTTTCTCAATGTGTATCCTATCCACTTCCACAGCTTCTTATTGATTTCGTGCTCCGTCTGAATCTGGTTTGTTCTCTTCTAAAGTGGGTTGTTGCTAATTATGTTTAGCCGACGGATCTGAAGTATTTTGTGTAGACAATTGTTATTAATAAACACTTTCATCTACTGGATGATAGCTTTCGTAGTTCTCCAACTTTCCGTAACATGCAGTATAACTGTTATGACATTTGAATTGAAAATTCTGAATTTGCTGTTGGTTGATAGTTGCTTTGAGTTCCAGACGTTCCTCAGTTGTAAATATGCTGCTCTTGCTTTACCGATGCGCGCATTCACATCTACATCAGATCCACCGTGTTCATCAATGATGCCGCCCAAATATGTAAAGGTTTTTACACCTTCCAAATCTTCTCCGTCAATTGTGACTGGATCGGTGCATGTTGTGTCGTATCGGAGAATCTTGCTTTTCCCTTTGTGCATATTGAAACCTACTGCTGCTGAGGCTGCTGCTACGTTGGTCGTTTTCTCCTGCATTTGTGGTTGTGTATGCAACATTCTGGAAGCAGCTCTGATGGATGTAAGTAATGGTGGTGTGGATCTGTTGCCTGGAGAAAGACTTCTTGACCCTGAGTATGCGGATGATATTGTCTTACTGTGCGATAGTGCCCAAGCCATGCAATCTGCACCTAATCAGCTGGCAATCAGTGTCCGTAGGTATGGTATGTGCTTTGCACACCTTTGAAGTGCAAAGTACTTCTAAAAAACTGGCAGGATCCTAATCCTGTACTCACCCTGGATGGTGAGCAGATAGAAGTAGTCGAGAAGTTCGTGTATCTAGGTAGCTGCATAATTGCTGGCGGTGGCGTGAGTGATGAGATCAATGTATGTATAGTCAAAGCCATAGTGGCCTATGCCAATCTGGGCCACCTTTGGCGCCTTCGTGATGTCACTCTGGCTGGAAAAGGTCGGATCTACAACGCGTCGGTGAGAGCAGTTTTGCTCTATGCTTGTGAAACCTGACCTCTCCGAGTTGAGGATGTTAGAAGACTCTCTGTGTTTGATAATCGCTGTCTCCGAGGGATTGCTGACATCCAGTGGCAACACCATGTTAGTAATGCAGAGGTTCGGCATCGTGTGTTCGGGCACAGAGACGATAATGTAATCGATGTCACCATCTTTAAACACCAACTTCGGTGGCTTGGACATGTTCTACGAATGTCGTCTCAGAGAATTCCACGTGGTGCATTATTTGTGGACGTTGGGACTGGTTGGAAAGAGTGGAGAGGTGGTCAGTGTATGACATGGTGTCGTGGTATGAAAGAAAGCTGCAAAGGGCTAGCTTGTGTTGGTCCTTCACGACTCCCTGGCTGGGATAAATAAATTGTTGAAAATGGCATGAACTACTACTGACGATTTAATTTGGAGTCTCAGATATACCCCAATCTCCTCTATACCTAAAATTTGAGTATATTCAGATATAAAGAAAATTCATATGGATTAGAACAATAAATTTAGTTTTCAGTTTATTTTCAGCGTTCAATGAGTTTTCATACTCCATTCTTTGTTGAAGTTTTCCTTCGGTCTAATTGTATAATAATGTGTATGAATTTGTAAGGACAGACCACTCACACATACATTAATACAAATGAAATAAGTCATTTACATATTTTGAAATGCACAATATTCTCAATACATGAAACATTACCTAATAAACGTTCACTTAAATTAATAAAAAACTTGATTGATGTTACTAAAGAAGAAAAATTAATGTCACATAATAACATATATCCTTCCATTTTATCCAGTCACGTAGTATGTTCAATTATTACTCAAAGGGTTTACCTTCCAGCATGAAGACGACGACGACGACGACGACGACGATGATGATGATGATGATGATGATGATGATGATGATGATGATGATGATGATGATGATGATGATGATGATGATGATGATGATGATGATGATGATGATGATGATGATGATGATGATGATGATGATGATGATGATGATGATGATGATGATGATGATGATGATGATGATGATGATGATGATGATGATGATAATGATGATGATGATGATGATGATGATGATGATGATGATGATGATGATGATGATGATGATGATGATGATGATGATGATGATGATGATGATGATGATGATGATGATGATGATGATGATGATGATGATGATGATGATGATGATGATGATGATGATGATGATGATGATGATGATGATGATGATGATGATGATGATGATGATGATGATGATGATGATGATGATGATGATGATGATGATGATGATGATGATGATGATGATGATGATGATGATGATGATGATGATGATGATGATGATGATGATGATGATGATGATGATGATGATGATGATGATGATGATGATGATGATGATGATGATGATGATGATGATGATGATGATGATGATGATGATGATGATGATGATGATGATGATGATGATGATGATGATGATGATGATGATGATGATGATGATGATGATGATGATGATGATGATGATGATGATGATGATGATGATGATGATGGACACATATAGAATTCATTATGTGACAGTTATTATTAAACTCCCTTAATTTATAGACAAAAATTAAAATTATACACAGTAAATCAATATTCTTTATAATTACTATGGTGGTTTAATATTTTCCCAATAATCATATCATTATATATTTATTAATTAATTATTAATGAATACCAAACTCCGCCTGAAGCTTCTCTTGCTCCATTTCTGGTTCCAAGCCTAGATAAAGAAGGATAGTCGGGCATGAGGTTAGCGACTCCATCCCGTAAAAAACTAACTCTTCAAAAAAATACGCTAACCAGAAAAAATAATTCAAAGTAAGTAATGATTATCAGCTAGTTGAAATAAAAGTTGTCCATGTGAATTACATGACAAGATTAAACAACAATCTAATAGAACTAGAAAGGAAGGCCGAAAACAGAATAGGTTAAAGAATGCTGTTCGGTGGTTCATACTCTATGGGAGTAACAAACACAAGTAAGTGAGTGTGTAAATTACAGTATCAACACTAATAAACAAATACAAACAACTGATAATCTCCTAGTGATTACAAAAAATAGCAAAAAAAACACTCATTTGTCTATCTTGATGTTATTTTATGAAGCCTACTAAGATACTACTCAGGAACTATAACCAAAAATAGATGGAATAGTATTCAAGCCTGTGAACATTGAATATCTTAACTACTAAACTACTAATATTTATCATCAATAATATTGATTACTAGTTATGATTTCAGAAAACGAAAACAAAAACTCATTTATTATTTGCTAATCTCTATCATTAGTTAATTCTATATTTGATTATTGTTAAAATAACAAACATCTAGAAACAAGTGTCTTTAAAAATACAAAAAAAGAAAACTATCGAACAACACAACGACATGATGTACTCACTCATGAATATTTATATGTTACATAATAATGAATTTCAATATGATGAAATGATAATAATGGATCATCAAATCGAAAATCAATAACTATCAATATATTAGAGAAGATATATATATATATATATATATATATATATATATATAATTGTGAAGAAAAGAAAATAGAGAAAAGTAAGATAAAGAATAAACATTCATATTCACATTATACCATACTATATATGTTTAATTCAAAATATCAACAAATGTTTACATATGATTTCACTATTGGATAATTGAAAAAGAATTCAATTTTTACAAGAATTCTTTTGTTCTGTAATACAAGGAATAACACATACAGCTGTATTAGCATGATGTACAACATAATCACTAACACTTCCCATAATTGTACGTTTTATAGCACCTAAACCACGACTTCCAACAATTATTAAATGTACATTATATTTTTCAGCATTTTGAACAATAGATGCACCAATATGTTCAACTGGTTCATATAAAAATTGATATGTTAAATTATGTGCTAAACAATCTGTACTATAATCATTTTCTAATTCACGTACACGTTTTACATTTGTTTGTACAAGATTCGACCATTCTTCACTTGGTATACTAATTGGATTCGATAATGATATAGTTGGTAATGAGACTGGTTCTACAGCATGATAGATTGTTACTGTATCATCTGGTCTTTGTAACCATTTTAAATAATATTGAAATGCTTTTTTTGAATGTTCAGAACCATCGATAGCAATTAAAACAGATCTTGAACCAATTGGAGGTATTTTTGAAAATCCTGATGGTCTTCTATCCATATTTACATGAAATAAATTTTTTAAGAAAAATTCTTTATTTCATTTTAAATATAATTCTACTTTCTGGGCTTATTTCTTCCACCAATCAAAATTGAATTAAAATAAACTAAAATTGCAATCTGATTGGATCTTAAGTATGAATCAATTTAATTGGTTAATTTTAACTAACCAATTAAATTGGTAATATATATATGAGATTACATAATGCCTAGAATTGTAAAATCGTTAATAGACATTTTCTACCCCAGCAATACAGATTTTTTTTGTAAAATTAAATTAAATCAATAAATGAAGTAATTGAATTAAGATAGAATAATATGTTTTCATTTTGTTATATTGGGGGGTCGTTAGGGTTGAAGCTATCACGAGTTCACTTAATCTGCGAACGAGAACAAAGACTCTGTGACCAAAAACCAGTAATCTAGCTAATGATGAGTTCCAGTTCCACTAACTAAAGGGAGAAGTTCAAGCTTGGAATAGGGAAGTATATTCTGCAAAACAGCCAGAAACGAGCGATAACAACAAACACAGTTCAAAACGTATATATACAGTACAAAACCGTCCTTGGGAAGAGTTACCAAATAGCATACTAAAAGACGCAACGGACCAATAGCACTTAAGACATTTCCCTGTGGGAAATACGACATGAAGGTGGCAAGAGCACCATTGGTGCGAAAACGGAGAAATTCAAATTTTCTAAATAAAATTACAAAATTAGGTCCTTTCCCAAGTGAGTTCCGGGGATCTAACGTCCCGAACAGGGGTTTCTCTCCAGCTCCATACAACGGTCATAATATAACGAACGTATTGATAATTAGGCGAATTCGAATAAGAATGATTATTGGTATTTTATGTATGAATAAACATAGATAAAACCATTTAAAAATCGATATTAGAAATAGGAAGGGTCAGACAGTATTGATCAAATCAATTCTATTAAAATGACAGAAAATTGGAAGAGTTTATATAACCTTAAAAATTGAATGAATGAAAGTTTCGAAGGATTAGAAAGCTGATTTCAAAATGGATGAAATAACGATTAGCTAAGCGAAGATGAATGAAAAGAAAATACAAACATTAATCATAATATCAGCATAGGCAATATGGGAATGTTTCATTGTTTAAATCGTTAATTGATCTTAGACTACAATTGAAGACGTGGAAGCACTGAACAATTTTTCTTTCCAAAAATATCCGTAGATCCCCTTGTAATAATAGCAATCTATTATGTGTTAGTGACTGGCTTCAGGATGCCAGTCATTACGTTCTCGAAAGGTGTGAGATATTTATCCATAGTAAGTAATGAATGAGCGTTGCTCAATATCGTGAATTGAATGGAGTTTGAAATGTATGCCGTTAGATGCCAGTTTATTGGTCCAGAGATTAATTATCTATCTGAGAAACAGAAGGTTTTTGGCTCGATTCCTTGTACCACGGTCATGGCTGCTCACTTCCGAGGAGTCTTTTAATAAGACATAATGGTTATCCAATGTTTCCAGCTTTTTTTTACTATTGATCTAGTAATATAAGTTAGTGATTTAAAACTATGAAATTAATAGTAATAATAATAATGATTATAATTGAACATGATTTTTATCATTATCATGCATTTACTACAACAGTGATAAATTGACACTCGTCTCTTTCTGAATTCATAAATTAAGAACAGTTTTTTTTATAACAAATACATCACTAAAACCTTCAAAGTAACTTTTTTACATGTTGGTTATCTGGAATAATTCATGGGCGTCAAGGCTGTCCCCACTGCCGATTAAATGCCAGATTACAGAACGATTAAAGGTTGTAGTATCTTTTGATAATGAATTTTTTTTTAAAAACGTTTTAGGGAATACGAGCATCCACTTTCTCCTTTGTTCTTCCACTATACGCGCTTTGGTATATGATAAACTTTAAACTAACGAAGCTAAAACATGTGTGAAGAGACACCATTCTACTGTAAATATGTAATGGACATAAATTCTGATGCAGTAAAACACCAAAGCAATAAGCCGTACTAGTGAATTGGTAATATTTTGACAAATAAAGGATAGAAAGATCTTGTAATCAATAAATAGACGAACAAGAACTTAACTTAATGGACGATGTAGTTCACATAAAAATACAGTAATAAAAGACTTCTTTGAGCTAAGATAGTTCATCTCAATTCATTAAGTTGTGTAATCTCTAGAATTCCGAATGGAAAGTTGTTCTGAACTACCTCTCCGCTATTTCCCCTACTCTCAGCATTGACATTTAATGCTTCAAGTTGGAACAGCTTGAATAGAAGCCACGATGATTTGTCAAATTTTCTAAGTTGCTGACATCAGATAGATTATTGTCAGTGTACCCGAACACACATTGCTCAACCTCAACATCAAGAACTTTGGTGTAATCACTGATCGTCAACAATCCTTTGAGGAAAACTGTGGCCGAATACAGTAAGTTCCACAACATATTAAGCTTATAAAAGCTATTTTTTACAAGTATAGTACAGTTTTATCTCTATTGAATCGTTTAAAACCCAACCGTTTTCACACTAAAACAGCTTCAAAAATGGCCTAAATTGATATAAGCCCCTTTGCAAAGTATTTCAAATGGTATCCTCCAGTTTTAGTTGAACTGCAAAATAAACTGAATAATCAAACATTGCCCTATTTCCTCTTTCTAGTTAGGGGTACCGAAACAATATGCACTACTGACACCATGGAGGGCCAAACCCCAGGACCTCAAGAACCCACAGCGGACTTGGTACTACCGAAGGCATATAGTTGAAGTACACTGTTCAAACCAACTAAAAGTTTACCACGAAGAAAAAGACACAAACGAACAAAGACAGTGTAATAATAATAATAATTTCACACTATAAATGTATGTTTCAGTTCTAATGAAATCAATGTTCTCTGACTATGGAGTTTAAAGTTAAAACTGTTTGTCATATCATTATAGGGTTGTGAAGATTGTTGAGTTTGAATTGATATCATGAACTGATAATTATCATGTTCTCAATAGTGACTGGCTTAGAAATAAATTTCCTGGAGTTCTAGTGAGAAGCTGTGACCAGTACAGTTCAACCGTGTCTGATGTGAGACAGTTACTCACTGAAGACAATGGTGGACGGTTGTACAATATTGTGGATTGATTCAAGTTAGACATTAACACTGTTGGATGCTGGCTCTGTAGCATCTAGATGTTAAGCGTTTAAGCATGAAACCAATGGTCCTGCATTCGAGTAATATGTGCAGAATCGTGAATGTGCACTGATGAAGAATCCCGTAACAGATTGAAGAAGCCATCCAGTGCTTCCATGTTTTTCCATATGTTAATTTCATTCACTGATCAACTATAAATACTTATATCTTATAATCATTTACTATTTCAAATAAGTGTTAATCATGATTAGTTTATAAGTTTGTTTGTTCGTTTGTGTGTGTGTGTGTGTGTGTGTAATCATATTCCGTATTTGTGCTTATCAATCAAAAGGATAATTACAAAAAAATGTACTGAATTACTTTTCTGTTATTGTAAACATTCAGTTAGAAAATGTACTTTCTCATATGATCCAAGTTGATTGTGAATTATCTACTACTTAATCTATTTGGATTATGATAACATTGATTTGAGAATAAAATGTTATGTACTTTACTAATCAGTAGAGTGTAAAAGTTTAATAGAAAGAGATTAAGTATATACAAAAATGAAATACATTGGATAATTATAAAATATCATAGTTTAATACTTTAAAATAAATATTGATCATTTAATATTGATTGACCGTAGGGATCAATCGTGTACCGAAGAAATCACAACAATATGGATCATTATGGAACAATCAATTAAATGAGATTTATCACTCTATATCAACTTCATTGACTACAAGAAAAGCATTTGATAGCATGGATAGGATAACACTATGGAAGATTCTTCGATACTACAGTGTTTCTAGGAAGACAATCAAAATCATACCGAATTCCTATGATGGCTTAAACTGCAAAATCGTGCATGAAGGACAAGTGACAGACTCGTTCGAGGTAAAGACCGGTGTCAGGCAGGGTTGATTGCTCTCACCCTTCCCCTTTCTCCTCGTGATCAATTGGGTCATGAAAACGTCGATACCTGAGGGGAAGTATAAGATACAGTGGACAGATAGAATGCAGCTGGATGATCTAGACTTCGCAGATGATCTAGCTCTTCTATCGCACACGCAACCACAAATGCAGGAGAAGACGAACAACATAGCAGTAGCCTCAGCAGCAGTAGGTTTCAACATACACAAACGTAAAAGCAAGATTATCCGATACAACACAACATGCACCAATCAAATCACATTTGACGGAGAAGATTTGGAAGATGTAAAAACCCTTACATATTTGGGCAGCATCATTGATGAACACGATGGATCTAATGCAGATGCAAATGCGCGGATCAGCAAAGCAACAGCAGCATATTTACAAGTGAATAACATCTGGAACTCAAAACAACTGTTTGTCAACCAACACCAAATTCACAATTTTCAATTCAAATGTCATAACAGTTCTACTGCATGTGTAGTTGGAGAACTACGAAAGCAATCGACCAGAAGATACAAGTGTTGATTAATAGCAATTGTCTACACAAAATACTCGGATCCGTTGGCCAAACACAATCAGCAACGAGCCACTTTAGGAGAGAACAAACCAGATTCAGACGGAGCACGAAATCAATTAGAAGCTGTGGAAGTGGATAGGATACACATTGAGGGAAGCAATAAACTGCGTCACAAGGCAATCCCTCACTTGGAATCCTCAGGGCCAATGGGGGTGAAAAGGAAGACCAAAGAACACATTACGTCGAGAAATAAAGAGAGATATGAGGAGAATGAACAAAAATTGTATGGAACTAGAAAAGAAGACCGAGGACAGAATGGGTTGGAAAATGCTGGTTGGCGTACTATTCTGCATTGGGAATAACAGAATTAAGTGAGTAAATAATATTGACTGAAGAAAAAAGAGCAATTTTGTATTGGTTAATTTTTACATGACTTTGTGTTCAGTCCACTTATAGCTCTTCTGAGGCTATTTTCGGTCCCAGAACCAAATAAATAACGAGGGTTGAGTGTTGGGTTGACAACTTTAAGCCGTAGAAAAAACGCTAACAAGAATAAGATAATTAAACCATTTAAACTCTGTCCACTAATTTGACGTCCCATGATGTAAGCTGATATTCTTCGGAAGTTACGAGACTGATGCCACTTCTAACAACCAGAGCTACAATGTTTATAGGTACATGGAATGTCCGGATTTTATGTTGATAAAATTTTAAAAATTACTTATGATTATTCAAAAAATTATCTACAATGTCAATAACATGTTATGAGAGAATTTACAGTAATTAAGAATTCTGAAAAATACTTACATAACTCTAAAACTTTTATCTATTACTAATGCCGAACTCAGGTCCTCGGTTCGAATCCCGCGAGGGAGATTTTAGATGCTCACTGCTGAAGAGTCCTATACTAGGATGAAACGACCGTCCGGTTTTTCAGGTTTTTCAATGGTGGTCTAGTTTTAATTGACTCATAAATTCAACTATTAAATTACTAAGAAAATCTCCATAAAGCCTCCTTTTGTTAATTTATTACACTTTTCTCAAACGTTTTATTGACTGGATGCTAAATTAAAAGGGAATTTACGTCAGCTTTCTAGAAGTTTCCATTGTTTGAAGATAATTTGTAACCCTATGAATACTTTTCGGTTTATAAGAAAGCTTCTCTCATAATTCTATGTTGTTAGGGTGGCTAATACGAAGCCTATACACTTGATTGAATCTTATGGAAAACGCAACACCTTTTAAATATTGAAAATTTCCGGAATACCTTAAAACTAAACTGTGCAGATGACTCATAGCGACTGTCATAATGAACATGAGAAATTTTAGTCAGTTATTAGCTAGTTACAATTAGAATCCAGAATTGAAGATTTAAGGTTAAGTTAGAATGGATTAATCGAAGACCGTAATCCCAATCTTAACCCTAATTCTAAATTTTATGTGAATAACTAATCACCTACGTTTGGTAGACAACAATCTATTTTCATCAATGTTCACAATTGATTGGTTCTCCTATATAGTATGGTTACACCTATGAATTTATTAAACCTCATAAAAGACACATAAAGTAATTAATATCAATAGGACTGTGTTTAATCTGTTCGGATTACCATTCAATTCTTTTCATTGTTCATGTACTGTCAATTAATCCTGTAACTTGATATTAATCATCATTCATGATAAATTCCTAGATTTATTTGCTGAACATACTGAAAAGAATAGGGTGAGATTATATTTTATGGACGAATCAATCAGGTATGGGATCACAGATCACGGATTTTGGCGCGAAATTCACTCATTCATTCATTCAGATAAATAGAGTTTTGGTATTATATCTTATATCAGTTCGTGATGAAAACCCTAAATCTAATTTCTAACTTTGATCACCAACTATAAATCATAATTCTAATTCCTCAGACTACTTTACAAATCTTATTTGATCCTAGTTATTAGGTGGACAGTTTTCAGGTCAGTCAAACATCGCTCAAATGTCGCCCATAAATTATAGTCTCACCAAAAATAGTATTCAAATCTTTAGGTGATGTTTGCTTCGGAGTGACATCAGTTTTGAAACTGTTGGAAACTAGAGAATATTGGACATCTACTTTGTGCTAGTATAAGACTCCTCAACAGTGTGTATTCATAACCTCATCATCAACCATATCCAACAGGTCAATAGTAATTTTGCTTCGAAATTAGGTTCTGAGATCATTGTGAGACTTTGAAACAAGTGAAATTCTGCTATGTTAAGAATGAAACAATCGTAAGCGATGGTCATCACTCCATATCGAGAGTCAATTTAAGTCTCATACTAAAGTGAAACTACTGTGTACACCTTTATGGCTCTCAATATTATTCCAGAACTGATACTTCTTAATAGTGGAAACCACCTTCAAACGAAATTTATCTTCACAAAATCCATTAACCTTAATTAAGGTTTATTATCGTGAGTTGTTTTTGATCCGAAATCTTTGGAGACAATCTAAGCTTCGTATAAGTTAACAATGACTATCTGTAATTATCTAAGGGAAACTTATTCTATCCATGTCATAACAAGAGGGATTACAACTGATTGATGTAATCCAATCACGTTGATAAACATGCTATTGGAATAATTATAAATAAAAGAATATTTATGTCTATCATCCATTACAAAATACTTGTGTTTACATTTTCAACATGAATCTATTGTTTACAATTTTCACAATAATCCTGTTTATCATAATAAAACTCATCAACAAACTCTAAATATGATGGTATTCATTTACTATTATTTCTTTTCTTCTGTAATTCAATTTTGAAAAACGTCTTTTGATTGAGATCATGAACCTATTGGTATTAGACTACCATTGAAAACTTGGAAGCACTGAACAACTATTTTGTCCTACTATTGGACTTGTCAACAGTACACATCAACGATCCCGCTCGCGGGATTCAAATCCAGGGCCTTCGGTCTCGCGCATGAATGCTTAACCTGTAGAACACTGAGCCGGCATCCAATGGTGTTAGTATCTAACTTTAAATAATCCACGAAATTGCATGATCATCTTCCATTGTACTGAAATAGATACCTGTCTCTACCCGACACGGATTACCTCCACTGATCACGGCTTCTCACTAGAAATCCGAGAATTCTCTCATGTAGCTAATGAGCACATGGTAATTGTCAGTATGGGGTTGTGAAGATTATTAAGCTTTTTAATTGAGATTATGAACCGATTGATGTTAGACCACCACTGAAAACCTAGAAACACTGCAAGGCCGTTTCGTCCTATTGTGAGACTTCTCGGCAATGCGCACCCACGACCCTATATTGATGAATAAAAAGTCATTGAACAATTAAGATGTAATAGAATTTAGTCATTTCTGACAATCAAATTTTAGTCACTTATCATACGTGTGTTTCATACAGGTCCCATTATGATTTATTAGGGATATATGATTTTATACATTCAACTTCCTTTATTAATTGTGTTTCAACAGACATTGTTTTTCATAAGCAAAATGTCATTTGTAGAATGTTCTTTGTTTTCCATTCTTCGTGTCACGTGATAAGATTAGGTTCTTTTTTGAGATTAGGAATGTTACTTAGTTTTTAGAAGTAAACAAGCATACGTTTATCATTAGTAGACAATACAAGTCAATGATTTAAATAAACTATCTAAGATGAATAGCAAATTCTGTTAGATATTATCATTAAGAAAACAAAGTTTCTCTGTGTTTTTCACTTCAACATAATACTAAGTATACGACAATCTGTATCATCTAGTCTGATGACATCGATTATGGTCATATGAAACAAACCTGATAACTAGAAATACCTTGAAAAGTTGTTGCAATTTGATTCTAAAGTTAAATAATGGTTAAGTGTTCTTTATGAAAGTTGGAGATTCTAAGTTCGATTGATGATGGATTTGTGGGTACATAATGCTAATGAGTTCCACATTGAAACGTAAATGTTGTCCAATTCACCCTCATTATGATTGGTACTTCAAATAGGATCAATCTTTGATGAATATCACTTGTGAATTAAATTTCTTCATTTAATGTCACTTATGGGTGATAAACAAACGGACAAATAATGGACAGTTAAATTGACAGACTTTAACATAAATGAAGCAACATTTGTACAATGTACCATATATTCAAGATCTCACTGTACAATGTTGACTAGATCTAACCAAGCCTAGAGCACCACAACAATGTAGTTTATGACCAGAAATTGCTTAAGTTTATGATTTCTACATGAGTACTGTTGTGTTTTTTCATGATTGTTGATTATAAACTCATATCACGATTGATTTAGCGAAAATGCTACGGATATATTTAAATATCTGTTAGCTAGTATCCTTATAAACCAAAATTCATGCAAGACGTTTATTGATAGCGGTTAAGTTATATCATGAATTGACTGAAGTGAAATGTAGAGTTTACGTGTTTGAGTATGAGATAGAAATTCTTGGAATCGATTGCCACTCACAAGGTCGTAGATGAGCACTTCTAAGAACTCTCACACTATAACGAGATGACCGTTCAGTGTTCTGAGGTCTACAATGGTGGTCTAGTTAAGATCGATTCGTGATTTGAAGCTATCAAAATTCTACCACTTCCATGAATCGCCTTGTACTAGAACGTTTAATGATTATTAAATAGTCATTAAAAATCACACAATTTTAGTTAAAAATAGATAAAGCGAGAAAAACGTGAAAGATAAGCCATAATTTATTACTTAATTAGTTTATATATATATAATTAAATTCATGAGTCAGATAAAGCTAGACCACCATGGAAAACCTGGAAGCACAAGACGGCTGTTTCGTTCTAGTATGGGACTCCTCAGCAATGCGCATCCACGATCAGACCCACGGGATGCGAACCCAAAACCCATCAGTCTCGCACACGTGCGCTAGACCACTATACCACTGAGCCGGAATCCACTAAGTTGTACCACCGTCCACAATTGTCATCAGTAAGTTACTATCTCACAATTGACCCTATTGAACTCCGCTGGTCAGTGCTTTTCACTAGAACTCCAGGAAATGCCTCTTGAAGCCAGTCACTATTGAGCATATGATGGTTCTAATCAGCGAGGCGTTTTGTGGATATTATTGTTATTTAGTGTTTGGATTCATGAGTCAATTTAAGCTCATAGGTTCTGGATTCGAATCTCGTGGATGCTCACTGTTGAGGAGTCCCATACTAGAATGAAACGGTCGTCTAGTGCTTCCAGGTTTTCCATAGTGATCCAGCTTCAAATGACTCATAAATTCAACTATTAAACAATTATTTATGAATAGGTAATACAATTTCAAATTTAAAAAATGCCTTACAAATGCATCTTAATTGTATTTCAATATAATTGAGTGAATAATGTAAACTTATAGATGATTTGTAATACCTTATTTTGTCATTCACTTTTTTATGGTTGACATTTTCATGGTGTATGTTTACAGATGAAAGTGACATAACATTAGAGAATAGAACATTTTGCATAGATCTGAAGATGACAGTTTCAGTCTAGAAAGAAAAAAGTGATATTTTTACTAAAGGTTTTTTATCAAAGTACTTCAATGATTCAGTGATGCTAGAAAATATCAATACTCAGGAGTCCCACAAAAGAATGAATGGGCCGTCCAGTGCTTCCAGGTGTTCTATTGTGGTCTAACTTCAATTGATTCATGATCTCAACTATTGAAATTTCTTGAATAATTAATCAGAAACAGGAAAAGTATTCTCTTTAAATCATCTTTAGACAGTTAATGTTTCTTAAATATATCCTCTTAAGTGTAGAAGTCAATTTACTAAGATTTTGTCGAGTCATAGTGTTGATACTCCAATATCCTCTAAAGGCTTCTGGTATCTTGTAAATCTGCGTGCCGTTTTTAGTGCATAACTCAACGACGCCGTCAATTAGAGAGCAGTGAATTATCGATCGAACCAGTGACGCATAAAACCCGTACGAGTAGTCTAGAGTCTTGATTGGACTCGCTTCCTGTTTAGCCCAGTCAGTTAAGTCCAGAACACAAATTTCAGCCTCTGCAATATGAATCATTTATTTAAGACATACTGAGTTTATATACCAACCAAACAGACCACAACGTACCAATAAAATATGCAATAACATTTGTACAAAAATTAGCCAGGTATGGCTGTGAATGAGAGGTAGTAATTAATAGACAGGGCACAATTCAAGAACGGTAAATCGTATAAAAATGGTTTATAGATCAAAATAAGGCTCATAAGAAGAAGGACATGAATATGAACAGTTTAGTTACATAAAAACTATACAATAGAATTATACGTCTAGCATTAGTCCATAAATGGATCCCAACACTTACCATTCATTATTCTTATCGGGATATAACATAACACAAGGCTACTTGTAGTCTATAATTACAGTTTATTCGCTGTGTAGGAACAAATTTTGGAAATGATGTTTCTCTCATTATTCTACTCCTTGATTTCTTACTTCATTGAATAGCCATTGGTTGTGTGGATTTAGAAACTATTTAAACAGTTACTATCTTAAATGTCCAGTATACTAAAATTCTCAAATATCTACTCATTCAATTATTCAATATGATAACAAGTAATGAATTGTTGGGATAATTAATTTTGTCGAGATTGTAATTTATAGACGAACCAATTAGATTTACGATAACAGGTCTTAGATGTTGGCACGAAATTCGTTCACCCATTTGGCTAAATATCGTCTTGGCATTTTAGCTGATATCAGTTTGTAATGAAAATCCTCAATCGAATCATCAACTGTAAATCATAATGTTAGATCACCATTGAAAACCTAGAAGCACTGGATGGTCATTTCATCCTACTATGAAATTCTTCAGCAGTGCATATTTTACGATCCCACAATCACAACTCGAACCCAAGACCTTCGATCTCGTGCACGAATATGTAATCTCTAGACCAATGAACCGGCGTCAAACGGTATAAATGTCTAGCTTTCAAAAATCCATCAGGCAGTTATTAGTTATTCACTGAAGACAATAGTGGACGATCGCGCAATATCATGGATTGATTGAAGTTAGACATTAATATTGTTGGATGCCAGCTCAATGGTCTAGAGGTTAAACATTTCTATTCTGTATTACGAGTCGACGATTTGACACTTCATCTTTTGTCTATCCAGCCATTTGAATTTAATCACTTTTAGTATTCCTTTATTCAAAGAAAAAAATTGCATGTATATATCCCATATTTTCTTTTTAAAAAAAAGGAAAAGAAATAGGGATTTAAAATTATCGATTCGTTTATTTTACCGACCAATGATAATGCTCATAAACATTAGCCAATCATATTGAAGTATTTAGGGCGAGACTCTAATTTATGGACGACCTTGGGAAATATTAGCCAATCAGCAAACAATCAGTATAGAGTAAAAATATATTATACAAAATCAAGGAAATAAAATGGATACACTTCTTATACGTGGTTCAAAAACTTTTCAAGATTAGAAAGATGTTCAGAGGCTCTAAAATCGTAATGCATGCAGTAGAGGAAATCATCCATATGGCCACAGAATAGTTAGCCTCTGGCGCCATGATAAAGTCTCAGAAACTCTTTCAACTTCAACTCCATAGTTTCAATATTGTTTATGTGCACTCCGGTTGTTGAGTGCACAAAATACTACTTGTGGATAACAACACGATGCAAATACCTAAGCATATGTAGGAGTCTGTATGCTCTCCAAACACCCGTATATATTGTAGTACCTGACTGCAGTCAATGTTACGGGTGCCTTTATTATCCAGTTTGCAATAAGTTTCATAATTTGCCTTAGTTAGGAATGATATATGAGGTTTTCATCACGAACTGACATAAGCTATAATGCCATAAATCTATTTAGCCAAATGGATGAAAGGCTTTCGCGTTGAAATCCGAGATCTATTATCTTATACCTGATTGATTCGTCTACAAATTATAGTCTGGCAGTTTTATTTGTTATAATCGCTCAGTAATCGCGTTTTGTACGAAATTGCCTGTGAACCGATCGTACGTTAGCATTACGCACTGATGTTGGCGCCATAGCCTTGAAATCTCTAAAACGCTTTTGATTGACTAATCCGCAAATTAGAGTCTCACTGTATTTAGATTTCGGTTCCTAGTAGGTCGTCTGTTACTATGTAGAACGACTGATATTTGTCAATATATATGTTATACACATACGCAGTCATAATTCTTCAAGAAATTAGATTAGAAGTTGATATTCACTTTTATTGAATAACAAATAATATAATCGGTATTTATTATGATGAAATTAGAATTAAGAAACATAAATTAATCTCAATCAGAATGAGGATTTATGGAGATTGTAGTAATTTTAATAGTTGAATAACTACAATCTCTATAAATTCTTAGTCTGATAATGAGTGACTAGTTTTAGGATAGATTTCCTAGAGTTCTAGTGTTAGGCCAAACCAGTGAAGTTCGATATGTGTCGGGTATGCGACAGTTATCTACTTCAAACAATAGATGCAGGGTAGCGCAAGATCATGGATCGATTAAAGTTCGATATTTACAACGTTGGATGCCAGCTCAGTGGTCTAGAGGTTAAACATGCACGATCGAGATCGTGGATGCTCACCGCTGAGAAACCCTGTTCCAGGACAAAAACAGCCGTCCAATGCTTCCAGGTTTTCAATGGTTGTCTATCTTAGATCAACTGATGAATTCAATCGTTAAAATCATTTAAATTGTTTGAGTGAGTAAATATTTAATACGACATGTAAACAATAGTTATATTTTATGTTGGGACGGATTTCGACAACCACAACAGAGCATCCAGTGGCCCTAAATAAGCCGAACAGTTCCCATCCAATCACAACATGATAGAGATACCTAGAATATTAACTTGGCATACTACTATTGAACAACAGCATAACATGCCTGTTTGTGGATTGGTTGAATTATCATGTTCTCATAGAAAACGCTAATATTTATAAAAACCCATAATTCTCTGTACATTTTGATTCTTACCCAACAAACACTTCTCTAACTTCCTGCTGTCTTCTGATTTTGTCACTGTGGAGTCCTATATGTTCGAGTGCTGTAGTTATATGCCATATTCTGCTTTCAGCAAGAAGCGAACATAACAATGTTTTTGATCATTTATATTTGATATGATGTCCGATTAGATACACACGGAATAATAGAGATAATAGTGAATAAACTTCAGTACTAGTCATTAATTATTCAACTCTGTTTATAGTGTTTATGACTTAGACAATCCATACAGGATGTTTATATATTGCCAAGAACAGAATGATCAACAACAGTGTAAAAATATCAACCATCTGACATATGAAATCATTTTGATTTCATTGATTCATCATCACGTTGGACACATTTCAGAACGTGACGGTTGTCAATTTGATGACTGATTTGGCAAATCGATATATTTTCTTTTTCTTTTAAAAGAAACGAAAGGAAAGAATGAAATTCATCTACAAATAGTCTATTTATTGTTTGTATTATTATGTCATCAGTGATGGCTTGTAATCTGTTGATGTGGTGAATGAAAGACACTTACGAGTTATATGATCAGACTAATGATGGATAAACTAGTACGAACAGCCTAGAGCCAACTCGGAGTTCTTATCGGTTCACTGAGATAGTAGCTTCTTACCTAACCCATCCATTTCAGTCCAAAACGTCAATATCAACCTCCGCTGTATAAATCAAACATCCTCGTTTTATATACAAACTAACCAAACTATATCATAACAAAATAAGAAATAATAATTAAACAAAATTAGGTCGAAATAGTGATTGTAGGTGTCAGAGACTGTAACTCATCACTTGGGAATAACTCAGGAACAGTAGAGTATAATAATAGTCAATAGGTCAAACGGAAGCTTATAATAAAAGGAATATGAATATACATCTAATATAGTGACTTAATAGTTATATAGTAATAATATATATATATAATAACATTTCTGTTATATCCCGATGGTAACCTTGGGATCCATTTATGGACCAATACTATGCTGATGTTTTTATCGTATATTTGTTAAGTAACTAAACTATACATATTCGTGTCCCTCTTATTATGATCTATATTTTGATCCACGAACTATTATAATACGATTTACCGTTCTTGAGTTAGGTACTGTTAAATTGTACAATTGTTGTTTCCTATATTATGGTACCATGTAGTCTGTTTGGTTTGTATATAAACCCAGTATGTTTGAAATAAATTATTCATATCGCGGAGGCTGAAATCGGTGTTCTGGACTGTAACAGGCAGGGAGAAGAACTAATAAAGACTCTAGACTGCTTGTACAGTTTTTATGCGAGATTGGTCCGGTCGACAAGTCACTGTTCGCTAAGTGGCGGTTTCATTACGTCATATATTGGTAAGGGCATAAGGCGACAAGTTATAACACACATTAAATAATGAAGTTATAAACGAAAAATTTTTAGATTTGTACAAATAGAATTTATTTAACAGATATTAAGATCATGTATTT
This sequence comes from Schistosoma margrebowiei, assembly GCA_944470205.2. Classification (NCBI taxonomy): domain Eukaryota; kingdom Metazoa; phylum Platyhelminthes; class Trematoda; order Strigeidida; family Schistosomatidae; genus Schistosoma; species Schistosoma margrebowiei. The sequence goes on along the minus strand of OX104026.1, from coordinate 42,667,906 downwards.
AGTTGTTATGGTAACGGGAACAAGTCAATACATGTACGGAGAAACTAAAAAGTACAAAGAATAATGATACATACATGAATATACGTATGAAAAATTCGATATCACAAAACAATTGACATTCAGAATGAATAGTTTTAAAAAGTTTTTTTAAAGAAAAAAATACAAAAAAGTTTAGGTGATTTACACCATAGCAACTATTCTACAATCCTAATTTCGATTATGGTTAATTTTGGTTAAGCCCTTTAATTTACCTACTTAACAGACTGTTATTGGAATAGTAACAATTCGCTTATTTCTTTGTACTGTTATCATCACTAGATCACATGACAGACTTTAATTAAAATGTTGATTGTTTAAATATCACACGGTGATTTAATCTCTTTCCCATGTGTATAGATGTATTCAAATCTTATTTATTAGTCCTTGCTTTGCCTTACTGTGCTCTTATACAATTTGACTATAAATTTGGCTATATGATTGCTCGTATATTATACATATTCGCCTCTTCGCTTCAAATACGCTTCATGTACTTAGAGCTTTATGATCTCTTCAATCATGTCACAAATGAAACAAAATAATCAGTAACAAACGTGTATCATGATTATAAATAATTAATCCCTGAGATGGTGGAGAAAGTTTTTTTAGGTCAGTTGAATGATTTTTGATAGAGTTTTGTTCTCTGATCTGGATGGTTTGATCATGAAGCTTTCATCATTCTTCCGAATGACAGCATCAGCAGATAGAAGTGGTGTGTTGGTGGTATTGTTCAGAAGAACAATGAAAGTTCCATGATCAAACTATCCAGCTTAGAGAACAAAACTCCATCAAAATACTTAATCCCTTTATATATTATTCAATATTTTGGTTTCATTTTATTTCTTAATTTAAAAATTTGGCGACATGATTTAACAACAAAAAGAAAAACGAGAAAGAAACAATCTATTCAAAATGTTTCATGAAAAAAAAAGAGAAAACAAAAGTTACCCAGCTTAAAAAGGAAAAATTGGCACCATACCATTCATAGTATCTATGTACATATATATATATAGAATCTCATTCATTTTGTTAGTCTCTACCTATCCTGTCCATTAATAATAACAATATAAATATATATATTCAATGTTGCATATTATCTCAACGAAAAAAATCTGGCAATAAGTATAATAATTAAGGGAGTAAATAGTAATTCATTCATTATAATATTGATTTCTTTCCATCCATCCATCCCTCCTTTCCCCCTCCCCCCTCTCTCTCTCCATTCAATAATCATAATATAACCCCCATTGATTGTATTCATTCTATTATCATCATTTTCTATATGTACGTGTTTGTTTTGATTATGAAATGAAGTGTATTTACTTTAATAATAAAACTAATATAGAAGAAAAAGGAGAAAAACGGCATAGAAACACTGGAAGTTTATATTTTTTTTCGAAGAGGAAATATTTTTATTTACAAAAAAAAATCAATTAATCAATAAAAGTGATAGATAAATAAATAAATAATGGGGTGAATCGATTTTCTTGTTGTTGTCAAGTCAATGTGTTTGAAGATTATTCAATTAAAGAGAAGAAAAAAGTAAAGAAAAGAAACAAATAGTTGACATGATGGATTAATTTTAATTCAACATTAATTATTATTCAATATTTCAATATGAAACTGTTATTCAATTTGTATGCAAAACTTTATTAAAAATTGAATTTAGATTAGATATTGAATTGTTTAGTTTGTAGATAATGATTAGAAATGGAATCGAGGATGGATATTTTGCCTAATCTGAGATATATCAATTGGAATTGACAGAAACTTGGAGTTGATGTTCACTTCAGAACTCGAACCCAGTACTGGTAGTATGTTACTCTAGTAACTAGACTAGTTTTTTGCCAACTGGCGTCATTTACGGCGTAGGCGAGATATCCATGTCTACCAAATAAAGGACGGGTTTACTGCGCAGCAGTTCGTTCCGTCCTACTGTATGGTAGTGAAACAGCCGGTAAGAGTAGAGGATATTTGTAGTTTACTAGTATTTGAACATAGGTGTTCAAACAATTGCTCGTATATCCTGGAACCATCGAGTAAGTAACGCAGTTGTTAGGAAACGGATACTAGGTAAGGATGGCAAATCAATTGATGAAGTAGTGAAACTTCATCAGTTGAGATGGCTGGGACACGTGTTACGTATGCACAACCCAACCACCGGCTGCCCCGACGTGTTTTAGTGTAGGTTGGGAGAAAGCTAGAGGCGGCCAGACCAAAGCATAGCACAAATCCATGAAGTCACTGACAAGTGGACTGAGCTATGTTAGTAGGTGTAGACTACCTGGTTGGGGACCGCGAAACAATAGCAACTGAATTCTTCATGTTCCTATATTTCTCTTCCCAAATATATTTCACTGTATTAAACTCCTTGAATAACATCTTCAAACCTTGATCTTTCTGATTACTGCTCATACTTTTACTACCTCTACCATAATGGGATTTGAATCGACAACTGCATCTCTGTGTTAATGTGGTGTGGCAACTCGAACTGATGTATGTACGTACGAATTTCTACATTTTTACTGAATGACTCTAGTAACTTAGGATCTTATCAATTGCCGAGATTAAACTATAAAATTCTGTAGACTTCACGCATCATTCTAAAACCTAGCTCCAATACGTCAGAGAACAACGGAGATACACATCCTTCTCATCAAAATAATTCCATTTAACTACGAGCTGAATTAGTCGTTTAAAAGTTTTGTCGACTACACCCCATTATATATGTGTAGTGAACAAGAACACTTGTGGGGACAATCGGATGTACTAAACACAATAATTACAGACTATCTCAACAAAATCTGAATACCATATAGTAAATCGTCAATTTGCAAAATATTCATGCATCAAATCAAACTGGACTGCTTCTGTTGCAAACACCAATCCATTATCTCCCATTCCATTGTTCATGAGTTTTCTTACAAATTCCATTGTGTTCTTGCTCTACCTTTCTTGATCTTCGCCATCTTCTGTTGCCAGACATTACGTTCTTTTAACGCACGTTATATACTACTTATATCAATATAAGTAGCCCAAACCACATATGTATTTCCAACAAACACAGATAGGAGGTTGTTGGAAATGAGGAAAGGACTGAAAATGAAAAATTACGGAGAGCTGTTGTTCGGAAAATCTGTTAGAACATTTTCTATGTGTAGCTATTAAAAATACGATTCATAATATTTTGACATTAGCTAAGTCGTAAGCTTCAATTTGACCCATTAACTGCTGTGATATCTTTTGCTGTCCTAAATTACAATCGATTAATTGAAAACTTATCATTCAACTTTGCACCATAAATCCCTTGGTGGTGTACAGTAGTCACTAACCTCAAGGTAGTGTACTACCAGAAAACTCTAAAGGTCCAGACTTGTTTGTAATGGTGGTAAACAAGCATTGCTGAAGAATCGCAAACTTAAATCAAGTAGTTGCCTACGATTTCAGTTAGTATCTAGCTTAGTTTTATCAATGATAAAAAACTGTTCTTTTGAGTCAGATTCCAAAATTTTAACTTCATTAACGTAAGGACAGTTTCCAACAATAAACATAAAAATAACATTTTAGAAAGCAAGTGAAAAATCATGAATTAGAAATGAAGTCTGCTCAAATTGAAATTTGATTACAAATAGTCAAGCAATGGAATCGAAAAATGACTTCGCTCATTATTTTCATGGAGAATCGTTAATATCAGTGTTAATTGAAAACTAACCTTGAATTAAGTTGGACAAAATATTTCGTTCCAAAATAGTACATCTAACCAGTTGGCTTACATCACTACTCCGCAGAGAACAATAGAAAACCTCAAAAACCTAAAATTATTAGATTGGTAGACACTAAACCATGACCACAATATGGATAGATGCTTTGAAAAGAGCGGCAGATGATTAAAAGAGCGATTCGATTTCAAGCTTCAGGTATGAACACAAAGTAACATAATGACTAGTAATGTGATTCGGTATTCGATAGATAAGTTGTGATTTCTGCAAAGTTGGTCACATTTATACAAACTACGATAAGTCAGTCTCTCTTAGCCACCTAAGCAACCTTCTTATACATTTAAATGTACTAAAATCACGAACTGGCACTGTCACATCTTTTCGACGCGGAATTTATCAGATAATGAAATAAGCAATAAAAACATACGCTTTATTAAACTCAAAGCGCAATTCTTCGGAATATAGACTAAATGATATGCTAAACTAATGAATTAATACTATGATAGCATAAATTGAAGGTAGCAAAAACATGATCGCCAATACGTAAATCAAAACGGAAAGTGGGTAATATTGGATCATATATTTTTGTAGCATAAAGCTAAAGATATGAAAGCTGGGATTGAAACCTTAACACTAATGCCTAACCGTAATCTAAAAAAAAGCCATTGGATATTGAAAAGTATCATTCTTTTTAAAAGTGTCTTTTTGAGTAGGGATGGACAGTGGCTAGCAGTGAAAAATAGGACGCGTGTTTCGTCCTAAACATCAATACGAAGATTCAAAAAACCAATACATATAAATAAAAATTCACCCGATTGCGTAAGTCAGTGGTTATCTGGATTCAGTAGATGTCGCGTTGGCATGAGAAGAAATTTGTATTAAAATCGAGTTCCAGAATGAACATCAACTCCGGCACCCAGGTATATCCAAATAACGAGTCCCAAATGAGACGAAACGCACATCTTTAATTACACTTGGAGCCAGTATTCATCTCTGCTTATAATGCGTGTGACTTATTATTATAAGCATTATTCAGTATTATATTTTTGGTACAAAATAGGATTCTCAGCACAGTGTTTCAACAAGTTTCCTTTTCTTATCTCTTGATCGACCCCTGCGATAAAATTTTGAGTGGTGGCCAGTTAGATGTTAGCAGTTCAGAAATAGACGTCTGATTAATGTTTATTCTTTTCGATGAATTCTGCCGACAGCCACAATGTCTCTGATTGGTCTCTTTTTGTAAATTGTACAGCGAAGGGTGGTAAACGTTTCACAAACGCATCGGAATAGGTTATGCCAATTAATTGTTGTAATGATGTGTTAAAATAAACAAGAAAACAGATAACTTATCGAAATATCTAGATAGCAAGAACAGATAGGTCTGACATTCAATCGGGGCCGCTTTGGAGCATTATCGAGTTAATACACATGGAATTCACATATTCCAAAAAACATAAACTGGTCCATTGGAGTCCCAAACAACCGATACAGGTGAGTTATATACGACTTTGTATTACTCATCTAAATGACCAACAAACCCAACACTACTTACTGTTTATCCTTGTCCAAGATGCACGTCTTCAACTTATTTTTTATCCGGTTAGCGTTTTTTTAGCGTTAGTTTTCTACAGGATGAGGTCGCAGAGCCCATACCCAACCCCCCTCCTTTATCCAGGATCGGGGCCGGCAGTAACCCCAGAGGGCCTTGTATTGTGTGACCCCTCAGCAGACCACCCCCCGAGAGATTCGAACTATGATCTTAACCATTGAAATCACCATAATATCCACAAAACCCATCTGGTGCTATAGATTTATTGATCTTTTTACACAGAACGGAGAGTAGATTAAAACAAAACAAAAAAAAAAACGAGAAAATCACAAAACAAAATCATTGAAAATAGAATCATTCATATGAAAGCAAACAATTAAAATGAAGAAGAAAAAAAATAAGAAAAACTGAGAGTAAGAAAATAACAATTTCTGTATAATTGAATGTGTATTGTGCGTATTTTTCTATATACGATCAAGGTAAATTTCATTAGTTGGATGTTACTTGATTCTCTTCTTTTAAAACATTCATTGTTCGCTAAAGAAACTGAATAATCCATCAGTAGTTTTGTGTATGTGTGTTTGTGTAAACAGTGAGGTGATTAAGACGTCAATATACAAACTATAAACGGGAAGGGTAATGAAGAAAAAAAATAAAGAAAGAAAGTTCCATTTCAACGTGAACATGCAATTTCAGTAAAATAATTTTGTAAATCTGTTATAGTGAATTCAAGTTGTATCCCTGAATCTGGATAACATTGTTGAATTAAATTACTAAAACGTAAACATTGTGTAATAAATTCTGTTTGTATTGATCTCCATACAACCTAAAATTTAATAATTAAAACAAAAATAAGAATATAAATGTATGAAGTTTTAAAAGTGATTACATAATAGGAAAATATCAATCTATTTAAGAGACGTTAATTGAATTCTGTACGACAAAACTTTCAACGAATCAAGTAAATACAGTCATCATATGGATCAGACTAAATAAGCCAGATATTGACGTCTGTTCTTAACGAGCTTTGGTTAGGCGTCGAAGAATTATTGAAGCTAATATGTTAAACACTATATTTGTCAAACTGATTCCTCTATGATTGTCACAAGAGGACTTTTATCCATTCTTATAGACTGACACAATCAGTGATTGAGACCAGTCATATGGGATTACGTCCAGTTCCCAAATTCTACCTAAGACCTCAGTTAATCTCACTGCTAATACTGAACCACCATCCTTAAAAATCTCAGGAGAAAATTTGTCAGGGCCTGCTGCTCTCCCTCGCTTCAGATTTCCTATGGCTTTTTCAACTTCGTAAAGAGACGAAGGACCTACATTACCTTGCCACTCAGGTTGACCAAAGATCGTGGGAAATCGAAGTGTGGCTGAAGGCAAGGTGAACTGATCCCTAAAGTGTTCTGTTCATCGATCCAATCTCCTGGATCGAGAATGTATAATATGTCCATCTTTCTCTGAGAGTGTTTTGCTAACGTTCGGGTTATTAATTCCGGTTTCCTTAACGAGTCTGAACAATTGTCTGCTATTACCTATTGCCGCTGCCTTTTCCATCTCTCTTGTTTTCGCTACCCACCATTGTTCATGATCATTGCGTAGACTTCTTGTCAGCTTGCGCATAAGCTGACTCCGCTTTTCGTTATGTTCAGAACCAGATGAAATGAGTTTCCGAGAATCTATCAGTGCGGTAGATGATATTGAGATCCAGTGTTTCTCCCTAACTTTGTGGTTTACCGTGCTAGCAGATATCATTGATGTTTCCACAGTTTTTTGGGATATCATCAAACAAGAGAGTATAACCAAACTCAAGTAGTTGTCTCTTGGGTGCAGCGGTCACATTCTTAGGTCAACAAAACCATAAATTTTGTCAAATATTCCATGAAAAAGTATCCTTCCACGATTTTAGAAAGCGAAAAGAGACAATAGCATATAAATATCATTGAAAGCAACGTGAGATTACATTGACTAACAATATTTATTTGTCATGTTCGGTTTATGAAACAAAGAATCATAACACATAGTTTAATTTTACAATGCAGTTAATACAACTAGTAATGTATTTTAAAGATAAATGGAGATAGGATGTACAAAAATAGATATTAGATGTGACATAAATATTTTATAATTTGCATCGATACATTCATCTATATCACAGCAACCATTAAGTTGTTGTTGTTGTTGATTACCATTTCAACCATTTCAAATGAATGATAGAAAGAAATGATAGTCTTTTCAAGTTAGATATAATAATTATTACTATGATTGTTAACTTTTGTTTCTCTCTTTTACGCACATACACACACATAAACGCATACACCTTGATTATCACATATGATGATAGAAATTATAGGCTATGGGAATTATAAATAGAAAATACACAGACATATATACTTACAGGGAATAAATTTTCTTCATCAGATAAATGTTTTTCAACTTTTTTACATAAACTTTCCAGACCATGTTTTACCTTAAATTTTATGCGATCACAAGAGGACAATTGAAATAAAGAGAGAGAAAGAAAAACATACTTCAATGTTTTATTTATACAAAGTCATGTAATATTATTCAATTAGATATTTTAAATTACTTGGGACTTATGTAATTATCAATAAATGCCGGGTACGACCGAGGGTGGGGAGAGTCAGCTCTTCCTCTCGAAATGACCTTACATAGATAACGTGTGTACAGTCACTGACTTATCGTGATGAGGGTGTTGTTTACAAAATTGAGAGGACGAAAAGTGAATGTACAGCGCTATAACTGAGTTGGTGAACATGTAAGATCCACATAGAGGAGTTGGTAAGCCGTCATTCCAAGCCAATTGTGCACATGGACTCTAGTATCCTGAAGGAACAAATAGCGTATGAACCAATTATTGGTCACTGGCTATCACGGGACTATATTGCTTAACGTTGCTCTATTGCTTTGTACACCAGACCTTTAGGTCGAAGGCTCGAGGTATGGATGTCTAAGAAAACCACCTGCTTCGATTTAGGCACACACACACAAGTCAAGTAACTTGTGTGGCGCATATGTATTTGGTGCCCCTTTGTAGCAATATTTATATGTTCAAATAAATAATGATTTAATAGTATTAAGGAAATACAGCATATTTCTTTCTTCTTAAATAATATTATTTATGATGAATCAATGAAGAAATAATATCATTCATATTAATCAGATACTTTTACATATGAACCGGACAATCTAAAATTGTGAAAGTTAATCTATGAACTATTCACATGTGATCTTGTCTGTGCTGACATGACGTGCCAAATCTTATTTTATTATTATTATAACACGTTTATTATGCAATAATGTAATGATTATGTCATAAAAACGATTAAACTTTACTTACAGTTCAAATGATACAACAATTTTGTTTGTTTTGTTTTTGATTCATCATATGACTGAATTTATTATTTATTTAATTGAACACATGAATATTGGTACAAGGAGGCACCAAACAGATATGCAACATAGATCATTCGATTCGTGTGTGAGGGCTTGGATACTTCTCGGATGCCCAAACCAAAAAAAGTGATTTTCTAAGGGGCCACACCCGGAGACTTTAACCTAAGGGTCTGATCCATAAGGCAGTAGAGCAACATCAAGAGATGCAGACCCATGGCAGTCGGTGACCAACGATTGGTTCATACGAGATTTTTGCTTCAGGATACTGGAACCCATGCACATCATTGGTTTGGAATGAGTGTATTCCAACTCCCCTGGGTGGATTCACCGTGTCCACCAACCCGATTAAAGCGCCGGACAATCGTTTTTTCGTCCTCTCATTTTCGTAAACGACACCGCCGCCACAAGGCAGTGAGTAGGACTTCCCTGGCAGTGGTTGTATGAACATGTCCATGTGAGAGCATTTCGAGAGGGAGAGCTGACTCTCCCCACCCTCGGTTGTACCAGGGCATTTGGGGGCATGAGATCGATTATATTCCTCTCTCGATTCTTTTAAATGGTAAACAAATGACAAAACATTTGTCAGAAAGTGTAGTTTTCAACTCGAGATTTTCAGTGTTTAACATCGAAAGAAGTTCTAGTTGTATGTGCACACATAGTTATGATTATTAATTATTTATTAAAAATAAATCTAGAACAAGCAAGTTTAGTGCAAGATCTACACAGCTAAAAAAATAGGTAACTTAAAAATTCCGACAAAAGGCTCTGACAATTCAAAAACACAGTGAGCTGACTCCAACGGATAGGAATTTAAATACTTGAGCTCATCCGATTAGAGTTCTAATTCAACCGGTTGGAATACTGAGGCTCTATTCTCGGTTAGAACATCTCTGACTAGTTTTATAACCAGACAACCATCCTAAGTAGGTAATTCTAGATACTAACACTTATTTTATGGACTTGACGGAAAAGCGAATAGTAAACCCCCTTTATAAGTGAATAATTTATACTCTTATATAATTATATAATGAAAATTATGATCAATCTGTTATCATATCAAATAAAGAGATGAGAGAGAAGAAAAACTCATTGGAAGAGAAAGTTCTTCTCATACTAAAAGTTCCCAATCAACAATGATACTGATGATGATGTCTATAATGACAATGAAAACTTCACAAATAATTGGGCTCAGTTAAAAACATACACACTTCAAACAGATCTTCATTATGTCAGACTATTTCTAATAAACAACTCTGATCATCTAACCTTATGCACTTGCTAACAGTCCAATAGAAATCATAACTGATAATTCAGTCAGTCAGTCAACAAAGTGAAACTTCGCACGTACGTACATCAGTTCGAGTTGCCATACCACATTAGCACACACATTCAAATCCCCTAGTGGTAGAGGTAGTAAAAGTATAAGCAGTAATCAGAAAGACTAAGGTATGAAGATGTTATTCAAGGAGTATAGTCCAGTGAAATAAATTTGGAAAGAGAAAAAAAGGGACATAAAGAATTCAGAAGATTAGAATTTGGGAGAACACAAAGCGGATGCACCTGCGTCATTGCAAACGATTTAGGGCCATGTCATTCAGGGTCTCAAACCATCGGTTGCTATCATCTCGCGGTCACCAACCAGGTAGTCTACACCTACCAACATGACTCAGTCCACTTGACAGAGAATTCATAGATTTGTGCCGTGCTTTGGTCTGGCCGCTTCTAGCTTTCTTCCAACCTACTCCTACACTATAAAACATTGCACGTCGGGGCAAACATTATACGTATATAAAAAATTAAAATAATTTTTATCAAAGAAACACATACACACACAAACGTTGTTCATACTTTCAACGAATTATTATGAAATAAACTATTATTTATGAACTTTTTTCCTCATTATTTACATACCTCTTTTCCAGGATATTCTTTGATAACTTTACGTAATTCCTGTTTACTAAAAGCAAATTGATAACTAACCACTTCAGATCGTACACCAGCATCCAAAGCACTTTGAACATTTTCAAAAAAGCTCTTTAAAATGATGTATAGAAAAAATTGAATGTAATGTATCAAAACAACAATGAATAATAAGTACATAAAGTAATACTTAGATAGAAATAGTGCTGATAAAGAATATTTATGGAGATGTTGGGTTCCTTGTACTGGATCAATAAGTCGTGAAGTTTCTAATATTCTCTTCATAAACAACATGATCAAGAAGTATTTGAAAGAGAAGTAAGCTGTTAGACTCTCCACAAATGAGCAAAAGCTTATTTTACTGACATGGAATCTTATTAGCTATTGTAGACAACTACGGATATGAGTTCGATTGGGAGTGTTGAAATATAGAATAGAGAAAACAAATGATTATGGTCAACAATAAACCAAATATTGGGTCAACGGAACAAGTTGATCAGCTGCTGAAAAATTCGAATACAGCATGAACTGATCTTAATTAGATGAGTATTGAAAACTTAGAAGCGCTAGACGGCGGTTTCATCCTAGTATGGGATTTCTCAGTATTGTGCATACATGATTGAAGTTACACATAAAATACGGTTGCATGTCGAAAAAGAATGAAAGTTTGGAGTTCGATACGCGGATGAAGGGTTGTCGATGCACATTGCTGACGAGCCATGTGATAGGATGAAACAGTACTTGGTGCTTTTAGGTTTCCGAAATGGTCTAATATCAGCTCACAGTTTAAAAGCTACAGAAATTCTATAGTCTCCACATAAACCGATGCTGACAATCCTAATAAATCATTTCTTATTGAACTGTGTGCTAAAAAATGTTGTTTAGAAAGACAACGAAAATTTCACGACTAGACCACCTAACTCAGCGAACAAGAAATATCAACTCTTGCGTGTATAGAAGAACAAGTGACCTACATATTTGACCATCTCACATGAATAATGATGAAACAAGATAATTTTTTGTTCCAACATGACGAGTTCAAAAATATTAATACGTGTCTCATACCAATAATTTGTGTAGTTTAATGGCGATGAACTATGATCTTATTGGCATATCAGCCTTTTAGATAAAATCGATTGCAAAAAAGGCACTTACACTCAAATCAAACTGAATTTATCAATGATTGCTATAATTTGCAATTGTTTACTTGAGTCTGATGGTGCTCCCGTTTTAGAAATACTAGATACCACGACTGTAGCTGCCAGCTTGATACTACGGCAATCACAGTTATTAATGATGACGACTGAATTGATTTACATTAACTGAAATACTTCCTCTCGGCGCTTTCTTAATGCAATGTACTCTATCAAGACCTGTATTTGAAAGCTTCGAGTGTCTGAATAGTTGTGTTAGTCTTTGTGATGGTGTGGTGAATGAAATCAATCTATACGTAATGACAAACTGATGTCAGTGTGGCTGTAAGATGTCTGGTTTATAACGATATCGGTGACAACAGATTCACTCTAAGTTTGTAAAACTTGAGCCCTTCGATGTAGGAATTCTTGGAGACTATATGGGTTTGATTATATTTGGCTATCCTGGCTTTGCACAGATGGTACGATAAATTAACATTTCTGATAATAAGCTTTAAAACTTTACAGAGCAAACATAATAAAAAAGTATTCACAAAACGGTCATGTGTGACCGGTTATAAGTAAACAATCTCTTGGATCCTATGGTCAATTGACAAATTCATGAATAAAAATCTATTTTCCTTTTCAGTTTGCACCAAAAAAAACTTCTTTTACAGTATACACAACACGGAATTCGCAACTGCCTGTAAGCCTTTATTCAAAAATCATCGAAATTCATTGACTTGTTAACAAACCTCCCTGGCTCCACATTCAAGTATTGAGTAATCATAGCTAAATCTTGACTAATGATTAATTGAGTAATGCAAGTTCACAGAATAATATCGAGAGAATTTTGTACAGCATTAATAGATATTTATTGTGTCAACAGGAAGTAAGTCAATTCACGGATCAACAGTACTGTGTACCAAAATACATTGTACATAGATACATCACCCACTATCTAGAATACAAAGAAAGCCGAAAGTCTAATCCTTCTCCAACCGATGATGATATAAGGAAAAAAACATAGGTATTAATGGAATTCTTACCATATCCATGAAAGTCAGCTATTCAGGGGTATTAGTAGTTTCATAGTATTTGACTCGATAGTACATGCGAGATTCAAGAAATCAAAATGGTGGCCATAAAAAAATTCCATTTACTTTGGTTGATCTCATATGTAAGAGGAGAGGATAATGTACTTCATAAACAATAATAAATAAAGAAAAGAAAGTCAAATGAACTTACTGCTAATTTCTCCAATGGACGACCCATACATGTTTTTGTATATTCTTGTAAAGCTAAAGTATAACGATTCTTAGCATCTTGACGATAATCATCTAAGCTGGACATTTTTAAACGTCGAAGAATATCACAAAGACGATGATAATTTTCTAATATCAAGATAGAAAAGAAAAAAAGAAAATTGTAATAAATAACAAATAAACAAAAGAAACTTGATTAAAAGCTTCTTTTTTTATTTTAAAGAAAATATGAGTCAACCAATGTATGATCTTAAGACATATTAACTCAAATCTGTTCAGTATATAATAATATTAGATCCTGATCGGCAAAGATCACTTGTTTAGACCCATACATCTCACTGTAAGAAATAACTATACTACTAAATTCAGTGGAGTAGTAGTATTCAGATTACAGAATAAATAATTAGAATTAAGGTGTCTCAAGGATAAAATCATATCAATAACAATTCGTGAATCAATAAGGAGCACCCACCAAGTAATAATAATAATAATAATAATAATAATAATAATAATAATAATGCTGAAGATATATAAACTGATGCAATTAGATAAATTAAAGCAGACAATGGTTAGATTGAATAATAATGGCAGAAATATCCAGTAAGTTACACTATTACATTATTTGGTGAGTTTTTAGTGAATTCCAAGCACTTGGATAATAATAATAATCAGTCAGTATCTTTAACGTTATACCTGGTACCTTCAAATCACAATAGTGTTATTAGTTAGAACAGATTGCATGTTTTTGTGTCGAGATATGATGTGTAAATTGACCGTTAAACAGGACACATTTAAGAATATCTCTGGGAAACAAGAATCAATGAAATCATATTCCAAGAATGTTCAATGGAGCATTTTTTAAAATATCAAAATAAATAATAATGATGAATTTACCTAACTGGACAACTTCACCGGGTGTTTTCACACTTCTTGATGCAACTCGATCAATTTCAGTCATTAAACATCGTACTAATTCTCTATGGGCACGTTCTAGATCAACTAAACGTGAACTCTTAGAAAATACGGTCATTGAACATTCAGCGAATTCAATATAAGTGCGAACCATTGATAGTACACCACATCGTACTTTTTTACACGGTTTGCTTGTTTTAAATGAAATAATTAGACGCTCCTGATGAAGAATATTAAAAAAATGCAAATGATATTATAACATATATAAAATGAATGTGATTACTTACTATTTATACCATACATAAATAGTAGCTGACAGTTTAAACTAATGTTCGGAGTATGGTTAAAATCCGATGATTGCAAGACACGTGCTCTAGTCACTAAAACGTCGTACCTCATAGTTTACATATGTAACCACTCAAGGTTTTTTTATCTGAATGACTGAATCACAGCTCCGATTCCCGAGAACAAAAGGTTCGATCCCTGGTGATGTGAATTTGTACCGGTGGAAAGTTTCGTACTAGGATAGAACAGCTTTTCAATCGTTCATGATTTTTACTGCTTGTTCAACTTAGATTAGTCATAGGTCCCCAAATGCCCTGGTACGGCCGAATGCGGGGAGAGTCCGCTCTCCCTCTCGAAATGCTCTCACATGGCCATGCGTATATAGCCTCTGCCAGGGAAGTCCTACTCACTGCCTTCTCGTGGCGGGGGTGTTGTTTACGAAAATGAGAGGACGAAAAGCAAATGTCCGGCGCTTTAACCGGATTCCAAACCAATGGTGTACATGGAGTTCAGTATCCTGCAGCAACAAATGGTGTATGAACCAATTGTTGGTCACCGGCTACCATGGGACTGCATCTCCTCACGATGCTCCATTGCTTTATGGGTCAGACCTTTAGGTCCAAGGTTCGGGGTGTGGCCCCTAAGAAAACCACCTGCTTCGGTCTGGGCACCCGGGCAGTATCCCAGCCCTCACACAAATCGAATGATTTGTGTGGCACATATGTATTTGGTGCCTCGTTGTACCAATGTTTATGTTAAAATAAATAAAATAAATGTTAGTCATAATTTAACTGTCCCCACAAACTTTCGTTATAGTAATAATCATGTGCTCACTAGTGATTACCTTGAAAAGGTAATTCCCGGAGTTCTAATAAGAAACTGTGACCAGAGAGATAGGTAGTTTCGATCATAGAGTTAAAGTAAAAACTATGATTGAAGTGGAATAGAGATCAAACCTAAAACCTATGGGTCAATATCTGAGTGAGCTCTTATTGACTACTCCATACTTTTAGGCCAAGGTTTGAGATATTTTTCTGAATCTGAAAACAATCAATTGTTATAGATTGATATTAACTTGGAAAAGAACAAATTATGAGAATTAGATAGCTGTTTCGTCTTCCATTTCGAACTTTTCATCAGGGATCACTAACAAGCACGTTCAGAATCAGAAAAATAAGATCTCTATATGACTTTTTCAGTTAATCAATATTGAATCAACAACAACAAAAAAACAGGCAACATTATTGTCAGTAAATTTTTAAAAAAAGAGAATTATCACTTACAACAAGACGATTAAAAGCTCGTTTTGTTTCAATAGTAAGTCGTGATAAAAAATTTGCAATATATGTCATTGGAATTTTATCAGAATCTTGTGATTCTAATCGTAGTTGACTAGTATTGCCAATCCCATTGCTAGAATTAGAATTATCCAAATTGGTTGTTGTGGTTTGTTGTGAAGGTGATGATAATGATGATGATGATGATGTTAATGTAATTTCATTTTCTGTGATACGTGAAATTGTAATTAATAATGGCATAATCAATATAGATTGTAATTGTTCACAATGAGTGATTAAATTCAAAACATCTTGTTCAACACTATCGAATAAATGAACCATACAATCGAATAAAGTAGATAATTCATCACCTTTATAATTTTTATACATAACAGTATTATGCTGGAGAAAAAAAGAACATACATACACAGAATGAGAGATGGGTACGTTTATGTGAGAATGATAATACTTTTTGAATGTAAGCGATTAAATAAATAATCTATGGTTAAGTGGGGATGTGAGAGATGACATAGAATCAATTGCATGAATTCCTTACTTGGTTGGAGTCCGCGCGACTATCGTAACCAAGGCTTGGAGACTCTAGGTGACATGGCTCAAAATCGATCACAATGCCGTCGGTGTATACACTCTTTGTCTTCCCTTAAACTACGAGATTAAAATCACTTCATATATTTCTTTCTACGAACGAATTCTTTCTTTCTGTACTATATCCTTACATAAAATCTTTCCTTTATATATTACACCATTGAGTTAACTGCTTCTATGAATCCGGTGTTCGTCTTGCTGTGCTAATGAGGTGTAGCAACTTGGACCGATGCATGCATGTGCCTGGTCCTACATTGTAACTGAATAACTGACATGCATACCATTTCACTATAACTATCCTCGTAAGAATTGCTATCATTGATTTCACGTTTCATATTGTTTTGGTTATATCAAGTAAAATAGCTTAGACCAAATGTCAATGACTTTATCAATAGCGAATATATATCTCATTTTGACCACCCATGGCTCTCATTCAAACGACATACATATATAAAACAGGAAACATTGCATATCCAGCTGGTTGGTGATTTGAAATTATCAATACATATACCAGACACTTAAATCGATAAAGAATTACAGTTTCATTGAACTATTTTCTATTTTCCCCTTGTGATTTTATGCTTAACCTAAGCTTTGTTTATCCCATCATTTCACAACATAACTATCCAAAAGAAAAAGGGGAGAAAAATTACGTCGGTAAAAAAGAATAACTCAAGACCTTAGTTTAAACACCTTTTTCTCATTGCCATCATACAAAGAAATCTCGGTTTAACATTCATAAAGTCAATGAAAATTATCAATCATTTGGAAAAAGTCTTATTCAATGTCCTTATGGTCTGTTAATTATTGTGTGATCACCAATTAGAACAACGGTTATTGACCAAACCAATGACGCATAAACCAATACGAGCAACCTAGAGTCAACTCTGAGTTCTCATTGGTCCACTGAGATATTGGCTTCTTGCCTAACCCAGACGGTTTAGTCCAGGACATAAGTTTTTGATGGAGTTTTGTTCTCTGAGCTGGATGCTTTGGTTGTAGGACTTTCATTGTTATTCTGAACAACATCATCAGCACAAATTTCAAATTAAAGTGCAGTGTTTGAATCCCTCCACATATTGTTCACAGTTTTTCTTGTAGACCTTAATGTTGATTGGTTATTTTTTATGTTAAACCATTCCAGAATATCAGTATCAGTCTCCACTATATGGATCCTATATTTCAAACATACTTGGTTTATATACAAACAAACCAGACCTCATAATATCACAAAATAGAAAATAACATCTGTATAAAATCAAGCCAAAATGTAGCGTTGATTGTGAGAGAGTGAAACAAATAAATTGGAAATAGCTTTAGAATAGTAAATGGTACAAAAAATCAAACGCAAGCTTATAATGAAAGGAATATGAATATACGTATAATATAGTTACTTAATAGTTATCCAAAAAGAATATATGTGATAACAGTCCATAAGTAATTCTCAACAGTTACCATTACTTTATTTTTCGTCAGAATATACCACTAAGATGTTAATCATCGTGACAACATTAAAAGAAAACATATCATTACTGCTCTATCACAAGAATATTATTAGTATAGAAAGCATTGAATTTATACTTAGAATCAAAGAATTAAAACAAGATAGAGTGGTTCAATGGATGAAAATGTCTCATCCTCCCAAGTGAATTCATGCGCAAGTATATAGAATCACTCTATAAAAAATAATTTTTTCTTAAAATCGCAACCGATGGTTAGAGACCTTAAATGACATGGCCCTAAATCGTCTGCAATGGAGCAAGTGCATCCACTCTTTGTGTTCACCCAAATCCTAATCTTCTGAATTCTTAACGTACCTTTCTTTTCTCTTTCCGAATCTATTTCACTGTATTATACTCCTTGAATAACATCTACAAACCTTAATCTTTCCGACTACTGATTATACTCTTACCGCCACTACCACTATGAAATTTAAATCGGCAATCGTATCTTTGTGCTAGTGTGGTATGGCAACTCGAACTGATGTATGTACGTACGAAGTTCTATGTAGTTACTGACTCGATGACTGAAATTTTAAGAAATCACTATAAAATGATGAAAAGAAGTGTCAGGACATACAATAAAACATATTTCCTTTAAAAAAAGAAATGAAAATCTAGAGAAGTAAACAAGAGGAAAAAATGTTGTAGGTTAGGAGAAAAGAAAAATTAAATCACTTTTAAATAAGAACGTTAACATGCAAATTCGATTTCCGTTTGAAAATTGTATCCTATTAAGAGAGAGATTTATTATTGTAATAAATCACTTTCTAGTTTAACCTGTGGTTTCTGATTCGTTGTAAAGGGAAAAAGCAGACAAACAAACAAAACAATTAAACATACTTACTGACTTTTCAATTTGTGATGCATTCAAATGAAAACCGAAGAATTGATTTAAAAATGCTTGTTCTGTACGAATTAGGGTTAGAATTTTATCGAAGCAACTATCAAAGATCTATTATTTAAAAAGAAAAAAATAAAGTAGGAAAAAAACATGATTAACAATAAACACATGAAATAATACAGCACTTGAATCGCTAGCACTGGTGAGACATGAGGCAAAAGATGAAACAATATAAGAACAATTAGTATTTGAAGTAGAATAATTAATAGAAAGTGAAGAAAAGTAGTGGTCGTGCACTATCGTGGACCATCACCAGAAATCAATGAAGATTAATGAGGTCTAGCGACAATATAACTATCAATATATTTCGATGTTTACTTGATCAATCGAATAAAATTTATTAAATTAAATCTCTCTACTGATAGAAATTAAAGTAGACATTTGAAATATTTAAAAAAGTGAGTTCAATAAAAAGAAAGTTCATCCAACTTACAAAAAAAACTTACCGATTCAACTTGAGTTAAAAGATTTGAATCTAAATTATGTAATGACATAACACTTCCAACATCTGATGGCATATTCTCTAAGCGTTGAATTTCTTTAGCTAATACATACAAGAAAAAAATAGAATATAAATAGAGGCTACGGAATAAGTGATCCCACCTTGATATGATAATCATCACGATTACTAAAAATATCAATCAACAGTTGAAATGATAACTCATTATTATCCTTAGTGACAATTAAAGAAACATTTTTAGTATTTGTAAGTCAGTTTTTTTTAATTCTTTATAAGTAGTACATATTAAAGACTGCATCATAAAGATCGTACACATAACCTTAAGGGAAAATACAACTTTCATAAAATTGATATTTTGAGTAAAACCGGTACCACTAGGAGACTGAGTACACCTTCATTAAAATATCTACTGATACTATCAATTACGGCATTTATGAATTAAAGTCATAAAATAGTGTACATTCATTATGTAATACTCATTTCGATGGTGAAGTGTTCATTAATATTAAGTATAACGACAATGTAACTTATAAACGATTAATCCCATAGTGTTGATCAGTCAGTCAGCTACAACGTAGGATCAGGCACATGTATGAATCGGTCCAAGTTGCCATACCTCATTAGCACAAGATGAACAAATTCATAGAAGTAGTGAATTCAACGGTGATAATATAGAAAAGAAAGATTGCAATAATGATATAGTACAGGAAGAAAGGATTAGTTCGTAGAAAGAAAGATATGAAGCCATTTTAATCTCGTAGTTTAAGGGAAGACAGAGAGTGTATACACCGACGTCATTGTGATCGATTCTGAGCCATGTCACAAAGAGTCTCCAAGCCTTGGTTACGATAGTCACGCGGACTGAAGGGTTACGTGAAAATGATACAAGATTTGACGAATTAACAAACGTTTAAGGAATTGAGTGAATGACGAGATTAGATAATTTCATGTTCAAATGGGCTTCTAACAAATCTCTATCGTTTAAACGAAGCATCTTCTATCACTTAGTCAAAGGAATTTTAACCTTACTGGCCACCTCGCCAAATATAGCCATTAATTTGTCAATGACTTATTGTAAACCATATCTATCCAGTGGCTTAATGATACTAAGCATATATGAATATATAATATATGACCAAAAAGTTAACGGAAATATTGCGTTTACAAATTCGTTATGGTTAAGAAAACAAAAAGCTATTTTAACTTACATTTCCCAGGTCGGACAAGATTAGCAACGGAGTCTTGTGTACACTTCAATACTTCTTGTATTTGTCGTTTAAAAAAATTTTGTGATTTTTCAATATACATCTAGAAACAATTATAGAAATAAATTATATGATTTTATATGGACTGTAGCAAAAAATATGGGTCAATGTCACAACTACTATAATTACTACTCATTTATAAAAAGTAGTATGTTTCATTCTACAAACATTATAGGATTGTAGATTTCTCAATTACTTGCAAACAACACACAGTTTGATGACATCATTTCTGTGCAGTTAGTAATATCATATTTCTCTCGAACACTAAGCCTACTACTTCAAATCTCAACGCTCCTCATAGATCATTACAATATGCAAATCCGATTATCACATCAAGATAGCAAGCTATGGATTACGTCAACTAGAAGAAAAGATTACTCTTCTTGAGTAAACCACAGTTAATAACATGATACGTTGCCGTGTAGCTGTAAAGATGTATCGGTATCTTATAATACAATTGACATAAAATATTAAAATGTCATATGTAATCACCTGCATGGGTGAGCAGTAGACAACCAGGCAACCGAAAAGGGATGTTTTAGCAATAATGAAATTAGTGTAAATTACAAATTCTTCTTGTAAAAGAAAACAAACACATTATTACCCTTTTAATTCCAATATATAAATCTTTTCTATTAGCTTGTAACCAGTTACCAACTAGTGGAGTTAGTTGAAGTAAGTCAGTTCTTTGAACAGCATATAAATCAGATGCAACACGAAAAGAACTTGTAATCATCATTGATGTTTTCCTACTTCCTCCGCCACCACCGCCAACACCAGATTGATTATTTGATATTGTTGACATTGTATCTGATGACGGCATACTAATCCCTGTGTTGACAACAAATCCTAATTGACTGGCATAACGTAACATTGCATCATTTACAAAACCTGATAATTTTGTGGCAAACGAATCACGTAAATTTCTCAATTCTTGCATACGTTCATCTACAGCTTGAAGATGTTCTTCACCTGAACGTTAATAATAAAGATGGGAATCTTACATGACTCTAGATACATAACCCATAATAGTGAATGCAATGAGTGAATATAAACTAAGTAACTATGATCGAAAATTCTTAATTTCGATACCTAACTAATGTAACGACACAAAAAAGTTTAAAACTTATTCTACGTAACAATCGACGGTTATAAATAATATTGAAGATTCCAATTGTGAAAATAGAACAAAACAAATAAACGAACAATATTGGTTTTGATTAGATCGTCATTAGGCTTTACCTGAATATAAATATTTATATGAAAATATCAAACAAATCAAGTGAATTTATGAGTCAATGATCACAGTGAAATAGATTACGCAACAACACCTAGAAGATATGCATGTAATCTTAAATGGGCCAGATAAAGACGATATATAGCTCTATTTTGGCACATCTGGATAACAAAAGTCATACTTAGGTGTCATTATCAAGGTTTGATTTGATAATTTCGAATAAATTGAGCATTGGGTTGATTGTTATAAATAAAAATAATATATTTGTAATATCCCGATAAGTAGAAAATTGGATTTTTCTGACGTTTCGTGACTTAGGGTAAGTCACTTCTTCAGAGAATAAATAACCAGGTTAAAATTAATCCAAGTTTAAATAATAGAACGGAACATTATTCCGATTGATTTATTACATACTTTTGTCATTATCCAATTGGTTTCAACTGCATCTCCTATATACACCAGAAGACATAGTGTTTTGAACTTCGTGACAACCTTATGCCTTCCTTGGTTGGATATGACTTAATAGAAGATTTTATCAATTTTTTCCCATACCATGTGTTCGTTTGTCTTTTTTTATTTCTACTTGTTTATGTACTCATGCATCTAATGAATCACACGTTGAATGTCAATTACTTCCTTACGCCTGTTACTCCAAATAGAGCATAGGCCGCCGACCAGCATTCTTTAACCCACTCTGTTCTGGGCCTTACTTTCCACTTCTATCCAATTTTCGTTCATTTTCCTCATGCCTGTCTCCATTTCTCAGAGTAATGTGTTCTTTAGTCTTCCTTTTCACCCCCATTGGTCTTGAGGATTCCATGTGAGGGCTTGCCTTGTGACGCAGTTGGGTGTTTCCCTCAATGTGGGTCCTATCCACTTCCAGAGCTTCTTCTTGATTTTTTCTCCCAATGGGATCTGGTTTGTTCTCTCCCACAGTAGGTTGTTGCAAATAGTGTCTGACCAACCGATCCGAAGTATTTTGCATAGACAACTGTTGATAAATACTTGTACCATACATCAAAACTGTCTTGACATTTGTATTGAAAATCCTGACTTCGGTATTGGTTGACAGTCGTTTTGAGTTCCAGATGTTCTTCAGTTGTAGATATGTTGCTCTTGCTTTGCCGATCTGCGCTTTCACATCTGCATCAGATCCACCGTGTTCATTAATGATGCTGCCCAAATATGTAAAGGTTTTTACATCCTCTAAAGCTTCTCCGTCAAGTGTGATTTGATATGTGCATGTTGTGTTGCATCGGATAATCTTGCTTTTACCTTTGTGTATGTTGAGATCTACTGCTGCTGAGGCTGTTGCTACGTTGGTCGTCTTCTCCTGAATTTGTTGGTGAGTGTGCGATAGAAGAGCCAGATCATCTGCGAAGTCTAGATCGTCCAGCTGCATTCTAGCTGTTCACACGTTGAATGTTACATAATTTAAATGTTTTGTAATTATTATTTTAAAGTCTGTTTATCTATGTTTGACCTACTTCCTATGTTGAACTAATGAATAGAACTTTTGTTATTTTATTATTATTATCACTACCATAGGTACCATTGCCTTTTTACTATAATTTTCTTACTTTTCACGTATTATGTGTAGTTATGCAATTGTGACTATGGTCTCATAAATTCCCTTGATTAGTTTAATATTTTCATGTAAATATTCATTTATAATATTCGGGTAAAGCCTGATGATGATCTAATTAAAACCAGTATTGTTCGTTTAAATGCGTTCTTCAAACACTGATTACGACGACAATCATGGAGATTTTAATAAAGGCAGTTGACACATTCTAACATGATTTAATTTAACAAATCAATGAGTTCACGATATACCATGTCTTGATTTAGCTGCTTCTTCTAGCTTTCTGTTATATTGAATGAAAATTTACTCATATTAAAAACTGATTAAATTTGGAAATTTAAATGGCTTATTAATGACCATCTGAACTCTTTGAAGCTAATCCTGTGGAATAATACAATTGGATGTACACACTTATAAGTAAATTTCCAAGCTAATAGGAAATAAATGTCAAGTGTCTTCATCAGTTGATTGATTTAACTATTCTAGAGATAAAATAAGTTTGTGGTGAGATAACCATATACCATGTAAGTTGTTGATAATTTACATTAATAAAGAAGATATATGACAATCATTAACATAATACAAATCCTGTTTATTTTTTACATTAACACATGATCAATAATCTAATGTTTATTTCTCTGCATCATAAAATGGATCATCTCAATGATGAAAGTTGTGCACACGGAAAAAGAGATATACATTGTATTGGTAATCGATAATGTGAGTACTTTCTGAGTGCTTAGATCATATAGATTTATTATGTAGAACTAATAGATATTTTATACAACTTACATTTATTTAGGTAGTTTTAAATCAAATGATTCAAGTATGTAAGGTCTAGTGATATAATTAACTGGATGACTGAAATTCTAGAAGTGGATTGATTCTATAGACTTGAGAAACCGATGGTGTGAATTTTTAAGTTGGTAACTATTACACTTAAATTATACAATTTCTAATCGGTTATCACTTGATGAAGCTTCAATGCAAGTAGAAATAGAGCAAGCTGACAGAATTAGACTAGGCGGATCCATGAAAAAATCAAGTGGATCACATACTAAACCTTCACTAAATGAATCAAGTGATCAACTCTATATATTGCATTCAGACAGAGTGAAATACAATTCAAAAAAGACTCTTCCGTTTCCACTCAGTGTTTAACAGACTCCGGATTCTCTCTTTATTGAAACTGGGTAATAATATTTGCAGACAATAAGTCAATTAATAAATTCTTCAATTATGAGATTAGTTTGTGAAGCATTTCGAAGTTTCTGACCTGATTACTACGTGTAGTTACTATTCCGTTTGGTCATACAGACAAAATGACAAAACAATCGATAGGAATATTATTATACAAACCTTCTTTAAATTCTGAATTCAGCAAACGATCCAAATATCCAGCAGCTTCGATACAACGTGCAATACCATCAGATGTACTTAAATCACCTTTCATTAATACATGGAAGTACTTTGGATCAACATCTAACCGATCAACTAGTTTTTCAAGTACATTTAATAAATTTGCGCGATTATCTACTGTAGTTTGGATTAATTGATCATGATCACGTAGGGTAGACATTGCATCTTCAACTTCCTATATGTGAATGGAATATCATTGATTGAAGAAAAATATTTATAATCAAAATGGGTCTGATAATAATGATAACTATCATAATTATCACAATTGTTAATATCGTCATAACAGTACATAAATACTTACTTACTCCCGTCACCGCTTGTGGAGCATAGGTCGCCAACCAGTAATATTCAACCTACAATAAATTCAGCTTTCGTTTCCAGTTTTTTGCAAGTGCTGTTTATTCTTTTGATGTCTGTCCACTTTTCTCAGTGCAATGTGTTCTTTGGTCGGTCTCTCTTCCCTTTGCATTCACAATTTTAGGTTGAGGATTGACTCGATGATTGCTGAAGGATATCCTATTTATCTCCTGAGTCCTTTCTCAATTTCCTCAACAACTGGAAGCTGCTTTGTTTTCTTACGCAGTAAGTTTTTACTGATGTCCAGTCAACAACCGATTTGTAGTATCTTCAGGTATCTGCTCTGTATAACACATCTATCGTGATGTTTGTATTGAAGATTCTCACTTTGATGTTGATTGATAGTTGTTTCAAGTCCCGTATGTTCTTCAATTGTAAAAATGCTGTTCTTGTTTTGCCAATCTGTGTCTTCACATATGCATCAGATCCCCATCAGTTAGTAATGGTGATACTTAAAAATATCCATCTCTTCCAGAGCTTCTCCATCGTACACCAGGGTGTACGTGTATCCAGTTGATAAGCCCCAAATGGACACATCCTGGATTCTACTAGACACCATCCAAATTTTGTAAAAACGTTATACTAGGTTTTCTGACGAATATCCCCAGGCAGATGAACAACAGAGTATTATGAGTTCATGTCATTTAAATAAGTGACCATATTAGAATTCGATCGACAAAATTGGTTACTATTAAATAATCAAATCTGTAAACCCCTCAGTCACGACCCGAATATTGTATTGGTGACAAATTTAGAAGTCACTTTGGAGGGTAAGGTGGTTCTTAGCCTAACATGCAAGGTCTCTAACCATCGGTTGCTATCGTTTCGCGATTCCAACCAGGTAGTCTACACCTACCAGACTAAGTCGATATATTAATGTGCTGTAACGGCTTAAGACAATGTACATTAGTAACAGGCTTGCTATATTGATTATGAATGATTGATCTCATCAAGAGTTCTTACAGGATAAAATTGATCATATCAATACATAAAAAAAACACTTGAAAATATACAGAGAAAAGAAAACAATTATAATTTATTATTTAGAAATATTAATAACAAACCTCTAAAAAACTATAATAAATATTTAATTGCTTCTCTAATAATTCAGCTCGTTCAATAGCACTGTCCAATGTTGTCATAAGACTTAATACTTGAGATTCAGAAGACATAATTGAATGAACATTTGTCTATTGGAAAAAAAAGCATATGAACAACATACATAGTGTATGAACAAGTGAATAGTTCAGTCATAAATAGTACCAACTAGACAATTAAATCCTTATTATTACCAATAATAATACCAGCAGAGGTAGATGATGGCTAGCAGTGGAAACCAAGACACTCGTTTTGTCCTATTTGGAACTTGTCAGTCCGATGTACTTACATCCAAGAGTTGATGTCTACTCAGTAGCTCGAACCCAGTAACATCTGCACCCAACACCATCGCGATAACCACTTATCTACCAAGTCCACATATCCACGACCTTGCCTAATAGGGTGAATTTTTATGGGATGTAGATACATCCAGATGATGAGTCCTAAATGAAGCGGAAGGCATGTTCTCGATTCCATTATGAACCACCATCTAACTCTGCCCAAAAACACTTGCGACTTGATCGCAATATCGAAGTGATTTGCATAGGATGCACATAAGCTAAAAGAGACTGAATTATTACAGTCCTAAATACAAGTGGGAAGATTAAAACAATCAATACCAATGAGTTATTATTATTATTATTGGTGAAAATCAGAAATGAGCCTATTTGGCTTTTACTATGCGTAAATTGATCTCATCAACCAATTTAAAAACTAACGACTTTACATAAAACCAGACCAAATACCATCTATATAGATTTTGTGAAAAGCACTATAAATACACACTACCGAGATAGCCAAAATACAATCGTCAATTGACGTTAGATTGTATCGCGGACTTGATTAACTTCATAACAATATACTACTAAATAAATTATTCTTAGAAATAAAAAGGGAAAATCCAAAGACCAAACATAAATCATCTTACACCTTCAATGTGAGCCAACTGTTCTTGTAAACGTTCTGTTAGTTGAGCAGCATTTAAGAGTGTTGATTCTTCATCAAGTTCATCTAGAAATTGTCGTATATCATCTTCTTCACGTTTTGTCAATGAACGGTATGAATCAGTGACCGGTGCATTGACATCCGACTTATCTTTATCACCTGACTTTTCATCACCGCCAACACTATCCTCATCGCCACCGGTACCAACCGTTGACATATATTCAGGATCTAATCAAAATATTTTAGCCAGAGAGAAAGGAAAAGAATGATTCGTTAAAGTGTTAATTCTAAAACAATTTCTTAGTTTACATTATGGGTAAGCATTGAAAATTGGGAAATATTGGGCAGCCATTTCATTCTAGTATGAGTCATCCACGACCATAACAGAGATGAGCACTGCTGAAATGTACCATAACGAGACGAAACAGTTATCCAATCCTTCTTGGTTATCTAATTAGGGGTTAACTCGTGATACAAATTCAACAATCTCCTACACTAATGATAAATATCTACTAAATTTAAAATTTCTTTTTTATAAGATAGTAGATAATTTGTAAGCAAGATGGTATGTCTTCAGCAAAAATGGATGGTGGTTAGCAGTAGAATCAAGGACGCACGTTTTGCCCAGTTTGAGACTCATCAACAGGGATCGACAGCATCTTAGATTTGATGTTCACTTCAGGACTCGAACCCAGCACTGGTAGTATGATACTCCAGTAACTTAGGATCTTATCAATCGGCGAGATTAAACTACAAAATTCTGTAAATTCCACACGTCATTCTAAAGCCTAACTCTAATACATCAGAGAACAACGGAGATACACATTCTTCTCATCAAAATAATTCCATCTAACTACGAGCTAAATTAGTCTTGACAAAGTTTTGTCGACTGTACCTCATTATATATGTATTTCTAACAAACGCAGATAGGCGGTTGTTAAAAATGAGGAAAGGACTGAAAATGAAAAATTACGGAGAGCCGTTGTTCGGAAAATCTGTTAGAACATTTTCTATGTGTAGCTATTCAAAATACGATTCATAATATTTTTACATTAGCTAAGTCGTAAGCTTTCATTTGACCCATTAACTGCTGTGATATCTTTTGCTGTCCTAAATTACAATCGATTAATTGAAAACTTATCATTCGGCTTTACATCATAAATCCCTTGGTGATGTACATAATGAGAATTATTATCAATGGTATTTAGTGGTCTTGAATTCTGCCTTTAGAATTGTCAATCTGAGTCTAAATAAAACAAACCAGACCAAAAACCTGGTAGATTTTCTAGTGTTCTGACAGGTGGTTTGTCAACAAATTGTGAGGCCGAAGGGTGCACGACGTTGACGTTGAGTAGAACGGCCGGTATATGTAACAAATTGGTTTACTATAATACAAAGATTTATCGAGTGGAACATTTAAGATAACTTTGATAACCTATAAGGTTCAATCCTAACTGATATATTTAAGGTAACCTTAATTTATGAAAGTGAAATGTTACATTTTCATATCTGTTTTAATAACATAGTTGCACTCACTTTGTCTAACCTGACATGACAATTTTAGAATGTCGAAGTAACTAATTGATAAACTAAGCATTCCATACAAAATCCTCAACCCAAATCAGGCAATAAACTTTGATAATCTTATTAAACAGTTGTTCTCTTATTTACAACGGTGAAACTTAGTTATTTCAATCAGTTCATAAGGTGTTAAAAGTGATAATATCAATAGATAGATAAAAAGTGAATTATAACATTAATTGAATTCTTAAGTCCGGTGACAAAAAATATGACTTTAATAAAATACCATATAACAACCGAAAAACTACTGGACCAGAGAAGTCAGTGATATCATTAACTTAATATTTCATCCACTTTTAGACAATACATATGCGTTTTTTTCAGTGTAACTCATTAACAACTACAGATTCATGTACTCAGCCTTCAGACATTTTTGTATGTGACGGCTAAGGTGATATTACAGACCTCAATTAACCCAGGTATAAAAAAAACAATTGATATAATTCAAGTGCATAGTAAAATATGCAACCCATTCTAAAATTATGAGACAAATTAACGAAAAGAAACCATAAACGTTAACTCGTTCTGCTTACTAAGCAAAGCATCCAATGTTTCATGTTGGCTAAGTGGAGAAATATTTATATCTTGTGGGAAATTGACTAATTCTATATCTTTGATCACATGTGGTAGTAGTGTTGCAAGTGTACGACAAAATGAACTGACAAAATGTCTTTTTTCTTCTAATTTCAAAGCATTAAATACCCATATCTGAATCAATGGAAATATAGGGAAAATAAGGGAAAATGAATGGAGTCTAGAACAAATGAACATGATAATTTATGTTCACAAAATGACACGAAGGTAAAAATTGTTACTTGAAAATATAACTTAATGCACAAATGTATTAATAACCCAGACATGAGTCAGCTTCTAGATAGTAGGTATTTCAACTAGACTGAATAGATTATTCTAGTTGTTTGACAAAATCCAGTGCATAATTTGCAGTATGTAAAATAAAAAATGTTACTGATACCAATATAAAATTACTGATATGGTCAAACGCACAAAAACCATTACACAATATGGCATTCAATAGTGCTTGAATAATTCCGTATATTGATGAAAGAGAAAATCATACGTAAATGAAACTTGAACATGTATAAGGGTCTTACTAATAGCGTAATCTCACAAGGAGTACCATTTCATTGCTAAAATTACGCATAAAACCCAGGTTAGTTGCAAATGTGAAGGGGTAGAGACGCATCCCAAACATCCTGGCATTGTTGTTCAGTGCTGCCAAAAGACTCGGCATTTTATCAGCGCCTTCATCAAACATGAATACGTCATCTGCGTACTCTGAGTCGATAAGTGGAACTCCTAGGAGGAGATAAATAGCTGAAAATTCAGTCGATGAGGACATTACCAGTAGTGAGTTTGCGATGAAGTTGAACAGAAATAGAGATAGTGGACAGCCTTGTCGGAAAACACTTGAGGTTAAAAAATCAGATGACAGTTCGCCATAAGCTGACTCGACTGATAGTGTTCAAGGACAGAGCCCTCACAAGGTTTATGTACTTCTGAGGTACACATCCCAATGACAGATACTACCACAGAACCTCTCGGTCGAGTCAAATGCTGTTTGTAGGTCAATAAAAACTATCATTTTCGGATGCCGATAAGCATGCCTGTTTTCGAAAACCTGACAAATGGTGAATGTGGTCGATGCAGGCACGACTAAGTCTAAAGCCAGCGTGATTTTCTCGTGTTTTCAGTTCATGAGTCTTGGTTAGGCGTCCGATAATTATTGAGGCCAGTATTTTAGATGCTATATAAGCCAAACTAATCCCTCCGTGGTTTCCACAGGATGATTTTGACCCCTTCTTATATATTGGGAAAATAAGTGATTGTGACCAGTCAGATGGGATTACGTCCAACTCCCAGATTTTAATCAGCCTAATTGCCAAAACTAGACCACCACACTTAAAGATCTCTGAAGCCAATCCATCCTCCCTTGATCGTTTCAGATTAGCTATAGCTTTTTAAGCTTCAGATAGAGTCGGGGGACCTACTTCAATATTCCATCCACACTGTCTGGGAATGATGGGTAGTTGTACAGTAGCTGAGAGCCAGCTGGACTGCTACTTAAAGTTTCGCCCATCATTCTAAACGTCTGGGCTGATGTTTATTCATCTGAATACATAAATATTGGTACAAGGGGGGCACCAGATATATATGCGCTGAGCAGATAAGTGTCGTCCTATACCGAGATCGCCTCACACTTCTTAATTCCAGTTTCTTTTATTAGTCCGAAGAGCTGCTTGGTGTTGCCTACAGCCGCTGTCTTTTCCATCTCTTTTGCTTTTGTCGTCCACCACTGCTCACGGTCGTTTCTTAGACTTTTGGTTAACCTAGATCTGAATTGCTTTCGCTCTTCATCGTATTCAGAGTATGATGGGAAAAGTTTACGAGAATCTATCAGTGCAATGGACTAAGTAGAAATCTATCGGCTTTTTGTGATCCTTTGGTTTAAATCACTAATAGATGTCGCTGTTGTTTCCATAGGTGTGAATACCGGAATATGTGTAAAAAGACCATAGCTAGATGCTGCAGAACCTTAGAAAGATAGCATGCGACAGCCGAACTTTACCAATGTCACGCGAAAAATACGAAAACAGATCTGATCAAAGTAGAGATGTTCATCCGAGTTCAATTCCATTGGCATCGTTAAGATATCTCAACCACACCACGGATATCAACCATAAGACCAGCACATGTTACTGAAGAAGCTATCCTAATCGCTCAAAAATTTCAGATCTGGTCACTGATTTCTGATAGGTTACATCCACGGTTGCTATCATCCCTCGGATACGCTATTTCAACACAACCCACGATGTTGTTCAACATGTCCGTTTCCCAAACTTAACTCAACAGGGATTGAAAGAACTTCAGTTATAACTATATTTAGGTATAGAAACAAATCGTGCCTACCAAAAGTTGAGTCTAACTACGATAGTAGTTAAGTCACTTGAGAATGATTTGGGCTGATGCTTAGTAAGTCACGTAGAAACATATAATCTGTTAACTCACCAGGAACACGGGTTTTGAATTAAGCAGTCATGCTTACCTAACTTACTAATTGCGAGAGAGGATCGGACAGCAGCCCAAGATAAGGGTTTCTCTGTCGGTGTGATACTCATCGATTTTAGTAAAGCATTTAACGTTATTAAGGCTTAAACAGAAACTCTTTAGCTTTGGGATTACAGGTGCCACAAAAGTGTGCTTAAGAAACTCCCTCTGTGACCGAAAAGACAGGTGAAGGTATGTTGGACACTATATCAATGGGAACTAGTCAAGAGTGGTGTATCCTAAGGTATCATCTCAGGCTCCCATTTCTTTATACCTCTAAATCAATGAATTACAGAGATTGTTTAGGTACTCTACACTGTTGTTTGCAGATGGTGTTGGAAACTGTAGAAGCTGGATCTTCACGAGAGAACAAGCTGAAGAAAATAGCACAGGCCCACTGTATACATAGTGAGTTTCTAATTATGACCAGGGTAAAATACCATGTCAAAAGAAACGTCACGGTTATTTCCAGAATGAAAAAGTCAAGTTACGAAGACTAACCTTATTTTCTGTAATGATTTGTAATTCATAGCTAGGCTGAGTTTTTGTATCTCTGCAGTCAATTTTTTTCAGATTCTTCGCGTTGCATACTTGCACTTTCTTAATTTCATTTTTATCCGTAATCTTGACGAGATAGACCTGAATGCTTGTAGGCTTCGTTAGTGAAACTAACATATTGTTAATGATCTGCACTAATTACTTGTAAAAACTAAATGTTTCCGTTTGTGCTTGCTTTGGTGTCCAGATATAACACCAATCGACAAGCCAACACGTTCATTTATAGGGTAAAATAATCGTGAGAGTTGATTAGAGTGATTTTCGGACATTGGAGCCGATAAATTCGTGACGAACAAACTAAATGGTTCAAATGGTTGTGGACGGAATAGAAGAAGCTTTCGCTTAACAGGCTTCCGTGTCTAGTATCAGGGGATCACCAAATCCTCCAGGCAGGAACCTAGGTATGTTAACAATAAAAGAGGAAAAGAAATTGGTAAATCATAGTGTGATACTGTCGTTGGTCCTTAAGAATAGGTCAAGTTGCCTCTTGAAGGACTCCTGAGAAGTCGCTTGGACTAGCTCGGCCGGCAGCGAATTCCAGCTTTTGACAACTCTTAAGGAGTAGAAGTTGTGTCTACATCCCGTCTTGCTATGTTGAGTTTCCAGTCTCTGGGTGTTACCCCTTAGGTTATTATTCGAACTAAGCTTAAGTAGGTGTTTAACAGGATGTCCAGAAGTGTTAAGAATACTATAAGCCATTAATAAATCACCTCTAAGACGCCTATACTCTAATGGGTAAAGGTCTAGTGAATGGAGGCGTTCTTCGTAAGGCTTAGATTTGAGTCCTCGAACTGATTTCGTGGCTCGCCGTTGGATACGCTCCAAAGTGACCTTGTCATTTTGGAGTGAGAGGGGAGTACTAAGTTTCCGTACTCTAAATGGGGACGGATAAAACTAGGTTCTCAGAAGTAGAGGATCGCGTCTAGCCGGAAGGAAGTCGAATGGACGATCCAGCAAGTGCACACCATGTGCTTACGCTTATTAACAAATGCAATCAAACGGAAGCATTATACAGTATACACTACTAACCAGTTTGGCGCTACAAAATATAAAACAAATTTCCGCAAATTTGTCGATAAACTCAAACAAAAAATTGTTATTTGATACAATAAATATGTCTTTTTGAATATACTAGATGTTCAAAATTGATTTATTAACAGTCAAAATCTATGACTTTGTTCAAGTTGTAGCGCAATTTTATCATCTCAAAAACTCGTATATGATTGGCTAGCTAAGTTTTTTGACCTGCCTATGTTAGATTGATTGCAATGAACTAGTTAGGCTTATTCGTATGCATAAGGCCTTCCCTATCTAGTCTATATAGGCTCGTATTGCTATCATAGCTAATCTAAGCTCCCTTTGTTATTGTTTTGACTGGTAAGCGTAGTTTACTATCAATGGTATCTTATGCGCTTATATTTGCTTTTATGCGATGGAGCATTTGATTTCGGATTGAATTTTTTTCCAGATACATTGAGACTATTAAATAATCATGAATAAAACTAAAGATAAGAATAAACCTAAGGGTCCTATGTCTGCTTATGCCTGTTTTGTACAAGTTATTCGAGAAGAGCACAAAAAGAAGCATCCTGGTGAACAAATTGTATTCAGTGATTTTTCAAAAAAGTGCGCAGAACGATGGAAGGTTAGTAGTCTTTTCTTTTTCTTCTAAATCTTCAACTTTAATCTTACAGTTAATGACGCCAAAAGAGAAGAAACGATTTGAAGATCTAGCTGTCTTGGATAGAGAACGATTCAATCGTGAAATGTGTGATTACGTGCCACCAGATGGTATGAAAAAAGGGAAGAAACGCAAGGGTCCTAAAGACCCCACAGTACCTGCACGAGCCTGGTCTGCTTTCTTTTTCTTTTGTGATGAATTCCGTTCAAAAGTCAGAGAAAGCAATCCAGATTGGAAAGTTGCAGATATTGCTAAAGAACTTGGACGTCAATGGGAAACTTGTCAAGATAAAGCAAAGTATGAACTATTAGCTCAAAAAGATAAACAGCGTTATGAAGAGGTAAATTATTCACTTTGGTTCATAAGTTTTTTTTCTAATTCTTCTGAGTTTAAGCCAGTATTGTATCTGTAAAAAATTACTTTCGTTTCAGGACATGATAAAATATCGGGCGGGGACTTATGTTCCCAGAGAGAAGAAACTTGCAGGTGCTGTGTCAAACTCTGCATCTATCAGGACTTCTGAAGCTCAGAATCCAGATTGTGCTACAGTGACCAGTGCTGGAGGTGATGAAAATGGTGCGGAGTTAGAAGATGAAGATGACGGCGAACCCGATGAGGGTGAGGAAGAGTGAAGATCAGAACATTAGGTTTTTAATAACTCAGTTGTACAGGTTTATTGCATTTATAATGTTCTAATCCCCTTCCAATTCTTACCTAAACTTTGTATACATTGGTTTTATTGTTATTTTTGTATCATTCATAAATTGAATGTACATCATTCATACTTTGACTTTCGTTTATTGTGTGATGTAAGATTCTGATAAACATATATATATTATTGTTCATTATTGAGTGTTACTGTATTGTAATTTATAATAGTACAGTTATATTCACGAGCTCGACTTTTCAACGTTTGAAATAAGGAGACGGCATTTTGTATATTCTTGTTCTTTTTCCTGGACTACCGGGTACATGTGGGTCCTTTCCTAGAGTCTAGTCTTGAATAAGTTGGTCGGAAACCCGGACCAATTCTATGTTATATCCCGAAAGTTGGCTAATCAATTTGGAAACCTATACATCAGGGGATCTCTCATTCTTGACTTGTAAGCTCATCTGCTCTACTATTGTTATTCTTATTTAGATGATTGTAAGAGGGCTAAATCAGCCTCAGAACTGTGGTTAATTCGCTAAATAATCTACGATGGAGTGATGTGAATAATCCTGACGCCGGACACTTCAGTGCATACGAGTTATAGCACTAAGTTTTCCCTAAAGATCTGAACCACTAGATTTCTTGTTAACATGTTACCAAAAAGCCACTTCCTGTGTGATAAGCACCATAAATATTCACTGATTACTTTCCTAGCAACGAAAAGTCAGTTAATCTTCCCAAAACTCCATGATATCAGAAGGATGAAAATGTCAATCATAACGGAGAACGAAGGAGCTGGGAAGTATGAATGGTAACATTGTCTGGACTTTAGTTAGAGTTAAGGATTATACATCTACGCATAGCTTAGCGGCATTAGCATTTCCGAGTTACAGATGAGATGTCACATTTTGGTAAGTGAATGTGTATCCAAAACTCCATGTAGAAAGATCTGTTTAATCTCTTTTATTGGGGTGATCTTTCCCACCAACTAAACATGTTGATGCTTCCTCTACAGTACCAGACAATGGATTAGAATACTAAACAGGAGAAAGTGTTATTTACTTTGATATAGTCTCGCAACGTACTTTCGCTGAATCTGGTCGATGAAAAAAAGCTTACTTGTCGGCAGAGTGTGTTGGACCTATCCCAAAGCTTCTCCTTGAAGATCGATGAGTAACTGAAGACTACAAGTTACTGTGCTAGGTCTGCTAACATTTAAATTTTATGTCGAGATGTACAAAGCCTTTAAACTAATCTGGGACTTAATCATTATGATTAAGTATGTTTCGGCATACACTAAATGCGAAAGTAAGAGTACGAGATTCCAAAATACTTTCCTCTTACAATATCTCAAAAGTCAA
The DNA here is from genome assembly GCA_944470205.2 of Schistosoma margrebowiei. Taxonomy (NCBI): domain Eukaryota; kingdom Metazoa; phylum Platyhelminthes; class Trematoda; order Strigeidida; family Schistosomatidae; genus Schistosoma; species Schistosoma margrebowiei. The sequence continues at coordinate 42,632,107 of OX104026.1, read as the reverse complement.
AATAAGTTACGATTTTAAGACCACGCTCACTGGCACTTGAAAGCAGCCATGTGTTTTAGAACACAGTTGATTAAGAAGGATATGCACGATGACAGATACATGCTAACCACACTTTACACACTATTAATAAAATCCACACTGGAATAATACGGGAGTTTTAAACCATTATTTGTGAACGAACTCGCATCTTCTGCAGGGTTCAGTGAACCACAACACTTAAGATTTTGAGGTGGTTCACCCTATGTACATATGACTTCATAACACTGTATCTTAAATGAATCAATTAAAATACTAGGGGATTTCTCATCTTGCACTCTGGGTGATTTCACTTTATAGTCAGATCTAGTGAAGCGATACCTTCTGCATAGATTATTTCGCCCATTACGTAATCTCACCTTGAATATTTAATATGGTAATATTATTACTGTCTATCACTTTATATTACCCGATGTTCACTCCATTTAATAGTCACTCAATTATCTTAGACCTACACATTAATTCAAGTAATCAGTATATACAAGTAATTTCATCATTTGGGAATGTTAAACTTATTTTGCTTATAATTTTAAATTTGGATTTTGACATATAAAGTTAATTCAGTCTACAGTGATCCTGAGTGCTGTTAAAGGAAAGAGGGCAGCTATCACTTCCCGGTTGCCCACACCGTGGAAGGGTTCTTCCAGAAGTACCTGAAAAGGAAATTGGATTAGAGATGGTCTTAGTGACCTGAGAGTGTGACTACAGTGCCCAAGGGACAATTGCTTGAGGTCGGTCACACACGACCTTTTTTTAATTTTCGTGTTAGCTCCTTACTTACTGGAACCTTACCGCTGGAGACAGAAATCCGTGGGACAAGGCGAGATGTGCATTTTAATGGTCGACCTTTCCTAACACCATTCCTTGTGGGAGGGCAGCATCGCTGTTATGCTGGTTTCCTGGACGAAACATGTTACTACCGTCACACCTCTGTACAGTCAGCAGTACGACTTCGCCCTCGGACCTTGGGTTTTCCGCTTTTAATTCTACCGCTCTTCAACCGACCTGTCTGACATGGTAGGACCTTGAGGAACGGTTGTTCCAGCCAGTATAGCTCGATTGGACCATCACAATGGGCAAGACCGACCTCCATGTCAAGGTAACTGCAACGGTCATGTCTGTATGGAATATAGTTTAGTCTGAGGATATTATTAATCATGAACTAATATGATCTAGAAAATGTCTTAACAATATAAAACTCCAGAATAGCCATTTCTTCCTAATTTAGAACCCCTCATCAGTAATCCATGAGATCGAGATCAAAAGCTATCATTTCTCGAAATGACTGCTTAATGGTTTATTCATTTAGTTTGGAAATACCATAATTTTAACCTTCAAGTTCACACGATGATGATTGTGTAGTTGCTCAGTTGGAAATTACTGAATTTATCTTTGAAATTTCAATTATTGTGCTTACACAGTTTGTGTGCAACAAACTTTTTTTTAGCATATTCCATGTCTGTTCTTCAGTTGTTAACACTCTCCAGGGGATTTTAAATTCCGTTTGCTGGTTGTATGTTATCGCTATAAAGTTCTTCATATTTTACCGTGTTGTCTTTCTTAATAGCCCAATAAGTTTGTCTGCTTTATTGCTCCTAGAATTAGATATTATTCGTTTACACAACGCAAACAAAGGAGTCAGTAATTATAGGAGTTATCACCAGCAATAACCTATGTGATAATAATAACTGTTTGAAATCATCAAAATTTGACTGGTTATATTGAATTTTGACTTCACTCTCTACCTCAACATGATGGATTCTGTTGTATCTTTACATTACTGCTGAGTACTCAAATGGAATAGAACATTCGTTCAACAATAAACTTTTCTGGAAAACTGATGATATAATTATGAGTAACCCTTTTTGAGAACAATTCTTGCAGATGAATTTGTCACAAATCTGGAGAAAAACAAATTATTACTGTTATAACTTGTAGGTTTGTGCCCCTACCAATGTATAACGTAATGATACCGCCAATTAGAGAACAGTGAATTATCGACCGAACCAATGACGTATAAAACCTATACCAGCAGTCTAGAGTCCTTAGCGGTCCTGCTTCCCGCCTAGTCATCCCTGTTAAGTCCAGAACACCAATCTCAGCCTTTGTGATATGAATCATGTATTTCAGACATACTGGGTTTATATACAAACTAAACAGACAACGTATCATAAAATTGGAAACAACATTTGTACACGATCTACACAAAGTGACTGTGAATGTGGAAGACTGTAATTAATTGACTGGACATAATTCAAGAATAGTAAATCGTATAATAATAGTTCGTAGGTCGAAATAAGCTCATAATGAGAGGAACACGAATATGAATAATTTAGTTACGTAATAATTACACGACAAACAATATACGTATAGTATTGGTCCATAAATGGATCCCAACAGTTACCATTCATTATTCGCATCAGGATATAACAATTTCTTGATATCGTAGAGACTAAACTCTATGCAAAGTATGTTGGTGATGCACTCATTTCGCTCAAAGATGTAAATCGTACTAAGAAATTGTTCGAAACAATTGAATATTAGCTAAATAATCCACTCCATTTCCTTGAACTAGATATTACCCATGAAATTAATGATATATCTATAGAGAAGGAACTTAGAGTAGATAATGTATAAACTTTCATAGCTTTTATCCGATAAGCTAATAAATATGGACTAGTGAAAACGTTCTACAACAAACTAGAAAATTATGTTTGACAGATAGACTCTAACAGGTGATTACCCTCTTTTATTAATAAAGAAATCTATATATCTAAGAAGGGAAATGTGTCATCCCTGCTTCAGTTTGGGCACCCGGGCAGTATCACAGCCGTCACACATATCAAATGAGATATGTGTGGTGCATATATATTTGGTGCCTCCTTGTACCAACATCTATGTGTTAAAATAAATAAATAAATGTGTCAGTCCAACAAATCGTTATAGGTGTTATAGTCTTTTCTGAATTATTTGATTGTTCCAACGTAGGAATAATTGTGAAATTCTTCTATTACATAATGTGAACTAGTTAGGTCAGACGACTAATATGTAAAAACACAACAACATCAGTAATCCATATGCATTAAATTAGGAGATAACATCTATCAGTTTTAACTGTTGATGTAATAGGTGAAATTTACCTAGAGTGATATCTCTTCAAAATACTGAGTCAAAAATAAAATCATATGTGAGTAGTACATTTTATACGTTTAAAAACGTGAATATCAGTGTACATACAAAACATTTTTTCTGGTTATCGTTTTTTAGCGAGTTAGTTTTCTACGGAATGGGGTCGCTAACCCCATGCCTAACTTTCCTCCTTTATCCGGGCTTGGGACAGGCAGTGGTCCAAGAGGGTCTCCAGGCAAGGCCTCACATGGAATCCTCAAGACCAACGGAAAAGAGGGAGACCAAAGAACATATTACGTCGAGAAATGGAGACAGACATGAGAAAAATAAACAAAAATTGGATAGAACTAGAAAGAAAGGCCGAGGATAGAGTGGGCTGGAGAATGCTGGTTGGCGGCCTACGCCCCATTTGGATTGACAGGCGTCAGTAATTAATTAGCAAAAATACTGCAAAAAAACAAACTAAGTAATGAGCCCCCAAATATTCTGGTACAGCCGAAGGTATGGAGTATCAGCTCTCCCTCTCCAAATGCTCTCACATGGCAACGCGTATACAGCCACTACCATGGAAGTCCTATTGAGTGCCTCCTCGTGGCGGCGGTGTTGTTTACGAAATTGAGAGTACGAAAAGCGAACGTCCGGCGCTTTAACAAGGTTAGTGGATACGGAAATTCCATATAGGGGATTTGGAAAACCTTAATTCTAAACCAGTGGTGCGCATGGGCTCCAGTATCCTGAGGGAACAAATGACGTATGTACCAATTATTGCTCATCGGTACCATGGGACTGTATCTTCTGACGTTGCTCCACTGACTTATGGATCAGACCCTTAAATCGAAGGCTCCGGATGTGGCTACATAAGAATATTACATACTTCGGTTCGGGAACGAGGATAGTGTCATAGCTAAAACACAAATCATGTGATTTGTGTGGTGCATATGTATTCGGTACCTCTTTGCACCAATATTTATATGTTCAACTAAATAAATAAGCAACGAGCGTAAATTTTTAAAGACAAAAGAAAAATGTGTATATGAAGGAGTACTGGAACTGGAGAAATATAAATAGTGAATTCACCTGGACCACCGTGATCGATTCTCTCGCACGTCACAGAACATCTCTAAACACTGATTGAGGTTATTGCACGGAACCAAACCAGGTAGTCTACATCTCTCCACATAAATCAAATCAACGGTAAACGACTTTATATACTGCTACTATATTTTGTTTCGGTCACTAATAGTTTCCTTTCAACCTATTCCTTCACTATACATTATCGCACACTTGGGTAGATGATGATTAGGCTTACATAATACATGTCGTAACCATCTCAACCAATGAAGATTTATAACTTTATCAACTGATTTATCAATCTTTTCGCTTAAATTGTTGAGTAAAAAAAAACTAAGACTATTACTTCCCATACAAAATACCATGATCGAAGGTCATTGAAATAACCATTCATGAAAATAAAGTCCATAAATTAATAATATACTTCTCATCATTATAATAACTCTGGAATTTATCCAAGAATATATTTATCTAATGAATATTCTAGTAACAGTTATAACAGTCTATACATACTTGTTTGAGATTTTTGTGAATCCATGACAAAAATTCAAATGGTTTTATCTTAAATGTTACTCAGTAATTTAATATAGTTCATAGATCTGAAATGTTCCTAACAATGTTTATATTCAAGAAATGAAGTTGAACAGAAGAAAGAATGAACAGTATGGGTTTGTGAAGATTATTGGGTTTTTTGATTGAGATCATGAGTCAATTGAAGCTAGATCATCATGAAGAACCTGAAAGCACTGGACAGTCGTTTCGTCCTATTGTAGGACTCCTCAGCATTGGGCATCCACGATTCCGCTCACGCGCGAGACTCAAGGACCTGGGTTCAAATCCAACAATGGGACAAAACGGCCGTCTAGTGCTTTCAGGTTTTCAATGGTTGTCTAACATGAATCACTTCATGATCTCAATTAAAAAGAAAATGTACTTGTCACTCCATATATCATCATAAATATAGACAATACTTTTATCTCATAAAATTAAGGTTCTGAAGACAATTGTGTAGTTTAGTGTATGAGTAGTCATATTACCACAAAAGCGAATATCATTGAAAGTAATATCATCATTCTAAAAAATCACTGAAATATTTTTGAAGCAATGTAATAGGATGCGTTAACGTGTATTATCGATTGTTGACATTATTAGAAGTAAAATTATTTGATATTCTTACTAAGTTATCAGGTTACTTTTTCTCATAGATACATTGTTCTCTATATTCTCTCTTCTCCAAAGTACATAAAAGAACTGCAGGCTAACTCCAAACTTACTGATGAAGGTCCTAAAGTTCAACTGTTCTCGTTTGATGAATTATGATAAAATGTTAGAAAATCTAAGTCAATAAGTCAAGTTACTAGAATATCCACAAAAACCCCTTCTGATATTAATCAACATGTGCTCACTGGTGACTGGCTTCAATGAGGTATTTCCTGAAGTTCTAGTGAGAAACAGTGATCAGTGGAGTTCAACCAGGTCTGTTGTGAGATATCAGCTCACTGAAAACAATGGTGGATGTGTTGCTCAATTTAGTGGATTAGTTGAAGTTAGACATTAACACCGTTGGATGACGGCTGGCTCAATGGTCTTGTGGTTAAGCGCTCACGCGCGATACTGACAAGTCCTGGGTTCGAAACCTGAGAGGCGGGATCATGGATGTGCACTGTTGATGAGTCCGATACTGGGATGAAACAGCCATCCAGTACTTCCAGATTTTCCATGGTGGTCTAGCTTCAATTAACTTATGAATTCAACTATTAAAATTACTATAATATCCACAAGAAAAACCCTTTCTTGATTATCAATAATTATCTGTGAATAACTTGTGTTAGGTTAAATTAATTGTGTTTTTTTCAACTGTTCAATTGTATGAAGATAAGATAGAATTGGAATTTTAATGATATTTCAATGACTTGTTATGATATTTGTTTATTCAAAGGTGATAATTTCTTTAACTACATTTTATGTTTTGTTTTTTTTATATTCCACCTACCCTATTTCTTTCGATTATTAACCATCATTATCAACTAATCATTGTATATGTTGTATCTATAGACATCAACTAATCGAATAAGGATATGGGTTACGTAAAATATTCAAACCAGTAACCAAGTTTATGTCCAGTCAGATGACTTTTTATTACTAAGATATTCAATAATATTAAAGTAATATATTGTCTATTTAACTCAGCCTGGAGTCCCTCCGGGGGCTACTTCTAGTCCCAAGCCCGGATAAAGAAGGAGGGTTGGGCATGGGGTTAGCGACCCCATCCCTTAGAAAACTAACTCGCTAACAAAAAACGCTAATCAGAAAAAATTATATTGTCTATTTGAAGTATAATTGTAAGCTGTTATTATTAGTTTAAACACATATTCATTCTGTTTTCCAAAAGAAAAAAATATACATCAAGTACATTCAGATAACTGAGTCATATGATATAGGCTGAGTTGAGAAAACCAACAGTTGATAGAGTGATTACATTATTAAGAATTTACATTTAAGCTTATTCAACATTTTAATATAATCTGTTTGAACTAATGTAAAAATAAGCAAAGATGGATAGTGGCTAGTAGTGGAATCTAGTTTGATGTGTATTTCACCCTATTTGGTACTCATCAGCTGAATGTATCTGTATCTTAGAGTTGATGTTCACTCTGGAATTCAAACCCAGTACTGTTCGCTTTAAACGCCATCACGTTATACACTTAGCTACTGAATCCTGATAGCCACTTACTTGTGCAATGGGATGAAGTTTAAATTCACTTGGTATTGTTTACTTGAATCTTTCCATTGATGTTTCACACTGTAATTGATCAGTCTCTTATTCAAACAAACAATACTAGGTGAATTTAGTGTAAAAATAGATACTCTGGTTGTAATACCTTACAAAATATTATCAACAGGATGTTTAAACAACCAGTGTATAATTTTCTCATACTTCATAACTCACAGATATATTCAGAAATCGTTGATTTTCATCACAGACTATCATCAACTAGATGAGAACCACTAAAAATCATTAGGTAGTAAACAAGTGATTCCTTTTAGTTTCTATTAATAATTTCAAGTACATAGAACTATAGATTAGATACTTTGATTTTGAGGGTTGTTTGAATTATGAGGATGGTTGTAATTTTCCTACAACCTATACTGTGTAAGGATATTTCTTCTTGAAAAAGAAATTGGATCTTGACGATCTAGGAGAGTGACCTCAGTGCTTAGGTGACAACTGCTTGATGCCGGTCACATAAGGTCTTTTCGCTAGTTCTTGATTTGTTAAGCCCCTCATTAAAAGGCCTTATCATCGGGTGAAGAAAATTTACGGGGTAAATTAAAAGTTTTACTACTTCTAATCTAGATCCTTTATAAAAGCTGCTTTTCGTTGTAGGAAGAACACATCACTGATGCTTCTGGTTGTCTGAGAGAAGCACCATATCGTCTTCACATCCCTGTACAGTGCTTTATCTATCAAACTTTAAGTTTTCTACTTTTAGACTTACCGCTCCTCCACCGAACTATCTACTTATATGGTCGTCAAAATATAGAAGCTTGACCACCACATTAATGTAGCAACTGTAGTTGGGACAGGACTCATCAATATTATCATAATGACACATTAATATAAGTGGTCTATAATGTTTAATATTGTGATCTAATTTTGTTACGATGAATTAGGAATTTTAACTAGTTACTTATGCAAGTATAAGTCAGCTTTAGTGACTGGATTAAAAACTAATATATATTTATTTATTTTATCAGAAGGGGTTTTGTGGAGATTTTAGTAATTTCAATAGTTGAAATCATGAGTCCATTGAAGCTAGACCACTATGGGATCGTGGATGCACACTTCTGAGGAGTTCCATACTAGGATGTAACAGCCTTCCAGTGTTTCCAGGTTTTCCATGGTGGTTTGACTTCAATCAACTTGTGATTTCAATGATTTATTTTTAGTCATAACAAATGAATCAACAAACTTGAAATGAGCATATTATTTTAACTCTCCTATTATTTATTACTAGTAAGTAGTATCGAGATAGGCATACGGGGAATATGGGACAGAACTTGAAATTAAGTTTCGTTTTTGATAATTAATAAATTTATTTTATGAATTGTTCAATGAATGTTTCCTTCTGGTATGTACTTTCTCTACTATCGCGGATTAATTATCTGTCAAATAATTTAAAATCAAGTACTGAAAATAATGGATGCAAGAGATTTCTTTATGATCAAATTCTAAAATCTTAGATGAAGAGGATTGTAGGAAGGATCACCATAAATATCACAGTGATTTGAAGTTCCTTGACAAAAAGTGATCACAGTCTATTCAAATAATACCATACTTTTAGTTGTAACCATGAGAACTGAAAAATTTACGGTAAAACTATAATTTGTGGACAAACTTTGAATGACGACAGAGTGACCTTGAGAGTGTCTATCTAATTACTAGGGTTAAATAAGGATTATAAAGGATAAGGATTAGAATTCACAGTTGATGGTTAAGGTTGTGAATTAGACTGATGGTTTTTCATCACAAACTGACATTAATTAAAATACCAATACACTATTTGGCTAAATGGGCGAGTGAATTTCGCGCTAAAATTCGAGACCCGTTATCTTAAATCTGATTGGTTGGTTCATAAATTATAGTCTCGATAAATTTACTACATAATTACTTACATGTTCTTTGTTAAATCAAATCTCAACACTATTTATACTTCCCATACCCATATAATACTGCATAAGATTGCGAAAAAAAATGTTTGGTCTAACAATATCAACCTATTTAGTCTAAGTAGTGTCATAAACTCCGCCTGGAATCCCTCCGGGCGCTGCTACCAGTCTCAAGCCCGGACAAAGAAGAACAATTGAGCATGGGGCTAGCGACCCCATCCCGTTGAAAACTAAGTCGCCAAAAAACACTAACCTAAGTAGTGTCATGCAGAAAAAATTGTAGCAAACGGATTCTAAACGTTCCGAACAATAAAATAAGATATCTTCTATTGATTGAGATGATGAACCAATTGATTTTAGACAGCCATTGAAAATCTGGAAGCATTAGACGGCCATTTCGTCCTATTGTGGGACTTCTCAGCAGTGAGCATCTATGATCCCACACGCGGGACTCGAACCCAGGGCCTTCAGTCTCGCACGCGAACGCTCAACCTACTAGACCACTGAGCTGGCCATCATCCAATGGTGTTAACGTCTAACCTCAACCAATCCACAAAATTGTGCGGCCATCTTCCATTGTACCGAGGTAGATACCTGTCTCTACCCGACACGGATTACCTCCACTGATCACGGCTTCTCACTAGAACTTCGAGAATTCCTTCACGAAGCTAGTCACTAGTGAGCACATATTAATAATCTCCCCAACCTTATACTGGAAATATTTTTTGGCCTTTCATCTAACTAATTTCTTTTAATTTAACCATAAAGAAAGTATTTTCTGATTGTATGTGTTTATCATTAGACTGACAGTATTGGTCGATCATACTGTTTATGTGTTCATCTACATATTCAATTATATTCTATTCATAAATATAGGCTCATTATTATATTATTTGTATTAATTAGCCATTAATGAAATCAATAGTTATGCTATTTTTATTTGGAAAACATTAATTTGAAAGATCTACAATTTTGATTATTGATAATGTTACATGATTAAAAGTGATCGGTAGAATTATTGAAGTATATAAAAACCTTTACATATCTGGGCAGTATCATTCGATGAGCATGGTGGATCTGATGAAGATGTGAAGAAATGAATCAATAAAGCAAGAGCAGTATATATCTACAATTGAAGAACATCTGGAACTCAAAACAACTCTCAATCAATACTAAAGTCACAATATTCAATACAAACGTCAAGACGGTTCTACTGTATGGGACGGAAATCTGGAGGACTACACAAACCATCATTCAGAACATACAAGTATTTATTAACAATTTTCTACGCAAAATACTTCGGATCGGTTGGTCAGACACTATCAGCACCAACCTATTGTGGGAGAGGGCAAACCAGATTCGCGTGTAGGAGGGGATCAGGAAGAAGCACTGGAATTGGATAGGACACATATTGAGGAAAACACCCAACAGTGTCACAGGGCAAGTCCTCACGTGGAATCCACAGTGCCGAAGGAGAGGCGGAAGATTAAAAAAACATCACTCCGAGAAATGGATTCAGGTAAGAGAAGAGTGAAGAACAATTGGATAGAACTATAAAAGACGGCCGAGGATAGAATGGGTTAGAGAATGCTAGTCGGCAACCTATTCTTCATATGGAATAACAGGTGTAAATAAGTATGGTAGAATATTCTGTCTCCACATTCTACTTTGTATCACTTGATAACTTTTAACAATATATCTACAATTTTGATGGGACTAATGCTCATTATTTCACTAATTAGTTGAGACAAGTGTTTGTTTTTTAACCATCTCATATCAGTATTGTAGACAATCACTATATCTTAAAATCATTGTGAATTATGAAACATTGATTGTTTGATTTTAACCATGAACATGAATAGTAAATCAGGTAAATGAATAGGCATAGTTATCCTTTATGAAAGACAAAATTGATCAAACTAATATTATATTAGCTCATGTTAAGAAATAAAACTACAACTGATAATAATAATAATAATAATAATAATACTATCACTACTACTACTACTATCACTACTACTACTACTACTACTACTACTACTACTAATAATAATAATAATAATAATAATAATAATAATAATAATAATAATAATACTATCACTACTACTACTACTACTACTAATAATAATAATAATAATAATAATAATAATAATAATAATAATAATAATATTGCCCGCACATATATATTCAATCTATTAACATCTGTTATATTGATGTTATTAGTAGTGAATTCAATTAAATACTAACAAAATCTCATGTTATCAGCACAGGGTTGTGGAGACTATTAAGTTATTCATTGAGATCAAGAACCGATTGATGTTAGACAGCCATTGAAAACCTGGAAGCATTGGACGACCGTTTCGTCCTATTGTGAGACTCCGCAGCAGTGAGCATCAATGATCCCGCTCGCAGGATTCGAACCCAGTGCCTTCACTAAATGCACATTAAATACATTGAACAAAAGTATAACGAGTCATTCATTCCTTTATCAGAAAATGTTTTAGTAGAGATTGTAGTAATTTAATATTTGAGTTCGTGAGTCAGTTAAAGTTAGACTTGCATGGAAAATCTGGAAGCACTAGATGGCCATTTCGTCCTACTGAAGACAATGGTGAACGATGGTGCGATTTTGTGGATTGGTTGAAGTTAGACATTAACACTGTTGGATGCCGACTTAGTGGTCTAGACGTTCTGGGTTCGAGTAGTAGGTTCGGCATCGAGGGTGCACACTGCTGAGGAGTCCCATACTACGAAGAAATGGTCGTCCAGTGCTTCTAAGCTTTTTATTATGGTCTAGCTCTAATTAAATCATGAACTCAACCATTCATTCCTTTATTCAGCTAGATGAAAAGAAAACAAACTTTCTTGTTCTAACTATTTAAGTGAATTGAAGTTTCAGTATTACAACAACAACACCAATAGAGAAATAGACTAGATAATAATAATTGACTCAAATTTCACTATGTAAACTAATCTATGAACAAGACTTTTCTTATAATTAAGAGCATTCTATATATTGAAATAAGGTCAGATGAATATCAATTTAGTGAAGTTTCCTTTGATTTAAAAGAAGTCAATACTACATTTTGTTCTACTGAATTTGATTACATAATACATACATTACAGATATACATACATATTGAATGTGTACATCATCAAATGAAATTCATTATCATAAAAGTTGTATAGCTACAGTTTCAAATTCAAGTGTATATACATATATATATGTACAGTGTAAAGAATTCATTTGAATAATGACTGTCATTAGTATAGTACATATTTGAGGTCATTAAAGGATAAAACAGTAAGTACCAAAAGTATTAGTTATATAATATTTATAAAATATATCATGTATTCCATCTCTTTTCTAAATGATCAGTTTATGAGAGGAGTGACATGGTTGAGATTTGTAGCTCAGGTGGATGATTTTGTTAGAGTTTTGTTTTCTGAACTAGATGATTTGGTCGTGGATCTTTCATCAGCACGTCCACCTGAAGTTTGTGCTGATGATGTAGTTCAGAAGAATGATGAAAGATCTACGACCAAACCATCCAGTTCAGAGAACAAAACTCTATCAAAATGAGTGACATGTAGATAATAGAGTTGAAGAAATGGTATGAAGAAATTATACAGTGTATTCAATCATTTGTAATATATTACAAGATGGTGGTTGGAGGTAGTCAACAGGAAACCGTGAACTCTGGTTCCGTGCCACTTGGAACTCGTCAGCAAGGTGTACCTGTATTCTTGAGGGAACTTGTGCTCCCTGACGGATTCGACCCCATGTCACGCAGCTTCACAACCAGAGACGTTACCACTGGGCTATCAGGACCTCATGGAGGACTGAGATGTAATCACATTTGATGGTGATGATCAATGTCATGTGTATCAAGTCCTTCTTAATGCTGATCGAATGCTATCGACCAAGCTGCAATGTGGCCACTAGTCTAGGTGACTCGACAGTGCGTGTACTATGTTGAGAACGGGGTGGGTTTGCATGCATATAGCATACAATCATCTTTGAACCTAGAACACAACAATACCGTCATGCACTGTCCCATTTCCCTTTGCAGATCAGGCAACCCAAAAATCACGAGAATACCTCAGGGCATACGACTGACTAGATATCCCATAGTCTTCTTTTAGCTATTATTAACTATCAAATATCAATTACAGGATGCCGGGATAATGAATTATTTAGTTCACTTTTTTTCAATCCAAACTAAACGAACAGAATCTTGTCAACAAATCGGATTACGCAGTGAAGATCCCCCTTCTGCTTCTTGTTAACAGTAATAATTAATGTCTCAATCACAAATTTTCTAGTCTCCTCACATTGTGACAACTCTGATATATATATACAAAATAGTTGATTCCATTATGAACCTAAGTGAACCAGTATGATGTGAAAAAAGTTTTTATTGATAGTTTCATTATAAGTTGGACCCGCGGAAATCTTTCAAGTATGTTCACTTAATTTCTTTAAAACAAAGTAATTCATATACTTACTAGTGGTTAAAGATTACTGAAGAAGAATTCGATAATATGATCAACGAGTATTGATTGTTAAATTAAGTGAAAGGATTTCAGGTCAGCAGACGAATGCAATGAAGTGATATGGTCGGGGTGATGGCAGTTCATGAAATTGGATTATTTAATAAAATCTTCAAATTGACTGATACCAGTGATTAGATCAGTAGGCTCATGAATAAGTTTTCGTCTTACTAAAACAATTGCTAAAAAACGCTAACCAGAATAAACAAATTAAACCATTTAAACTTTGTCCACCAAGTTGAAGGAAGGATTATGACGCCTCATGACGAAAGCCGATATTCTTCGAAGGTCACAAGACTGATGCCCCTTCTAACAATTAGAGCTACAACCCATAAACAATCTCTAAATACGATGGTATTCACTTACTATTCTTTCCTAACTTCTGTAATTCAATTTTAAAAAATTCTTTTGATTAAGATCATGAACTGATTGATGAGGTATATACCTGTCTCTACCTGACACAGATTAGCTCCACTGGTCACGGCTTCTCACTAGAAATCCGAGAATTCCCTCACGAATCTAGTCACTAGTGAGCACATACTAATCATCAGTATGCGCAGTTCCGTGGATTGGTTGAGATTAGACATTAACACCGTCAGATGCCGGCTCAGTGGTCTAGAGCTTAAGTGTTCGCGCGCGAGCGGAATCGTGTATTCGCACTACTGAGAAGTCCCACACTAGGACTAAACGACCGTCCAGCGCTTCTATGTTTTCAATTTGTTTATGAACAATTTATTAACAGAGAAATAACATCATTAGACATTAACAGATAACATCAACTTTATAGGTCACTCATTCGTCAACACATTAAAGTCTAACTATAGTCCTCATTGATGCTAGTCATATCAGATACTTAACTGTCGTTCATTCATCGTTTGAATGTCATAATAACATATCTCGAACTCTATAATAATAATTATATTTACCGGTTTCAAATATAACTAAATAATATCAGAAAAGGTTTTGTGGATATTATAATCATTTCAGTAGTTGAGATCATGAATTAATTGAAGCTAGACCACTACCATGGAAAACCTGGAAATACTGGATGCCCATTTCGTCCTATTGTGGGATTCCTCAACAGCACGCATCCACAACCTCACCTCGTCGGATTCGAACCCAGAACCTTACTGAATGAACTTTTCTTCACCACCAACCCCGATTATTTTCACAAGACGAACTGACTTCTATTTTTCTAATATGAATTATGTGGTTGTAAAAAAGTACACATCAAAGAATCACCAAGTTAATTCTGTAACCAACCAACAAAATACTTCAGTCGTTTTTTTGTTCTTCAACAGATACTTATTGGAAGGTTTGTTGTTGACTTTTGTTTCATTCAAATTTATTATTATGATGATGATGATTGCTTTCTTTGTATTGCCCATCATCTACCATATATATATATGTCTTAACATTAAGATTTCTAATTCCATTTTCTAGGCGTTTTTTTTCTTTTATGTTGACTTTTTTTATATTCGAACCGTTTAGATCGCATAGCTTTCTACTATGTGTGTATATGACTTTATGTATGCATATATGTATATGTGGGTATGTCTACGTTTGTCACTGATATCTCCTTTACCTTGCCTAGTATAGTATCATTTTACCCTCCCCCCTTTATTCGTCAGTCCATTGGGTCATTACCATTAGTAGTAGTAGTGAAGTAGTAGTAGTAGTCGTAGTAATAGTAGTAGTAGTAGTAATAGTAGTAGTAGTATATAAGACTTGTTATTCTATATTTAGCTAAGACTGATTGTATGATTTTATATTGGTAGTATGAATAGAGTTTCTCTGCCCACTCTCTCACTTTTTTTCGGATTTGTATTAGTAGGGCAAATGGGGTATGGATCAGCCCTATTCAATTGAAACATATATAAATGTTTTGAAACATATGGGTTAATAATGGAGAGAAAGACAGTCTAACAAGTCTACTATACATAGAGATAAAAAACAACAGACATGATAATATGTAGGCTGAGAAGGATTTGTGGAAGGATAAAAAGAGATAGAGAGAGAGAGAGGTGTGGAGACAGGGTCTATACGAAAAGAGCCTGACCTTTTTTATTGATATTAAATCCAATAATGCATAGAAAAATGAATTTGTTGGGCATGTTGTATGGTGGAAATAAAAACACATTAGTAATGAAGTTATGAAAAATACTTATAATAATTTAAGTAGTTTATAAGGGTTAATACTTACTTGATTGATATCATATCATTTTAACAACTATGAGATAGAAGTGATGGAGAAAAAAATCATCTTACTCCCGGAATTCTGTCTCCCGTGATGAAACATTGTGAAGTACGGAGTCATGCTCTTCACAGATGCTTCAGGTCCTCCTTGTTTACTAATGATATTGTCCAAGTACGTAAAACTTTCCACCTCTTCCAGAACATCTTCATCAATTATGATAGGGTTGGTGCTGCCCATATTGTATTTGAAGATGTTACTATTTCCCTTGTATATGTTGAGGCCTACTACTGCAAAATCTGTTGCTACATCGACTGTGTTCACCTGCATCTGTTGGTGTATATGAGACAGAAGAAATACGTCATCTTCAAAGTTCAAATCGTCTAGTTACATCCAATCTGTCCATTGTATTCCGGGCTTCCCCTGAAATATGGAGGTCATTAAATACGAATATCTCCATCCTCCTAAATTATTTTCATCATTTGTATAATTTAGTAAACCCTTATTCCATTCTTCGTATCCCTTATCATAACCATATTTTTAGATATTGTGTATTCTGTTAGAAAGAAACCTCACGTTTATTCGGTTATACGGTGGTATTGCGACATTTTTAGGAATGAAAAAATGATAACAAACTTTGACAAAACAATAAACTTGTTAAAACTACTAAAAACTTATCAGCTTCACTAGTTTAGTGTGAAATACTTTCCATGTATACAGACCCTCTATTCATTGGTCAAGTGATAAATTCAAGATAATGTAGTCACTTCAAGAATCTCTTAAGCTCATTCTTAAACTAAACTTTATTTGGACATAGTCTAGTTTTGCCCCAGTTCCAAACCATTCATTAATGAGTACTTGTTACCACATAAAGGTGAGATAGAATTTAGAACATACATTTAACGGTGAATACTTTACAGTTTAATTATTTTATGATAGATGACATCATCTTTATCGAATATTATCCATGTTTAACTTCCTTACTTATCCGACCTGATATAATTTATTAATCAGCATCGATTTCTATTACAACTTAACAAACTCAATATTAGCACGGATGAGAAACTCAATCTTCATCAATGATATTTATGTTGATGAAATTAAACTTTCCATTAGGATTGAATGAACAAATGATTATCTTATTGTCATTGAAAACCTGAAAGCACTGGATGGCCATTTCGTCCTAGTATCGAACTTCTCATCAGTACGCACCTACGATCATACCCACGGGATTTGAACCCAATACACTCGATCTAGCGAAGACACCTATCTTCCAAACCACTGAGCCGGCATCCAATATCCTTAATGTCTAACTTTAATCAATCCGCAATATTGCGTGATCAAATTCCATTTTCTTCGACGGTAACTGACTCATACCCAACACGGTCACTTATTAGAACTCCGAAAATTACCTCTTGAAGTTAGTCACTAGTGAGAACATGATAATTTTCGATTTGAAATTAAATTCAACCATCACAATTGATTGATCACTGGGTGGTGATGAATGTCATGTATGTCAAGTCCTTCTTAGTGCAGATCGAATGTTACCGACCAAGTTGCAATGTTGAGCACCAGTTCCCTCAAGATTACAGCTACACCTTGCTGACGAGTTCCAAGTAGCACGAAACCCGGGTCCACGGTTTCCTGTTAACTACCTTCAACCACCATCAAAATTCAACTATCCCTACAAACCTAAAACTGAACATTATCCATCTAGTAAAATTATGTTGCGGAAATTCAGTTTGACTGGAAACTACTTCCATCTCCCCTACCGAAACTCATCATATACATATTAATTTGTGTACAATTCAAAATATTAAAGATTCCCATTGTGAAAATTAGAACAACACATATAAACGAACAATTGTTTTCAATAAGATCGTCATCAGGCTTTACTCATCGTGATTATTGACTCATATTGCCATGATTGGTTTACATTTTCGTATAAATATTCATGTATATTAGAGTAAAGCCTGATGAAGATCTAATTGAAAACAATTGTTCGCTTATATGTGTTGTTCTAATTCAAAATATGATTTTTTTTCTGAGATACTAAATTGAAGGAGTAATTCTTCAGCTAGTCAGTCAGTAGCAACCTAGAACTTCGTACATACGTACTTACATCAATTCAAGTTGCCATACCACATTACTTTGATTTAGTCAATAATCAAATTACTAAGAGAAACATTTATGTTTCTTTCAACGGAATGCCATTATCAATTTTATTGTTATTGTGTTTTCCGTAATTATCAGAAGGGGTTTTGTGGAGACTTTTTAGAAATATCACTGATTGAAATCACGAGTCAATTGAAGCTAGACCACCGTGGGAAACTTGGAAGCACTGGAAGGCCGTTCCGTCCTAGTATGGGACTCCCCAGCGATGCGCACCCACGACCTCGCACCCCGCGAGATTCGAACCGAGGACCTATCAGTCTCGCGCCGGGCGCTTAACCAAATAGACCACTGAGCCGGCACCCAACGGTGTTAATGTCTAACTTCAACCGATCCACGAAGTTGCGCCGCCGTACACCATTTTCTTCAGTGAGTTAATATCTCACAACAGACCTGGTTCAACTCCACTGGTAACGGTTTCTCACTAGAACTCCATGAGTATCTCTTGAAGTCAGTCACTAGTGAGCAGATAATTATTATCAGAAGGGGTTTTGTGGAGATTTTTTAGAAATTTCACTGACTGAAATCATGAGTCGGCTCAGTGGTCTAGTTTGTTAAGTGAGTGGCACGAGAATGATAGGTCCTGGGTTCGAATCTCGCAGGGTGCGGGATCATGGATGCGCACTGTTGAGGAGTTCCATACTAGGATGAAACGACCATCCAGTGATTCCAGGTTTTCCATGGTGGTCTAGCTTTAACTGACTCATGATTTCAATTGGTGAAATTTTCTGTAATTGTTTGTATCATGTAACAATTCCAACTTCTATTTTTTACTTATTTACTACATCATTTATCATTGATTACTTTGTTTGTTTGTGTAGGTGGCGCCAATGTTTTTTTGAAAAAAACAAATAATATTGTTTATCTACTACTAATTTAAGTAGTTTTATATACTCATAATTATGTATATTTATATGATTATTATTATTATTATAGTAATTTAACAGTTTTAAGAAGCTCATATGATAGAAAATTTTGAAATTTCTGTCATGAATATAAGAAATGAAAAGACTGTTATTATTGTCTTCTTAACCCAAAGCAATCCACAAATTGTATTTCAGTATTAATAATAATAATAATAATAATAATAATAATAATAATAGAGTCCTAGCGATATTGGCCATTTAGTCAGTATAGATATAGTTACTGAAATTCGATTTATAGTTATTTGAAAAGTATCACATTGACATCAATAACTCAAGGTAATATCCTTGATCCTTATCAGAATTAGTGTCACTCATGAAACTGTTGTGTCTGTAAGTCCGGCTAATTATCAGAATACGACTTATATAATCTAAGCACTGTGCCAAACCAATGACGTATCGACCGATATGACCAATCTATTGTACTTATTGACTTTTTACCCTCCTAGCTCTTTCAGTTGAATCCAGAACGTCACTATGCGAATCATGTATTTCAAACATACTGGATTTATAAACAAACTAAACAGACCACATCATACCATAAAATCAGGAATACATATTTGTACAAGATCAAGCCAAAAGTGGCTGTGTGAACATGGGAGACTGTAATCAATAAACTGACGATAACTTAATAACAGTAATTAGTATAATAACAATCTATAGGTCAAAATGAAGTTTATAATAATAAGAATATAGATATACATAATCTACTTACTGAATAGTTATACAATAAGAATATATATATATATATATATATATATATATATATATATATATATATATATATATACATGGTGATACTATAATTTATGGACGAATCAATCAGATTTAAGATAACAAGTCTTGGATTTTAGCATTTTAACGGATGTCAGTTTGTAATGAAAAACCATCAATCTAATTCACAACCCTAACCATCAACTGTGAATCATAATCCTTATCCTTCAAACTGCTTTATAATCCTCGAACACAACTGGTCGAGTGAGAGTTTATGGCGAACTGTCATCAGAATTGATTACCTCAAGTAGTGTTCGTCAGGGCTGTCCACGCTCACCATTCTTGTTCAACTTTGTCAATGACGTACTTTTAGAGATAACACTTTCCTCATCTAAATTTCCAGGGGTTGAACTTCTACCGGGAGGTTCACTTGTTGACTTAGAATATGCTGATGACATAGTTTTATTTGGCGAAGGTGCTGACAAAATGCAGAGTCTTCTGACCACTCTAAGCAACAATGCAAGCATGTTCGGGATGCGATTCTCCCCTCGAAATGTAAAATGTTGCTTCAGGATTGGGTTGCATTGACACTCAAACTAATGATAGGGAGTGAAGTAATTGAGCGTGTCGATCGCTTCACTTATCTTGGAAGTCTAATCAGCCCTTGTGGTCTGGTGTGTGACGAAATCTCAGCACGGATACAGAAGGCTCGACTAGATTTTGCCAACTTGCGTCATTTATGGCGTAGGCGAGATATCCGTCTATCAACCAAAGGACGTGTTTATTGCACAGCAGTTCGTTCCGTCCTACTTTATGGCAGTGAGACGTGGCCGGTAAGAATAGAGGATATCTGTAGGTTACTAGTATTTGATCATAGGTGTCTTCGAAATATTGCTCGTGTATCCTGGAACCATCGATTAAGTAACGCAGTTGTTAGGAAACGGGTACTAGGTAAGGATGGCAAATCCATTGATGAAGTGGTGAAACTTCATCAGTTGAGATGGCTGGGACATGTGTTACGTATGTCCAACGACCGACTGCCTCGACGTGCGATGTTCAGTGGTATAGGAGTAGGTTGGAAGAAAGCTAGGGGCGGCCAGACCAAAACATGGCACAAGTCCATGAAGTCACTGACAAGTGGACTGAGTCATGTCGGTAGGTGTAGACTACCTGGTTGGGGACCGCGGGATGATAGCACCCGATTGTTAGAAACTCTGAATGACATGGCTCAAAATCGTTTGCGATAGCACGGGTGCATCCACTCTTTGTGTTCTCCCAAATTTTGATCTCCTTATTCCTCCTTGTCTCTTTTTTTCTCTCCTTGAATAACATCTTCAAACCTTAATTTTTCTGATTACAGCTTATAATTTTACTACATCTAGCACTAAAAGATTTGAATCGACCACTGCATCTCTGTATTAATGTGGTGTGGCAACTCGAACTGATGTACGGACGTACGAAGTTCTACGTTGTTACTGACTGACTGACTGACTGACTGACTTTATAATCCTTATTTAACCCTAGTAATTAGGTAGATACTTTCAAGCTTACTTTGTCGTCACTCAAAGGCCATCCATAGTCTCATATATATATATATATATATATATATATATATATATATATATATATATATATATATATATATATATATATATATATATATATATATATATATATAGATAGATAGATAGATAGATAGATAGATAGATAGATAGATAGATAGATAGATAGATAGATAGATAGATAGATAGATAGATAGATAGATAGATAGATAGATAGATAGATAGATAGATAGAAATAGAAAGGAAGACCGAGTATAGAATGATTTGGAGTATACTCGTCGCCGACCTATGCTCCATTTGGAATAACAGGCGTAAGTAAGTAAGTAAGTACGATTTCTATGGACCTATAAATATTAAACATTAGTCTTTTCGATATGAGTAGTTTTATCTAAATTTATACTGCTCATTAACATTATAATTTTAATTGACCTTCAAAGGAATTCAAATCAACTCTGTATACTAGTTGGCATTAACAATGATATTTTGTTGGTCGAGATTATTAAAATTTTAAGTATACATCACGGACTAATCATACTAAGAGAGACAATAATCGAAAACCACTATCCATAAGATCGAAGGTTCTGGATTCGGTCAGTTGTGGTAGGGTCGTCGAATAGCGCTCTTGAGGAGTCCCAAAGTAGATCAGAGAAGCTGTCCAGTATTTTTTAGTTTTCATTAGTTCTCTGTCTAAAATCAGTCTGTGATGTAAATCATATTTTATTTTCACAATCTTAATCACAAACTGACTCAATCTAGAATACCATAGGGAACCTGGATTAACTAGGGAACTGTTTCCTTTTAGTCCAAAACTCCTCAGAAGTGCACACCTACAACTTTTTATGGGGGGATCGAACCCAGGAATTTCGGTCTCGGACACGAACCCTTAACCAATGGACCATTGGGCCGCTATCCAACGGTTTATCTTCAACCAATCCATGATTTTGAACTGTGAAAGTACTACAATCTTTACAAATCCAGTATACAAACTGTAAATTTAATCAGCTGTATTCACACTTGGAGATAACAAGACATCTGTTATCTGAGATATGTGTTCTCTAAGCTGATATCATTGAACTGAAAAGCTTACTGTTATGAATTTATCTCGCATATATGCTTATTTATTAACATCAAGAAATTTTTGTGTTCACCATTGAAGAGTTTACTTTACACCAATTATATTAGTGACCTTTTCTTAACCCGTTTAGTCCACTAGTTGTACTGACGTTTATTGATCCATACAAGTCCTTTTTATCCCTAACCTACCTAATCAAAACACGAGAATAACAATTAAATTAGTTCATTTATTTGATAGCTCAAATACATCATTTATCAGATGGTGGAGAAATTTTGTAGCTCAGGTGGATGATTTTGGTGGAGTTTTGTTCTCTGAGCTCCACGACCAAACCATCCAGCTCAGAGAACAAAACTCCACCAACATCATTTATCAGATTACATCAGTCTTTGATTGCCGTATGTGCATACTGTGCGTATTGTCTCAATATTGCTTTAATTCACAAGCATTCTAAGCAAAGATGAATAGTGGCTAGCAGTTGAATCCAGTTTGATGCGCATTTCGTCCTATCTAGAACTCATCAGTTGATATTCACTTTTGGACTTGAACTCAGTACTATTCACTTCAAACACCATCATATTATCCTTTTAACTACTAAATCCTGGTAGTCCTTTACTTATGTATTGGGATAAAGTTTTAATATCAGAAGGGGGTTTGTGGAAATTGTAGTCATTTCAATAGTTGAGATCGTGAGTCAATTGAAGTTAGACCACCACCATAGAATACCTGGAAGTATCAGATGGCCGTTTCGTCCTATTGTGGCACTCCTCAGCAGTGCATATCCACGATCCTATCTCACAACATTCGAAAACACAAACTACCAGACTCATGGGTGAGCTCTTAACCACTAGATCAATGAGTCAACCATCATCCAACGATGTTAATATCTAACTTCAACTAATCCACTAAATTCGAGCGACACATTCACCTTTGTGATCAGTGAGTTACGATCTCACAACTGATCCTGTTCAACTCCACTTTTCACTGTTTCTCATTATAACTCCAGGAAATACCTCATTGAAGCCGGTCACTCGTGAGGATATGTTGATTCATATGAGAAGGGGTTATTATGGATATTCTAGTAATTTCAATAGTTGAGATCATGAGTCAAGTGAAGTTAGACCACCACCATCACGGAATACCTGGAAGTACTGAATGTCTGAAATTCAACAATCTTGTAAATGAATTATTTATTTCATTAAATAACACCTTCTTTGTTATGTTTTGTTTTAATAATTAAAATAATCATTCTATGGAATAGATTATTGACCTACTTTTTTTTTTGATTGATATATTTTAATTTTATTGATTATAATCAATTTATTGATTTTTTTTATTTGACCTTAAATGTCATAATCTCTAAGAGAAATTTAGTTGTGTTTTTTGTTGTTGTTGCGGTGGTGGTGGTTGGATTTTCTTTTTAGATTTTTTTCTTTTTCAATCATAATAGTCTAGAGAATTGTCTTTCTTCTTAAAGATTGCTGAAGAGGTGAATACATTTCCAACTAAATAATTTCTTAGGTAATTCTAGTTATTGTTGACCTAACTCCTTTTTTGCGGAAGTAATTAGCTGAAGAATTTTGGGTGGTTTTTTTACGGGGGAGGGGGTTATTCATATGAGTTGTTTATCCTATTTTCATATAAATAGAAAATCTAATTGTTCTACATTCATCTATATTACTCTTTCTATTTGTTATTATTTTATATGTGTGTCTTTCAGGTATATTATGGCCCCCAAATACCCTGGTACGACCGAGAGTGGGGAGAATCAGCTCTCTCTCTCGAAATGCTTTCACATGACCACGCGTATACAGCCACTAACAGGAGAGTCGTACTCACTGCCTTCTCATAGCGAGGGTCTTGTTTACGAAATTGAAAAAAAAACGAAAAATGAATGTCCGACGCTTTAACCAGGTTGATGGGCACGGAGAGTCCACCTAGGAGAGTTGGAAAACCCTGATTGCACATGGGCTCCAGGATCCTAAGGAAACAAATGGTGTATAAACCAATTATTGGTCATCGGCTACCATGTGACTGCATCGCCTTACGATGCTCCACTGCCTTGTAGATCAGACCTTTAGGTTGGAAAAGCTAAACATCAGTATAGATCGATACTGTCGCATCGCATCATCTTCAATAAACTATGTTCATTAAGCTGTAGTTCACACTAAAATAGAATGATGTTATATAATAATAAATAAAAAATACACGAAATCTATCTTATCATGAATCGTTTACATAAATGATATACTGAAAGGAAGTTACGTAACAATCGGTTGGTGAAAAATGTTAAGGTTTTAAATCATGGTTATGGAAGATAGACAATGATAGAATGAAGAAATAAATACACTGTTTTTGTACATGAAGGTTAGGCTTTATTTGATGAATAGCTATTGCCTCTACTGCACATAAGTTTTTCAATCACATTCTAAAGGTCTAGAGGTTAAGCGTTCATGCGCGAGACTGATAATTCCTGGGTTCGAATCTCGCGGTACAGGATCATGGATCCGCACTTCTGAGGGGTCCCATACCAGAATGAGACGGCCGTCCAGTGCTTTCAGGTTTTCCATGATGGTCTAGCTTCATTTGACTCATGAATTCAATTATTAAATAATAGATTGTCTAATAATTGATTATAAGATAATAGATTTTCATAGATCTATCTCAACATTTCATCGTGATTGCAAACAGTATCTGCCTATGGAATTCAGTGTACACATTTCATCAAACTTGAATTTTTAAAAGTAATAACTTCAGATATCTACAGTGTAAACAAGTCATCATAACTAGTTCTATTCAATAAATACGATCGTTTATGACAGATTAATTGAATGAATGAAAACGTTTATGTGAAACAATATACTATCTGAATGGGTTTTGTGGAGATTTTTAGAAATTTCACAGATTGAAATCATGAGTCAGTTGAAGCTCGCGCGCAAAGCCAGTAGGTCCTGGGTTCGAGCCCCGGGTGGTGCGGGGTCGTGGATGCGCACTGCTGAGGAGTCCCATACTAGGAAGAAACGGCCGTCCAGTGCTTCCAGGTTTTCAATGGTGGTCTAGCTTCAACTGACTCATGATTTCAACCTGTGAAATATACTATCTGTTATGTAACAGTAATTACTCTGATGAATGGTAGTCATTCAATTTTATGAAATTGACTGGACACCGGGCATATCACTGACATTCCTCAAGTATTTAAGATTATTATCAGGCAAAGAAATACTGCTTCTCTTTGGTTTGCTGAAGTGATCGCGATAAAAAGGAACGCAAACCTGATCTATGTATTCCTAAAGAGACAGTAATAAACCTATTACTACTACTACCATGGTAATTCAATTTTTGGGTCATTAGTTTTATTTTGTTATATTGCTCTTCCATTATGGAATTCCTATTTTATGTATATTTAAATCACTGCCCCCCTACTTCGCTCATACATTTCCATTCAGTCAATTCTCCTAAAATATGTGAACTTTTCAAATTCTATTCAATTATTACGTAACCCATCTTATGTAAACCCTTCATTATCTTTAAAATTATTACATAATTTATCTTGTCTGTCTCTGAACTTCACTCACTTATTATATCACCTATTTTTAAGGTTTTCTTGATTCTAAGAACAAACGACCTCCGACCTCTTCTTGTACACAAATATATATATATATATATATATATATATATATATATATATATATATATATATATATATATATAAGTGATAATCTTTGTCATTCCAATTCCGTTTCATTCAGTATAGGGGTTGTGGAGATTATTAAGATTTTGATTGAGATCATGAACAATTGATGCTAGACCACCATTGAAGACCTGGAAGCACCGGACAGCCGTTTCGTCCTATTACGGGACTCTTCAGCAGTGCGCATCCCCTATCCCGCTAGCGGGATTCAAACCCAGGGCCTTCAATCTCGCGCGCAAATGCTTAAGTGTAACCAGTGGAGTTAACCCATGTCGCGTAGAGACAGGTATCTACCTCAGTACAATAGAAGATGGTCGCGCAATTTTGTGAATTGGTCGAGGTTAGGCGTTAACACCATTGGATGATGACCAGCTCAGTGGTCTAGTAGGTTGAACGTTCGCACGCGAGACTGAAGGCTCTGAGTTCGAATCCCATGGGCGAGACCGTGGGTCAGCTGCTGAGAAGTCCCACAATAGGACGAAATGGCTGCCTGGTGGTTCCAGGTCTTAAATGGTGGTCTAGCATCAATCGTCTCATGATTTTAATCAAAAATATTTTCATTTACTTATGTCAGTTACTTCACACCATATTTTACCTCAATGTAAAATTTTTACCATACATTTGATTGTAAGCAGTTGATAAGATATGACGAATTCACATTATTTTGCATCTATGTTCATTCGGATTATATTTAAATTCATAAAGGGAACTAATTTGATGAAATTCACTATCGTTGGGACTATGAACTATCAGTTAGCAATCCAATCATTGAACAACCATCAAACTTACCAAATCACCTGACACTTCAAGATTAAAATCAATGTGCATAACTGAAGTTATCTCAACTCACCAATTCAAATCTGACCTATCAGCGTAAAAGAGTTATGTTCAATTTGTTTTTCTTTCATAGTCTATGCACCGTTCCTAATTTACCTTCGATAACTTCAATTAATTTTTCTTTTAAAATATAAAGCCGTTCCATTTATGAATTTTTTATGTTTGATACTTACAATCTCTGGATAATTTTTGGTTACTTTACTGAATTATTCTTTCTGGTTAGCGTTTCTTTACCGAGTTAGTTTTCTACGGGATCGAGTCACTAACCCCATGCCCAACCCTCCTTGTTTATTCAGGCTTGGGACTGGAAGTAGCCCTAGAGGGGTTCTAGGCAAAGTTTTGTTTATCTTATAAAATGATGTAAAATCATTTCATTCTTTTTCTAGTAAAAACTTTTAAATCCCTTACTTGAATACGGTTGATTAGTTTTCATAATTTGATTTGATAATGTAACGCTACTCTATTTTATTATAGACTATTACTATTGTGATGGGTGCTATTGATGTCGACAGATCTTAGTAGTATGTATCGCCAATCAAAAGTGAAATATCTGGTCGTAGAAGGTTAAGAAGATCGAAGAAAAGAGAACGAGAACAGAGAATGATTGGTGTGGAAATTCAGGAACAATGAAACCTGAGACAATTTATTGACAATTTGCAAACGAACTATGTACTGTATGGTTTTCAGATTTTAGTAAGAGACTCTGTAACTACGTGTTCAAATACATTCGATTGTACTCGCTTGTGCTCTTGTTCACTACTCTATATATATAAGAGATTACCTATTAAGATGATTTCCTATTGTGCTGAAATGTAGATGGTGTTTTATATTTGAATACGAGCAGTTAAAAATCATATCTTATAAGAATTTCGTTTCTGAGTATCTTGGATCTCAGGGTAGGAGTTTCTCATATGTAACATGAGTTTTAGTTGAAATGATTCTATGAATGAGCTTTTGAAGTGACTTTCAAGAAACAATAAAGTAGAATTCTTAACTTTCAATCAATTTTTACAAGTCATTAAATGTGAAAGAAGAGAGAATGTATAATAAGAAGATGAGTTATTGAATAGGTCTGAAACTACACATCAAAAGTTAGTACGATAACTTCAAGAATTCCTACACTGGCCAACATTTTTCAACCGGGATTTCCATTCTATCAGTTATAAAGGATTTGTTTCGAACGACTGTCTAAACATAAGCAATCGAAAGTTCCCTACAACTCTCGGACTTGGAATTTATTCTTATCAAGCGAATTGTGCACCAACAACTGGTCACTTAGAAATATCGTTTGTTTTTAATGTATTGATCAAGCTAAATTCTTTAAATAATTCATACTACTTAAAGCAATTAAGTAGTTTAAATGAATTGTATAAAGATGAATTATAAGATTTTGGTTGGAGGTAATCAACAGGAAACACTGGACTTAGGTTTCGTGCTACTTCGTACTCAATCTACATTAAGGACATGATATACATAACATTGTTCATCACCCAGTGGTCAATCAATTACAAACTTGAATTGTCGCTATGTCATGGATTCATTTTTTTATTTTTATTTTAGATATTAAACTTGTTATGTTGTTAAGTACATTTAATTGCTTACCGTCATTTTACTAAACCTTATCTATACAAGTCATGAAAAATAAATTATAGTTATTTTACATATAAATGAAATTGAGTTGATAACTTTGTGGGCTAATCTGTGATAACTACGTCATTATATAACTAACATAATCCTTTGAAGGGTCCTACACTAACCCTGTCTAATATTTTCTAGTTTTCAATTTCTCCCCACTTGACGGAAATCAGATTTAACAAATCTCTGTGGAAAACATGGGAGAATCGGACGGTCGTTTTGTCCTAGTGTGGGACTCGTCGGCAGCGTACATCTACAGTCGGAATCCCTCAAGCGGGGCCGTGGATCGACTCATGATTTCAACTATCATGTTTTTGATAGCTGTAAAAGAATCTCAACACAAACTATGCGATACTTCAAACGACTTTCTGTTTTTCCACCCATCTAAATCGTGAATATTAAGAAAGTATAACTTTAAAGTGTTTAAACAGTCTCGCGCGCGAGACAACACCGTTAGATGCCTGCTCAGTGGTCTAGAGATTAAATGTTCGTGCGCGAGACCGATAGGTCCTGGGTCCGAATATCACGAGGTGGGATGGTGGTGGCGCACTGCTGAGGAGTCTCACAATAGAATGAAACGGCCTTCCAGTGCTTCCAGGTTTTACATGGTATGTATATTTGAATTCTATAGTAATTTGATTTGTTCTTTCAAGAGTGAAAGTATATATAAACCAATGTGATGAAACTTTTTCAAGTTTCTCAGTAATTACATTTGTTATAAGTCTTGATTCTCTTAGGAAAGTGTGTAATTACTCCCAAATGACCGATGAGAAGAAACAACGAACCAGAAGTTTGTATAGGAATCACTCATTTGTATTTTTCTTACCTAAATTGCAAAACAGAAGTCTAGTTCAACTACGTGTAAAGTAATTTGTTCAGACCAATAAAAAAAATTGATTGTTTAGAGAATAATTGTGAAATTTATGCAGAAAAATAGATCTACTGAATGTGAAGACCTACTAACATGTACAATGTCTAATCAATTAGTAGAGATTTTCAAACAATTACAATTTAAAGGGTTAAGATCATGAGTCATTTGAAGTTAGATCACCATCATGGAATACCTGCAAGTACTGGGTGGCCGTTTCGTCCCAGTATCGGACTCTTCAGCAGTGCATATCCACGATCCTATCTCACAACATTCAAACACACAACCTACCAGACTTGTGCGTGAGCTCTTAACCACTAGACCAATGAGTCAACCATCATCCAACGATGTTAATGTCTAACTTCAACTAATCCACTAAATTCAAGCGACACATTCACCATTGTGATCAGTGAGTTACGATCTCACAACTGACCCGGTAGAACTCCACTTTTCACTGTTTCTCATTATAACTCCAGGAAATACCTCATTGAAGCCGGTCACTCGTGAGGATATGTTGATTCATATGAGAAGGGTTTATTATGGATATTCTAGTAATTTCAATAGTTGAGATCATGATTGATCTCAACTATAGAACTGAGATTTAGAATTCATGTTTTGTAGAAGACTGTTCATATTGTTGATTGAATGCTGATCAATATGCTTTTTTGTAATAGAGGAAACAACATCAGTGACATTATTGAGGCAATTATTTCTTTGCTGTACATATAAACTTAATCGGAGGAATGTAAACATGTATGGAGTTCTTTTTAGCAATAATAAGTGATTGGAAGTAAAAAGAAATAGAGAATTAGTAGCGTCTTGAAGAGTAATTAAACTTAAATGAATTACTAGAGATTCTACGGATTCTTTCGCTAGAAATCTTTAAGACAATAGATGCTTCCAGTTTATTCATGAAATGTTGTATAAACTTTGTCTACAGGAGAAATGTGTTGTATATTCATTTCTAAGTTGACCATAACTAGTATAACAGCAATCTCTGCATCAGTAGGCCTCAACATTACTTACTTACTTATTTATGCCTGTTACCCCTCATGAAGTAGCATAGGCCTCTCACCAGCATTTTCTCTCCTGGACAATCCTTTCCAGTTCTTTTCAGTTGTTATTCATCCTCTTCATGTCTTCTTTGTATTACCGGCGTAGTGTGTCCTTCAGCCTTCCTCTTTTCTGTTTCCCCTCAGGATTCCAAGTTAGGGCTTGCCTAGTGATACAGTTTGGTGACTTCCTGAATGTGTGTCCTATCCATTCACAATGTTTTTTATTCTTAATTTCCTCCTCAACTAAAGTTGGTTTGTTCTCTCACACTGTAGGCTGTTGATGATGGTATCAAACCAACAACGGACATTCAGTGTTTTGAGTAGACAAATGTTTATAAATACTTGTACCTTCTTGATAATGGTTGTAGTAGTTCTCCAAGTTTCAGCTCCGTACAACAGAAGTGCCTTGACGTTAGTATTAAAAATTGTGACTTTGATATTGATTGATAGTTGTTTTGAGTTCCATATGTACTCCAACTGTAAGAATGCTGCCCTTGCTTTGCAAATCCTCGCCTTTACATCTGTATCTGATCCTCCCTGTTCATCGATGATGCTTCCCAGGTACGTGAAACTTTCCACATCTTCCAGAGCTTCTCCATAAAATGTGATTGTGTTGGTGTTCTCCATGTTGTACTTCAGGATTTCGGTTTTTCCTCTGTGTATGTTGAGGCGCACTGATGCAAAGGTTGCTGCTACACTAGTTGTCTTCATCTGCATTTGTTCATGTGTATTACTCATGGACGGTGTTATATCCGAGCGAAGATTAAATTACAGGTAACTCCAGAGGTCTATTAATGGACAAATATTCTATAAATATTCTTATTGTAAAACTATTGAATAATTAGATTATGTAAATTTATATCCCTCTTATTATAAGCTTTATTTTGATCTATAATTTATTATTGTACGATTTACGGTTCTTAAACTATGTTCAGTCTATTAATTACTGTCTCCCTCGTTCACAGCCACTTTTTGGCTTATTTGTGTACATATGTTATTTCCTAATTTATGGTGTGTTGTGGTCTGTCTGTTTGATATATAAACCGAGTATGTTTGAAATAAACGATCTGCTCTGGTTCGAAGCTGGTATTTGTGTTCTGGACTCAAGTGGAAGGGCTCGTAGGACATAGGACCAATAAGGACGCTAGACTGCCCACACCGGTTGAACGTCATTGGTTGGCCTAGTGTGAATATTCGTATAAGTCGTATCCGGATTGGTAGATAGGTCGCGTGATAGTAAAACCAGACATACTCAAGGTCATAACAATTGGCGACGGGGATTTTGGCAACAACAAAAAAAAAGGTGCAAGCGGTGACTCAGATTTTGGAAATAAATTAACTGTTATAGTTGCCGGTGTTTTTTGGAGTTAATAATATTATTGGCAAAAAAAAAATATGTCGATTTCTCTAGAACAGTTGCAATTATTATTGCAACAGCAGCAGCAACAATATCAACAACAGCAGCAGCAGATGTTAGCTTCTCAACAGAGACTCTTGGAAACACTTTTGGGGAAACTATCTATCCAACAAGAGATTCCAGAACATAAAAGTATCGAGTCATAGCTTAATCCGGTTTCAGAATTTATATTTGATGCAGACAATGGTCGCACTTTCGAAGCATGGTTTGGCAGAATCGAAGATATTTTCCGAGTTGAATTTGCTGCGATAGATGACGCAAAGAAAGTCCGTCTGCTATTACAGAAACTTGGTCCTAATGAGCATCAAAAGTATAAAAACCATATCCTGCCTAGACATCCGCGAGAAGTTAATTTCGATGAAACTGTTAACATCCTAAATAAAATGTTTTGTGAACAGTCATCTTTATTCCGTATCCGGTATAACTGTCTACAGCTGACTAAAGAGGCTGATGAAGATTATACTACGTACGCCGGAAGAGTAAATTTACAAGCAGAACGATTTAAATTAAATGTGTTAACCAGTGATCAATTTAAATGCTTATTATTCATTTCTGGTCTGAACTCTCCTGTTGATGCTGATTTTCGCATGAAGTTGTTATCCCGTATGGAACATGATGATGAAATGACGTTATAAACTATCACCACTGAATGCCAACGATTAATTAACTTAAAACAAGATACAGCTATGCTGGAAACCAAAAGTGCTGCACCATCTAATTCTGTTCATGCTGTTAAAACAGGTCAAAGACAAAATACTACCAAAAGTCATAAATATTACTCGAAAACTCCTAAACCTGCAACTAAATGTTGGTATTGTGGTGCGTGGCATTTTTCAAGATTTTGCCGGTTTAGAAATCATAGATGCACTATATGCAATAAAGTTGGCCACAAAGAGATAGTCTGCCGAACTAGAGAAAGTTTGAGATCAAAACGAACCAGACGTCCGCATCAGTACCAAAATAAGTATATAAACAGCGTATATTCTACATTGGCTCTAAGCGTAGCGGATAAAAGAAGATATGTGGAATTAATTGTTAATGGTGTTCATATTCGATTGCAATTGGACACAGCGTCAGATATCACACTAATCTCGAAACGAACGTGGTGTTTAATTGGGTGTCCGAAAGTATTACCAACAGAGCACACTGCACGGAATGCGTCCGGAGATATATTAAAACTTGTGGGAATGATAAAATGTTCTGTTAAATTCCGAGGTAATTACTTTACAGGAAATTGTTACTTAACGAACAGACATGAGTTAGACCTTATTGGTATAGACTGGATAGATAAACTGAATTTATGGGATGTACCATTAAATGAAATATGCACAATGAAAAGCACAAATAATCCTAGAGATCCACCCACAGTTCATGTTACCAGGAAAGTTGTAACGATAGAAGATCTTTTGCAGAAACATAAAAACTTGTTCCAGAATAAATTGGGATGCTGCACAATTGAGAAGGCAAAATTATACCTACGACAGGATGTAAAGCCTGTTTTCCGTCCAAAGCGTCAAGTTCCATATGCAGCTATTGATAAAGTCGACAAAGAATTAGACCGACTAGAGAAGCTCGGTGTTATACAACCTGTTAATTATTCGGCATGGGCAGCACCGATTGTAGTAGTTCAGAAAGCGAGCGGAGCTATTCGCCTTTGTGCAGATTTTTCAACAGGATTAAATGACGCTTTACAAAATCATTCATACCCATTACCTTTGCCAGAGGATTTATTTATTAAACTGAACGGTGGACGTTATTTTGCTAAACTTGATTTGTCTGAAGCTTACTTACAGGTGGAAGTTGACGAAGATTCAAAGGAGTTGTTAACGATTAATACTCACCGTGGACTTTATCGATTTAACCGATTACCGTTTGGTGTTAAGCCAGCTCCGGCAATTTTTCAGCAGATAATGGATACTATGGTGTCTAACGTCGAAGGTGTAGCAGTTTACTTGGACGATATTATAGTTGTTGGCTCTTCCACGCAGGGATTAATGCGTCGGTTAGATGTGGTGCTCACTAAAATATCACAAGCTGGTTTTCAGTTACAAAAAGAAAAGTGTGATTTTCTGCTCGAGTCTGTCAAATACCTTGGATATATATTTGATAAAGATGGTCGTCGACCGGATCCAGATAATATAAATGCTATCAAAAATATGCCCAGACCAACTGAAGTTACAACCCTTCGTTCATTCTTGGGGATGATTGGTTATTATAGTATGTTCGTACCCCAAATGTATAAATTGCGACACCCATTAAATCAACTCTTGATGGCTAATACAACATGGCACTGGACAAAAGAATGCCAAGATTCTTTCGATGAAATAAAAAGGATTTTATCTTCTAAACTGTTGCTGACTCATTATAATCCTAAGCTTGAAATAATTGTAGCCGCCGATGCTTCAAACTATGGAATCGGAGCCGTTATTAGCCATCGTTTTCCTGATGGTAAAGAAAAGCCAATTGCTCATGCATCCCGAACTCTTAACTTAGCTGAGCGGAAATATAGTCAGATTGAGAAAGAAGGACTAGCTTTAGTTTTTGCAGTAAAGAAATTTCATAAAATGATTTATGGTCGTCGATTTACCCTTTTAACGGACCACAAGCCGCTCTTATCTATATTTGGATCAAAGTCTGGTATTCCTGCATATACAGCAAATCGATTACAACGCTGGGCTATTACGTTGCTTGCTTATGATTTCCAAATCTTATATAAATCAACTGAAAAGTTTGGACAAGCTGATGCTTTATCCCGATTAATCGCGAATCAGAAGCAAAAAAGCGAAGATTCTATTATCGCAACGATATCGTTAGAAAATGATATTCACCATATACTGCAAGTTGCCATAAAAGCAACGCCGTTATCTTCTGAAGATATTAAACGCTATACCCAAGAAGACGATGAATTGAAGCAGATTATGAGATACCTCGAACATGGTTGGCCTGCCCATATAGACGATAAAAATATTGAACAGTATTCCCACCGTCGGGATTCTCTATCACTTGTGGATGGATGCTTGATGTTTGGAAATCGAGTAATTGTACCCACAAATTTACGCCGTAAAGTGATGTCACAACTGCATGCCGCACACCCAGGGGTAGCACGGATGAAGGCGCTTGCACGTGGGTATGTATATTGGCCGAACATTGACGCTCAGATCAAAGAATATGTTGAGAGGTGTTCTGCGTGTGCAAAAGCTATCAAAGCCCCTCGAAAGACAGAAATGCAGAGTTGGGGGACACCAACAAAACCGTGGTCAAGAGTACATGCGGATTTTGCCGGTCCCATAAATGGGAAACAGTACTTGGTGATTGTTGATGCTTTCTCAAAATGGCCAGAGATCCACTACGTTAAGTCGCTTTCGACAAAAGCTACTATCGAAAAACTGAGACAAGTATTTAGCTGCTTTGGGTGTCCAGATGTATTAGTATCTGATAATGGACCACAGTTCACCTCTGCTGAATTCTCGAAGTTCTGCGTCGCCAACGCCGTTAAGCATATAAAGACACCCCCATACCATCCGCAGTCAAACGGTCTAGTCGAGAGGTTCGTAGATACATTTAAAAGAGCAATACTTAAAGCCGAGGGAGAGGGTGAAATAGACGAGATGATTCAAAGATTTCTACAAACATACCGAGCAACACCAAACCCAACAACAAATAATCAAGAAAGCCCAGCAGAAGCAATTTTTGGAAGAAAGATTAGAATACCTATAGAACAAATGAAGCCGAAACCTAAAGTCAACCTCCACAAGAACAGACGAATGGAACAGCAATTCAACAAGCGGCATGGTGCATTGCCCAGAAGGTTTAAGGTGGGACAAGCGGTAATAACAAGAGATTTCACGGGAGTAAAGCCAACTTGGAAGTTTGGCATAATAATGCGAAAAAAAGGGAAAGTTATCTACGAAGTAAAAGTTGGACAAAAGATATGGGTACGACATGCAAACCAGATACAGCCAACCAGACAAGAGCGGGAGACAGAAAAAGCTACAAAGTCGGATATACCAATAAATATATTAACTGAGTCGAATAGTGAAATTAAAAATGATCCGAATAATAACAAGACGTATGCAACATTCCCAAGGAGGTCGCAGCGCATCAGACGAAAACCTAATCGAATAAAAATAAATCCTAAGGATCATTATTATCGCTAATGCTTCAAAAAAGGGGAGGTGTTATATCCGAGCGAAGATTAAATTACAGGTAACTCCAGAGGTCTATTAATGGACAAATATTCTATAAATATTCTTATTGTAAAACTATTGAATAATTAGATTATGTAAATTTATATCCCTCTTATTATAAGCTTTATTTTGATCTATAATTTATTATTGTACGATTTACGGTTCTTAAACTATGTTCAGTCTATTAATTACTGTCTCCCTCGTTCACAGCCACTTTTTGGCTTATTTGTGTACATATGTTATTTCCTAATTTATGGTGTGTTGTGGTCTGTCTGTTTGATATATAAACCGAGTATGTTTGAAATAAACGATCTGCTCTGGTTCGAAGCTGGTATTTGTGTTCTGGACTCAAGTGGAAGGGCTCGTAGGACATAGGACCAATAAGGACGCTAGACTGCCCACACCGGTTGAACGTCATTGGTTGGCCTAGTGTGAATATTCGTATAAGTCGTATCCGGATTGGTAGATAGGTCGCGTGATAGTAAAACCAGACATACTCAAGGTCATAACAGACGGTTTACTTTTCATTCTACCGATCTAATCGAGATCGTTAGTATAAGTCAATTACAGAGATATTTGGATCTCTAGGCTTCTGTTGATTTCTTGTAAGATGCTAATATAGATTTTCCTTCATTGTTCATCTAATTTACTACATGAATTTTTCCATTTTCATCAGTAATTGGATTCCAATGAATGGAGTACTAAATTGTCCTCAGGAGATCTTTATATTTCGGTTAACAGATCTAGTGACAAGTTAGATCATTTATGAATGATTGTAAACATGCAGACCAATTTCATCGCATATTGATATTGTAGTGAAAGAGAATATAATATGGCAGAAACAGTTCGTAAAATCTCAGATCTATACAGTACATAGTTCATTTGCTAAATGTCAATCCATTGTCTGAGACTTTACCATTTCTTCATTTTCATAGTAATGATTCACTGTTTTCGTTCATTTATTTGATCTTCTTAACCTTCTTCCGTCGAGCATTTCAGTTTTGATTAATGATACATAATACTTATATCTGTCGATATCAGTAGCACACACCAGAATATCAGTTATTGAGTCATGAATAAAGATGTTCCCAAAGCTAATTGATTACTACAATCCTATCAATTAATAGTATGGTGTTTTCAAATCATATTTCAACATGAAATTCGTGATAAATTTAACCTTTGAATTTACTTTTATGTGATACTGTGGTGTGAGCTACTTATATTGACATAAGTAGTATATAACGTGCGTTAAAAGAACGTAATGCTCGGCAGCAAAAGATGGCGAAGACCAAGAAAGGTGGAGCAAGAACATAATGGAATTTGTAAGAAAACTTATGAACAATGGAATGGGAGACAATGGATTAGTGTTTGCAGCTTGAACAGTACAGTTTGATATGATGTATTGATAATTTGCAAATTGACGATTGACTTTATGGTATTCAGATTTTGTTGAGATAGTCTGTAATTTCGAGCTAAATACATTCGATTGTCCCCACCCGTGTTCTTGTTCACTACATTTGGTGTCGCTGCCAACCGGGAGAGGAGGAGGGTGCTGTTCTGCGGACGCCGTTGCGGGCCTGGGGCTGAGGTGCCAGTTGGAGCAGTCTGG
The DNA here is from genome assembly GCA_944470205.2 of Schistosoma margrebowiei. Lineage (NCBI taxonomy): Eukaryota > Metazoa > Platyhelminthes > Trematoda > Strigeidida > Schistosomatidae > Schistosoma > Schistosoma margrebowiei. Next base: position 42,594,710 of record OX104026.1, on the reverse strand, counting down.
TGCGGAGAGGTGGCGTCTGGTGGGGTGTTCTGGCGGGGCGGCGTTGGCTGTAGTGGATGCTGTCGGCGGAGAGGAGCGGTGGGACGCGCGGCTGCTGGGCGGACATCGAATGTAGATGGCTCAGCAGGCCGGTGGAGTACGGGTGTCAAGCGTCCCAGGTGCCGGGTGGATGTCGGTTGTTGCTTTCCCGGCAGGTCGACGGAGCTACGGAAGTCAGCGTCCCGCAGACTCGACATTTTGACGGAGAGCGTGGCACAGGCTGCAGAGACGGAGAATGTTGCACGGCGAGCACGAACCACCACAAGAACGACTGTTTTAAAGGGGGGGACGAGTGTGGTGTGAGCTACTTATATTGACATAAGTAGTATATAACGTGCGTTAAAAGAACGTAATGCTCGGCAGCAAAAGATGGCGAAGACCAAGAAAGGTGGAGCAAGAACATAATGGAATTTGTAAGAAAACTTATGAACAATGGAATGGGAGACAATGGATTAGTGTTTGCAGCTTGAACAGTACAGTTTGATATGATGTATTGATAATTTGCAAATTGACGATTGACTTTATGGTATTCAGATTTTGTTGAGATAGTCTGTAATTTCGAGCTAAATACATTCGATTGTCCCCACCCGTGTTCTTGTTCACTACAATACTACAATATTTTGCAAAAGAAAGTACTATGTTGTACGATCCGTCATAGTCTACTACTGATATACAAGGTTTCTATATACGATGCAAAGTTGATTATTGAAATGAGAAGAGTAAAAGTCAATATGAACTTTTAATAATTAAAACTGAATTGAGAGTTTATACACGTACACTCATCCCTTTTCCCATAAAAAATGATGTCACATTTTCAACCAATACTTTATGCCTCTTTTCTTAGAACATCAAGTCAAATCTTGTTCGAGCACTTCAGTTTTACCTAAAGTTTTTGCTGATGATGTCGTTCGGAAGAACGATGGAAGCTTTACGACTAAACTATCCAGTTCAGAGAACAAAACTCTGTCAAAATCATCCATCTGAGTTACAAATCTTCTCCATCATCTTTATAGATATCTACCTTTTTCTATAAAAAATAATGTCACCTTTTCAACCAATACTTTATGCTTCTTTTCTTAGAACACCAAGTCATATCTTATCCGGCAGCTTAGGCTTATTGTTTGAATTATGTTTTATTGGGTCGGTCAATTAGAAGTACGAGTTTTTGGTTTCATATTTCATCAGTGAGAATTAGTCATCTAATTCGACTGAAGGTTTGCCTAGATTTTCTTCCTTACAGTCAGGATAACAACGAAGTTATATCATCATGATATCAAATAGTCATGTTGAATCTTTAATCACTTTGTTTTTCAAAAGTATAATAGTAAAGTAATAAACTACATGTCAAACTTAAAGCTTAATTATACGTCATTTGTATGCCCAAGAATCTACAGAACATTTGCTTTATAAATTCACTTGGTATTGTTTGACTCGTATCTTCCCATTCATCAGCTTCTCAATGGGATAGATGCATCCTGTGCGGACTGCTCCAATATTGCCTTAATTCACTAACATTGTATACAAAGATGAATAGTGTCTAGTAGTGGAATTCATTGTACAAGAAAGTGGCTATCAAGATTCGATAGATCAGTAAACAACGTGATGGCGTTTGAAGCCAACGGTACTGAGTTCGAGTCCAAGAGTGAACCTCAACTCTGAGATGCAGGTACATCCAGATGACGAGTCCTAAATGGGATGAAACACGTGTCCTAGATTCTACTACAAGCCACTATCCATTTTTACTTATTTACTTTATATTTTGACGATACTTTTAACTACTGAATATAAATTTAAGTAGACAAACTATTTCTTGAAAAAAATAATGATTCTTTTCTTTTAGTTTGTACACCATCAAATTGTATGTTAATTTATATACAGTTTACCCATTAAGAAAAAACCTTAATGTGATGAATTCCTTTGAATGGTTCGGTTCAAAGCTTTGAAGTCAATAATTTATTACTAACAATTATAATTAATTATTAATTACCTTCTTTTGTCGGTTTGAATTCAGACTAATCTATGCCTAATCCCCTGCCTTCCCTCCCTCCAGTCAACATAATTGATAAATAATAAAGAATGTAAGTGTAGAAAAAAAGAGCATACCTTATTTTGATTACTTTTTTAATGAGAGAAATTCTATAGTATTACGATATTTCTACTGTTTATATAATACATTAAACATCTGGTTACAATATTGTACAAATTCAGTAATATATATTTGAGGGATATAAAAAATACCTCCAATAAGTAAAGTCAACAACTTTTTGTATCCAAAGAAAAGATGGATAACGTTGAATAGTGGGGTTTAAGACACTTATTTTATCTTATTACAGACCTATTAGATGGATTTATCTGCATCTCAGTCTTTACATTCATTCTAAGACTGAACCCTATACCTTATCGTTTTAAATGCCAAACGTAAATTCAGGAAGACACTCACATAAGCAATGAGGATGGAGTTTATCATTTATGTAAAGGACTAAATTTCGATTGACCACTTTTAAATTATTTACTAGCACTCGAAATTCCACTTCTAGGCACTATCAGTATTTCTTTAAATACTTGAGACTGAAGGAGATCCTCTCAGAATGTTGATATGCCAAGAGTGATTGATCAAGATTTAGTTTCAAACATCTATAATTAGATGTGTGTGTGTGTGGGTGTGCATAGATCACGTTATACTACTAAATGTCTCTATTTAATCATTTCCATTGCCTGAGAGTATTGTAGTTTTGATGACTAGTTTGTTGAATACAACGCTCTCTGTAATCGATGATTTAATCATAAATTATTTACTGACTGTTTTGGACAAATGAATGCTCCATAGATAAACCATCCATCACTCACCTTGGCCATAAATTTCCTTAACCACACTCTAGTTTATTTCAATACCAATGTGATATAGTTCAATAGGCAAGTATAGACGTTTTTAACTCAAATTTTAGCTACATGTTTTTAGTGTGTGGATAAGTGATATTACTTGCCTTCTCAGAGAGTGAATCATTAAAGAAGGCATCGAAAATAAAACTGAGTCTTGTAAGCGTAAATGACTATTTTCAGTCTGGATCGTGAAGATTGTTGAATTTCATTGAAATCATGACCCAATCAATGTTTGTGATCTTCTACCGATTGATGATAGACAACCATGTAAAACCTGAAAGCTATGGATGGCCGTTTCGTCGTGTTGTGGGACTCCTCAGCAGTGCGCATCCATGATCGCGCTCGCAAACGCTTAACCTCAACTACTGAGGAGGTATCCAACGGTGTTAATGTCTGACAATTTTGGATAGCCTTCAATTTTTCATGATCACTAAACTTCGATGTTCATGAAAATTGAAATTAATGACAGTAAGAAGTAAATCTTCATCAGAATGATTAAAGATCAATCTAGCAATGGTTTTTAAATGAGATAAGTATGATCACATTCAACTGATTCAGCGACAATTCTCTTCCCGTTAAAAAGATGGCATGCAGTTTCATTACTGTATCAAATCGTTGAATAGTTAAAGGAAGTCGATATGAATATCTTAACCACAGTTTCAGACTAGTTAACACCCTTCATCAAAGTATATACGGAATTTTGAATAACGTGACATTACGTGTGAAATTCACACAAACGCACAACAAAGAAAGGAACTGATATAGCATCGGATCATCAAGTGCTGGTGGTCAAGGTGAAACTGAAACTCAAAAAACACTAGAGAGTGTGGTGGACAACATCACAAAAGTTTAATGCTTGCTTTCTTCGGGTTACTGACAGACTCAACGATATCAAGATAACCCTCAGTAACAGGCTCCATAAGACGATTATATGATACAACAAAAAATCTCATTGGAAATTATCGTAAGCCAGAACGACTAATGAAAAGCAAGGAAGGCAAAGTAATCACCAAAATTGAAGAACAGTGAAACAAGTGAGTCGAAAAATTCAAAAAACTCTTGAATCGACCAGTTCCACTGAACCCACCCGAAATCGAAATATCACCCACGAACCTCCCAATCGCTGTTGGCCAACCAACAATTGAAGAGATCAGAATGGCCATCAGACAAATAAAAAGTGGTAAAGCAGCTGGTTTAAACAGCATTCCAGCAGAGGTGCTGAATTTAGACGTAGCAGTAACTACGAAGGTACCCCACATTCTCTTCAACAAGATTTGGGATGAATAACAAATACTAACAGATTTGAAAGAAGGAACCATCATATTCAATGAACAAGTTAGTACCTGTTTGGATTTAATACGTCAATGAATTATTGAGGTGCTCGTAGAGAAATTTCATAGACTCTGGTCCCATATGAAAATCAACATTGAAATGCAGGTATAATCCAAACATCATCATCATCGTCATTAGTCATGCTTTATTGAACTTGAGGAAAGAATAAAAATGATCAAATTTCATTAATTTTTTTCTTTATTCTTATTCTTCTTTTCTAAACAAAAGAAAAACAAATATGGTAAAGAAACAGTCCTTTGATCAATTAAATTTCACTTCATTTCTATTTTATTTCATTTCTAACTGAGGAGTGGGAGGGTGTTTCTTCTTCTTCTTCTTCTTCTTCTTAAATGCCCTTAGGGAGTATTTTCGTCAGTTTATATTGTTTATCATTTATTATTTAAGTTTGAGTTCATTATATAAATAATACAACCCATTCAATGTTCATTCATTCATTTATGAGTCAGTACAATTGTCATGATAACTATTACTATTATTTGATGGATTTCGAAATCTATGGTTCTTTATTGTCACTGTGTGTATTACGATAAATCTATTATAAATAAAAATATGAAAACAACAACAACATTCATTTAGTAAAACATTTTCAACTCATTTCTATACTCATTAAAATGAATGAAATTTTCTTTTAGTGAAATTCATTATTCGAAATGGAATCATTGATCAGTCATAATTATCAATGAGGAGATCCCGGCTCAGTGGTCTAGTGGTTAAGTGATCGCGCGCGAAACCAGTAGGTCTTGGGTCCGAAGCTCGTGAGGTGTGGAATCGTGGATGCGCATTGCTCAGGAGTCCCGTACCAAATGAATTTAAACTTCATTCCATTATAAAAGTCAATGGCTATCAGGATTCAGTTTCTAAGGGGACAACACGATGATGTTTGAAGTAAACAGTGTTGGGTTTGAATCCCAGAGTGAATATCAATAAGTTTGGGGATGCAGATACATCCAGCTGATGAGTTCCAAATAGGATGAAACGCGCGTCATGGTCACTATCCATCTTGGTTTATAAAATCATTTTACTTATAATGACAAATAATCCATCAATCAATGTTAAGCATTCTAATAGTTTTGTTAATGAAACAAATAAATAGTGATTACATGCATAAATATAAATTTACTTGACACTTAGACATAGAATAACTCCGCCTGTAGCTTCTCTAGAGTTACTGCCGGTCCCAAGCCCGGGCAGATGAGGAGGGTTGGGCATGGGGCTAGTGACCCAATCCCGTAGAAAACTAAATCGCTAAAAAACGCTAACTAACAAACAAACTAATTATTTTAGATATAGAATGAAATTCATAATAAAGAAAGAAAGAACGAACGAATACATCTCATAGTCAAACTTGTTATTTGATATCATAAATATTTGAACTATAAGGTTTTCTTTGGAGATTAAATCTACCTTGTACGTATTATCTATGACAGATTACCATTGTAAATCATAAAGCACTATATAGTGATATTATAATTTATGAACAAGCTTTGAACGATACTAAAGTAACCTTGAGAGTGTCCACCTAATAAGTAAGACTAAATGAAGGTTATAAACCGGTGTGAGGAATTAAAATTATGATTCACAGTTGATGGTTAAGGTTATAGATTAAATTTAGGGTTTTCATCACAAACTGACATCAGCTAAAACGCCTAAATGTTATTTAATCAAATGGATGAATGAGTTACGCACCGAAATCCAAAACTCGTTATCTTATATGTGATTGGTTAGTCCATAAATTGTAGTCTCGCTGGTAATCGGTAAGAATCCCTGTTTGACCACGACTTCGTCTTAGTTGACACTCATCAGTAAAGTGTATCTTCAATAAGTTTGTGTAGTCAGCAAAAACAAATTGATCCTGGAGTTTCGTTACGGATTCACAATAATTGGATTACCGCTGAAAATCACGGAGGGCTAGATAGGTGTGATGTTCAAGCATGAGATTTTTCATCTGTGCTCACTCATAATCCTATCAAGCATCAAACTTAGTACCTGCAGATCTCTTATAGAGATTGACTGACTATTAAAACTAATAGGTTAGTGCCCAATTCGTTCACGATATAGTACAACGATCTTTCACTCTCATCAGTAGAGATTGTTTCACTGGAGACATATCTGAATCATAATGGGGTTGACTTTCAATCAGGGCTCCAGGAATTCATATCGAATCAAGTCTCTTACTTTTATGTAGAAATATTATATTCATATTTTCTATTATTCTTCAGATTGTTCTTTCTTACATTATACTACACTACCCTACAAAACTTATATATAAATCAATATATACACAATGTAGTCTACCATTAAACATTAGATCGGATTTCTAATTGCATAATTATTTATCTCATCTTATCTGACCCATATGTATTCTGATCATTAATCTCATAATTTCTTTCCAGTATAAGCTGATTCAAATTGACATTGTATATTAATCATCTAAACGCTAAGAATTTCATGTTATTTTAACAGTTGAATTCATGAGTCGATCTAAGCTAGATCACCATTGAATACCCGTAAGCACTGAATGGTCGTTTCGTTATACTATGGAACTTCTCAACAGTGCACATCCACCATCCCACACACACTACTCGAACTCAGGAACTTTGGTCTCGCGCGTGGACGCTTAACCTCTAGATCACTGATCTAGAATCCAACGGTATTAATGTCTAATTTTATTCGGTCCATGATCTTGCTGTACCCTTCATCCATTGTTTGAATTGGATAACTGTCTCACACCCGATACTCATTCGAGTCCACTAGTCATAGCTTCTCACTAGAACTTTAGGAAATCCATCTTGAATCTAGTCACTAGTGAGCAGAGGATTATTATCATTATGATGGTTTGTGGAGGTCGTAGTAACAGCTGAATTCGTGAATTAATCTAAACAATACCACTATTGAAAACCTGGAAGTACAATCTTAAATTTACAATATATTTGCTTTAACCTGACCAATATTTTGAATTATTAATATGGATATATAATTATAGAACTTCATAAGAATTTATTCAAAATAATTCTCTTTGTTCGTATTTAAAAGAGGAAATGATCTTTCTTATAAGCAAAGTTGGATAGTGGTTAGAAGTGGAATCCAGTTTGACGCGTGTTTCATCCCATTTGGGACTGGTCAGCTGGATGTATCTGCATCTCAAGCTTGTTAATGTTCACTCTGTGACTCGAACCCAGTGCCGATCACTTCAAACATCATCGTGTTATCCACTTAACAAGTGAAACCTGATAGCCACTTGCTTGTGTAATTGGAGGAAGTTAAATATTCATTTGGTATTGTTTTTTACTTGAATCTTATCACTGATGTTTAGGACTGCAATTGGCATATGTGCAAACTGTGCGTATCGCATCGATATTGCCTTGATTCACAAACCAGCTTGACGCATTTTTCATCCCATTCGAGACTCGTCAGTTGTCAATTGCAGACCTATACATCGATGGGAAGATTCAAGTCAAACAGTACCAAGTGAATTCAATCGTCTTTCTTGTTCTTACATCTCATGTAAAATTAAATTTAGAAGTACACTTTATGTGAATGATGAAAGTGGTTTATTCCACAAACTATACATATATGCACTCACACACACACACATAAACACAGAGAACTAAACAAATAAGCAAAAAGGTAAATGAATAAGAAACGATTCATAACAACATCAAAAGACAACTCGTAAATAAACATGTGTTGTTTTGTTTATTCTTTTTTATTTCATTGATTGTCTCATTTATAGTTAGGTTAATGTTATTCTTAATTACTCTTTTGTGCATCTATATGTAAACATCTATTCGATTAGGTATGTGAATGTGTATGTGAGTGTGTGTGTGTGAATGTGTGTGTATATGTGTGCGTGCATTTATCCATGAACATTCATCCATCAAAGAATCATATGTTGAGTGTTAGTGTTTTCTTTTAATGCTTAATTGTATATTTTTTTTAGTTGAGGTTTAGTTTTACAACCTTTAAAAGTTATTATCATTAACATCTTTATGATTATTATTGATATATTTGACGATACTACTAATGATACTACTAACATTAACTATAACTATAATAAATATTGCTACTTTTTGTTGTGAAAGATTTATGATTTCCGAAAATGTTCAATGATTTTTCTTTCTTTTTTTCCAAAGATATTTCCTATTATCTTTTAATTCTATTCTATTACCACTACAACATCGTTCTCTTCCATATCACCATCACCATCACAATCATCATCCTCATCATCACCATCATCAACATTAATGGTTATGAGTAATGAAAAAATAAAAAAAAAGTGAATTTATGACCGGCGTCTGCTGAGTAAAGGAAAACGTTCCGCTTCTTTTTTTTATTTTTAAAAAAATTATATTTAATAACTTTTGTTGTTTATTTATTTGTTTTATATTCAATAATGAATAGGCGGGAATTTAAGTTCTATTTAATATTGAATCATAAACATGTGTTTATGTGTATGTTTATTTATCAATGAGATAATTCTAGAAAATTGAAGTTAGACTACCATGAAAAACCTGGAAGCACTAAACGGTCGTCTCATCCTATTGTTGGACTCCTCAGCAGGGCGCATCCACGATCGTGCCTCGCGAGATTCGAACCCAGGATCTATCAGTCTCTTACCGAACACTTAACCTCAAGACCACTGAGCGGACATCTAACGGTATTAATGTATAACTCCAATCAATCCACGACATTGTGCCACCATCCACCATTGTTTTCAATGAGTTACTATCTCACAACTGACCCAGTTGAACTCCATTGGTCACAACTTCTCACTGAATATGTTTGTGTTATCGTAATCATATGAAATTATAACAACTTGGATCTTTCAGCTACGGATGAAATGATACTATAATATCAGTCTGCTGTAACATCGTAACTCATTTATATTCGAGAATAATGCAGTTTAATGTTGAGTCCTTTATAAGGTCATCAATGGATTCTAAAAGGAATCCTTTCATGGTTCTTCAGAAAGTTTGTCTAGAGACTTCTTGTATAATCAACGAAATGACGAGATTATTGATTAGAAAATATAGTAATTTCCCTCAATTTTGTTTTCCTTATTTTAATGAAACACTGTTGTAGCATTTCAACTGTCTTAATTCTTAAGTTTAAAAGACGTTAGAGAGAGAGAGAGAGAAAAAAAGAAAAATGTATCAAAGATGACGACTTTGAAAGTGTTCTAAAACTATTTAACCAAATTAGTTAAGTAATCAAATATCCTCCTGTAAAATTTCTTCATAGCTGTAGAAGCTGTTTAAAGGGTTTACAATTAGTTAATGAAATACAACATAGAACCTGATACGTTTGTACATTGGTATCAAGTTAACATACTCCATCATTACAGCGAGATGAAATTTTTAAGATATGAACCAAACTATTCATAACTCCAAATTGGATGTCGGTAATTTAACCAAGTATTTTATGTACACAGAATCTGATTATCCCTTTTATTCTGCGGAGTTTGAATGAAAGTTGTATCTCAAAATTTATAGAAGATGTTGTTTTAAAATCTCTCAAGTTCATTGCATTCATCAGAGTATACACAACTCTATTTTTTTTGCAGGAAATGTATCAATATTCTTCGTTACTTGTGGACAAATCTTGTTTTAATACATTTTATGATAGATAAGTGAAGTAATAAGATATTGGTTGGAGGTAGTTGACAGGAAACCCTGAATCTAGGTTTCATGCCATTTGACACTTGTCAGAAAAGTATGCCTGTAATCTTGTGGGAACTGATGCTCCCTAGCAGATTCGATACCATGTTACCCAGCCTCACAATCAGAGACGTTACCTCTGGTCTATCCGGGCCGCGACTGACTTCCTGTAGGACTGAGATGTCTTTACAATTGATTGGTTATTGGCTGGTGATAAATCTCATGCATGTAAGGCTTACATTACAACCTGGTCGATAGGATTTGATCTGCACTAAGAAAGACCAGACACGCATGACATTGATCCCCACCCAGTGAACAGTCAATTATAAGTGAAATAATGCTTGGTAATAATACTATAATACCAATCAAGTATCGGTGTAACATAATTATATTGTTAGCATATTGGATGGTCGATGCTCACTGATGAGGGATCCCATACTAGGATGAAACGGTCATCTAGTGCTTCCAACTAATTACAATTTCACAAGAGGTCATAAAAATAATATAGAATATTTCATTAGGTAATTAAAAGATATCGTAATCATAATTGTTAAAGTAATTATTTGTAATACAATTGAAAGATGTAGTTCCTCAACCGTTGATAGATCATATCGTATTTAAGATAAGAATCAATAAAAATATTTGGGATGACAAGTCAATTTAAAGTTACTTTCGTAAGAGTGAAATCAAGCAAGAAAACAAAAGTTGAAGAAATTTACAAGAAGAGAGTGGACAATAATACCTTACTTTATGATTAATATCATGAACCGATTGATGTTAGACCACCACTGAAAATCTGGAAGCACTAGACGGCCGTTTCGTCCTACTGTGGGACTCCTCAGCAATGCCCACCCACAGTCCCGCTGGCAGGATTAAAACCCAGAGCCTTCAGTCTGGCGCGCGAACGCTTAACCTCTAGACCACTGGGCAGGCGTCCAACAATGTTAATGTCTAACCTCAACCAAATCACAAAATTGCGCAACCATCTTCCATTGCACCGAGGAAGATACCTGTTTCTACCCGACACCGATTAGCTCCACTGGTCACGGCTTCTCACAAATATCTTACTTTAGTCTATCTTAATGACAATAGTGAAGAGATAAATTGTATAAATTCCCCCTTTGAATACAAAGATTTAGTTAGTGAATTAGGATCCTTATAGTTTCGATAGTAGAAAAATAAAAAGAGGAACCTGTTTATGTTGTACTATATGTAATAGGAAATATTTCTTTACTGTATTTATCCTATTTCATAAATGTTAGAATCAAAATTTTCACGCTTCAAATCAAATGGTGTCTAGTGTTCATTCGGAGCTAAAATCATTTCTAGATCATAAGCAAAGATGGATAGTGGTGAGTAGTGGAATCCAGGGTGCGTGTTTTGTCTTATTCGAGACTCATCAGCTGGATGTACCTGTACATCAGAGTTGATATTCACTGCTAGCTACTATCCATCTTTTTTTATAATGCTTGTGAACTGAGACAACATAGAGGCAATACACATATGTTAATAAGCGACTGATCAATTACAGTGCTAAACATCAATGGGAAGATTCAAGTAAACAATACCAAGTAAATTTAAACTTCATCCAATTGCACAAATAAGTGGCGATCAGGACTCAGTAGCTAAGTGTATAAAGCAATGGCGTTTGAAGTGAACTGTACTGGGTATGAATCCCAGAGTGAATATCAACTCTTAGATGCAGGTACATGCAGCTGACGAGTCCCAAATAGAATGAAACACGCGTCAAACTGGATTCCACTTCTAACCATTATCCAACTTTGCTTATAATGCTTGTAACTTAAGGAAATATCTAGGCAATACACATAGTATGTACATATGCCAATAAGAGACTGATCAACTGTAGCCCTTAACATCAATGGGAAGATTCAAGTAAACAACAATACCAAGTCAAATCATTTCTAGATTGTTTTACCATTTACTAGTAAACATTATCATATATAAAATTATCATTACTATTACTGATAAATGAAAGTAAAGTTGAAAATCATTTCTCTTTTTGTTTTTTTCTCTATTAGTAATAAAAGGTTTTCAATCTATTTCATTCGTTTGCTTTTTATTCGAATCATCAATGTCCGAATTCAAGGACCCATCTGTTTCATTTCAATACCTAAATTATTGGTAATTATTATAAGAGAAAATGAATGGTTAAATGATTGTTTATGTATATGTGCGTATCTATGTCTGTGGCCACAATTAAATCTCAGGTAAGATATGGGGCATTCAGTATATATATATATATATATATATATATATATATATATATATATATATATATATATATATATATATATATATATGCTATTAATTATTATCATTATTACAGTAGTAGCAAGTCAATATATACTATTCAATAGTCATACATAATGACTTTTCATTACACTGAAGGATGTAACCAAGCGGAAATTTCTCTCTTTCCTCACATAGATACACAAAGAAAGAGAACGGTATTATGTAAGTTTAGAAGAAAAAAATGACTATGCATAAAGTGTATATATACATCTGTATAAGAATGACGTGACGAGCTAGAGATTGGAAGTATGGAAGAGAGAAAAGACTGAATGGTTCAGAAATTAAATATGTATATCAGTGTATGGATTTTGTAGAATTTTCGTTCTTAAATTACAAACTGACCTTAGCTAGACTACCATTAAAAACCATGAAGCACTAAACAGCTGGTTCATACTAGTTTAGGATTCTTCAGTGAGTGAGAATGAAGGTCTTATCTTCAATTCTTCATGAAGTTATGGGTATAAACCTCTGAGTCGTGCTATACTAGAATGAAAACCTTTTAAAAGACAAAAAAAACAAATAGAACGATAAGCGCATATGTACTCACTGCCTTGCACCTGTTAACACTTTTTCAGGAGTATACACCTTCCACCAACGTTCTCCATACAACTCTATACTGGACAATCCTTTCCAATTCTCTCCAGTTAATATTCATCCTTTCTATATCTGCTTCCGATTCCCAACACGATGGGTGTTTTGTCTTCCTCTTTTCTATTTTCCTTTCAAGATTCCAAGTTATTGCTTGTTTCTTGATGCTGTTCGGCGATTTGCGTAATGTATACCCTACCCACCTCCATCATATTTCCTTAATTTCCTCTTCAGCTGTTACTTTCAGTTAGTTAACTTATATTAAATATACATCGCCAGGAAGTGACAAATTTCTTCTAATTTCACAAATTCACTTTTTCCTCTCGTACTATACCAGTTACTCCTAATTTTTTTTAGTAACAGCTGGCAGTGCAATACAGAACACGCGTTTCGTCTTATTTCAGACTCGTCAACTAAAAGCACCTATATCCTAGTGTTGATAGTTATACCGAAACTCGAATCCAGTACATTTCGCTTTATTACTGATGTATTATCCCCTAACCTACTAAATTTACTCAGCTATCAACTTGTTCAAAAGATATGAATTTTCTCAAAAAAGTATTTGAATCTTCCCGTTAATGTTAAGAAGTACAACTGATCGTTGTCTTTTGACATATTTACATCCTGGGAATTCTGTAAAGTAACCTTCGATATAACTTTAAAATCATATGACATTCTATCGATCAAATAGAACTAGAAACCTTTAACATTCCTACAAAGCATTTGCCTTACTGTTTCAATCTATCTAAAATATCTATACTTTTCTAGGAGAAAAATATATACACAAATTTTAATATCGTTGAGAATGTTTCTTGTTATTTAAAAGACCCCCCCCCCCTTTAAGCTTGATTTACACCCTAATCTGATCCACACTGATACAATCACAATATCACAAAACAATGTCAGACCCCCCCCCAAAAAAAAAGAGAAAAAAGGACAAAATATTGATAAATAGTTTAGTTTAGAACAAACATCATTAGACAAGATTATTTTTATAAGATAATCTAACTAATTACAAAGAATTTTCCGAAGGTTGAACTATTACTACTACTAATATTAATACTACTATCACCACTAATATTGCTACTAATATTACTATTATTACTCCTCCTCCTCCTCCTCCTCCTACTGCTACTACTACTACTACTAATAATAATAATAATAAATGATAATAATCGATTGCATTTACAATAAACATTGTAAACAACTGTTTAATCTATTCGACAATCTTCCTTGTACCATTAAATTCAACCATGATGTTGAAGAAGACTATGATTAAAACTTTGATATGAAGTAGATTTATTCATTAAATGCTTAAAGTAAATTATACCCTCTATACAATAATTTGTTCATCTTGAAATCCATTGTTAACTGTTATGATAGTTCTATTAAAAGATATTTGTCACTTCATAACGATGTAGATTTAATATAAATTAACTAACCTTTACATATCTGGGTAGCATCATTGATGAACAGGGTGGATCTGATGCAGATGTGAAGGCGCGAATCGGCAAAGCAAGAGCAGCATATTTACAACTGAAGAACATCTGGAACTCAAAACAACTCTCAACCAACACCAAGGTCAAAATTTTCAATACGAATGTCAGGATAGTTCTACTGTATGGGGCGGAAACCTGGAGAACTACGAAAGCAATCATCCAGAAAATACAGGTGTTCATTAACAGTTGTCTACGCAAAATAGTTCGGATCCGTTGGCCGGACACTATTAGCAACAATGTACTGTGGGAGAGAACAAACCAGATCCCAGCTGAGGAAGAAATCAGGAAGAAGCACTGGAATTGGATAAAACACACATTGAAGAAAGCACCAAACTGAGTCACAAAACAAGCCCTCACATGGAATCCTCAAGGCCAAAAAAAGAGCAAGAACAAAGAACACATTAGGCCGAGAAATGGAGATAGACATGAGAAAAATGAACAATAATTGGATGGAACTAGAAAAGAAGGACTAGGAGAGAGTGGGTTGTAGAATGCTGATCGGCGGCCTATGCTCCATTGGGAGTAACAAGCTTAAGTAAGTAAGTAACTGAAGGTAACAGCTGAAGAGGAAACTAAGAAAATATGATGGAGGTGGGTAGGGTATACATTACGCAAATCGCCGAACAGCATCAAGAAACAAGCAATAACTTGGAATCTTGAAAGGAAAATAGAAAAGAGGAAGACAAAACACCCATCGTGTTGGGAATCGGAAGCAGATATAGAAAGGATGAATATTAACTGGAGAGAATTGGAAAGGATTGTCCAGTATAGAGTTGTATGGAGAACGTTGGTGGAAGGTGTATACTCCTAAAAAAGTGTTAACAGGTGCAAGGCAGTGAGTACATATGCGCTTATCGTTCTATTTGTTTGTTTGTTTTGTAAAAGAAACTTGTTGAAACACTGTACTGAGAATTCTACATTGTACCACATATGTAATATTGAATAAAGTCATCAATAATAGTAATTATTATATAGATAGAATCATATAATGTTGTGGGTGTTATTATTTATAAGGTTTGTTCTTAATGAATTATCTTTCTATTTCTTATCTTGGATATTGGAAAATTGATCCATTCAATGAAACTTTTCTAATTCACTCGGCTTTATGTAAAAATGTTTTATCATCTGATAAAATAATTGAAAACCATTCCATGTTATCCTATTTGTTCATTAGAATAGTTATTTTATTATTTTATTTGAACATATAAACATTGACACAATGAGTCTTCAAATACATATGCCCCACACAATGACAGTGAGGTCAGTAACACTTATCATTAATTTGTGTGAGGACTAGTATACTACCTGGGTGCCCAGACCGAAGCAGGTGGTTTACTTAGAGGGCCATACCTGGAGCCTTCGACTTATGGTTCTGTTCCACAGAACGGTGAAGAAACTTCAGGAGATGTAGTCCTACGTTAGTCGATGATCAACAGTTTGGTCATACGCCGTTTGTTCCCCTAGGATCCTGAAGCTCATGCACACCATTGGTTTGAAGTCAAGGATTTCCAACTCCTCTAGGCGGATCCTCCATATCCACCAACCCAGTTAAAGCAGCAGGCATTCACTTTTCATCCACTCGATTTCGTAAAAAGCATCCCCGTCCGCGAGAGGGGAGTGAGTAGGATTTTCTTGACAGTAGCTGTGTACGCGTAGCCGCGTGAGAACATTTCGAGAAGGAGAGCTGACTCTCCCTATCCTCAGTCGTACCAGCGTATTATAAATTTTACTATAGTATGAAATGCTCAACAACAGTTATTCAAAAAAAGAAATTATATTTAACATACATTAAAATCGTAATGATTGTTATTCTTGAAAACTCATCTCTATTTGTGACATTTCTCAACCATTTTAAATGTTACAACACAATATACCAGTAAACGTAGTCTTTCCATTTCACTTTCGAAGTATTTATTATATATTATAATTTGTAAGTCATTTATAATAATGTATGAGACATAACATACAGTAATGATTGACGATTTTTCAGTTTGAACGAATCAAGAAAAAACCAAAGTTGATCTGGATATTTGTACAACTGGAAAATAGGTACTTAGACATTCGAACAAACCGCCAAAATAACAGATAGATGTCTTTTTGAAGTTGACATCTAAAACTGACCGTAATTGGATAAACGCTAAAAACAAAACTAGGAAAAATTGAACAGCTATTTCATGTTAGTATAGAACTCTGCAGTAGTATCTGTACATAATCTCATCAGGGATCGAGAACAGGGCCCTAACATTTCGTGGAGAGTGCTTAACCTTTAGACTACCTATCTGGTATACATTAATTTACATATCTAATTTCAACCAACTCATGTTATTCTTCTGTCATTTGCAATGTCACTGGTAAATAACTACTTCGCGTACAACGAAATTAGTCACAACCGACCATATGATTACGATCAATATTTCGGTTTTGTCAAGAGATTACGAACTTACTTTAGTCAATTTAAATCTTAAATTTAAAGCATTGAGGGCTAAATTATAAAGATTCAATTTTCATATTGAAAAATAATCATTTAGGGTAGTTGTGCAAATTTTTTGGAAGGGGGAAAGAAGAATAAAAGGAGGTCTTTTGGTCCCTCACACATTTGAACTCATGATCTTCAGTGTTCATGACAAATATAATACAACTGAAGATAGTACACACCACAGAATGAAAACTGTTGAAATCAACCGTTGTTTCGTTCGGTCACATAACTCAACAGGATGCACATACCATCCAGTCAAGTATATAACACAAGAAATTTTAACTTTGCTGCCATAGACTTATCTTTAGAATACTGTTTTGAAAACTGGTGATTCACAACTTCCGCTTTGATTAGTTAACAATATGTAACATTTACCTTTCAGTGCCATCAGTGATGACTATTTCATTCTTGGCATAGATGAACTTTATCAGTCACAATTTCACACTAAACTCTGAAAACTCATCTTGAAATACATCATTGGTGAACAAATGATTGTAGTTCAATGAAGAGATATTGTAGTGATTACTTTAATGTGTATGTGCGCTTGTCATGGATCAGTATTGTATGATATCACCGGAGATTAGAGAGAACTGATCAATTGTTTCGACATATCCGTGAGACCTAGAAAGCCTTTGTTCAGTACCTGTTGATAATTATTTTTTTTGGCTAGAGTTTTTTCAGGAAGTTACTTTTCTACGGGATGAGATCGCTAACCTCATGCCCGATCCTCCTCCTTTATCCGGGATTGAGACTGGCAGTAGCCCCAGAAGGACTTGAGGCGGAGTTCCTCAATGTGTGTCCTATCCATTTGCAGCTCTCCTTTCTGATTTCTTCCCCAGGACTATTGGGTTGGAGGATGCTGGTTGTCTACCTGTGCTCCACTGGGAGTATCAGGTTTAAGTAGTACCTATTGAGAAGACATACTTCGAAAAAAAACCGCTACTCAGTGATTCCTTATGGCTTTAACTGATATTTCAACCGATTTAAATCCATGACGTGTTCCTTGTATTGTTTCGTTAACTTTTGGAAATATTGGAAACGAATTTACTGATTAACTTACCATTAGGGATCATCATTCTTCTAAATGAAGATCTTTCAATTCGTAGGTGTAGAGTTTAAATGGTTTAATTTGTTTATTCTGGTTAGATGTTTTTTTTAGCAGGGTTTTGTTTCTACAGCATGAGATTAGTGACCCTATTTCCAAATCACCTTGTGATCGTCAGTAAGTCTATAAGAACTACAAGCGAAGTTTTTACTGATTATATACATATTGGATATGACATTTTTTATTTAGTTAAGTATGCTCTCAATCTGATTAATCAACAACTCATTAAAATAATGAAGTTGTTGTCACATTTAATTAAAGCTGATATTCTATTCATACATCAACTCCCTTTATTTAAACAACAACAACACCATCACCACCACCACCACCAACAACAACAAATCAAATTTACGCAAAATAAAAAAAATTGATGAATAGAAACCCTGATAGGAAGAGAAAGGAGGTGGGGGGGAGATAAGATGCGGTTTAAAAGTAGATTTATTCGTGTATATGTGTTTGTCTATCTCATCTAGATGAATGTGTGGGGTGCATTAACACATACGTATTGTGTGTGTGTGTGTGTTTACCCATGACATGAAATAAAACACAAAGTCATTGAGCCATTGTGAATACGAAGTTTTATTTCTTTTAAATTAATGAAATTAAAAAGGTAGAAACATTAAAAATGAAAAAGAAATAAATGAGTAATTAATTCATTAATTAACAAATTGGATTCTTTTCCTGTTTGTTTGGTTCTTTGTTTCCTTCGAATAGTAAGAAATAAAGTTAACCATTTGAATCATATTGTGAATTCATTAATCAACATTATTAATAGAATGAATTATTATTGACGAAATTAAATGTTAAAATAAATATTTCAATCGTTGAAATCATGAGTCAATTGAAACTAGACCATTGTTGAAAACCTGAAAGCATTGACCGGCTGTTTCATCCTATTGTGGGGCTCCTCAGCAGTGCGCATCCACGATCCCGCTCCCCACGCGATTCGAACCGAGGGCCTTCAATCTTGCGCGCGAGTGCTAAACCTACTGGACCAGTGAGCCAGCATCCAATGGTGTTAATGTCTAACCTTAAAGAATCCACGAGATTGAGCGAACATCTTCGATTGTACTGCGGTAGATACCTGTCTCAACACGACACGGATTAGCTCCACCTTGTAATGCTCAACTTCAATCGATCCATGATCATACACATGAACAAATGCAGATGAAGACAACTAGTGTAGCAGAAGTCTCTCCATCAGTAGGCCTCAACGTGCGCAAAGGAAGAAGCAAGATCCTCAAATTTAACAGAGAGAACACCAACCCAATCACACTCGATGGAGAATCTTTGGAACATTTAGGATGTTTCACGTACCTGAGAAGCATCATCGCTGAGCACGGTGGATCTGATGCAGACATAATGGCGAGGATTGGTGAAACAGCGAAAGCATTCACACGCTTGAAGAACAAATATCAATCATTTACTTTTTTTATTTCAATAATGATCGGCTGCAATCTCAATTAATCAAAAAGTGTACCAAAATGCCCATTCGCTTTGATTATACTATAGCAGCCGTCGTGCAATTAATTTAGCTTACGCTTAACTTTTTTTCAAACCCTTCATTTAACTTCCTTAACAGACAGTGTTGTTCAAACAGTTACAACTTGTTCATGCTTTTGTATTATTACGATCACTAACATTTCTGTATAGATATAATAAATAAATAAATTCAATCCAGGTTTTCCATGGTGGTCTAGCTTCAATTGACTCATGATTTCAACTATTGGAATTTCTAAAAAGTCTCCACAACACCCCTTCTAAAAATAAATATTGTTTCAGTCTTCATGTGATTGGAGATAAGGTCAATAAAGTGTCCTGTGTTAGGATTGCGTGAGTTATGTGTAATCAACTGAGTATCCAGTTCCTTAACATTATTATTATTATTATTATTATTATTATTATTATTATTATTATTATTATCATCAGCAGCAGCAGCAGGATACATCAACTTACTTGACTATGACAAGGTACTTGACAGTTTGGATAGGAGAATATTATGGAATCTTCTTCGACAGTATGGTATACCTAAGAAAATCGTCAACATCATACGGCATTCATGCGACGGACTACACTGCAAAATGGTGCATGGAGGATAACTGACGAATACATTCCAAATGAGGACCGGAGTCAGACAAAGCTGCTAACTCTTACCCTTTCTCTTTCTTCTAGTGATTTACTGGATTATGAAGACCTCGACATGCGGGGGTGGAGCACGGGATACAACGGAGTGGTTGAGTGCAGCTAGACGATTTTGACTTCGTAGATAATCTAGGTCTATCTTATGCACACCAACGAATGTAGGTGAAGATAACCAGTGTAGCAGCAGCCTCTGCATCAGTAGGCCTTGACATACACAGGGTAAAAAGCAACATCCTCAAATACAACGCAGAGAACATTAACCCAATCATACTCGATGAAGAAATTCTGGAAAAGCTTGATAAACAAGGAGAATATGATGCAGATATGAACGCACGGATTGGCAAAACAAGTGCAGCAATCCTACAGATGAAGAACATATGGAACTCGAAACAACTTTCAGTCAACATCAAAGTCAGAATCTTCAGTATGAACGTCCAAACAGTTCTACTGTATGGAGCTTAAACTTGGAGAGCTACCACAACCATCGTAAAAAGTATACAAGTATTTCTAAACAATTGTCTACTGAAGATACTCCAAATCGGTTGTTGGTCGAACATCATCAGCAACAACCTACTGTAGGGGAGAAAAAACCAGCTTTCAGTTGCTGAGGGAACTAGAAAAAACGATGGAGGTGGATAGAATATACATTTCAGCAATCATTAAACTGCACCACTAAGCATGCACTAACTTGGATTCTTGAATTCGGAAGTTAAAGGAGACAGATCTAATAATCGAAGGAAGGTATCAAAAGGATGAATATGACTTGTAAAATGGTGGAAAGAATGACTGAGGACAAATTTGATGAAAGAGTTTTTTTTCGGCGACCTATGCTTCACGATAGGTAACATGCGTAATTTATATCTTGACAGAATCTTATCTAATTTCATACTCGTTTGTATACCGTTTTTGGTAAAAATCTTCGACAATACAACAATAGGCCATTAATTGTTTGGTTCAAAGTAATGACAACATATGCATGTCAAATGAATCTCTCTATTCTACAGATTTGATTTCTTGAGACTACGTTTTATTTCTTCTTATAATTGACATAGAGCCACAAATAGGGAATACATTGAAGTAGATAAACTAATGTTCTTCAACTTTTCTAAATTAAAGTCATTTTGATCTCATATTACTCATTAATAGGACAGTACTTCATTATGATTCTCTTGATGTAATTAAATAATAACCAGATTCTTAGTATATTTGTATGTGGCTACCAGTGAACAGACATTTTTTTCTATTTAGGACTCATTACCCAGATATTACCTGGACATAAATGTTGGTACTCACTCTGAATTTCGAACCCACTATCTGTCTCTTCTTCTCAATGGACATTAATCTCTTGCAGTCCCAAATATCAGTAACGAGAAATTACATACCCTAATTAATTATCCAGTACTCTACTGACTTTCTAGTCTTGTTCAGAGGCTTTTAATATGTCAAGTCTGTCTATAATCATATGAATAACCTTATTTTATGTATATAATCTAACATTATAAGTACGGTTTCTTATTTTTTGCTTTCCGTTTTTCATTCGTGGTTCATCTATCAAAGATTTGAAAATTATAGGAAGTAAGAAGATATAAACAAAGATGGATGGTGGCTGGCAATAGAATCTAAGACACGCGTTTCATCTTATTTCAGACCCATCATCTGGATATACCTGCATCTCAGAGTTGATGTTCACTCCAGGACAAAATAAATGAGCAAAATACTCCAACAATTTCAGAGTTTTCATTTGAGTTTTCCACTATTCAATATCATAATAATTTTCAAGCTACTTAGAATAATATGTGAGTAGATTCATTTAGCAGTCATAATTATTACTGTGGAGTTCCATACTAGAACAAAAAGGTCGTCCATTGAATCCAAGTTTTCAGTACTGGTCTAGCTTACATTGACTCATAAATTCAACTATGAAAATATGACAATCTCCACAAATCCTCATACAGATCATAATTAATAAATTTACAATAGGGTTAACCAATTAGGTTAATTGTAGTATTTATACAGGTTGGAAACTAGATGCTTTAGACATTTGAGCAGGTTACCAATTATAATCGATTTTCGAACTGGCCATCATCATCAGTTGTGAGAATTTTTGGTTAATATGTCATTATCTATTGAAAACCATCGTTTACAAATGTAAAATTTCATCAGTAGGATCGAATAAGAAGAATAGTGGTTACTATTCACTAGGACATTAGTATGATAGATAATTTTAATATTCTATTTGATAATATTTACTTACTTACTCCTGTCACTCCTAATGGAGCATAGGCCGCACACCAGCATCCCCAACCCACTCTGTCCTGAGCCTTCTCTTCTAGTTCCATTCAATTCTTGTTCATTTTTCTCATGTCTATTTCCATTTCTCGGTATAATGTGTTCTTTTCTCTTCCTCTTCTCCTTTGGCCTTGAGGATTCCATGTGAGGGCTTGTTTTGTGACGCAGTTTGGTGCTTTCCTCAATGTGTGTTTTATCCACTTCCAGTGCTTCTTCATGATTTCTTTCTCCACTGAGACTCGGTTTGTTGTCTCCCATAGTAGGTTGTTGCTGATACTATCTGGCCAACAGATCTGAAGTACTTTGTGTAGACAGCTGTTAATAAACACTTGTATCTTCTAGATGATGGCTTTCGTAGTTCTCCAGGTTTCCGCCCCATAAAGTAGATCATATTTAGCATTATAATGAACATATTTCATCTACTGGGAGGTGAATATATTGTCAAATTGAATTTTGATCACTTATTCATTTAAAACTTATATATCATTTTATTCGATCAATGATTAATGTTAGTTATCATATCAGTATAAGGTTGTGGAGATTATTAAGCTTTTGTTTGACATAGTGAACCGATTAATTGCCCTGGGTTTGAATCTCGCGAGCGGGATCGTGGATGCGCACTGGTGAGGAGTCCCACAACAGGACGAAATGACCGTCCAGTGCTTCTATATTTTCAACAATAGTTTAACTTCAATTAGTTACCATAGTTTGATCATTCGGTCGACGTTAGTTAATGTTTACTTTTTGTTTTTCTTCTTTGTTCCAGAAATTAATCCCTTCAAACTTAAAAATAGTAATTACTTATCACCTTCTGGTATTATATTTTTTGAGGGTGGGGGTGGAGACACACATAGAAAATATCTAATCCTTTGAAATCTAACTCTTCAACTTATTACATCAATTAACTACTGAATAAAAGCTTATTAACTTGAAGATGACAACTAATCATATCAACATAACGTTATGTAATAATTTATTCTGTAATTTATCTAATGAAATATAATAAATCTATACTAATAACATAGTAACAATGAATTGTTGTCTAAGTCTAGTTACTCTTTGGTTTTATTAGTTGCTTTAATAAAAGAATGTTCTTATCAACAATGTCTTTACATAAGTTTACAGTTAGTTAAGTTATATGTTGGGAAAATCATTTTGTATCTTTATTGGGAGAATTATAATTATCAGATTGATATGTAGGTGATATTTATCATGCATTTAAATTATCCAGGGTAACATTGAAAAACAGAGGATAGTGGAGCGATTATGTCGTAATACGAGGCTCCTCAGAAGTATATAGCTATAACCATGTCAAGAAATGAGACTAGGAAGTTGATGAATGCTTAATTATCTCTTCAAAATCAGTAAAACAAACTGTGTGCTTAGTAAGAACTACTGAAGTTCTTGTGTGAAGTTGTGACCAGTAGAAGTAAAACAGTTGTCAACAATGAAACCAAACAATCTTAACGACACACTGTAGATTAATCGAAACTAGAAAAGTAGATCTTTAAACCTCAAATCAGTGGTTTAAGTGTTAAGACCTCATAGAAAGACCTAAAAAACACGGCTGTGATACTTTCTGCGGTTGTAAATGCACACTGTTGAGAATTTTCTTTCTTAAGTGAAACACCTATCCAGTTTTTCCTAGTTTTAACGATAACGTAACTGATATCAACATATGATAGGAATATCATAGATGTACATTTAACTAATCTCTTCTAAGTCATTCCAATAATAATATTTTTTGTCATGAAGTGATATATGGAGATCTGTGTTAGATTTGAACTCAATAATCTCAAAGTATCATCTTTATCAGGAAATTTTTCAGATATTTTAAAGGGAACATACTGAAGTCATATGTTACTAATGTTTTTCTTCATTCGATACGAATGATAATACTTGAAGATTTCGAAAATTCAAAATCTCTCCTTCACGAAATAAGGTTGATGATCGATGTTAATCTTGATCTATCGAATCTATTTTTTTTATTGATCTGAGCTATGTTGATCGATACAAACTATGTGATCATAGTCTACATAATAACTGAAGTTCAAACAGACTGATCAATTGTAGTGCTGAACATCAATCGAAAGATTCACATAAACAATACCAAGTGAATTTGATGATCCAACTATTTTTTAAAAAGAGATACCACGTATTATTTTCATATGTTCAAATCAAGATCTACATTTTGATCCGAATAATTTTCTGGAGATCGAAAACTTTTCCTAATCCCATTCCTATCATACCAATAATAATGCTTTTCTAGCTTGATGTTTATACAAGATTCAATATGCTTATGTGTGTGTGTATGTGAGTGAGTGAGTGAATGAGTGAATTTCTTTCTTTTGTTGCATCAAATCAACTATCCACGACGATGATAATAGAAAGCTTTTATTTCAAATTCAATATGACAAGTTTAATTCCCCTTAGGGTGATATCATCAATAGTTAATATACAATGTCATGTTGAATTAACTTCATTTTTGGGGCTAATAATAATAATGGTAATAATAATAATAATAAGTATATATGTGTGTGTATGTATGTATGTATACCTGTGTTTCTATTCATCTACGTGTTTCTATGTTTCTATTCCCCTGTCTGTAAATCATCAAAAAGGTTTAAGTACAAAGCTTTTTGAGAATTACTTAATATAGATACATCAAAGGGGTTTGTATATGTATATATATGGTTATGTATATGTGTGTGCGTATGTATGTGTATGTGTTTTGATTGCATCCATAAAAAGCAATAGATCTTTCTGTCAATATGCATTAAGTCATCAATGAATTAAAATACAATAATTAACCGATCAGAATAAAAGTGAATGGGAATGATTATGGTTTTGTATTTGTTTGCTTGTGTATGTATGTGTGTACGTGGAGAGTCAGCTAGGATGCTTAAAAACATTGAAATCAACATTTTGTTAATATCAGATTGGGTTTTGTGGAGATTTTTAGAAAATTCACTGGTTGAAATCTCGTGAATGCGCAGTGCTGAAGAGTCCCACAATAGGACGAAACGGCCGTCCAGTGCTTCCAGGTTTTCGATGGTGATCTAGCTTCACTTGACTCATGATTTCAACCAGTGAAATTTTGTTAATACTTTTTTTATTACAGAATAATCCTAGTCGGAGAATAACTAAAGACTAAAGAGGACAGGAGAGTTATTTCATGTTAGTAAACCATTACAATTAATTTAAGATCTATTACTATTTTGTAAAATCAGTATGGGGATTTGTGGAGATTGTCATATTTTCACAATTGAATTCACAAGTCAATGTAAGCTAGACTATCATTGAAAACTTGGAAGCACTGGATGAACGTTTCATCCTGATATGGAACTCCACAACAATGAGCATCCACGTGTCAATCTTAACTATGTTTGTTCATGTCTTCTGTGTTCTATTTTTTTTCTTAGTGTAATTTGTTCTTGTCACGCTTTTAGCATGTGCTTAGATTTTATTAAATTAATCAAACATTTGTGTGTAATGATGCTAATGATTATAATTTTAATCTGTCTACAGCTAATGAGATTTATTCACTTATTTGAACACATAAATATAGGTACAAAGGGGGACTGAATACATATGGATGTGGATACTGCCCGGGTGCCCAAACCGAAACAGATGGTTTTATCAAGGGGCCACACCCGATGCCTTTGACCTAAAGGTCTGATTCACAAGGCAGTGGAGCAACGTTAGGAGATGCAGTCACATGATAGCCGGTGATCAACGATTGGTTCGTACGCCATTTGTTCCTTCAGGATACTGGAGTTCATGTGCACCAGAGGTTTGGAATCAGGGTTTTCCAACTAACTCCCCTAGATGGGTCCTTCATGCCCACGAGCGCCTTACATTCACTTTTCGTCCTCTCAATTTCTCAGACAACACCCCCATCACGAGAAGGTAGTGATTAGGACTTCCCTGACAGTGGTTGTATGCACGTGGACATGTCAGAGAATTTCAAGAGGGAGAGCTGACTCTCCCCATCCTCATCCGTACCAGGGCATTTGTAGGCTAATGAGGAGTAATCAATTTAACATGAACTAACTGAATTCGATAAACTTAGCTTTTCTTACTCTGTTTCTAACTGTATTCTTTGTATCTTAATTAAAATATCTAACATAGATTTTAGATTAATGAATCAATCTATGTACAAATATACGAAAATCTAATGTCATTATATATTAACTTAAATTTCTAAACAAGTCACTAATAATCATACATAAGATTTTCATGTTATTAACTCCATTTGTTGTTATTGTCTCGTTTTATTATTTCAGAAAAACTACGAAATGGAGCTTAATGGAGAATAAGATTAGATATAAAACTTAGTAAAATGATACTCTTTTTCGACATGAAATTATTCATATGGATTCCAGCATTTTTGATTAATTTACTATCGATTTAATGAGAACTACTATAACTATCATCAAGAAGGTACAAGTATTTATAAATAGTTGTCTAGGCAAGATACTCAACATCCACTGGCTGGATATCATCAGGAATAGCCTTCTATGGGAAAGAACAAACTAGCTTGCAGTTGAAGAGAAAATTAGGAAAAGACGGTGAAAACGGATAAAACATACATTACGCAAATAATCAAACTGCATCATGAGGCAAGCCCTAACTTGGAATCCTGAAGAGAAGAGGAAAAGAGGAAGGCCAAAGAACACGTTACGTCGAGGAATAGGATTAGATATGAGAAGGATGAATAACAACTGGAAAGGATTGCCCACAACAGGATTGGATGGAGAGTGCTAGTGGACGGCCTATGCTCCTCGACGAGGAGTAACAGGCGTAAGCAAGTAAGTAAGATTTAATGACCAACTGGCAATTGTCAGAATGTAATTTTCATTCGAAATCTCATTTTAACCATTAATTTCCACAGTATTTGTGTTTTTCTTCTAGTATTTCGGACACACATGCCGAATAACTGTACATAATTCCAGACGCTTAAAATGAAACGTAGTTTAGGGTAAAAGGCACTTCAAAATGTACCATACACATACAGTGTACTTATTGAATTGTGTATAACCTCATATTTCACTGATAGCTGCTACAAAATTCACATTAGTTCCCAACTTATCAATCAAAACATTGGTTAGATAAATTCACTTGGTTTTGTTTTACTTGTATCCTCCCATTGTTATTTAGGACTGGAATTTATCAGTCTCATGTTGGCATATGTGCATCCTGTGCGGATGCCTTGATATAGCCTTAAGTCATAAACTTTTTAAGCAAAGATGGATAGTGGTTAGATAAGTCAGTTATCTCGTATTGTTTTATGTATTAACATATGAAAATTCATGTGGTTAAATACGTGAAATTTGAGATAACAACATATTGCCAATACCAAACTTTAATACGAACATAAATAGACCATTTCATGGTAAAAAAAAAAACACTATTTGTTCAACTCTATATTTGAATAGATTGACAAAGTTGTTTCATTGGTTGAATTCATGAGTAGATGTAAGCTAGACCACCATGGAAAACCTGGAAGTACTGGATGATCGTTTCATCCTAGTATAGGACTCCTCAACAGTGTGCATCTACGATCCTGCATACATGATATAAACTATGTTTCTGGAATATTGGGATTGACTTAATAATCATATGATACAAGGCTTAGAATTAATAGAAAATCCATGAAAATTATCACGGTACACAATGTAAGTCTTATATAGTCGTATATATAAATATAACATTTCAAGTATTAGTTCCGTGAGGAAATCATCAACAGCGTATAAACATAATAACACAATAGAAAGATTATAATACTAAGCTAACTAATGGCTTAAATTACCCCACAGTTGACATTTTCGACTGAAATTCAATCAGTATTGATTTGGTTATGGACATCCTTTTAGGATTGTTTCCATATTTCCCTGATGATAAAAGTTGTTATGAAATAGATGGGATAGTAAATTGATAATATACTGATGGACTTTAGCTAACCAATCAGAATTAAGATAACTCCTAAGGCATTTTGAGTGAATTTTAAGCTACAGTGATAGATAACGTCTACTTTATCACTAACCAAGTGAAAATTGTCAATCAATGAAAATCACTTTTATACAATCGACATGTGGATTTAAAATGGAGCCTAAACTAAATTACATAACATATATGCTCCTAAGGCAGAATGTGTTTTAAAACACAATCTCATTCATTGCATAATCAAAAGTGTTTAGTGAAGCTAAATAAGGTTTTCTCTTTCATACTCTCACTCTATATCTCAATCTTAAGTTTCTCAAGTTTGTAAATAAGAAGATGGTAAGGTAGCTGATGTCACTTTATGTTGAAAATCCTAATGCTAATTTGTAAACTTAACTCAAAACTCCAGTTCAACTCTGAATATCTAATCCAAACCATTTCGCATTATAACTGATGTTATTTGGTGACGAAAACTTTATGAGATGATAAACTTAATTGAAAATACTAGCTCGACCCATAACACATATGTATACATGTACACTTGTTCTTTATTCTTTATTACAAGGGATAGTTTGACACATGAGAGTTGATTATACGATTAGAGTTATTATTTCACTGTTATATCATTACGTTGTGTTGTTAATTGTCGTATAACTTGGTGGCGTTTCTTGATTGGGTGACGATCCTCCCAAGGTCGTTAGCACATTATACTTTTACTGATGCATTTTGTCCAGAAGTGGAATTCAGGACGCGGGTTCCGTCCTATTTAGTACTGGTCATATGAATGTAGCTGCATCTCAGAGTTGATGTGCACTCCGGGACCAGAACCCAGTACCATTGGCTTCAAGCGACATCCACTTACCTATTAGGTCTAGACAGCCATTCGCTTATACAACGGTTATGAGATGTAATTCAGTTTAAAATGTTTTGTACTACCTTGTCAGTAGGTAAGTGGATAACGCGATAGCTCTTGAAGCGAATGTTAGTGAACTTGATTATAAGACGAACTGTGCTTCCTCGATTCCCGTTCAATGAAAATCCCATCAGCTAGCTTACATTTTAAAATAAATTAAATTTGAAAATTTAGTCTTTCTACTCATTAGGATATTGCAAATATATTATTCTTATGAACAGTAATGGTAGTTTAAGTTCTTAGTAAGGGTAAGAGTAAGATATACTTCATTTTGTACTCAAATTTCCGAATTCCTCTCATGTATGACAAGAGCTTATGCAGTTTTTTCAAGCAGTTGAATGTAAAGAAATTTGAATAGATTCTGTTGGAATCTGTAATGAATATTAAAATCAAAATGTGGTTTAGCTTATTGACTAGAGTCGGTTAAATAATAAAGGACAGAAATCCTAACCGCTTAACTAATACCTTTGTAATACTATACTGCAGTATATTCTTATTTTCGTGTTAAAACTGAACACTGGTCTTAACCTATGTACTTTACTCGATAGAAACACATAAACTGGTAGATGTATATAGTGGTAACTGGGTGGGAAATGTTATTCTGTATAGATCTGGTAAACACTTTTCTGTTCGTGAAGGTTAATTCTGATGTCATAAAACGATTATTTTGATCTCTGAAGGAAAATTACTCACTAACATATCAGAAGTTTGGTCTTCCTTAAATTCTAGATTTACATAAAAATACTAATCTGTAAATTCATTTATGATTGTTTGTTTGTATCTTGCCATTGATGTTTAAGACCACAATTGATCAATCTTTTTTCGGTATATATGCATACTATGTGTATTGCATCGATATTACCATAATTCACAAGTTTTATAAGCAAAGATAGATGGTGGTTAGTGGAATCCATGATACGCGTTTCGTTTTATTTGGGACTGGGCTCAATTTCTGGAGTGGACATCAACTCTGGGATGCAGGTATATCCAGCTGACGAGTCCCGAAAAGAAAGAAACGCGCGTCCTAGAATCCACTGCTAACTACCATCTAACTTTGTTTATATTAATCTATAGTTGATGGATTTATCAGCTCATATTAATTACTCCGTATTTATCATACTGATATGATGGGAAAAAGTCAATATTCGATTGATTTACTCATTATGAGTTTTGTTCAAGGTTAATTCCGTTTTGATTTAATGGAATGATTACTTCAATGTAGTATTCGGTTTTCTTTTCTCGTATGATATTTTATTCTGTATAGCATGCAATATTCTTGTATTCCATCGACATAAACACTATACTCAGTGTGTGATTTCTTATAACGCGAAGTACTACTAGTGTTGTCGTTATCGTCGTTGTGTTTTGGGGTTAATAAACCATCACTTATACCAGTCTTTATGTTCTTACTTTCGCGTCGTGGGAATTATAGAGGTCCCTCGTTTTAAGTATAAGTGATAAGCGTTTCTGACATAACAATTAGCGACGACCAGATACAAAATGTAGCATAAAAAGAGTCAAGACAATAAGTATTCAAACGACAAGTTATAACACATACCTAGAATATCTTGTAAAATATGGTGATAGATTATTGTCAGAAATGTTATCTATTATCAGGAAGAAGTATAAATATGCTCTTATTTGTAACAAGAATACAGTTTTTGATAGGCTCATCTTGTTGCATGCTTCTTATTCAATATTAAACAAAGTTAGTTACATAAAACGTACTGTGTGTATCTCACCGTATTGTCACATCATCATCTGTTAGTACAACAAAGAGGATGGAGCGAATCAACAGAATGTATAGTAGAAAATGGGGAAATAATAACATGAAAGGTAAACATAACATAGAGTAAAATTAACTTCAGTGTTCGTTTGAAGGAATAAATATACCCGTTCCATAATAATCTGTTTCTAAGCCTATCATTTAAACACCTGATTAAACTCATCACTTCTCTTAGATTTGATTATGTCACAAAGGTTTGGTTGAATGGTAAGTTTACTGAACAATTTGTCTTAATGAAATACAGTACTGTTAAGATAAATTTCACTACAAATTGATCTCAATTTGTATATATACGTACTAAAGGGATTATAAACATCTTTTGTATAACAACATAAGACTAATGCTAAGTGCTCATAAACGACCTAGTACAATACTGAACTGATATAATGGTTTACACTTCCAGCTTTCATCAATTTACCGTATTTCTACCATAATTATCGGATCTTACTAGTCATATCTATCACATTACCTATATGACTGAACTTCACCAGTTAGAACTAATAATAACTAGGCTGTTTGAAAATCTTTCTACAAACAGAATCATTTGATTGAAAGAAAAACGATTTCATAATATCAAACGGGGTTTTGTAGAGATTGTAGTAATTTCAACAGTTGAGATCATGAGTTAATGTCTAACTTCAACTAATCCACGAAATTGAGCGACACATCAACCATTGTCATCAGTGAGTTCCTGTATCAAAACTAATGAAATTACTACAATCTCCACAAAACCCCTTCTGATATTAATCAACATATGGTCACTAGTGACTGGCTTCAATGAGGTATATCCTGG
The DNA here is from genome assembly GCA_944470205.2 of Schistosoma margrebowiei. Classification (NCBI taxonomy): domain Eukaryota; kingdom Metazoa; phylum Platyhelminthes; class Trematoda; order Strigeidida; family Schistosomatidae; genus Schistosoma; species Schistosoma margrebowiei. The sequence continues at coordinate 42,562,934 of OX104026.1, read as the reverse complement.
AGTTCTGGTGAGCAGTGACCATTGGAGTTCAAATGGGTCAGTTGTGAGATATGAACTCACTGATGACAATAGTGAATATGTCGCTCAAATTTAGTGGGTTATTTAAAGTTAGATATTAACACCGTTGGATGACGGTTGGCTCATTAGTCTAGTGGTTAAGAGCTCATGCACGAGTCTGGTAGGTCGTGTGTTCGAATGTTGTGATGCAGGATCGTGGATATGCACTGCTGAAGAATCCGACAATAGGACGAAACGGTCATCCAGTACATGCAGGTATTCCATGATGGTGGTCTAACTTCAATTGACTCATGATCTCAACTGTTGAAATTCCATAATAGTTGGATCACATATTATTTATTTATTTATTTATTCATGATTAATGTGAGAGAAAAAAATCACAAAACATGACTTTTGTTGTTCAATTAAGTTCAATTAAGTAAACCATTCTGGCAACTTTGAAATCATCTGATTGGTCGAAATGTTTCATTCTCATTTTTATATAAATAAATCTGATTGGATCGCATTTTAAAAAAAGGGGAAAAATCAATACATTTATTATTGGTAAGCATATTATGAATAACTTATTATTAATGCTGAGATAATTTTCAATTATTTTAACGAGAAAAAGGGGGGAAACATTGTAAATAGAAAAGAGTATTCAAAACATACATACACAACACACATACATACACACACACAACGGAGTGAAACCTACTTTAAGTAATTGCATACAATGGGCAGTAATAGTAATAGGACGGAAGGATGAACATGTATACATTCGAGAGAGAGAGAGAGAATGTATATATATGTAATATCCATTCAAACATGTTCAATATTCCCATTGTTTCTAGTACTAAACATAATACATAAATCATTATTGTTCCTTTTTCTTTACAATAAACAACATGTTTGTCGAGATGGATAGATATATGATTATAATGTGAAGATTTATTGTTATATATCAATAATTAAAATTGGGAATAGATCATTATCAACTTTACTACTAATATTCATACTACTAATAACAACTAAAGACAAGTAGTGTATTAGTTACAATCATCATTTTGTTTTCAGCAATCATTCTCAAACATTCAATACTCATAAATCAATGATATTTCTAGAAGAAAGAAGAAAAAGGCATTAAACTCATACAAACGAATGAATGAATGACTTAGTGTACTGAATGTATTTATTCTATTCATTGTATATATAATATACATATTTCATCATAATTAAATGTCCTAAACAATATACATATCTAAACGATTAGAGAATATCATTGAACATACTGAGATAGTATGGATATGTGAATGTGTGTTTGGGTGTGTGTGTGGGGGGTTTATGTATGGATTGTAGTGAAGAACAACTGTTTCTTATTGTATTCAATTGTGAACATCTTAGCTATTGGATAAATACTTTTTTTTCTTTTTAAAAAAGAGATTTCTTTACGTGGAAAGACATTTCATACATGGTAGAATAGATCAGTTCATTAGTAACGATAACAACAACAACAACTCATGGATCTGTTACCAACCATTTATACACATAGATTAATGTATAGAAATAATAATAATCATCATAAAAACACTATTGAAGATTCAAATCATAATGATGAAGAGAATGGATTATTGAAAAAATATCATTCTACTGAATATGATGAATTGCCTCAACATCTTCATCATCTTCATCATCAACATCATCATCATGATCATTATGAACATCAATATTCACATCAGATAATTCATCCACAACCAAAATTATTTCGTCAATTATCAGCTATACCTAATCCAATTTATCATTATTTACATTTATTTTATATAAAACGTGTTGAAACAAGACGTATTACAATAGCAAAAACATTACATGAAATTGTACAAATAGCTCAAGAGATTTTACATGAAGTTGAATTACAAGAACCACGTTTTGTTAGTACATTAAAAGTGATTCATACGAATAATATAGAAAAGAAACAAGATAATGATGATGATAATACTTCCCCGGATACTACTTCGAATGTAATCAATAGTCTGAATACAACGAGTACTACTAGTACTAGTACTAGTACTACTACTGTTACAACGAATCCCATGAATAGTAGTAATAATAATAATAATAATTCACAAAATGAAGTTTATTATGATGGTTTACGTGTTCTATCATCAAATCGTTTTGAGATAACACTTTATTTAAATCAAATGGGTGTATTTAATTTTATGGATGATGGTAGTATACCTGGTGGTGCTGTATTAAAATTATCCGATGGTCGTAAACGTTCAATGTCATTATGGGTTGAATTTATTACAGCATCTGGATATTTATCAGCTAGAAAAATACGTGCAAGATTTCATAGTTTAATTGGACAAGCAATACAAAAATCAACTTATCGTCATATTGTACGTATGTTAGGGCATACAAGTGAAGTGAAATTATGTATACATGATAAATATATATTACAAATTACTCCAGCATTTCGTTGTAATGGTTTATGGCCTAGATCAGCTAGTCATTGGCCTATAACTAATCATAATCCTATTCATAATGAATTGAATATAGAATTAACAAATACTACTACTACTACTCCTACTCTTAATAGAATTAAATGGCCATCGAATCAATTAATTAATGAAGTGAAATATGAAGGATTTTGTTTATTAAGTCAAGAATCCGTATATACAAAAGATAAACAAGCATCCGCTGAAGGAGATGCATGGTTATTAGATTTTTATCATGCTGAAGAACGTTTATTATTAAATCATACAATACGTAGACAATGTTTTAGTATATTAAAAACATTAGCTGATCGACATTTAACTGGTGTTAATAATAAAGAGATCAATTTTAAAGATCTTAAATCAACCTCATCAACCGCATCATCATCAATATCATCGTCAACAATGAACATGATGAATTCAGTAATTCAAGAATATGATATTAAAACACTTGTTTTACATGAATGTGAAAAACATCCAAATGATGATGATTGGACACAATATACATTAGGTGATCGTATTAATAGTATATTATTACAATTAATATCATGTTTACAACATCGTCGATGTCCACATTATTTTTTACCAAATTTAGATATATTTCGAGGATATTCTACATTAGGAATGGATATTACAGCAAAACAAGCATGGAGATTATTAAGAGAATTATTAACATGTCCACAAGCACTTGAATATCTTTAATTTAAAGAAAAAATTGGGTGGGGATGGGGGAAGAAAGTAACATAATCAATATTCAACGATTTACCCAATGTCCAATATATATCATATGGGAACACATAATACAAGAAAATTTGACAACAATTTTGTGTAAAGTGAATAATCTTTCTATTTCTTTTCATGTTACTTACTTACGTACTTAGGTCTGTTAATCTCAATGGAGCAATAGGCTGCCGACGAGTATTTTCCAACGCACTGTGTCCTCGGCATTCCTTTATAGTTCTATCCAATTGTTGTTCATTCTTCTCATGTCAATCTCCATTTCTTGGTATAATGTGTTCTTTAATCTTGCTCTTTTCCTTTGACCTTGAGGATTCCATGTGAGGGTTTGCCTTGTGATGCACTTGGGTGCTTTCCTCAATGTTTTTTCTATCCAATTCCGGCGTTTCTTCCTGATTTCTTCCTCCTCTGAGATTCGGTTTATTCTCTCCCATAGTAGGTTGTTGATGATAGTATCTGGCCAACGGATACGAAGTATTTTTTTGCCTAGACGATTGTTAATAAACACTTGTACCTTCTAGATGATGGTTTTCATAGTTTTCCAAGTTTCCCTCTCATATAGTAGAATCTTTTCATGTACACATACACATACACTTTAACATTAATCATATTTTAATGTGTAAACTTGAATAGTCATTTATAATAATGATGAAAATGTTTGTTTAAATTGTATACTTTTGATCGAAAAATCTTATTGTATCTTTTGAATGAATATGAGAATTGTCTGTATAGATTGTTTGACTTTTCATTATCACTCTGATCATCGTCGTAATCAAAATTAGAGATCATAATATAATCAAGGAATTTGATGTTGTTTCTAAAAAAATCTTTAATTCATTAAAAGCTTAATACTAATTTATGATCCATAGAATTGGTGGATTGTAATTAAATACCGATTACCACGGCGTGCAATGCTGATTAGTGTTGGGGATGGTTGGAAGAAAGTTAGGGGCGGTCAGACAAAAACGTAACATCAGTCCTTGAAGTCATTAACTTCTAGTCTTAGCTATGTTGGTAGATGCAGACTACTTGGTTGGGGTCAGCGTGACCGTCATAACCAATGGTTGGAGACTCTTGGTGATGTGACTCAGAATCGATCACAATAGCGTCGGTGTATACAATCTCTGTCTTCCCTTAAACTAAGAGATTAAAATCGCTTCATATCTTCCATTCTACGAACTAATTCTTTCTTCCTGTACTATGTCTTTATATGCAATTTTTCTTTTACATATTATCACCGTTGAATTCACTACTTCTATGAATTTGGTGTTCATCTTGTTGTGCTAATGAGGTATGACAACTTGGACCGATGTATATATGTGCCTGATCCTACGTTGTAGCTAACTGACTGACTCATTTGTGACAATAACTCATCTATGAAATTACATAAGAAATTGTATCAATATTTTCGTTGAAGGGATCTTGTAAAGGTTCTTTTAGTTTATTTATTATTTCTCAGGCTATATTTGTGACAAATTGATATCATTTAGTGTAATATTGAGTCAAAACGTCATATATACTGTAGGAGTTGGCATTTATATGTATCAGTTCAAGTTTGAGATCCAGACAAATCTTAGAGTTGTAGAAGTAATAATAGTATTATTGATTGTAGAAAAAACATTTACCATAGGGGATATAACTCAAGAAGAAACCATGAATTCGTAGGATAGAAGGCTATAAGGCAATTTTAAAATTTAGGATCTAGGGAAAGATAAATAGTAATTGAATTTAAGGCATTGTGAATGATTCGCAGTCATGTGATACCATTAAAAGCCTAGGAACAACGGATATCTATTTCATCTTAGTATATGACCGTTCAACGATTTGAACTCATAACCTCATAATGATCGAACCCAACAACTTCAGTTCCTATGAATACACACTACTGAAAGGTTTCGTACGAGAAGGAAACAGCTTTCCAGTGTTCTCTGATTATTAATGTTATCCTCAATGAGATAAATCTATGGTGAATGAAAATAAGATATATTTCATTTGCATAAAGTTCAGAACTCATCTCATGGATAGCAAGTGATTTCTATTGATTTAAACAGTCGAATATGAAGAAATCTTCGATAAACACTTTAAAATTAACATATAGAACAGTGGATTAATTATTCAAAGCTAGAACTATCTCCCTGTCATCTTCATAATATCATAATGGAATACTTAAACAGAACGAGAAGAACAAAGTTTGCAGAATAAAATGAATTCATTCGTCTATGGAGGCTCCACGATGAAATCATCCAGCTCAGAGAATAAAACTCCATCAAAATCATCCACCTGAGCTACAAATCTTCACCATTTAGTACAATTTACTTAGTGAAGTTTAGGTAAACGGTTGGAATGTAGTTACTATGATTTATAATCAAGATAAAAGAGATTATGTAAGGGTAGTCAAATTGATAATTGATTTAGTAAAACACTCAACATGATAAAACAAACACATATATGAACAATAAGATTACGTAAGTGATAAGTAACAGAAGACGAAAAAAGAAAACAAGATCGAAGGTATTGGGTTCGAATCCTAAGTGTGGGATCATGAATGCGTACTACTGATGAGTCCCATACTAAAATGAAACAGTCATCCAGGGCTTCTAGGATTTCAATGGTGATTCAAAATTGATTGATTTATGATCTTAATCAAAACTTAATAATCTCCACAACCATATACTGATAAAATAAAAAGGTTAGAGAGGGGATTTAAAAAAATGAAGGTTACTAGATGAATGATGTTAGACATTTGTTAATAATTGTAGTTTTAGGTTATATGTGAAATTCTCGGAGTTCTAGTCAGAAGCCGCGACTAGTGGAGCTAATCCGTGTCGGGTAGAAACAGGTGCCTACCTCAGTACAATGAAAGATAGTTGCGCAATTTCATGGATTAGTTGACGTTAGACATTAACACCATTGGATGCAGGCTCAGTGGTCCAGTAGGTTAAGCTTTCGCGCGCCAGACTGAAGGCCCTGGGTTCGAATATCGCGGAGAGCGGGATTGTGGATGCGAACTACTGAGGAGTCTCGCAATGGGACGAAACGGCCGTCCAATGCTTCCAGGTTTCCAATGGTGGTCTACCATCGATCGGTTCATGATCTCAATCAAAACTTGACAATCTCCACAACCCCTATACTGATATATGTCAAACAGACTGATGAATTCATTCTGTTATGAAAACTTAGTTGTTTTTACTTTATTCAAAGTTATCAATGGATCTAATTGTATGAAATACTAGAATATGTTCTTCTATTCATATTGAAAGTGAACATTAACTATGTTATTATAAACCTTGTTCTACAGAAGCTAATGAAATTATAAATGTATATAGAGGATGTGAAACAGCAAAGTTTGTCATTTGCGAATACGCAAAAAGGTTTCCTGTTCATGAAATTTACTTGTAGTTCTGCTGTAATAAAACAATCTTTTGAATGATACATGTAAACGGTCATTAAGTCATATTGGAAGATTGTTTACAGTTAAATTCGTTTCATACGTATAAATACCTTTTTAAAAATGAAGGAGAGAAAGGCACAGACTGTAGAGAAGAAGAAAGTGACACAGTGAGCAGAAACACCGCAAGAATGACTGCTTTAAAAGGGGGGACGAGTGTGGTATGTTCTACTGATATCGATAGATATAAGTAGTATGTATCATTAAACGAAAGTGAAATGCCAGGAGGCAGAAGGTTAAGAAGATCAAAGAAACGAGAACGAGAATATAGAATAATTGGTGTGGAAACGAAAGAACAATGAATTCTGAGTCAATTCTTTGACATTTTGTAAATGAACTATCATTGTATGATTCACAGATTTTCCTAAGATGTTCTGTAACATTGTGTTCAAATACATCTAATTGTTCCCACTTATGTTTTCATTTACTACAGTATATCTTTGAAGAAATCCTAACCCTTTATCAGGTTAAATGTTGAAATAAATCATAGTCATAGATAAATTAACAAGATGAACGATCTTTGCATTGATGTTTAGGACTCCAATTGACCTGTTTCTTATTGGCATATGTGCATACCGTGCATATTGCCTTAAGTCACAAGAGTTATAAGCAAGTGATTTCGAAATTCACCCCATAGCACAAGCAAGTGCCTATCAAGACCCAGTAACTAAGTGGATAATGCGATGGCGTTTGAAGCAAACGGTACTGAGTTCGAGTCCCAGAGTGAACACCAACTCTGGGATGCAGGGAAATTCAGCTGACGAGTCCCAAATAAGACGAAACGCGCGTCCTGTATCCCACTGCTAACCACTATCCATCTTTGATGAATAACATAGTTTGAAAGAAACAATTAACATTCTATGAAACAAAAGCCGCTTCACTTAAATCCATTTCTGTAGCGTAATCCAACAATAAGAAATTCAAACTTCCGATTTTTATCATTATAATATTGAGATTGGGTTTGATTAAGTCAATTTATTTTACTCCAGTTACACGTTTGATGATGTCAAAAGTGTAAGAAGTGTTATCAATAGATTAGGATTGTGAAATGTAAATTGAATAAATTTGGATATTTTAACCGTTCAATGTTAGTTCATAGATCTATAAAGGTAACGCAGTCATCGCTGGATTTCTTTATTCTATACCAGACAAGATTATGGGTTCACATTTCTTGGAAGTCTAATATCCGAACGGTGATGCTCCCTAGTGCTCCATAATTTTATACTTGAAGTTAGTTCATTATGTAAACTATATTTAGAAAATATGTTGAAGTCAAGGTAACTCCGCCTGGAGCCCCTCTGAGGCTACTGCCGATCTCAAGCTCGGATAAAGGACAAGGGTTGAGTATAGAGTTAGCGTCCTCATCCAGTAGGAACTGAACTCCCTGAAAAAACGCCAACCAGAAAAAAATTATTCAAACCATTTAATCCTGCCTTGGGAGCCAGAATGTCTTCATTTAGAAGATTTATGACGCCTCTTGGTGAAAGCCGAGTTCCTTCGGAAGCCACGAGACTGGTGACCCTTCTGATAACCAGAGCAACCATTAATTTAGGTACATGAAGTGGTCGTACAATGTGGGAAGCCGGGAGAGTTTTCCAAATTGCTGCAGAAACAAAGGTATTCAATAAAGGGCATATAATGTACACTTGCTTGAATATATGCTTAAAATGAATGAGATTAGCGTAATTTTTTGAACTTACAATAAAAAAATACTCACTATGTTTTTTCGAGATCATGAAGTGGACTATCATTGCTAACTTTTACTATTATCAATTCCAATAAAATCTCAACCAATCTATGATAAATGCTACTTATATTGACAAACATAAGTAGTATATAATATCAATCAGAAATGGAACACTTGGCAGCAGGTTTAGTAGTAACAGAGAGAAATTGTAATAGCAATGAAAAAATGATGAAGATTCAGACAATTGATGAAATGATTTACAAATGAAGTAATTAATGTATAGTTTTTCACATTTTACCAAAGAACTATGTAATTTAATGTTAAACAATAAATTGGTTATTCCCCACCTAAGTCCTCGTTCACTACAAATCGATATGATATAGATTAATATAAACTATATTTGGGAATTCACTTGGTGTCGGTTGTTTTACTTGTATCCTTCCATTGTTTTTTTAGGACTGCAATTGATCAGTCTGTTATTGGCATATATACATCCTGTGTGTATGCCTCGATATTACCTTAATTCACAAGTTATTTGTAAGCAAAGATGGATAGTGGCTAGCAGTGGAATCCAGTTTGACGCGCATTTTCTCCTATTTGAGACTCGTCAGTTGGATGTACCTGTATCTCAGAGTTGATGTTCACTCCGGGACTCAAACCCAGTACCATTGGCTCCAAACGCCATCGCATTATCCCCACTTAGCTACTGAGTCCTGATATCCACTTGCATGTACAATGGAGTGAAGTTTAAATTCACTTGGTGTTATTTTACTTGTATCTTCCTATTGTTAGTTAGGACTGCAATTGTTCAGTGTCATGTTGGCATGTGTGCATCCTGTGAGGATGCATTGATATAGCCGTAAGTCACAAGCTTTTTAAGCAAATAAGACGAAACGCACATCATGGATTCCATTGCTAACCTCTATTCATCTTTGCTTAAAAATATATTTGGGAATGTTGGTAGTATTGTAGATTATTCAAAGTAATGAAATTAATGAATATCTATTCAATGTTTGTATTTTAAACATTTCAAGTAACATTAATTAATTAGTGGTGAAAGGAAGCTATCTCTTTCAAATAAATAGAATGATCAAACTCCAACCTTTTGAAATTTGTCCAAGCGATAGCGATCAAACGTGTAAAACCAAATTTGTATACCCAAAAAGAGGTAGTAATAAAAATCTTTTTTTTTTGTCCTGGTAACATTAAATAATCCCCCCTTCTTTGTTATTACTGATTACATCATCCATTATTTCAACTTTTTCTGAAGTTTAAATCACATCATTATCATTTTTCTTTAGTTTATACCTTTCTTGATAATCATTAGTGTGTTTTCAGTTAGTTCATTGTGGAATCATCTTACGTTTGTTAACTTTATGAATTGTAATGTTCTGGAACTTTTCATCTCCCTTAGTTTATTTATTCTAATATGAAACAAAAGGTATTTTTATGACTTCATTAACTCTATCAGAATCTTCTCTACATCATGTTGCACATATATTCACCCTCTCATGTAATAAGTATGTCAATATCTGTAATAACTGGGATCATACTATTCTGCATCAATCTTTGTTCTTACTCTATTTAAGATAATAAAGGGAACTATGTATGTATGGAATTATCAGTTAATTTAAAAATAAATATTTGCGAAAGCAGAAGAATCTTTCAAGATATCTTCAGTAGACAATTCTAATCTAAACATGAAAACTATTGAATACTATCAGTGTAGAATGAGATTATATTTATTTGCTTACTTACTTATGCCTGTTAGCACTTCTTAAGAAGCATAGACCGCCTACCAGTACTGTACATTCAACCGTGTCCTGGACAATCCTTTCCAGATGTTTTCAATTATTATTTATTCTTTTTATATCTACTTCGAATTCTCGACGTAGTATGTTCTTCAACCTTCTAGTTTTCCACTTCCCTTCAAGAGTTCAATTTAAGGATATTACGTTTATAATCGTAGATGGATTTTGTAGAGATTGTCATAATTTAATCATTGAATTCATGAATCAATTGAAGTTAGACCACTACGGAAAACGTGAAGGCATTGGACGACCATTTCATCCTAGTATAGGACTCCTCAACCGTACACATCCACGATGCTGCATCACAAGATCCAAACACAGAACCTATCAATCTTACACGTGAACGCTTAACTTTTGAACTATTGAGTCGGCATTCAACAATGTTCATATCTAACTTCAACTAATCCACATTATGTTTAGTCTACCGCAAAACAACAACAGTAACTTTAATAGTATAGAGGTTGTGGAGATTATTAAGTTTTTGATTGAGATCATAAACCGATTGATCTTTGCATCCGCGCGCGAGACCGAAGACCCTGGGTTCGAATCCCGCAGGAAGCAGGACCGTGGATGCGCACTGCTGAAGAGTCCCTCAATAGAACGAAATGGCCGTCCAATGTTTCCAGATTTCCAACGGTGGTCTAACATCAATCGGTTCATGATCTCAATCAAAAACAACAACTTTGTTCATTGAATTAATCTACTGCACAACAATAGTAGTATCTAGTTGATTATTTTTTAACTAAAACTAAATGTTTTACACATCAAAATTGTATCTTGTTTTTTGATATGTGTGAATGTTTGTTTCTTCTTCTCCTTCTTTTTTCGTTTCTTTTTTTTTGGTATCATTTTACCATAAATTTAAAACTAATACTACTAAATCATTGAATAGTAGTAACTAAATATTCAATTGAATGATGATAATAGTAGACAAATATTCTAAAATATCTAAATATTGGAATAAATCAAATATGAATATTATAGAATTGAAGAAATAGAGAAGACAGTTTTGTTGTTATTTTACCTTTTTCTTTCCAGAAAGAAAAAGAAATGAAACTTGTCTAAAATTTGACAGATTACATTATTTCTATGTATTCAATCTTTCAATAAGGATGGTGTTGTTGTTGTTGTTTTCCTTTTCTTTTCCTTTTCTTTTTTCCCTGAATTTGTTTATTGTAATTCTTCTTCTTCTTCTTCTTCTTTTCTCCATCCCCCTCTCTCTCTCTCTCGTTTTTTTCTTTGTTTTTACTTTAGCTTAGAGACAAACTAAGTACAATAAGTTATTTTATGTAACTGTCATCAGTAGTTAATAATAATAATAATGGAGATAACTCATTTGGATATATGATTGAAAAATATATAGAAATGACAAATCAGCAATGATTCCCTCAGGTTTTTTTTCTCTTTTTGTTGTTGTTGTCGTTGATGTTTTCTATCAATAGAATTAGTGATGATCACATAATAAATCGTTTGTTTGTAAGTAATTCAATCATATAACCAAATAAATAGTAACTTACTTAAGATGAGAATTGAAATGTATATGTATTATATATACATAAACATATATGTATGTATACAATGCATAGATATGGCGTCTAGCTAATGCTAGCTGGAAGACAAATATGACATTTACGGATGAAAAAGAAGAAGAAGAAAAAGAAGAAAGAAAGAAAAAAACGTAAAGAAGAACAAGAAAACTTGATAAATTTTTGTCTCTTGATGTATTGCTGCTTCTTCTTCTTCTTCCTTCTCCTGTTAATCTTCTTTTCCTTATGTATCTTGTTGAATTCTACATATTTGTGGTTTGTTAATGTTCAAATAATCAAACGTATGATACATGTCTATATTTGACAAAATATAACACAACGAAGAAAATAGACAAAATTGTGATTGTACAATTGAAAATTATTATTAACTGTAATTCTGTTCAATATCAGATTTTCATATGTCAGTTAAAGAAGAAGCTATGAGGTAATCTTCCTTCCTTCCTTACTTACTTAGGCCAGTGATTATCATTCTCCAACTCACTCTGTCCTGGGCCTACTTTTCTAGTTCTATCCGAATGTTGTTCATTTTTCCCATGAAGTAATCATAAATAATTAAAATAGATTGGGTTATTATTTAGAAAAAGAAATCATTTAGCATTCAGTGAATTTATGTTTATCTCGTCTTTAGTGTTGGCTAAATTGTATTATCAGAATGGGGGTTTTGTAGAGATTGCAGTAATTTTAAATATTTCGATTCATGAGTTTATTTAATCTAAACCATCAGTGAAAATCTGGAAGTACTAGACGACTATTTCATCCCAGTATGATACTCCTCATTAACACCATTGGATGTAGCCTCAATGGCCTAGAGTTCAAGCGTTCGTTCACGAGATTAAAGTTTGTGGGTTCGAGTAGTATGTAAGAGATTGTGGATGCGCACTGTTAGAAAGTCGCATACTAGGATAAAACGGCCATTTAGTGCTTTCAGATTTTCAATGTTTCTGTAGCTTAAATCGACTAATGAATTCAACAATCAAGTTGGAATATGGTCAATAGTCTAAGTGACTTAGAATTGTTATGTATACTATTTGATAGTAAATAATCAATGGCGAATATCAAGATACAATGAACTTAAGTTATTTATATATGTTAGTATTATATAACAAAACGTATTCGCCTTCTAAAGAGAAGTAAAGCTTTTCATTATTAGATGAAGATAAATCATTAAGAGACATGTAACTTTATAGTTGAAATACTTTGGTTATGATACTTTTAGATTCTTCTCATTGTAAGCTTATCGTCAACTCATTAACTATTGTTATTGTGTTTTACTGTCTATTAATTATCTTTAATTAGTTTTAGACCGATAACTTTGTTTTTCTTTTTACATTTATTGTATAGTCATGCACACATTGTGACTTCTTATCTGTAGTGTATTATCGTTAGATTATTAATATTTATAATTCTGTGAGTTTCTAAAACAGAGTCAGTCAGTAGCAACGTAGAACTTCGTACGTATGTACATCAGTTCAAGTTACCATACCACATTAGCACAGAGACACAATTGTCGATTCAAATCCCGTAGTGATAGAAGTAATAAAAGTTTCAGAAATAATCGGAAAGACTAGGGTCTGAAGATGTTATTCAAGGAGTATAATCCAGTGAAATAAATTTGGAAAGATAAAAAAGAAAGGGACATGAAGAATTCAGAAGTTGGGAGAACACAGAGAGTGGATGTACCTGCGTCGTTGCAAACGATTTTGAGCCATGTCATTCAAGGTCTCTAACCATCGGTTGCTATCATCTCGCGGTCCCCAATCAGGCACTCTACACTTAACAACATGACTCAATCCACTTGTCAGTGACTTCATGGATTTGTGCCATGTTTTGGTATAGTCGCTCCTAGCTTTCTTCCAACCTACGCCATTCTACACCACTGAACATCGCACGTCGGGGCAATCGGTGGTTGGGTTGTGCATACGTGCATACCACCTGCTTCGATTTGGGCACCCGGGCAGTATCATAGCCCTCACAAATATCGAATGAGATTTGTGTGGCGCATATGTATTTGATGCCTCCTTGTACCAATATCTATGTGTTAAAATAAATAAATATTTTCTATCCTTACTTAGTACCCGTTTCCTAACAACTACATTACTTACTCGGTGGTCCCAAGCAAGAGATAAGACTAGAATGTTTATCTACTCACTATATGTGTATTCTGACTGGCTGTTAGAGTTAGGAGAGGTCGCTAAAGTAGCTGTAATATCCAGCCTTTGGTAAGTTTGTATTTTGTCTTAGTGTATGTTATATGTTGAGAGAGTGTAAAGTGCAGTGTAAACGAGAGAATTCGGAAGAGAAGCGAATGTGAGAAAAAGTGAGCCGATAACTCAGTAAGCACATTGGATGAACATACATTTAATAGTGAAAATAATCGACAATAAGATTATAATAACACAAGTATGCGATTAAAACAATCTCTTAATGGAAGCTATAATTTGGTAGCGTAAAGTTTCGAATACGTTACAAATAACCGTTAAGGTTCCGCGATTATTGTTTCATGCCTATCTGTAGTGAATGAGAATACTTCATTTGCAAAATATCCATCAACTGTCTCCAACTTTGTTGTTCCTTCATTTCTATACCAATCACTTTTTGTTTTAGTTCACTTCTCTTCAATTTTCTCAAGCTTCTGTCACTAGATATTTCACTTTTGTTCAATGATACATACTACTTATATCTGTCGACATCATTAGCATACACTACATATCAGTTAATTAGTCAACAAAGGATTATTGTGTTAGTGGTTGGTTCGATATGCATAGTGGGAAATATAAAAGACATCGTTACTTCATCGTAAAAAAACAGATAAAGTTTTCCTTTAATGTATAGGATCTATATGTGATTTGAATCCGTGTCACCTACTTTCACAGTGAGATAAATTACCATTAACCTATTTAAAACATAATTATCCCCTTGTATTATTAGAGGATTTAAACTTATTTATTCTATTATTTATTTAAACACATAAACATTGGTATAAGGAGGCATCAAATAGATATGCGCCACACAAATCATTCGATTTATATGAGGGCTGGGATACTGTTCGGGTGACCAGACCGAAGCAGGTGATTTTCCTAGGATGCCACACCCTGAGCCTTTGATCGAAAAGTCTGATCCAAAAGGCAGTAGAGCAACGTCAGGAGATGCAGTACCATGGTAGCCGGTGACCAACAATTAGTTCATACGCCATTTGTTCCTTCAGGATACTGGAAGCATGTGCACTATTGGTTTAGAACCAGGGTTTTCAAACTCCTGTATTTAAACTGACTAGATCACTAATCCAATTCTTAAACTAAGATGTTTTCTGTTTTCAAATCTTACCACATGGATGAAGTGACTGATCAAAAATTCTTTAAAACTGACTGAAGAAATCGGAGATCATTGAAAATTAGATTATCTACAGTTAAACAGGTTTCAGCATAAAACATTTAATGCTTATTAAAAAAAATTAGAAGCAGAGTATTGAACTTTTGGTATTGCCCACAATTAAATTTACGGACTTCTGTGCATTCATCGACAAAGGTATACAGGTAGGACTCAAAATTAGCTTTCACAAGGTTTTCTGCGCATGTTTTTTTTGAAACCTACTTATTTTGAAAAGCTTGTTGCCATAGATTTTTATCAATCTGACACTTGTATCCAGAAAGAAAGTTTGGTAAACTTCTGAATCCTTTAATACAGTAATAATACATGCTAAACGTTTGATAACATACAAACAATTCTCACTTGTTTCCAACCTACTGGTCAAGAATACCAGACAAGTATCGTTTATTATTCTGTACTTTGAAACTTAAAAATTCGTGTGATTTTATACGTAAAATTCAAAAATACAGAGTAACACAAATAGCAGATCTTAATATTTATGTGCTGTTGGGGCGATCCAGAAAACTCCTTGAAAAAAAGCATAAAGGGGCCCTGGAAACTCGTAGAAAAGAATCTCACCCTATCAGCATTTAATACAAGTTCAGGAGAAATGTCTACAAAGTCACATGTCACATTTTTGATTTGATAATTGTCTATCATGCCATAATGTGTAGAAACTTCGCCTGGAGCCCCTGTGGTGGTTAATGCCGGTCCAAAGCCCGGGTAAAAGAGGAGGGTTGGGCATGACGCTAGCGATCTCATCCTGTAGAAAACTAGCTAACCAGAAAAAAAATTCAAACCAAGTAAGTACATTGTTTGGAAGGGTTTCAGAGCTTTCCAGAAGCCCAAAGTCATCTAAAATGCTATAAATATCCCAGATTTTTTGCACATAAACTAACCATGCAGTAAAGCGTTCTTTTCATATTTTACACCTTTTCTCTCGTGTTCAAGTTGCCGTATAGATTTAGTCTGGGGGCGGTTACCCAATCCTAATCAATCTGCTTTACCCACAAATTTTCATTATTCTTACTATAATTATCACTTGTGAATTCTACCTTCTTCTACTACTATAATGATGACCGGATATTTATCAATGTTAATTAATATCTTTTGTGGTGTGCTACTGATATCGAAAGATATTAGTAGTATGTATCATCAATCGAAAGTGAAATACCTGGTGGCAGAAGATGAAAGAAAAGAGAACGAGAACAGAGAATGATTGATGTGGAAATGAAGGAATAGTGAAGTCTGAGACAATTGATTGATATTTTACAAATGAACTATGTACTGTATAGATCTCAGATTTGTTGTAACGGGTGACTGCAGGTTTTGATAAGCAGCGTATTTATCGATGGACTCAGTGACACGTAACGAACAACCTACAATCCCGATTGGCCCTGCTTCGCTGTCTACCCCAGCCAGTTGAGTCCAGAACGCAAGTCACAACCTCTGAGATATGAATCATTATATTTCAAACACACTCTGTTTATATACTAACCAAGCAGACCACATCGTATCATAAAATAGAAAATAACATTTACACAACATTTAACAAATGAAACAAACATCGACCAATAGGAAATGTCCATTTAACGTCCAAGAACATCATTCGACTTAACACGATAATTATTGGTATATTCCTCTGAATACCTAACAGATTTTACTCAGTGATTCTGTAATTTCGTATTCAATTACATTCGATTTGTGTTCTCGTTCACTACAGTATCAATATCAAATGGAATATATCAGCCTGCTTGAATATCTGGGCTACCTGTTCCTCCGATCTATATATTTCATCAAGTTATCTGTTTTGTTGTTTGTTTTAGTTCATCATTATGTTCATTAAGCACACAACCTATTCAGGCGCGTTTATGAAAAGTTTACATCCTTTCGCTATACGTGATACAAAAAGGTGCAATCATCGACATCATGGTGGCTGGCAATATGCATTGAAACGAACGAACATTAATCAAATGTGGATTACCGAACTCCTAACATCTAACCGGTCATCATTCAAAATTTATCGTCACAATAGATCAAGGTATAAGAAAAGGAAACTTGTTGAAATACTTTATGCTGAGAATTCTATGTTGTACCAAAAATATAATGTTGAATAAAGCTTCTAATAATAAAAAAAAAATAAATTGTTTTTTTGTTTCTATAAGGTTCCACTACAAGTTCATTGATGAGACGATTCACAAACGGAATATATCTAACGTGATATAAAATAAGAAAGATTGATTCAGTGAAGAGTTCTCTTTTCGGCGAATACATTTTCAACACTGTACAATTGTAAATATAATTACTTATTCATAACGATGATAATAATTACAATATTAGTGATAATAGGGATTTCAATAAACATGTTAACAGTGGGGTAGAATAGGCAAAGGTATTGCGACGTCATTTTTATCAAGGAAACTAATAATAGTTTTGTTATGAATATACATCATAAAGATAGATAGGGAAATTATGATTGGGAAAGAAATGCTCAGAATGGCAAGATAAAATGTTGAAATTGAAATGAACTATAATCAGGAAGACTAGAGAAACAGAAGAAAAAACCAGTTGAAGGTAAAAGGTTCATAGAGAAGATAGAAGGGAAGCAGATGGCTATGAAGGTAGAAAATTATGAAGAGGAAAGAAAATTACGAAAGATTAACGCCATGATAGAAGAAGAGGTTGTACTAATTTCTTTTGGATACAATTTTGGTTTATCCAGATGCATAGTTATTGCTTCGTTAATTTTAAGAAGGTGCAATATAACTGCCTTTGACAGCATTTTACTGACCTTGTAAATGACTTTGAACGTAGAGTCCTCTTTGGTTGAATGACCTGTGTTCACAAGATGTTTGATTGGTGAGCCGTTTCCGCCTCTTTTTAGCCACGCTGGGCAATCTTCATGAATTCTTTTAAATAAAGTACGCATATAACGAACTGGCTTCATATCAGCAGGTAATAGATAGATCAACATAGAGTTGGTCAGATGAGATAATTTATCCTTAAGATTATTGATCAGTTGGAAAATGTGTTGCGAAGAAGGTTCTTTTTAGAGAATTGGAAATTCTGCTCTTCAGGAAATCTGTAACTTCGTCACCCCTAAAATCACTTTTCGTGTAGCGTTTTCTTTCCAACCGACGTTATTTGTGCTTTAGGCGGTTTAGGTTTTATATTCATGTCCATAGAATAGATATCAATTTTGATCAAATTCATGAATCGATCAAGGATAGACCACCATTGAAAACCTGGAAGCACTGGACAGTTGTTTCGTCCTAGTATAAGACTCCTGGGCAGTACACATCCATGATCCCACAGACATTACTCACATAATACAGAAGTATATTTTCCTCTAGCATGCATTGTGATTTAATTGTAACCCAATTAATTAAAAGACATAATTTCCTTTTGATAGAGTTATCAAAACTCGGATAAGTTGTATTTCGAGGTTTGTAAAATTTGCATGATGAGCAACGAAATGCCTCTTAAACTGTAGATACTCTTCGGTGACAAGTACCATCTTGACGATTGATTTCAGCCAGATAGTACACACTCACACATTGTTTCCTT
Organism: Schistosoma margrebowiei; assembly: GCA_944470205.2. Lineage (NCBI taxonomy): Eukaryota > Metazoa > Platyhelminthes > Trematoda > Strigeidida > Schistosomatidae > Schistosoma > Schistosoma margrebowiei. The sequence continues at coordinate 42,544,281 of OX104026.1, read as the reverse complement.
GATGAAACCTTATGGAAACAATTCACTTAATTGAGGATGAAATCTTTTTTAAACTAACTACAAACACTGACGACTATTTCAATTTCTTTAAAGTTAGAAAATATATTTCCATGTTTAGCTCTCTTCTAGGATTTCTAACTGCAGATATTGAAGCAGTACATGAACATTGACATCATTTCTAATTTCAGCAACTGGATTACAGAAATAATATCAAGTTATGGAATTGCTCAAACTACACGCAAATATAACGAACATTTGCAAGTACATGATTGACCTTAAACAATAGAATTTCGTAGTCACCATCATTTTAAAAATATAAGCTAAACTACTTATAATACATTTGAGTAGTCAAAACTCCAAGTGCAAACATATCGAGAACGGTTTGATTAAGGGAGTGGCAATCAACACCGAGAAAACTTGGGCGAAATCCAAAAATGAATAACTTTTATTACATAACTCGGAACGAGTAACAACGCCTCTTTATAACGTTTGAAACATTTAAAATTCTAAAGGAAATTGGTCGCTCAGATTATTTTGATGGCAATCAAGCCTAACCATGACGGGGATTAATATGCGAATCGAAACAACTCTTTGCATTTTTAAACACGTTCAAAAAAAGATGGATGTATGGTAGCCATATAGCTGTATTTACACAATTTCGTCCTTTGAACAAAGCGACGGAGGGACCTGTAAAAAAATCCGACATAATTAAAAACAATTACGTAAAACATATGTAACCTTGATAACATTATTTTTCCAAAAAAAGTATTAATCTACAATAATTGTTTTCTAGCTGGTTAATCAACAACAAACCGAAATTCGTGGTAGTTATTTCTAGAATAACTACTGGGAATTCATATACTATACTTAAACCTTAGGAATGCCAGAATGAGCAGTAAACAACAACTAGTCAGTCAGTTACAAAGTAGGACCAGGCACATATGTGCATCGGTTCAAGTTGCCATACCTCATTAGCACAACAAGATGAACACTGAATTCATAAAAAGTTACTTTAATCGTAGTAATACACAAAAGATTGTATATAAGAACATAATGCAGGAAGAAAAATATAAAGCACTTTTAAGGGAAGACAAACAGTGTATACACCTACTCCATTGTGATCGATTCTAAGAGATGTCACCCACAGTCTCCAACCATTGGTTACGATAGTCGCACGGATCCTAACCAAGTAGTCTGCATCTACCAACATGGTTCGAACTAGAAGTTAATGACTTCAAGCACTGATGCCACGTTTTGGTTTGACCGCCCTTAACTTTCTTCCAGTCATCTCCAAGACCGATTAGCGTTGCACGTCGTGGTAATCGGTGTTCAGGCATACGTAACACGTGACCCAACCATCTCAATCGATGAAGATTCACAACCTCATAAACTGATTTACAATCATTCCCCAATACCCTGTATCTAACCTCACTATTACTTGCCCCTCGATAATCCTAGTAGATACGAGCAACAACAACTAGACAAACATGACAATAGTCATTATAGAGTGATCGATAAATATAACAACAGGATCAGTTAAGAACAAGAGAAAACAAACAGACAGATCAACAAACAACCCCCCCACACACACACATTTTTTCTTCATGTAAATTAATACATTCGTACATAATAATCAATCAAGTAATCATAACACATGAAGTCAATCCATCAAATGAATAAGTCAAAGTTATTTGTTTATTTTTATATTTCTATAAATAAAACAAAAAAAATAAATGAAATGTAAACAAAATTTCACTCATAATAGTAATGACAACAATGTGATATTAGATAATAAAATTTTACAATGAAAGTTATGGTAGACTTGAGGAAAATAAAAAGAATCTAATAATTTACAATAATAAATAAGTGCACAACTACTCGATAGGGAATAGTTTCAATATACTGGTCGGTGGTCTATGCTCCATTTGAGGGTAACAAGAATAATTAGGTAAGTAATTAAGTCTAAATATACTGACTAACTAACTTATTAACTATTTTCCTTAGTGAATCTGACTAATTTTGTTTGATTGTAAGAAGAAAAACACATACACATATACATCATCCAGTATTCATGCGATGAAGTCAGATGAGAAAAAAGGAAAAAAAAAACAACACTGCTTATATCATCATAATTGAAGGTTTATCAGAATAATAATTCTATTAGTTGATTGTTTTTAGAAGAGAACAAAGTAACAGAAAATGGGAAAAAGACCCCCTAGTAACTACTAGTAGTAGTAGTAAGTATAGATCAATTTTATTTTGAACATGTAATCACTATTAAGTGTAAGAGTAGATTGAAAAAAAGAAAACACACACCAAAAAACAGACCAAATTACATATGTAATGATGTATAGATTGGCCGATAGATCGTTACGATGAAACACCACCACCATTCTAGTAACAAACACACACACACAAAAGGGACATAAGGATTGAATTAACATTCACATATTACTAGAAAAAAGGAAATATGTATACATAAATTAACTGAAGGTTAATGATAATAATGAACGATCAACTATTTTATGTATAATGTGAAAATAATTTATAAAAAGACTCATTTACATGTACAACATGATCAATTTAACAACAATAATTACCTTGCTCAATATTCATAAGAAATTATGATTATTATAGTAGGCTAGACAACACTATAATCATAGTAAACTGAACTAACTAGCTAACTAACCAGCTATAAATCAATAAATCATGAAATTGTTAAAAGAAAACAGAGATAAATTCAAGAGAATGTAGAAAGAATTAACGTTTCTGTTTTCGTCTATGATGTCGTTTATTCTTATTCTTATTAGATGATGATAATGGTGTGAATGTTGTGACGTCTCCTCCCGATGAGGATAATGATGATTTAGAAATTTTTTTAACATTATTGATATCAATTATAGACTGTGTAGAATGATCAATGTCTGTTGAAGTATTATTATTATTATTATTATTATTATTATTATTATTATTATTATTATTATTATTAATGTTATCATCGATATCAATATCATGATTTTGTACTAATTCTGATAAACTTGTTAAATGATTTACAGGAATTAAAGAGTTTGTTGTTGTTGTTGTTGCTGACCTCTTATATGGTTCATTATTAGTTAAATGACCATAAAATTCCATATTTGATGATGGTAATGATGAAGATAATAATAATACATTAGTTGATGTATGTAAATTATCTATAGAACCAAATGGATAATTATTATTCATAATTATGTCATTATTACAATGATATAATGAATTATTCATTGAGATTGTTCGATTAATAAATGACTGTCGTAAACTAGACCAATCATAATGATCATTCTCTTGAAATGATACAGAATTTTGTTGAATATTATTATTCCAACAAATAGGATCTTGAAGATTGGTAGTACTAGCACTAGTAGTAGTTGTATTATTATTATTATTAGAAAGAGTATTCAATGAAAGATTATAATGATGTTTTAATGGATCAATTAATTCAACAGCATAACCGATCGTTTTTAAATTTCCATTCCATGTTAATATAAATTGTCGACCAATTTCAATTAATTCTGGATGACGAGTAAAACGTAGTAAAATGTATGTTGTATCATCTAAATGATTCTGAGAAGTAATAAACAAATGGTAAAGTAAATATTTATTTTTCATAGAATAAACTAGATACTTAACAATTGAACAATCCAAATGATGAGTAATAACCAATTTAGTTAAAATGTAGGTGGGTGACATATTGTGGTGTGAACTCCTTATATATATGATCAGTCATAAAATGTATTTCAGTCTGTTATTGGCATATGTGCATACTGTGCGTGCACCTCGGTATTGCCTGAATTCACAAGCTTTTTCTAAGCAAAGATGGATAGTAGTGGAATCCAGTTTGACGCGCCTTTCGTCCAATTTGAGACTCGTCAGCTGGATGTACCTGCGTCTGAGTTAATGTTCACTCTGGGACTCAAACCCAGTACCATTCGCTCCAAACACTATCGCGTTATCCACTCAGTTACTGAGTCCTGATAGCCACTTGCTTGTGCAATGGGGTGAATTTCAATTCACTTGGTATTGTTTTGCTTGTATCTTCCCAGTGAGGTTTAAGACTGCAATTGGAAACGTAAATCCTATTTACGCAACATATTGAACACGTTTGAGACAACCAACTTAATCCAGGAATTTTATGCTACTTTCAAATATTTAGTCTTAAAAATTAAAAGAACTGCTATTCAAAGGGTAACACATGAAATACGAAGATTAAGAAAGGTAGCAACGTGTGATTACTGACTTTTACAATATCTGATCTATGCATTGAGTACTCTACTTGAATATAACAGTGAATAAAATAGGAAAAAAAATCAGTTAGTTCATTTCTCAAAAGAATTATAGATTCTCTCTTTTTCAGTCAAAAATCATTCATAATCACAAAAGTAGTATTTCTAGAAATTAGGAGTAATTTCATAAACAGACAGCTAGTTGTTACACAAGAAATATATATATGACCTGGCCATGGCTGTTACAACATGACGTGATGGTCAGGGTTGAATATTATGACGATAAAATCGAGACATATTATCTAGAACACTCGTTTTTTTATATCCGATTATGCCAACCAAGTCAGTTGGAGAGCAGTAAGACTAAAATTAGTAAACTTAGGGTCTAAGGGTGAAGTAGCACTGCCAATTGTGCAAGGGTGAGGGGATAGTAGGGAGTTTATTTCAGACAACCGATATCTCTGGAGACGCTGTCTTAGCACAGCAGAAGAAATTTATTCAAAAAGGTCGACTACAAACGTAGTGCACCTCGTTTTGCTCCATGGGTTTCTGTATCGTGAGGTAAGAGTTGAAAAGTATGGAGACAACACATTAAAACTACTCGAAATAAAGTCGGACTGAGACAGTTATCCCTTGAACACCGTGATCCGTATATCAGGTCGTGGAGATCACTCCAAACCCAAGTTTGTTTTCACGTTTATCAAGAAGAATTACTCTTTCATGGTGTGGGCAACCGAAAAGTGGCAACTATATCCTTATACCTTTAAAAAAACACATGAGATCAACTTGACTAACTGATATAAAGAATGCAGTGTTTCTATTTCAGTATAAAAGTTAATTTGCATAATAAGTTTAAATATGTCTATAAGAACAACAACAACAGCATACTTCTCCGTCATCTGTTACAATCATATGATTGGGATTATATAGGTAGGCGTAAGAGTATTGGTAGTAGTAGTAGTAGTAGAAGTATATCACAAGTAGTATCAGCTGTTATATAAAATAAGAAGGCAAAGCTACTGTTATAGATTAGTTATGATTTCATTTTCTTCCCTTCTGCAACACATTTATTAAGTTGAAATTATTGGCAGGAATTATGCCTGATAGTTAGACGATAATTCCACCGGGAAAGTGGATCCCATGACAAAGCTCATTCAATTGTATGTTTTATTAAATAACATATAATCACGTTTATTTTGTAGGTAGTAAATGCCAAGGTTGGACTTGATAATTCCAAATAAATTGAGCATTGGGTAGAAGGTTAATAATAATAATAATAATAATAATTATATATATATATATATATATATATATATATATATATATATATATATATATATATATATATACCAACGAGAGGATGAAAAGTGAATGTCCGGCGCTTTAACCGGGCTCGTGGATATGAAGGATCCATCTAGGGGAGTTAGTTGGAAAACCCTGATTACAAACTAATGGGGTACATGGGCTCCAGTATCCTGAAGGAACAAACGGCGCATGAATCAATCGTTGGTCACTGGCCACCATGGGTCTGCATCTTCTGACGTTACTCCACTGCCTTGTGGACTAGATCTTTAGGTCAAAGGCTCAGGGTGTGCCCCCCTGAGAAAACCGCCTGTTTCGGTTTGAGCATACAGACAGTATCACAGCCCTCACACAAATTGAATGATTTATGTGGCGCATATCTATTTTGTGCCTTTTTGTACCAATGTTTATGTGTTTAAATAAATAAATAAGCTCACAAAACTTCAGAAATATAATTTTTCTACTCATCGGGATATAACAAATATCTATCTATCATTAATCACGTTTTTTGTTGTGCAGTGAGTGAGTAGAGAAAACCTTGTTTGTTGACCAAACATATTATCTTTTGGAATTTAGTTTATCAAAGAGGTTTGTGTGAATAATTGTTTCATATAGAGTTATCTATTGACCACAACGTATTACTGAACTTTATCTATCGATTGATGTACTACTCATGGTTTTATTAAGGAAACATGCATTGTATCGTGTATCGTAGTAGATTTCCAAAACAATAATCAACACGGTATAGATTTCGCATGAACTCAAGATACCATATCACACATTAGCGCGATGAGATGAAGTTAACAGAGTGAGTATCAAAGTTAGCAGTTGGAGATAATCGACATGAAACCCTGTATATAGGGTTTTATTTGCATTTTAATTCTACCGGAGGTCATTTGTGGCATGAATAGCTCAGTAATAACAAAGCTGGGTGACATAGGATCGGATCTGCCAAGGAACATCAGTTCTGTCAAGATTACAGATACACCTTATTGCCGAGCTTCAAATAGCACAAAACTTATCTCCAGGGTTTTCTTTCCACTACCTCAAAACACAACCTTACATCTCAGCATAGCGCACGCAATCTCGAGTTACTTAGACTATTGACCACATTGCAACACGATCGGTAAAATTTAATCAGCACTACGAAGTTAACATACATGAAACTGGTCACTACTCAGTGATCAATCAGTAGCAAGGTCGCCGAAATAATAGCATAGTCAATTATAATAAAAAGAATGAACAAAAGAATAACAACTGGAAAGAGCTGGAAAGGATTTCTCAGGACAGGGTTGGATGAAGAATGCTGGTGAGCAGCCTATGTTCCTTGACGAGGAGTAACAGGCGTAAGGTGTTACGTCTGTTAACCTATGTGGAACTCAATATTTTAAGCATCCGCCGATCAACCAGGACAGAGTTCGATAGGGAATCCTGGTGGGCGACCTATGCTCCGCCACGGGGGGTAACAGGCGTAAGTATCAGCCAGTTAAAGTTCTTTGTTATCTATCTTGAACAAAAAACAAAACAAAAGAAGTGATTTATCAATCGGAATAATCATATACAAACCTCATTATTCATCATATAATCTTTCAAGTTGTTCTGTTGCATTTCTTGTTCATGTTTACATTGATGTATCGTTTCTAGTACAACACCAGTTTGACAAACACATCCAGCATAAATACTTACACGTTGTCCAATTGATGGAATTGGCGTTAAAATTACCGGTGGATTGCCTAATTTAAAAGATACTATAGGTAGACGACGAATTAGTTTCAATTTAACTGTCCATACTACGGTGAATTTAATACAATGTTTAGATTTTAATTGTTCATTCCAAATAAATTCAGATGGTGATGATGATAGCGGGGAAGAATCGATGGTACATGGTAATAATCCCGGTGATGTTTTAAACAATGAATATGCAGTTAATAACATTGGATAAGTGAGAAGAATCATTCCACGACGTATTTTTATTGGTGAATAAAATTGATAAATATCTGACGATGATGACGACAGACTGTTGACATTCTTCTTCTTATTATTATTATGTGGAATATTCTCTTCATTCCCAGTACAGTTATCATCATCATCATCATTACAAATATTGTCATTATTATTATTACTACCGAATAAAGAAAATGACTTTTTATGATCATTCATTGTCCTGTAAGATGATGTTGATGACAGTGAAGTGGGTGACGATATACTATGTAAGATGCTTTGACGTTGTTTATCATTCATACTATTCCATGATTTTGGTAAAAAATATACCTCCATTGATGCTGACTGTCCAGCGTATACAATATCATGTACTTGACGATTATGCATTAAACTAACAATTTGAACTGGATAGAAATCACCAAACTACAAAAAAAGAAACAGAAGGGGACAATTTTACGTCGAGAAGATAAAGTAAAAGAGCCTTGTTTGTCAGTCATAAGCAACGTAAAACCTGGTACATATGTGAATTGATTCAAGCTAACCCACTAAATCAACAAAGAGAGATGAAATTATTAAGATGAGTACTAAAGAAATAGTGTCAGTGATCACAAAAGTGATTAAGTATAGAAGATATCATTCAAGAAGAAAAAATAAAATAGTTTTGGAATTCTGGACACAAAGGAAAACAAACAGTGAATGAATTCGAGTCATCTCAACCAACGTATCCAACCATGGGTGGCAATTATTGCGTGGGCATTAAACTAACATGGCTCAGACCAACTGTTATATCCCGATGAGAATAATGAATGGTAACCGTTGGAATCTATTACTAGAGTAATACTATACGTATATATTTTTTTATCGTATAATTGTTAATTAACTAAACTATGCATATTCGTGTTCCTCTTATCATAAGCTTTATTTTGACCTATGAACTATTATTATATCATTTACCGTTCTCGAGTTATGCCCAGTCTATCAATTACGATCTCCCACAATTACAGCCACTTTTGGCTAAATCTTGTACGAATGTCATTTTCTATTTTATGGTGCGATGTGATCTATCTGGTTGGTATATAAACCCAGTTTGTTTGGAATAAATGATTCATATCACAGAGGTTAAGATTGGTGTTCTGGACTTAGTAGGCAGGGCTAGGCGGGAAGCAGGATCGCTAAGGAATCTACACTGCTCGTACAGGTTTGATACGTCATTGATCCGGTCGACAATTCACTGTTCTGTAATTGGCGGTATCATCACGTTATACATTATTAAGGACACAGGGCACAAGTTATAACACCGACGTCCAATGATTTCATAGACTGATGATACACTTTAGTTCTGGTTTCTTTAGCCTTCTTCCAACCTACAGATACTTCAGTCAATATCGCCTGTCGAGGTGGGCAGTGATCAGACATAAGCAACACATTCTACAGCTTCATCAATCGATTAAAACTCACAGTACTATTTTATCAACCAATTTGATAGTCTTATTTGTTACCTTGAATTTAATTTCAGTACCAGTCAATTCGTAGTCCCAATATACACCACTGATGATTCGAAGGTATCCTGTTATCAAATACTACTCATTTACGGATATCCTCTATTTTTAAAGACCATACTTCATAAGTATAGAGCAGAACATGACAAACTGTTGAGTAATATACTTATCCCTTGATTAATAGACAAATATCTTGCCTATGCTATAGGCGGCCACCAGAACTAATGAGACTTCTAAGAAACATTCAACTACTTTAATCTTTATGATCAATCTGAAGAATAACATAGACTAATCTCTGAAATAAAATTTTGTATCTCATTCAATAATTATGAATATAAAAATTTACTTGATCTGGTCCAAGCCATAATATTTGATTATTTAATAATTGACCAAGTTGTACACGTCCAACTATAACTGGATTAGAAACCCCTGGTATTTGTGTAAATACTTGATTAATCCAAAATAATGTACCATTAAAATCACGATAAGTTTTAATAATTTTCATTTGTTCATTTATTTTATTAAATATTAATTGAATATGATTTTCATTGGAAAATTTATTGAATTCTAAAGATTTTTGTTGTTGTTGTTGTTGATGATGAGGATGATGATCTGGATTTCGATGATCAGAAGATTCAAATGGATGAATTGTTGTCGTTGATGTTGATGATGACATAGATAACGTTGGTATTGGTGATTGATTTAAACAACTTAAACGACTTAAAAAATGCATTAAGTTATCAATACCTTGACCAGTGACAGATGAAACAGGAAAAAATGGTGGCATAAAATAATCATCATTGAAATCCCCTCTATTAAAGATAAAAATTTCAAGGAAAGAAAATTTAACAATGAAAGAATATAATAGGAATGATAATACTACATTTTTATTACCAGTATAAGGGTTGTGAAGATTACTAAGTTTTTGACTGAGATCATGAGCCGATTGGTGTTTGACCACCGTTGGAAACATGGAAGCACTGGACGGCCGTTTCGTCCAAATATGGAACTCTTTAACAATGTATAACCATGACCCTGTACTCTGCAATCGGACTCAACACCTTCGGTCTCGCATGTGAACACCTAACCATACCACAGACGTTTAGAGGTTGTGTTTGCGAGCGAGACCAAAGATCTTGAGTCGCATTCCAGCGTACAGGACCGTGCGTGTACACTACTGAGGAGTCCAATATTTGGAGGGAAAGCTCGTGTAGTGCTTTTACGTCTTCAATAGTGATCTACCTAAGATCAGTTCGCGATTTAAACAATGAGAATAATATATTTATAAATATCTAAATGAGTAATAAAGGTGAATTTCTAACGTTTCGTGATATGGTGTAAGTCACTTCTTTAGAGAACAAATAACGCTACTTCTGACTATTTCCCCCACGTGAAATCAACCTACACTAAGCAGCCGAACATCCGAAATTCAACATTCTATGCATTGAAATATCAGAAGATTATAATTTTGTTAATACAAACAATCATTCCAATATTACATTACATGTAACTACTATGATGTACCAGTTAATTTCAGGTCATTTTCATCGAATGTCTCTCATCAACTATTGATTATGAGATCATTGTGTAAATCTACATTTGAAAGACTATAATACATCTATCGAGATGGTTCAGTTTAACAATTAATCACTTCATAAATTCACATCATTTCTTTATTTGATTCTTTTTAGCTTTTTAATACAACTTAAACCATTTTGAATCGACTTGGTATTGTTTGGCATGTATCTTCCCATTGAGGTTTAAGACTGGAATTGGTCAGTCTGTTATTGGCATATGTGCATATTGTGCGTATGCAAGTTGGCTATCAGGACTCAGTAGCTAAGTGGATAACGCGATAGCGTTTGAAGCGAATGATACTGGGTTCGAGTCCTAGAGTGAACATCAACTCTCTGAGATGCAGGTACATCCAGCTGACGAGTCCCAAATAGGACTACACCCGCGTCCTGGATTCCACTGCTATCCACTATCCATCATTGCTTAATTAAACCATTTTGTGTTATTCAACACTATAAACAGTAGTATGCAATTAGAGTAAGACATACAAGAAATACTCTCTTCTATAGATGTAAATATATGTTAGTGATTTGACTGATGTACCATCATAAACAAATGATTTATATAATGAAAAAGAAACAGAGAGAATTTATTCACATTTCAATAAATTTCTTTGAATATAAAGGAAACAAGATCAAATATTCCGTTTGATAGATCACGTCATTTTGAAGAAAGAAAAACACAACAACAACAACAAATGATCTTTTCTTTGATACATGTGACAATCAGTTTTTGTTTAGTTGAATAAAGTCAAGATTATAATATAATGAAAGAAAGGTCAAAGAAAAAGAAATATGAAAATGTATATATTTAATGAATGAATTATTATTCTACATAGCTGTCTGTTGTTGTATTTGTGAAAGTAAAAAAACAACTAAAGATAAAGAATATGGATTAAGAAGAAAGAGAGGATTTATGGGACGACCACGACCAAGTAGTGTGCACCTATTGTCCAATAGTCAATGAATTCATGTATTGATGTTATACCTCAATTTGTACACTCTTAGCTTTCTTCTAATCTAATTCTACACCATTATTTTAATCAATAGTTGGAGCAGATGTATTCACTTTCTGTCTTGTCTTAGATCCTGATTTGAAAAATTATGTTAAGCTTTTTATCCAGCCAAATTATTCTTTCTTCTTGGATTACATTACCTATGCCTAATATTTTCTACTACTCCTGATATTGCTATTACTTCCACTAATATGACAACTTGAGCCAACGCATATATGCGTCACGTTTTATGTTACATATGACTGAATGATTCCTACACCAGTCAACATCGAGGATTGAGGTAGGTAGCGGATGAATTACATAATCTATATCCCAACCACTTCAATCAATAAAGAATTATTACTTCATTAATCGACTTGTTATTTTTGCTAAGAACACTGAGTCTAGTTTCAACATCAGTCATTGAATAGTCCTGACATACGCGAGCAATATTTTTAAGACATATATGATCAAATACTAGTAACCTACAAGTGAGTAAACAATTATCATTTAAACAAAAGAGACTGTACAGATTGTTTAATTTGTAGTAATTTTTATCATCAGGAGCTGATATATTAATTAGAAAATTACTAAAAAAACTATGAAACATTGAACAGTTGTCTTATTCTTACTTAAGGATATATTAATTTACTAGGTACGAAAACGTGAATTACTAAGATTTTTAAAAAAAGTTAAGTTAATGTAACTAAGTGATGGATTATGGAGTTTGTGTACTTGCCTTGAAATAAGAAGTGTTACGTACAACGTTTAAGTTGAATTTAATTGGAAAGAGAGGGAGAGATGTAAATCTGTGATTCAATTAGCCACTTTACACTGCAGTTTTACACCATAAATTGATTTTGAGCGAGACAACTATTGAAATCCATTGATTGAGATCAAAAACCAATTGATGTTTGACTACCATTGAAAACCTAGAAGCACTGGACGGCCGTTTCGTCCTATTGTGGGACTCCTCAGCAATGCGCATCCGCAGTCCCGCTGGCAGGATTCGAACCCAGGGCCTTACCCTACTGGACCAATGAGCCGGCATCCAACGGCATTAATGTCTAACTCCAACCAATTCACGGAATTGCGCGACCATCTGTTGTACTGAGGTAAATACCTGTCTCTACCTAACACGGATTAGCTCCACTAGTCACGGTTTCTCACTAGAACTTCGAGAATTCCCTAACGAAGCTATTCACTAATGAGCACATGGTTATTGCCAGCATAGTGTTATCGAGATTATTATGTTATTGATTGAAATCAAAAACCCATTGATGTTAGAACACCATTGAAAACCTTGAAGCACTGGACGGTCATTTCGCCCTATTGTGGGACTCCTCAGTAGTGCGCATCCACGGTCCCGCTCGCAGGATTTAAACCCATGAAGTATTAGGCAGTTGTTTCGTTATAGTATAGGACTCTTCGATGATTGTCATAATAAATACAGTCCATAATGTAAAACTACTTACAAATTCAATAATCTTTACAATCCCCTCTTTAAACGATGGTTGTTGTTGTTGTTGTTAAAATCTTTATGGTTTTTCTAACGAAAAAATGTACTTTATAGATAATTTTTTTGACAGTGCAGTTTAAAGTACAAAGGAACATTTTAACAACAACTACACCAACAAAAAAAACAACACCTAAACTTTTTAAAAATGCACATATTACAATTGAATTACCTAGCTGAATTCAATTTCCAATCATTTAAAAATGAATAGTCTGTATTCGTTTGTGATATTGATGATGATGATGGTACACCGTATGACCATGCATTATCAATTTGTTTAAATTGATATAATAATTGACGATAAATTATATTAATACGTTTGATTTGTTCAATTCCATTAGATAATTGATCAATTTTTGTTAATACAATTATCATTGGTAAATTTAATGAACGTATTAATTGTATATGATCTAATCCTATACTACTTAAACCAATTGTAGCAGATATTACTAAAATGCCCATCATTGGTTGATTACAAGAAATACCAGCTAATGTTGTACGTTGATATTTTGAATGTCCAGCTAAATCAAGTAAAGTTAATAAATTGGATGACATTTGAACAACCTTAAAAAGGAAAATAAAAATAAAAAAATAGTTTGTGTTTTGTTTACTTGAACGGAAAATAATTGACAGTTTCAATATTTAAAATATCTAGGCCAACTCAAACTATGTAGCCTCCTTTCTCTCTCTCTTTTCATCATTGTAAGTAGCATTCAAAGTTATCTAGCACCAAGGGTTTGATAGTGTAGTGGTTATTATGTTTACTTTATACGTAGAATGTTCGCGAGTCGAACCAACATTTCAACAGTAATGGGTCAGTGTTCGAAATGTTTGGGATTTAGCCACTAGGGCTCGAACCCCATCCCACTTACCTCGGTTTAGGTAGCCAATTAGTTTCATTGGTTCTCACGCTTAAAGTGTGACTCGAAGCTTATTACACAAAGCTATAACTGGTAAACGAATTGACGAAAAACAAAGTTGGACATAGTTATGTTATACAGATGTCCAAGTTTGATACTGATTTACATGCTTATTATATGGGTATCCAAACCAGCAACAAGAGTGAGCGAGCGTTTATTGTCCGACTGAATCGAGAGTATGTGAACATCTCAATTAAAAACATAACTACATATCCCTCATAAAATAAAGACATATTTTCAATCAATAGCACATGTCTATTCCCTCGGAAAATGAAGCCAAATCTTGACCAATACCGTGCGTGCCAGTCAGTCAGCTACAACGTAGGACCAGGCACATATATGCATCGGTCCAGGTTGCCATGCCTCATTACCACAGCAAGATGAACACCGGATTTATTAGAGTGGTTAGGTCAAATGTGGTAGTATATAGGTGAATAAACTAAAGCGCTATATATATATTAGTTGATGTAATTTTTCCTTGAAGAGATAATTAGTGCTAATTTATCCAGATTAACAAAGATGAACTTTGTAGATGTGTTGTTTTTCAACCAGTTTGGTGAAAATACATATCTACACGAAATATTGAAGGATCAGAGTTCAAGTGTAATTTGAAGAAAAGTGATAATCCTTTAATAATCTATTTTAAAAATAACTCATGACAATGTGGTAGCAGGGAATGAGTAACAGATTCGGAGCATCTCATTTGATGAAAGTTCATAGCTCCATCAACTACTTACCCAATACACTACATCTAAATTCAGTTTTTATATTCAGCAAAGATGATCAACTAATCATCTAAGAAATATACGATAAAATCCTTGGTACATACATTTGCTTTCAATATTCGAAGGTAACGTTACTAATCTGTAAAGCAATACAGAGTGAACTATTGTACATTAGATTCGCTCTATAAAAGGTAGACGGCTATTTATCTATTTGTGCCAAGATTTAGTTGAATTTTGAGGCATCAAAGAACATCAGACGCCCAAGATAAGTTTTGTCAATATATTCAATTCGTTTACTTTATATGAGATGATACCATACATGAACACAAATCAATTTTTAAAGCAACATATCACATTTAGATGAAACATGGGTTGTGAACATTTTCACTTAGTGTGTTTAAAAGATTTAGGACTTTGTAGGTGTTCATCAAACAAGATTACATTATTTGCATACTTAATGAGAGGTGTTTTATAAGTAAAAGATCAAACTCCCAACCAAAGAAAGTATTATTTGTAGCTGGATATCTATGACAACATAAAAACAGAAATAGCAAGAATAGACAGCCATAAACGAACAAAACTAAATTTAAACAACAGGTTGCAATGAACTGAGCCTAATATCTCAACAAACTCCACTTACAAAGTGACATTTAAGTAGTATATATTTATAGAAGGTTTATTTGAACAAAATTTTCATAATGTTTACATCGGTTAACTTTGAGAAAGCTAATAAACATTGAATGAAATAACTGATGAAATTATTTCTAAGTGTTGCATAGTTTTCTTTACGAAATTCCAAATAATCATGTGGTTAGAGACTAATCAAAAAGTAAATCGTGGGTGTGTACTCTGATTGGTTGACAGGATAAATTAACCAATCAACAACAAAAAAAGAAGAAACAATAATGAAATTACCAAAAAAATATTTTAGTGTTTAATTACATTATATACAACTATTAATAATCAACTTACTTCTTCTGTTGAACGTCGATAAACTCTACCATCAGCATATTTATAATTAGTAACATTACCATTTGTATCAAAACCTAATAATTCACGACTTAAACTACTTGTACGACCAGATTGTACTTCATGTAAATGACGAAATAAATTTAAACGTGCTTTACCACGAGCATTATCTAATTCACCATCGGTTAATACACTAATTAAAGTTGATTTGCCTGAATCCATTCCACCAACTAAAGCTACACATAAATCTGGTGACTAAATAATTTAAATAATAATAAAAAAGAAACACAACAATGAGAATCACAACATAGTTACTAAGATTAATGTTAATAAAAGAAATTACTTATGATAACCATTCTGAAAATATGTTTACAATTTTTTTTGTTAGCAGAGAATGAATATGAAGTTTTTATAAGAATTTCAAAAAAATAGTAGGTGGATAAAAACAAGAAGGAGAATGACTAGTTGGAAAGATGTTTTTTTCCGACAATTTCATCCTAAAAACTATATAAAACGACTGTATCTGCTACTTTGGCGTGGTGATCTGGCCCGAATATTACGATAATTCAGCTGAGTTCCAGTGAAAGAGATACTTATTCCATTTAGGTATTACTATACTGAATAGGTCTGTTGCGGAGAAGTAAGATTAAAAACAGTAAACTTAAAGTTCGAGGGTAGAGTCATACTTTCGATTGCATGTGAATGTAATGGGAGTGAGAGGTTTACCTCAGAATACCACCATTTTCACAGATATTACCTCGTCAAAATGGAAAAGTCGACCGTAAATGTAGCTTAGCTTTGCCCCATGGATTTCCTTCGCCAGACGTAAGGCCTTGAAAGTACGGAGCTAAAAACATGGCCATACGTAACCGGTCTAAAGCATTTGTCCCTCGGGACTCCCATTTGGTCAAAACTACCCCCAATGCAGTTTTATTTCCAGGTATCTCACAAAGAAGTATCTTTTTATGGTGTGGACAACAGAGAAGTGACAACCATTCATACACCCCTATCAGGACTCAAAATCAGTATAAGCGGTAGTAGAAAAGATTGGGGACAGAATATATGATTCGAGAAGAGAATACAGATCCACAGTATGAAAAAATTAAGAAGCTTAAGAGCTAGGAGAAGACAAAGAGTAAATGCACCTGTACGTTAGAGAATAATTCAGAGCTATGTTACTTAGTGTCTAACTATTTGGTTAAGAGAACTACCGAGTCGATTTTGAAGGGCATTATATTAGTGTAAGCACTTAAATGATAGACTACAGATGTCATTTTCTAAGGTTTGCATAACCAGATATAGTTATTACTTCTTAAAGTATGAGTATCACTTATAAATTAATTGACTTAACAATTCGTGGAACCAATATTTCGAGAAGTTACTTTCAGTATAAAAAGCGGTCTATCAAGGTGGTCAACACATGAGTATCAATAAAGAACAAGAAATGCAGAATCAACCAAACTGATTGTATTCATTATTTTTCAAATACTCTACTTTTGCTCACCGAAAACACAATATACATAGAGTGTGGTAAAGAATAAGATAAAGACCATAAGGATAATTATTAAATGAAAAGAACTACACATAGCCCGTCAAGGTAGATGGTGAATGGACATTTGTAACACATGTTCTAACCACCTCAGTTGAAGATTTATTACTTCATCACTCAATTTACAATCTTTGCTTAGTACTCTATTTGTAACTTAGACACTGCTTACTCCACGGTCCCGAAATACACGAGCAATGTTTTTCAGACACCTATAATGGAATACCAGTAACCTAAGAATGTTATCTACTCTTAATGGTCATGTTTCACATCCATGAAGTAGAACGGAGCAAACTGCCGCGCAGTAAACTCGCCCTTTGGTTAGAAAACGTATATCCCACCTAAAACAGAAGTGACGTAAGTTGGTAAAAGCCAAGCAGGTCTTCTGAATCTGCGCCAAGACTTCATCAGACACCAGAATATCAGGACTAATGAGACTTTCAAGATAAGTAGATGCCGGTTGTTTGGGAGAAAAACTTTACTACTGTCAAACACCTGTACAGTCAGCAGTACAGCCTCATCCTCGGACCTTAAATTACTGCTTTCTGTCTCGTCTTCCGCCAACTGCCCTACCAGACGTGGTAGAACGTAAAGAAACATGTGTTCCAGCCAATATAGATCGCTTAAATCATCACGATAGACAAGCCCGATCACCACGTCAAAATAGCAACCAGAAAATGTACACATGTTATGAAGATGTGTAGTCCATGTACTGCCAAATAATAAACATTTTATACACAACTGGGAGTAATAGTAAAAAAAACTTTGATGTTCTTATGGAAAGATAATAGTAATGACAATAATCATAGAATAATAATAATAATAATAATAATAATAATAATAATAATAATAATAATAGCGATATCTTTGGCAACGCAGAAAAGAAAAGTATCACACATCTGTGTGTCGAGGGGATTTGTTTATACCACTGGATTCAATAAATCAAGGCAATAATTATATAAGTGAGTGAAAGTTTTATTCGAAATCACGAGTTTTCTTATTTATATGCCATTTATAAATAATAATAATAATAATAATAATAATAATAATAATAATAATAATAATTATTATTATTATTATTATTATTATTATTGTGTATCATATATAACACACGAATTCTACTAGAAATGTTACTTGTATTTCAATGTTGTGTAGAAAAAAATGTGATCATTTAATGTGAATCACCAAAGATCATTTCTTTAAAGGTGTTATATGCAATAACTAACTGATTAATGATTATAAAGTACCTTATTTACAGGGTGATAATCATTTAAGAATAAAATAACTTTAGTTATAATTTATCAATTTATGAAGAAGATCTTTCAGTTAGAGTATTTCAATTTTAGGCAAGAATGAATGTAAATTCAAACATCGTTACAGATACGCTTGTTTGGGTGACCATGTATTACTCTATTAGGATTGATTTAAGTTAGTATTGTTACGCAACCAGTAATCATCCAGATGCCGATAGTAATATAACCTGCCCCCAAATGCCCTGGTACGGCCGAGAGTGAGGAGAATCAGCTCTCTCTCTCGAAATGCCTTCACATGACCACGTGTATATAACCTCTGCCAGGGAAGTCCTATTCACCGCCTTCTCGTGGCGGTGTTGTTTACGAAATTGAGAGGACGCTAAGTGAATGTCCGACGCTTTAACCGGGCTCGTGAATATGAAGGATCCATGTAGGGGAGTTAGTTGATAAACCTTGATTCCAAACCAATGGTGTACATGGGCTCCAGTATCTTGAAGGAACAAATGGCGCGTGAATCAATTGTTGGTCACCGGCTACCATGGGACTGCATCTCCTTATGATGCTCCACTGCTTTGTGGACCTTTAGGTCGAAGGCTCAGAGTGTGGAAATTGTGAAGTTTTTCAGTTTAATTCACGAACTGATGCCATTTCTGGAGTTCTAGTGATAAGTCGTGACCAGTACCGTTTAACCATGTCGAGTGTGGGACGGTTATCTCCCGCAAGCAATTAAGGAAGGTTAAGCCATAATAATATTTCCGATCATACAGTTTATTTTTATGAATTGAAAGTCAGTTAAATTTAATTTACAAACGATCTAATTACCCAGTCTGTGTCAGCTTAATATCAGTCGTTCAAGGATCTATGCCTGTAGTCAGTAAGTCAGCAACAACGTAGAACTTCGTACGTACGTACGTACATCAGTTCAAGTTGTCATACCACATTGGCACACAGATACAATTTTCGATTCAAATCCCGTAGTGATAGAGGTAGTAAAAGTATAGGGAGTAATCAGAACATACAACTAACATCATACAACAAAAAAGTATTCGTATACATCATGAATACTCATCATGATTAAGAGAAACTTGTATGGTGCAGGAGATAGGGATTGGTAAGATACATCGTAGTGTTACGACAATCAGAAGAAAAAATGGCAAGACTATAATTTCTGGACGAACCAATCGGATTTAAGATAACAGGTCTCGAATTTTGGCTCAAAATTCATACTTATTTGGCTAAATACTATTTCGGCGTTATAGCTGATGTCAGTTCGTGATGAAAACCCTAAATCTAATTCCTAACCCTAACAATCAACTGTAAATCATAATTACAATTCCTCACATTGCTTTATAACCTTTATTTAGTCCTAGTTAGTGGGTGGACATTTCCAAGGTTATTTTAGCGTTGCTCAAAGGTTTTCCATAAATTATAGCCTCACCGAAAAAATCAGTAAGGAAATAGACTGGTTAGGGAAAACACATTCTGTTCATTAGATCAGTATTAGTCGTTAGTAAAACACCTTTCAGAAATCATTCAGTCAACACGCAACCTAGAATCTAGCATATACGTGCATAAGTTCAAGTTGGCACACCATATCAAAACGAGATGAAAATATCAAAATAAATACGGTAGTAATAATATCAATAATGATTTAAAAAATTCATAGGATATGAGATTTAAAATACTTTCTAAGTTCAGGAAAGACAAAGAATGAATGGATCTGAACTGAAGTTAGTGATATTCTCTAATCAATAAACCTTTCAATAGTAATATAATCTTAGGGGATAAAGACTTTAGATAGAATGGATTAAAGTAACAGGTAAGTTAAATCACGTTGCGATCATGGCCGGTTGTCATTTGACTAGGTTTTTTTATTATTATTACAGAAACAATTACCAGGATCTAAAATAATAATTTCTAACACAAATAGAAAAAGAATAATCATTCTACAATTCCCCTAATATTTTCATAAATTAATTTATATGTTAACCATTATCAATTGGATTAGTAGTTTTATCAGCTGTTACACCATAACACAAAAATCATGTGTTTAAATGATTATTATTGTTATTAATATTTAAATAATAGGGAAGTAAACGATATTCACTGGTTACATAAGCAAATTTACAGAAACAGTGTGATAATCATACACAATAATACAAACTCTTTACCAAGTAACAAGTCTATGTACTTGATTTTGTGGTAGACTGTGAAAACGTCCTCTCCTAGCAGAGTAAACTAACGTAAATGGAATAGGATTTGAACCTGAGACCTGTTGATTAAAAGTTGATTGTTTTAACTACTACACCAGATAAGAATAATGAAGAATTTGAGGTGTAAAATGTCAGATAGTTTAAACTAGTTCGAATTGCTGTAGATGAGGAAGAGGATCAAAGATGTTGGTTTGTGTTATTTTTCAACCAGACAGTCAGTCAGTCAGCAACAACGTAGGACCAGGCACATATATGCATCGGTCCAGGTTGCCATACCTCATTAGCACAGCAAGATGAACACCGGATTCATAGGAGTGGTTAGGTTAAAGGTGGTAATATATAGGAGAAAGATTGCATATAAGGATACAGTACCGAAATAAAGAATTAGTTCGTAGAAAGAAAGATATGAAGTGACTTTAATCTCCTAGTTTAAGGGAAGACAGGCAGTGTATGCACCGACGCCATTGTGATCGATTCTGAGCCATGTCACCAAGAGTCTCCAACCATCGGTTACGAAAGTCACGCGGACCCCAACCAAGTAGTCTGCATCTACCAACATGGCTCAGACTAGAGGTTAGTGTCTTCAAGCAGTGATGCCACGTTTTGGTTTGGCCTACCCTAATTCCCTTCCAACCATCTCTAACACCCGTTAGCATTGCACGTCGTGGTAATCGGTGTTCAGGCATACGTAACACGTGGCTCAACCATCTCAGTCGATGCAGATTAACAACCTCATTAACTGATTTACCATCATTACCTAATACCCTGCGTCTATTTTATTTATTTATTTCAACACATAGATAATGGTACAAAGAGGCACCAAATACATATGCGCCACACAAATCTCATTCGATATGTGTGAGGGCTGTGATACTGCCCGGGTGCCCGAACCGAAGCAGGTGGTTTTCTTAAGGGGCCACACCCCGAGCCTTCGACCTGAAGGTCTGGTCCACAAGGCAGTGGAGCATCGTAAGGAGATGCAGTCCCATGGAAGCCGGTGACCAACAATTGGTTCATTCGCCATTTGTTCCCGCAGGATACTGGAGCCCATGTGCACCATTGGTTTGGAATCCGGTTAAAGCGCCGGACATTCGCTTTTCGTCCTCTCATTTTCGTAAACAACACCCCCGCCACGAGAAGGCAGTGAGTAGGACTTCCTTGGCAGAGGCTATATACGCGTGGCCAAGTGAGAGTATTTCGAGAGGGAGAGCGGACCCTCCCCACTCTCGGCCGTACCAGGGCATTCGGGGGTACCCTGCGTCTAACCTCACTATTACTTACCCGGTGATCCCAACAAACGCCAGCAATATTTCTAAGGCATCTGTGGTCAAATGCTAGTAGCTTACGGGTGTCTTCTGCTCTTAAAGACCATGTTTCGCTGCCGTAAAGTAAGACAGAACGGACTGCCGCGCAGTATACTCGTCCTTTTATTGATAGACGGATATCTCGCCTTCGCCAAAGGTGACGTAAGTTGGCAAAAGCCAAACGAGCTTTTCGAATCCGTGCTGAGATTTCGTCCGATACCAGCCCATTAGGGCTGATCAGACTTCCAAGATAAGTGAAGTTGTCGACGCGTTCGACCACTTCACTCCCTATCCTTAGCTCAGGTGTTGACGCTTACAATAACGTGTAGTGTTGGTTAGGATGAAGCTAGAGACAAGCAAGTTAAAGCATGGAATTATTACATGAAACTACAGACCGTTGAGCTGAACCATATTGGAAGATATAGACTCCCAAGTTGGAAACCGTAAGGTAACTATAATTTATGCTTGATAAAGGGAGGGTAGATTACGGAGTAGCAGCTGCATTCACCACTAATTCTTCTATAAATCTTCAGCTTGAAGTCATCCCATAATTTCCATCCTTGCTTATCCCTTTTGAATTAGAGTTGACGTATGTCACTTTCTATTTCAATCAATATTCCCTCTGTTGTTTACCTTGATAATTTCGTCCTGATGCTATTACGAAGTGTGGTAGTTTGGACGTGGAACCATAGACGCCTTTTATTAAACTTACTAAGAAGAAGTCTCTTAGTTCTCATTTCTTTAAAATGAGAACTATGATGATAAGTCTGT
This sequence comes from Schistosoma margrebowiei, assembly GCA_944470205.2. Taxonomy (NCBI): domain Eukaryota; kingdom Metazoa; phylum Platyhelminthes; class Trematoda; order Strigeidida; family Schistosomatidae; genus Schistosoma; species Schistosoma margrebowiei. The sequence continues at coordinate 42,521,491 of OX104026.1, read as the reverse complement.
GAAAATGAGTATTACCCCAAATAGGCAATCTTGAAATTGATGTATTGAGCAAAAAGAAGACAGTAAATATAATTAAATCAACAGTAATAGAGGGATAACAGTGGAATTAAATATGAGACTGATAAAAAATACACCATGAATAGTGGAAAAATAAGACGTTTCAGAGTGCAGGCGCTGTCTAATACCCTGATTTGCTTCAGTTGATATCAATTTGTGGCGATAATTATCTTCAGTTTAAAGTTAGTATAGATTTATTAGACTTTGTAAAACAAGAATAACAGATGGCCTGGTAGCTACAGCGCTCTATTTTTGACCATTAGTCAAAGGTTGGAATACTGTCCTACCTACTTTGTTTTAGGGCAACCGGTTAGGATTTTATTAGCTCACACACCTAGTGTAGTCCAAAGCTGAGTACACGGATATGTACTCGGTGAGTTATATTACAGGATTAAAATTGATACAATAGTACTGAATATAACATTCGACTTACACCTTCATTAGTTGTTGGCGCTAGACGAACAAGCACTTCAATAGCTTTACGACATTCTTTATCCGAAGAAATAGTTGTTGGTTCAATAACACGCTCTCTGAGAGGATGAAGAGTAGAGTTTAGACGCTTTGCCATTCGTTCAAGTGTTGTTAACGAACTGTTTAATTCAGATGGACGAAGTCCACTGACATGACCATCATCATCTACACCTAATTTATAAATGGCTTTGCCTCCACCTTCATTAAGACGCCATTTCATTTGTGTAACAAGCTGTTCAAAACGATTTGGTGTAGGATCAACTAATTTCCGCTACATAAAAAAAGAATCGGTTAAAACTGGTGTAAGGAAAATTTGGCGATAACAAAGATAGAAGAGTGTAAAAAATCATTTATGATTTAATAACTGACTACAAATAACTTTCACTTAATTGATGAGTGGAGTCGTACCTTATTAGCATAAACACGACTATCAAACATTTAGTTTTTTATACTTCTTTTAGCCTTCTGGGATAGAACTATTTGTCATTTGTAGCTACTACAGTGATTAGTTTTAATGCAGATAGAGTAGGTCAGATCGACAGAGGTTTTGGTGCCCCAGCTTAACGGACAAGTAACGATGACTGACTGCAGCAAATATGTACATACAAACATTTATTTCAAGAAACGTTTGCTTTAAGCATATAGAGTGACATGTCACAGTGACTTAATGATGAACAGAGATAAGCTTTTTTAGCCATTGATTGATTCCAGTGAATAAGGATGAGTGAAAAAAATACAGAACCTCGTTAAACCCGCGTATTGTCTTCCGAATGATCTCGTTGGCAGTGATAGGAGATACGTCGAATACAAAAGTATTTTGGAAACGAATACTTTAGATATTTTCTTATGCAGAGAGACCATGAAAGATGCAGTGGTGGTCTTATGGTTAGGCGATTCGACTGGAAGCCAGTAAATCCGAGATTCAAACACCACTCCAAATACCTCGGTTCCGACAATTAAGTAGTATCGTGAACCCTGACACACGGAATGTCGTTCATACCCAAGTACCTGGTGAATGAGTTAATTCATGGTTAATTTTTTACTCGTAATATCTAAGTCATATACATCAAAATGGACGAAGTATAAATTATAAGTAAGTAGATAGTAATACAGACACAGATTTACATAGTCACAAAGTACTTGAACAGATTATGATATTTAATGGCTAGACAAAAATAGATCAGTAGAGATGTAATAATTGCTAAAAACCCACAATTAGTCATCATTCAAACAGATCAGTGGTTAGCTCTCACCTCATAAGGACACGTCTATTCGTCTTACTGAACATACTGAAATTTCAATAGAAATACTTCGTGTGCAGGTTGAAGACAAAAAAGTCAAACATGTATCTGAGGAAGGAATAGTCAAGGACTCGGTCGACCTATGTGGTCAAATGACAATTCAGAAATCCTAAAAAAAAATCCGAGTACTGACCCATGACATAACAAGGCATCCAATTATCACCCCTTTTCTTTGACCGAAACAGCTAACACCTACAAATTTTTTGACACTATAGTTCAGGCTTATCACTTATACAATACTGTCTACAACCACTTGGAGGCCTGATGGTATCTTATACACGGGAACGGTTAATCATATACCACTTGCTTACATACTGAACATGTTGACAGGACAACAAATAAAAATAGGTTACTTACTTTGTACTCAATATTTCCCTCTTCTATTTCGGGAGGAAGAATATGTGGCATTTTTGTAGAGATATTTCCACAGCTGTAGCTACCACATATGAGATCATTGGGAGTAGAGTTTAGGCTAAGAAACGGGTTGTTGGAATTATCTGAGCTGTTATCCATAGTTTTATTTTTCTTGATACAACCTCTGAAGCTTTTGCGTTGTTGTGCGTCATTACGAAAATTAGTTGGCTTTGTGAATGAATTTGCTGACTTTTCATTCAACTTGGACTTTGATGTTTCATTACCGGCTGAAAAATACAAAGAGAGCTCATCCATCCCGGCATGTAAAAGATGAAGCAGAAGCTATTATCAAAGATAAAACTTATGACTTTCCGACGTCCGCTTCAAGGCCAAACCGGGATCATTCAATTTATCCGCTTTCAATGTCCATTATTTTGGTTTTGAGCTTCGAATTTAATAAAGAAAAACTGATAGTTAATTGTTTTTCAAGGTTCGTTTACAAATTACAAGCGCTTAAGCATAAATTGTATTGATAGCACAGTAGTTTTGCAAGTGATAGTTATGCCGTTGCGCTTAAACTGGTACCCACAAACGAAGAATTCCTGGTTGACAGCCTCTCAAATCTGGCTCTCCTAAGGAAAAGCTATCACACCGCCACAGACTTCATTTTCGTCAGCGAAACTGAGCTAAGACAACATACCAACGACAGGCGCTGGAATTTCGAACAGTTGGATGTGTCAGCTTAAAGGGATAATCTACAGCAAGTGAATCGGGTAGTTCACCATCAACTTGGACATACTCTAGGCAAAAACACCAAGTTGACTGTACACATCAGATCACAACTGGGTATACTGTGTTACATTTTAGTTCCCCGAGATGACTCCAGTTTGGTTGTATGAGTTATTGTTATTGAAATATGTATGTTGTATATCCTTGTGTATAATAATCGCATTGGTCAATAACGGAATTAAACAAGCCAAATAAAGAGAATGGACTTCTGAATACATATATTTTGTATATGAAGCGGATGGAATTGAGCGAAGCAAAATGGCGAGCACTGAGATGGATTATAACCCGACTCCCCTTTAGTCAAGCGTTAATCAATATTTATAATCACAATAAAGTGAGTTACAGACATGTGATGAAAAAGAAAAAGCGTACACATGCATACACTCACATAAAAACAATCAAGGTTGATAAGCGAATAATTAACAAGGTCAAAATATGACTCAAGAAGAATGAAAAGATTGCCCTGTCTGAAAGCCGGAATAAGGTATATGGGATTAGCATAATAACCGACACTACAACACATTACTCGTAACAACTAGGCAACTTAGAGCGCTTACTCGTAGAAACATTGATTGTCTCACGAATATATCTTTGAACCAAATCATTCCAATTTTCTAGTTCGACAGGCGTTTGAATCTTTTTTCGTAAGGGAGTTAAGGACAACAGGGTTGTCACAGACTGATTACTAGCAACATCTTTGAAGGATTTTGCAATAAATCATTGTGTTTGGTTAAGCTTACAGATGCCACAAGTATTCGGAGTTTGACAGCACCGTCAAATGCAACACTTTTGTAAACAAAGTATACAAACCCAGTTAAATCAGAAGCCAGAAATGAAAAGGTTTGAAAATATATTTGAACAGTTATTGGTATGTCCAGATGCGTTTGATCTAGACTGGCTAGTAGTTACAAGGGAGGCGTAGCACGCCATATCCACTCGTGATCTGGTGCGGATGCGTAGACGAACACTTTAATCAAAGAAGTATTCAGTAAAACTAATGCGGTCAGCATCAGTGTTGAAGACTTACATAACTGTTAATTTCGGGGATTTATTTACTTCCACAGACATATCTGATGGGTCAATATTGACATTAAGTAATAAGTTATGTGACTTATCTCTCACATATAAAATGCAAGACAGATCAAAGACACGTTTTTACCAGACCAAAAAATAGGGAACGATATTTAATAAGGTTAGAGAACAATAAAAACCACGCTCATGTGTCACTATTCGTTCATTATTGAATCACAGCTTGCGATGTCCTGACAAATAGTGTCACCAAACGGGTGTAATTTATTGAGTACAGACAGTTCATCTCGACATTATTTGAAAACAGATTCTGTCCCGTTTAGATCTTAATTTATGTCTCTGGCACGTTTGTCGTGCAGCAGAAACCCATTACTTGAGTGAAATACCCTGATATTCAGTGACGTAAGTGGTTACATAGACTTTTAGACTTTTATCAGACCTTCGGCTTAGTGATCACTTTTTTTTGTTTACGTCTGAAATTAGTAGGAATTAGTTGCTATCTGACTAGATGTCTACGGTAATATTTATTAAATTATTGACGATTGTTACTAACCGCAAACAGTTGTTAGGTTCATCACGGGAAAATTTGTTGTACATGTTAAACGACGTAGTCAATACTTCACTCTTGGTACACATACTATCTCACACACCCTTTTTCTGTCACAAGTTTCTCTTATGTCATCAGGTTTTAAACGTATCTGTTACCCGCAGTTTCGTTAATTACTTATACACGATCCTACTTACTTACTCCTGTAACCCCTCGTTGAGGAGTATGTCCTATCAACTTCCAGCATATCTCCTTAGTTTTTTATCGATTCAAAAATCTGTTCTCTACTGAAATAAGTTATTCCTACTAAGGTTCTGTCAACGACGCATCTGTAGTATCCTCAGTAGACAACTATTTATAAATATCTGTACATTTTTTGATGATGGTTGTCGTAGTTCGCCATGTGTCTGCTCCGTGCACCAGGTCCGTCTTACCGTTCGTATTGAGTATTCTGGCTGGTGTTGACCGACAGTTCTTTTGAGTTCCATACGTTCTTCACTAATAGGAATGCAGACTTTTCTTTAGGCTGTCTTAGTAGAATAGCTAATTCAGCATAAAATTGGAAACATGAGCTATAGTCAGAACAAGGACAACTCGGCTGTAAACTTTATTTGTTTCTAAACGTAGACATAACAACTGGATCAGTACAATAGTTAAAGGAATCCTAATCATTAATTGGAACGCACGGACATACCAACCAGTATTGCGTGTCTTATAGAAAGGAATAAAAATAATGAGTCACACTAATATAATAGGATAATAATGTCCATTAGTTGGCAGGCTACATGTAGCAGGGATAGCCTACAGACACATCAAACCACATTGACGTGGTGGACGCTCAAACAATAATTTGATTAGTAAGTTATGGACATGACCAACAGGTAGTGTTCTCTAGACAGGTGGATACATAAGGAGATTAATAAGAGAGGTAAAACGTCGGTCTGTAGGGACATTATTTCTCAACCGCACGGTCCTTGAAGCAGAACATACGATAACAAGAAATTTAAATTCAATATTTGGCACTAAAGTGAAGGTCAGAAGTGATGAACGTGGGAATAGCTGATCGATATGGTATGGCTCAGTTATGCACGCATGGTCACTCTCTGTAACTCATCCATTTCCATATTAAATATAATATTATATCCCTAGCCGAAATGTATCCTTTAGGAGTGCTAGACGTCATTTTGTTCATTGTCATGGTAGGACGAGTCAGTATAGACAATGATGTGACTTTCATGTGAGATCATGTAGATTAGGCAGCCACATTATAGCCGATTTACAATTATGGGATTAGTTCTGTTACTCTAGTAATAAAGACAAATGTAATTAATATTGAACTTCAAATCCACTCATTCCTTCATTATACTGAGTTGGATTCCATAGAAATCTGCTGACTTAGGGGGTTTAAAGTGTTTCAAGATCTTAGTGATTTTGACAAGTACAAACTCTGCTATACATGTTCTAAAAGTGGAGAACAAACCATCACTCAAGAGACGGTTTAACAACTGTTTGCGCCAACCTTAAGTAATGTGAATTATTCAATCGGTGCATTCTAAAACGTTTTTTCCTACAGTATGTAAAGCGATGTTTTAAGTCCGTCAAGTAAGGCATCATTCAGCATAGTATTTAACTTGTTAAGCATTTTGAGCTTTAGGGTATTAAACCAACAACTAGCTATTCAGCATGCATCACTTTCGTAAGATAAACAATTAGAAGAGTTTAGGGACAAGTCATATTCTTTTTTGGATTCATCGTTTGGATGTAGCCAATGAGTAGTTTAGTTAGGAGAAAAACAAAGCGATTCATCTATATCTGTAATCACAACATTTTTGAGAAACGTAGTTCGAACTCAAGGGGCATTCAAAATATATGACTGTATCTGGTCATTTTATAAATATAACTAATGATGAGCATTGAGAATCTTTTCAGAAGTGCTTTGGAATTTCCGTACCGTAAGAAGCTGTTCATCATTCATAGCACGAACCAATTACTAAAGGGTATTAGTGGACTAGCGTTTCTATTCTTGTGACGATTTTGTGACGGTGATACTCAAGTAAGACAAAAACGTGAAGCCCTACGGCATTTGTAAGGATGTGATCGGAAGATTTTTTACTTATGGAGGGATATAAACATAAAAGAATATTCATAAAAGACATTAAGTACCGGCAAATCTTGGAATCAAACATGACTATTTAGAGCCAGTTGAAGTTATTTGCTCGAAACATTCGATTGGTATGCAAATGCATTTACTCCTACTAGTTCGAAAAAGTATTAAATTTCAGTTGAAGTGGGATGTTTTTGCAGATTAGTTCATTTAGATTAAGTTTGGTTAGCCCTGAATCAGTTCTATTGATAACATTTAAACTTTCTAAACAAAAGGTCTACACAAGTTTTGATCCATGACCCATTTATTACGTAATCATCTGGGTATCGGTTGTATTTTTTAAAAACACAAACTTCATCTTATTTTAGTCAGCTACAATGTAGGACCAGGCACATATATGCATCGGTCCAAGTTACCATACCTCATTAACACAACAAGATGAATACCGAATTCATAGAAGTAGTTAATTCAATGGTAGTAATATATAAAAGAAAAATTGCCTATAAGGATACAATACAGGAAGAAAGAATTAGTTCATAGAAAGGAAGATATGAAGCGATTTCAATTTCATAGTTTGAGGGAAGACAGAGAGTGTATACACCTACACCATTGTGATCGATTCTGAGCCATGTCACCCAGTCTACAACCATTGGTAACAATAGTTACACTGACACCACCCAAGTAGTCTGCATCCACTAACATGGCTCAGACTGGAAGTTAGTGACTCCAAGCACTGACGCCACGTTTTGGTTTGGCCTCCCCTTAACTTTCTTCCAACCATCGCTAACACTAGTAAGCCTTGCGCGTCGCGGTAATCGGTGTTCAGGCATACGTAACACGTGGCTCACCCATCTTGGTCAATGGTTTGTCTTGAGTTACAGAGTTTTGTTTGATGTGATTATCTTCAGTAGTTCTATTAGTAAATAAAAGTGATTCTACTCTAATCAGTGATTTAATAATCTTCTAGTATTGTGGTTGAGATTTCACGTTATTCTGTTTATTTATTTATAACGTGATGCAACGTTTATTGATTTTAACCCTTTAATGTCGAACTAAACAATTGAGTAACTTTTAATGTCAAGTTTAATTTAACTCCATGTAGTATCAGTTAAAAAACCATAAGTATATTCATGAGAAACTTAATATATTGTAATTTAGTCAATACAAATAACATAACAATTATCAGTATTTATTAGTGTTTATATATTTATACCACTGAGTCTGCATCTAACGGTAATAATGTTTAATTTGAACTAATCCACGAAATTGAGCGACACATCCACCACTGTCATCAGTGAGTTACTATCTCACAACTGATCCGGTTTTGGGTTCGAATCCAGCGTGCAGGTCTGTGGATGCGCACCGCTGAGGAATCCCACAGTAGGACGAAACGGCCGTTCAGTGCTTTCAGGATTTCCATGGTGGTCTATCCTTGATTGACTCATAATGTTATGTATCAAAATTACAACAATCTCCACAAAACCCCTTCTCATAACAATAGTTATATTTATGAAAAATTTAATATATTGTAATTTAATCAGTACAAATACCATGACTGTTATAAGTATTTATTATTGTTTATATATGTTTTAAGAGAAAACTAAAAGACGAGTGGCTTGAAGTAATTTGTTTACAGTTTTAAAATATTTTAGATCTATCTCTTCAACTCGTCGTTTACCTTCGTCACATCCAAAATCCATATACATGTGATAAAAATCTGCATGGAACTATAAAACGTAAGGAACAATATGAACAACAACAACATTGAACGTAAATAGTATAGATGATCTACAAAGGTGTTAATCAGAAAAACGCTTAAGGTGAAATAAACACCCAGTTTAATACCTTCCAGTTTATGTGGCGTCAATTCGGTGCACCGTTTACAAAGTCAGTTGAGTAATCTTAACACCATTGGATGCCGACTCAGTGTTTCAGTAGATTAAGCGTTTGCGCGCGAGACTGAAGGCCCTAGGTTGGAATCTCACGAGTGGGATCATGGATTCGCACTGCTGAGGAGTCCCACAATAGGACGAAACGGCCATACAGTGCTTCCAGGTTTTCAATGGTGGTCTAACATTAATCGGTTCATGGTCTCAATCAAAAACTTAACAATCTCCACAACCCTGAAACTTATAATCTTATTTTCATCAACTTTCGTTTCAGTACATATAACATTCCAATTGAATTGATGGTATCTTATTCTTTGGCTACTGTTAGTTGACTGTTGACAAATGAAGACACAAAATATGGTTTCTTCTGTTATAAGATTTTATCATAAATATTTTGCCCGAACGTTATTATTCACAATCTGTCTGTGAGGATATAGATCCAATGAAAATGAAGTTTTTCAAGTATCTAGAATACATTATCTCAAAACATTAATTTAATGAGAAATAATGATGTTAGGAAATTCATTTATTGAAATTAGATATATTAGTACTTACAGGTTGATTAGGATTAGATAATGGACTGAATTGTTCATCATATTCTTTCATTTCCAATTGTTGCACCTTTTTCCTAGTTACACTATACACCTTCCATGATTCCTATATAGATAAAATTAATATTATATAAACACATATTGGTAATTAAATAAGATGTGTGTGTGTGTATGCTATATGATATGGCGATGCAAACTTAAAAGTTAATGGGTATAGATTATTTATTACTACTCTTTATCTATAGTAAAAATCTGTTGAATATTGAATGAAATATAATTATCAGAAGGGGTTTTGTGGAGATTTTTAGAAATTTCACTAATTTAAATCATGAGTCAAGTGAAGCTAGACCACCATTGAAAACATGGAAGCACTGGACGGCCGTTTCGTTCTAGTTTGGGACTCCTCAGCAGTGAGAAGCCGTTACCAGTGGAGTTCAACCACGTCTGTTGTGAGATATCAACCCACTGAAGACAATGGTGTACGGTGGCCCAATTTCGTGGATTGGTTGAAGTTAGACATTAACACTGTTGCATGCCGGCTCAGTGGTGTAGTGGTTAAACGCTCACACGCGATACTGATAAGTCCTGGGTTCGAAACCCGAGATGCTTGATCATGGATGGTCGTTGCTGAGGGGTCCGATTCTAGGACGAAACGGACATCCAGTGCTTCCAGGTTTTCCATGGTGGCCTGGCTTCAATTTACTCATGATTTAAACCAGTGAAATATAATTATCAAGTTGAGAGCTTGAAACTTAGGTTTTTGAAATAGATCAGATGAAAAGTTTATGGTTAGGCATTTTATCTCATCGCACAATCTAGTAGCTATATGAACTCAGTACCTAAGTGGATAACACAATGGTGTTTGAAACGAACGGTAATGAGTTCGAATTCCGAAGTGAATATTAACCCTGAGATACAGATAAATCCAGTTGAAAAGTCCTAAATAGGACAAAACAAGCGTCCTTGATTCCACTGCTAGGTACCATCAATCTCTTGCTTATAATTTTGAGTTGAGTTATGAAAGTGTCTATTATCTGATTGACAGTAGGTATCAAGTATATTTAATGTAAGAATATTATGAGATTCATGCAATGTAAATATACTACTTATTGAATGCATAATTTTCTTACTGGCAATTTATTCACTAATTTTAAGTTAGTCACTATTTACTGATTAGTAGACAATCATTCAACCATATTGAACCAGTTAGTTCTTCTTTTCATCTTAGTTTATTTCAGAACTGAAAGTTGTTGTTGATTTTATCATCTCAAATCTAAGTTTATGACTAAAAGTAATATATTTATGCACAAGGCGGCACCAAATAGATATGCGCCACATAAATCATTCCATTTATATGAGGGATGAGATACTGCCTGGGTACTCAAACTGAAACGGGTGGTTTTCTTAAGGGGCCACACCCGAAACATTTGACCTAAAGGTCTAACCCACAAGGCGTAAAAGCAACTTTAGCAGATGCAGTCCCATGGTAGGCGATGACCAACAACAGATGCATACATCATTTGTTTCCTTAGGATCCTGGAGCTCATGTACACCATTAGTTTGGAATCAAGGTTTTCCAACTAAATCCTTTATATAGATCTTCCGTATCCACCAACCTGGTTAAAGCGTCGGACACTCACTTTTCGTCTTCTCAATTTCGTAAACAACACCCCAATCGCGAGAAGACAGTGAGTATGCAGTGGTTATATGCAAGTGGCTATATGAGAGCATTTGAAGAGGCAGAGCCGTACCATAGCATTTAGGGGCTGTCAGTGAAATTTATAGTAAATGATAAATATAATTCATTAGTATTACCTCATCAACTGAATCTTCATGATCTATATGTTCAACAGCTGTTACAATGATTGTATGATCATCATGACATTCACTATTCCATCTTGACCAACCAAAAGCCATGGATGGACTTAATAATGCCATATGCTGATATAGATTTTCTTCAACAAGACGATTCTAAACAATCAATTTATGTTTTAATGAGGATATATTTTTGTTAAATGAAATATTTTCTAACGTTTTATTCTAAAACATTTAGGTATACCATGGTCAGATTAATGTAGTCAAATTACATTGCTTGAGAAGAAATAGACTATAACAGAATATATGTAATGCATTGAGTATACTATAGGTCAAATAATAAAGTGTAATGAGATCTATTTTATGGCCGCTTCTTAGAACCCTTATCTTTTAGTATATACATAATTATTCCCGACCGTTGTTGCTACCTTGAAGTGGTGGTCGTGCTTGCCTATCGTGATGACGTAACCGTTCCTCAAAATCCTACCATGTTAGACAGGTCGGTTGAAGAGCGGTAAGACTAAAAGCAACAAACCTAAGGTCCGAAGGCGAAGTCGTACTGCTGACTGTACAGAGGTGTGACAGAAGTAAGGTATTTCCTTCAGACAACCAGCATGACAGCGACACTGCCTTCCCACAGGGAAGGGTGGGGTTAGAAAAGGTCGACCCTAAAAATGCACACCTCGCCTAAATTCACGGATATCCGTCTCCGGTGGTAAAGTCTCAACAAGTACGGAGCTAACAAAAAAATTACTCATAAAAAGGTCGTGTGTGACCGACCTCAAGCAGATGTCACTTGGGCACTGAGGTCACGCTCTCAGATCATCTCTTATCCAATTTCCTTTTCAGGCACTTCCAGAAGAACCCTTCCACGGTGTGGGCAACCGGGAAGTGATAACTGCCCTGATATCTCTAATAGCATTCAAGACCACTGTATTCTGACTGATACATCATTATTAAAAATCTCTAGTTGGTGTACATCGTAAACTGTAGTTCATCCAGAGGTTTTTATAAAGGATTCCATATGTTAAAGTATATATATATATATATATATATATATATATATATATATATATATATATATATATATATATATATATATATTCTGAATCATTCTTGACTGATTCATTTGAACGTTGTATTAATAGTTAGATGGTAAATAGTTTTACTCATTTGTTCAATGGTTCTAAGAAAGATATCATTCAAATAACTATTGAGTTTAGAAATTCTTCATCTGTCATGTTTGATAACTTGAATGCTACTACTGATTCGTTTTACTCGAAACGGAACGAAGAATCTAGGATTCAGAGACTCGATAGGCTATACTAGTCCGTTGTCCCCGACTCAGCTAACTCAATCCGGAAGTCTTGGTATGATGTAAAAAGTGTATTCTACAGACAACCAGAAGATACCAGGTTCATCAGGCACACAAATCAAGCGTATTTATACAAAATATATATAATCGATATTGCCATGGAAGTTTTTAAACATTTAATTGATAAGTTCGTCAATCGACTATGTGCATGGGTGATAAGAAATGCCAAAGCATACATCTACATACAAGCTCCACAAAGATAAAATTACAAAATATGAGTTTTGGGGATCTAATGTCCCCAACATCATCCTTATTTATGATGAAGTGAATAATTGAAAACAATAATCAATGTACATGCCGAACATTTTAGCGTTTATTATAGTTCCTTCTTTTGGTGGCATGGGACATTCCTAGCTAGATAATATGGTTTTAGCACCTTCACTGTAATTTGAAGTAGTTTTATTGACGTATAATTCTGACTGAAAGAAGATTCTTGCAATCCATTTACAAGTATCGAATTAGTATGTTCTGATAAACCAAATTTTAATTAAATGTCTTAGGGGAATATTTTTTTCAGCTTCATGTCCTTTTTTACTTTGTTCGATTGTTTCGTTAGATTAACCTTGTTATCATGAATTGATAGATTAGATTACGAAATGATACGAGTTCCTGAGTTCTAGAATCTTGTTAAAATTCTCGAAGTTTCCTTAGTCTAGAATTCTGATATTTTTTTAGTCGAGTTCGTTTCCGTAATTATCTAAATGTATTCATGAGACATCGTGTTCTTGTTTACACAGATACCAAATAATACTTCATGTGGTTGGCAAAAGGTTGGTCTTCTGTAGTTTCTATGTCCTTTGATTAATATAAAAGAAACAGGAATCTAATGATTCCATAAAATCCAACTTGCAACCGTTGAATTGGTCTCAACTATTTTAAGACTTCTAAGTTTTGAGTGTTTAGGCATAATTTTTTGATGCTAGACATCTTTGATGAAGTTGTAAGGGTAGTCCTTTTTTAATGGTCAATAGTCAATGTATGTGTTTATTCATTTTTATGAATATTTTTGTTGGAATAAAATGAAAAGATGAGTTGCCGATATGATGCATTTATGATATAAAGGATGATGACATTGTGATGTATGCTACTTATGTCGACGGACATAAGTACTATGTAACATCAATAGAAAGTGGAAACCCTAGCAAACAGCAGAAGGATTAGAAGATCAAGTTGAAGAGAATTGAAAAGAATTATGAATAGGACAAATCATTCAGAATGTAAAAGCAAAATGATGGAAATTTACAATGAAGCATTCAATGTATGGTTCTCATATTTGACCAAGACATTCTGTTATTTTGAATTAAAGTACATTGGTTATCCACCCACTTGTATTTTTGTTTAAAACAGTACTACAGGACAGATTTGTATTTATAGCTTACAGTGTCTTTTTGTTAAATTAGATTCTATATTTCAAGAGAAAATCTGTATTGAAGACTAAAACAAAAAAGTATACAAACCTTGTTAAGGCAATCAATCCTACTGACTGAATCTTCTCTAGGAAATATATTCATACCTGACTGTTGTAATACTGTGATTAATTCATTTAATGTAAACCATTTACCCCATAAATGATTTAATTCTCGTTTAGAATGTTTTAATAAATCTGTATCATTTGTCTCAGTTACATTTGTGCTTTTATTCGGTCCATTAACCATTGAACGATCACCACCAATTCCTTTTATTGTTTCAGTTACTGGGTTACTTGGAAGGATTGATATTCGATCACCTAAAATATGTAATCGAAGTTCAATACAACCACCCATTATGATTAATAAACATTGATTTGTTATTGATGATGATTGTAATATTGATTGATATTCATCATTAGATAAACCAAGCGTTGTTACAGGTCCAAGAATGATACATTCTTTCGATTTATCTGTAATACCATTCTGATTGTGTTCTATTACAATTGGTTCAGGGGAAATAACATTCTAGAATGAGGAATAAGTAATAAAAATAGTTATATACAGTATAATACGCATGATGTAAGCATAAAATTCCTAGAGCAATATATTCAGTGTTATAATGAATTCATATCTCATACCGATTTATATGTACGTAATATAGGCTTATCATGTACCTAAATTTGTAAACGTTTTCAATCACTTATGCTGTCAGTATATTTTCTTTTGTCATAGAATGATATTCAAATGAGTTTCAAAGTAAAGGATCTTTCGCTTATTTCAAATATTTCAGTGGCCCTATATCTGACTCCAAGTGGATGATCGTTATCGAATGATTGTTATCGAAATATACATTTCGCCAATCTTTGTGTATAATCATCAACTTAAATTCCATCAGTGAATAACGGAATTAAATAAGTTTAATACGAGAATGAAGTTTTGAATACGTATATCTTGTACAATCGTCGGTCAAAAAGAGAAACAGTTAGTCAGTCATCTACAACGTAGGACCAGGCACATATGTGCATCGGTCCAAGTTGTCATACCTCATTAGCATAACAAAATGAACACCGAATTCATAGAAGTAGTTAATTCAATGGTAGTAATATATAAAGGAAAAATTGCATATAAGGATATAATACAGGAAGGAAGAGTTAGTTGGTAGAAAGAGATATGAAGCTATTTCAATTTCATAGTTTGAGGGAAGACAGAGAGTGTATACACCTACGCCATTGTGACCGATTCTCAACCATGTCACCCACAGTATCTAACCATTGGTTACGATAGTTACGCGGATCCCAACCAAGTATTCTGCACTTACCAACATGAATCAGACTAAAAGTTAGTGACTTTGTGGACTGATGCCACGTTTTGATTTGGCCGCCCCTAACTTCCTTCCTATCATCCTCAACACTAGTCAGCAAAACTAAATGAAGCGCAATGGAGAGGGCGAGTGAGCCAACTTAATTTAGCCAAGTGTGAATCGGCATTTATAGTTGAAGAAAAATAAGTTACTGATACATGATGGATAAGGTAAGTAATTAGCACACATACGCTCATATAAAATCAGTCAAGGTTGATAATTGAATAATTAACAAGGTCAAAACGCAACTCTAGAAGAATGAATAAATTGGTCGTAGAATATTTATTTATACTGACAGTAAATTCTCGACTTCATACATTCAACTAAACTAAAATAGTTGGTGAGACTATAACTTATGGACGACCTTTGAACGATGCTAAACTGACCTTGAGAGTGTCCACCTAATAACCAGGACCAAATGACGGTTATAAACCTGTGTAAGGAATTAAAATTATTATTTACAGTTGATGATTTGGGTTAGGAATTAGATTTAGGGTTTTTATCATGAATTAACATAATCTATAATGCCAAAGAGCTATTTAGCCAAATGAATGAGTGAATTTCGTGCTAAAAATCCGAGATCTATTATTTTATACGTGATAGGTTTTTTCATAAATTACAGTCTCGCTGAATAGTTAACTCACTATCAATTCGCTTTATGATGTTTCTGAAATCCTAGTGAAAAGATATGACTGGCAGAGTTCGAGCATATCAAAAATAAAATAGCTGTCTTCAATGATCGCCATACAGTGATCAATCAATTGTGATTACATATCAATCCTACAGGAGGTCGGTCGTGGCTCGGATAGCTCAGTGGTAACGTCTCTGATTGTGAAGCTGGGTAAAACGAGACCGAATCCGCCGGGGAGCACCAGTTCCCTCAAGATTACAGGTACACCTTGCTGACGAGTGCTAAGTAACACGAAACCCGGGTCCAGGGTTTCCTGTAGACTACCTCCAACCACCATCTAATCTCAATATATACTGCTCGCAGTGTTGAGTCACCTAGACTGGTGGCCACATTGCAACATGATCAATAGCATTCGATCTGCAGTAATAAGGACTAGACAAGCATGACAGTGATCACCGCCCAGTGATCAATCAATGGTGAGATCTCTATTAGAATTAAAAAGTAGTTATCAATTGTTTTCTGGTTTTAATGTATCAATCAATTACAAATTAAGGATTACATAATATTTATTTTTACTTACAATCACTTCTTGATTCATTGCTTTATTTGATTTCATAATAGGTGTAGTCGATTTGATCATTGTAATTGATTGATGTTCATTTGTTATTAAAGAGTTTTTAATATTTGTAGGATCATTTATTGGATCTGAATGAATTGATTGTACTGTTGTATTGATTAGATCATTTCTTCTTAATGGTAATGGACGTAATTCCCAATACTAAAATAAAGTTTTCAGTCATTAACTTAGTGTGTACTAGTTCAAACCAATGGGAGACACAACCAAAACAAAGAAGTAAACAATGATAAGTTTAAGGTCAGTAAGAACCAATCATCATCGAGGTGCACAGAACAAGCTGGGAAACATATGGAGAAATTTGAACACTCCACGACCAAACAATCCAGTTCAAAGAACAAAACGCCACAAAAATCAACATGTTTCATAATTTAAAATGTTTAAGAGATAAGATGGTTAAAGGTAGTCAGTAGGAATTTCATGTTAGTTGGAACTTGTCAACAATATGTATATGGAATCTTCATGAAACTGATACCAAGTCACTCAGTCTGTAATTCAACAATGGTACTACTAAACTTTCAGGGCTACAGATAAATGTTAGTAGGAACAAGATATTTATACATTAATTGATGATTTAGTCATTTAAACAGAAAGAAGAAACTTAGAATGTGATTAAAATACTTATCAACTCAACACAGATCTATTCATGTGATAAGGACAACGAATTAAAAGATTGAACATGAATGGCAAGACATATAACACTAACCTTCATTAATAAATTCTTTTCATTTTGTAAACACTATCAAGGAAATTGGAAGCTTCTTAATACTTATGAAATTTATAGTAAGCGAGTTGGTATACTGATGTGTTATGTGACTATGGTCATTTTAATATTTCAGAAGGGGTTTTGTGGAGATTGTAGTAATTTCAATAGTTGAGATCATGAGTCAATTGAAGATAGACCATCATGGAAAACCTGGAAGTGTGGGAGTCCTCAGTAGTGCGCATCTACGACCTTGCGTCAAGGGATTTGAACCCAGGATCTATCAGCCTCGTGCGCGAGCGCTTAACCACTAGACCACTAAGCCGACATCCAACGGTGTTAATGTCTAACTTCAACTAATCCACGAAATTGAACGACACATCCACGATTATCGTATATGATGAAAATTAGCCACTATATTACATTGTGCTACATATCTAACGTATCTTTCATTTATCTAATCAACTGACTTCACTTTGCATAGAACTACGTACGTAATTTCAACACTGATTCTTTGGCTTTTTAAATGTGAAAAGGTTATGCTTGGTGAACATATCTAAACTATAGATTCTGAATGCATTTTAGTTTCGAGGGTATATTCTACGACAGAAACATAGGATTATTTCAGATAATTGTCACTAACCTCTTAACACTAAAATTGCAGATATTGCGAAATAATATTGCCTCCAAATGCCCTGGTACGGCCAAGAGTGGGGAGAGTCAGATCTCCCTCTCCAAATGTTCTCAAGTGGCCACGTGCATACAAACACTGTCAAGGAAGTTCTACTCACTGCCTTCTCACAGCTGAGGTATTTTTTTACGAAATCGAGAGGACGAAAAGTGAGTGTCCGACACTTTAACCAGGTTGGTGGATACGGAAGATCTATCTAGGGGATTTAGTTGGAAGACCCTGATTCCAAACTAATGGTGTACATGAGCTCCAGGATCCTAAGAAAACAAATGGCGTATGCATCTATTGTTGGTCATCGCCTACCATGGGACTGCATCTGCTAAAGTTGCTCCCACGCGTTGTGGATTAGACCTTTAGGTCAAAGGCTTCGGGTGTGGCCCCCTAAGGAAACCACCTGTTTCAGTTTGAGTACCCAGGCAGTATCTCAGCCCTCACATAAATGTTAAGTTTGAACAGTTAATCCAAGTCAGACATATAAAGAAAGTATTTTCATATAATTTAACTCTGTAACAAAGTAGAGACTTATCTCTAGTCTTACTCTGGACTGCTACTGTAGTGAACGAGAACACAAATACGGAAAACCAAATGTATTTGAATACAAAATTACAGAATCACTTAGTAAAATCTGAGAAAAAATACAGTAAATATTTAATTTGAAAAATGTTAATCAATCGTCTCAAATGTCATGGCTCTTTCGTTCCTACAGCAATCATTCTTTTTTATTGTTCTCCTTCCTTCAATCTTCTTAACCTTCCGCCTTCAGGTATTTCACTTTCGATTAATGTTACATACTACTTATATCTATAGACATTAGTAGCACACACCACAATACAATTTAGCCAGTTCAATCTAATTGAGTGTAATAGGGTATGGGATTTATGACTATCTGATCTATTAAAAAATGTACTACAAATAACTAGAGAACATTTACAATAGAAATAAAAGGATTAATACTCAATTGATTCACTTACTTGAAATGGCATATTAATATGAAAATCTTGAAAGATAGCAATTGTACCAAATACACTTGTATTAAATACGATAGTATTGTCATCTTCATTAAATTTAATTAATTGAATACCTGTTGTACGCCATTGTAATTTCTCTGGATCCCATCTAGCTAATAAAGGATCTTCTACAATGATTATAGATTTTGGTATACTAAAAAGATAGAACAAGAAAAGAAACTGGTAATTTCTAGATATTAGACAAATATTGTTAGTTCTAACAGCAATCATAATAATAAAATTACTGTTACTTAATCAGGGACGGCGTGATTATTGGAACCAATGATTGGGGATGTTGTATGACGAGGCTGAGAATAGGTATCAGTGAAGTGTGTTGATTCAACCTCAGTCTTCTCTTAGAGACTAAGTCTCAAAGTTATTTTGTCATTTACATTCCTATGATTTTTTTTACTTTACTTACGCCTGTTACTCCCAGTGGAGCGTAAGCCACAGACCAGCATTCTCCAACCCACTATGTCCTCAGCCTTCGTTTTAGTTCTATCCAATTTTTCTTCATTCTTCGCATGTCTGTCTCCATTTCTTCGCGTAATGTGTTCTTTGATATTTCTCTCCTCCTTTGGCATTGAGGATTCCAAGTGAGGGCGTGCCTTGTGACGCGATTGAGTGCTTTCTCCAATGTGTGTCCAATCCAATTTCAGAGCTTATTCCTGATTTCTTCCTCCTTTGAGATTCGGTTTGTTTTCTCCCACAGTACGTTGTTGCTGATAGCATCTGGCCAACGGATCTGAAGTATTTTGCGTAGACAACTGTTAATAAACACTTGTGATTTCTGGATGATAGCTTTCGCAGTTCTCCAGGTTTCCGCCCCATACAGTAGAATCGTTTTGACATTTGTCTTGAAAATTCTGAGTTTGTTGTTGGTTGACAGTTGTTTTGAGTTCCAGTTGTTCCTCAGTTGTAAATATGCTGCTCTTGCTTTGCCGATTCGCGCCTTCACATCTGCATCTGATTCACCGTGCTCATCAATGATGCTACCCAGATATGTGAAGGTGTTTACATCTTCCAAATCTTCTCCATCAAGTGTGATTGGATTGTTGTATGCTGTGTAGTATCAGAGAATCTTGCTTCTCCTTTTGTGTATGTCGAGATCTACTGCTGCTGAGGCTGCTACTACGCTGGTCGTTTTATCCAGCATTTGTTGGTGAGTGTGAGACAGAAGAACCTGATCATCTGAGAAGTCTAGATAGTCCATCTAGATCCCAACTGTCCACTGTAACCCATTTCGATAATTACTTGCCTTTTTCTCTCGAGTCCTATCGGTTATGATTAATAATAGTTTTTTACTATAACTGATACGTTTACAACTGTTTCTACTTGTTCGGTATTCAGTTTCATCAATTCATGTCGTTGTGTTTATGTTATATCCGACTAAATTAGACATATATCAGGTTATTATTTGTTTATGAATGATTAATTAAATTGTTATATAATTAGTAGAATCAAATCGGAACTATGAGGTATAGAAACATAACATTGATTGCCATTTAATTATCAGTTAGTGTAAATACCGATCTTACAGAAGATCAATTATGACCAAGATATCTTAGTAGTAACGTCGCTGATTATGATACTCAGTGAATCAGTCTCTTTAAGACTGTATATACATTTTGTTGATTAGTCTCAATTAACACAAAATATTGATCAGTGAGTGTTGCCTATTAGTTATCATGGGCCAATTAATGTCGTTTTAAATATTTTTACAAATCTAGAACCAAGTTCAATTTCTTATTTAACATTTTAAGTGAGAAATATTTTGTACAAATTGAAGAGCTGAAATTCGTAAAGTTAGATTAGAAGATTCAATCTAATAGTGAAATAATTAATTACTAAGGTCGATATATTCAAGATATGCTAATTTATTGTAGATCTTAATCAACTGATCAATAAATTGAGTATTGAGATGGTGGAGAAGATTTATAGATTAGATGGATGATTTTGATGAGGTTTTGTTCTCTGAGCTGGATGGTTCAGTCGTGGAGCTTTCATCGTTCTTCTAAACGACATCATCGTTGAGAAGAACGATAAATGCTCCACAACCAAACCATCCAGCTCAGGATTGTGTATTATAATTTGTAAATCACTTATCAATTATTTATACTCCAAAGATATACTTTCAG
The DNA here is from genome assembly GCA_944470205.2 of Schistosoma margrebowiei. Classification (NCBI taxonomy): domain Eukaryota; kingdom Metazoa; phylum Platyhelminthes; class Trematoda; order Strigeidida; family Schistosomatidae; genus Schistosoma; species Schistosoma margrebowiei. Next base: position 42,500,636 of record OX104026.1, on the reverse strand, counting down.
TTAGAATTTTAGCTTTGATAATTATCATTTTATCAGAAGGGGTTTTTGTGGAGATTTTAGAAATTTCACTGGTTGAAATCATGAATCAATTGAAGCTAGACCACCATTGAAAACCTGGAAGCACTGGATGGCCGTTTCGTCTTAGTATGGGGCTCCTCAGCAGTGCGCATTCACGACCTCGCCCCCTGCGAGATTCGAACCCAGGACCTACTGGTTTCGCGCGCGAGCACTTAACCACTGAACCACTGAGCCGACGTCCAACGGTGTTAATGTTTCACTTCAACCAATCCATGAAGTTGCGCACTACTGAGGAGTCCCTCAATGGGACAAAATGGCTGTTAAGTGTTTCCAGGTTTTCCATGGTGTTCTAGCTTCAATTGACTCATGATTTCAACCAGTGGAATTATCGTTTTTATTTGTCATAACACTATTCTATAAATTTATTTATTATTCCATTGTATACTTTGAGACTTCTATTGTATTTTCAATCGTTCTTTACAATGGTTTTTCCTCCTGATATTTATTCATAGTAAGACTTAAACTAGATGAATAATTCTTGTATTCAAAATGATTCACCTACACTTATCTTTGAGTTATTGCATAATCATGGAACAGTATATGATCTGTTCGTTCATGACCCATTATCTAAACAATTATTTAATTTGAGATTCATTTTCATTATGCGCTGAGATTAACACACTAGTAACTAGGATCGAGGTGAATGATCAGAGTTCAAATGAGAATTTGTGATGAATCGAGTTCGTACAAATCACTGATTGTTATGCACTATAACACAGACTAGGAAGTACTAGACAAGTATTTCATGTTAGTATAGAACTGATTAAGTGTTTGTATCGTCAACCCAATCACTGGTCAAATCAAGTATCTTTATGTATCATCGTGTGTGTGTGTTTAACATCCAAACTCATGAACTACCATCCAGTGGTTTACATTTTTAACCTCAATAACACATGTGCTTGAAATTAGATCAACTATATGCCTGACAATTTATCATCCATTGTTGAAGGATTAAAAAAAATACCGCATCATAATATACATTTTACATTCAACTTTATGTTACCGAATTTTAACTTGAATTGGTGGTCTTTCTTCTTTCTTCTCTTGTTTTCGTGGGGTTTCTTCCATTACAGATTCACTTTCTGTTTCTTTAATTATAAGAAATAAACAGAGAATGTAAAAGATGATGTTTCGTACACTCGTTGATTCGAATAGACATTCCGAATGAAAAGCAAGAAGGCAAAGGAAAGCGGAGGAGGAGGGTAAACTAACTTGATTCCATAAAGCATGACACCATATTTATAATTGGACAAAAATAAGCTACAGATCCGTAATGAATAGGGTAAGCAAAAACACACGCACACTCATATAAAAACAGTCAAGGTTGACCAGCGAATAACCGACAAGATCAAAATGCGACTCAAAAAGGATGAATAAACTGGTCTGTCCGGAAGCTAGATAACCCATGTGCACTTGAGATGGTACCAAACAGTACAATTATGTAAGTGATTAGTTGAGACTCAGCAAACTGGAAGACAAAAATATGACATTTTAAGTAAGTGAAACAGGAATCGAGTCTTAGTAAGAACAGCAATAATGCGATACTGGGATAACCAGTTAATGTGTCAAAAACTGTGCGAAATATTCGTCCTAGGTTACGTTGCATTTCACAATTTGAAATATAATACCAATTTTTATAAGAGCCAGACTATAACTTATGAACAAGCCGGTCAGAAGCAAGTGAGCGATAATAAGGTTTCGGTGCCTATTTCAATACCCAATACTCACGGTAGATAGGTTTACAGCGGATTTAAAGGAGGACGTATAGATGAGTGGTTACAACAGGTGGGATAACTAAGAATTTCCTTTATTTGTGATCGTGGTGTTTGAATGTATGCTGGACATCGTGCAGACTATCGTGACGATGTTATTTTTGGATCTAATATATGTTGGAGGGAAAAATCTCTAGAACGGGGACTTTTTCAACTCATTCTGGATTGAAAGTAAGACAGGTTATGATGATTATAAACTGGATAATGAAGAGCATCAGTAACACTGGCTGCAACCCTTGCAGATGTTACTGAAGCTTCGGTAGTTCAATAATATGAATACTATAGAGATGTATTTACAATGAAAATGATAAACTTAATCAGTCGATTGGAGGAATCGGGAGATTCGTAGAAATCGACGAAAAAATCATTAGAAAACGTAAATTCAATAGAGGAAGAAGTACTGAAGAATGTCCGGTAATTAGACCTTCCCTAAGTATACTTATCAGGTCTTTGGTACGTATGATCAATCATCTCAAAAGAAACACTAATAACACATGAAAAACCGACAGGTCATAACGATAATTGTCGATTATACAAGAGTATGTGCAGCAAAGTACCCCAATATAAACGGGTGACTGGAGAGCATATCGCTGCCTATTTAGACTTAGTTACGTGCATCCTATCGTCGTTCAAAAGCGGCATTTTATAGATCCCACCACGGAAGCACACAATAATTTTATTGAAGCAATGTAGTCGAGGTTGAAAGAATTTTTACGACTTTATCATGGCTTCAGAGGTCAACTATTATGGAGTCACATGGATGAGTTCTTGTACTGTATGCATTACGAGTTCAGAACTACAGTGTGTCTTTCTAACCTCTAAAAGTTTCCAAACCATGTTAAAGAAGTGCATCCACTGTATATTTTTGGATTTGTATAATATATTCCTACTCTATACAAACTTCTCAGGGTCACTTAGGTCTAAGGTCATCCATCATTTATAGTCTCTCCAAAAATGTTAGATAAATGATTTATTTAATTGAAACAAATGATTTATGGCTGACAGTGGAATCTAGTACGTTCATCTAATGCTGTATGGGACTCATCAGTTGGATGTACTTGTATCTCAGTATTGAGGCTCACATTGGGATCGAGATTACAGATCTTTCATTTAGGATTCCAACTCATTATACACTGAGCTAATGAGTTTAGATGTTCAGAGTTATAAGGAAGAGTTGTATGCTTCTAAGGAACATAAAGTCAGAGTGAAATAGCTTAACCTCGATGGTTTTTCAACTGAATTAAGTTTATAATGTAGATCACCTTGAAAATATCGTTAATAATTCTATAATAAAATTAATAACTCACTTATTTCTTCTGATGCATCAACTATATATTCAAATGGATGAAGTTTTGGAGGTTTTACACAAGTTGTAATAGTCCAACCTTTAACTGTCTTAGGTTGTCGAGGTAGAGTAAGCAGTTCAAAACGAATAATACCACCAATTACATGATAATCACCTAAATCAATTGCATCTTCTTCCATATCAGTTTTTATCCAATTCTCAGATTCTAAATATAATAAACAAAAAAATATTGATTTTGGAAATATTTACATATATAATGATTAACTGGTTTTAAATAGACCATTGGTTGAATAGTGTTCGCTAATGACTTCAAGTGTTGTTTTCTCATGCTTTTCAACTCTCAAATAGTCCATATTCATAACCGTAACACAAGGTCAAACAAAAGACCTTCAATTCTTCTAACGGAAAGCACAAACATTGCGGTCTTTCAAATGAATTTTCATTGCTTAGTCGTTTCCAGTGATTTCTCAACTGATATCACTTAATAAAACTAACTTCAATTTGAACAGTATATCAGTAAATATCATTATTATATTATGATGAAACCAACACAGTTAGTTGGTTTTGTGCTTACAAATCGATATTCTGGACTAAATATACTAGAATTAATAGATATAAAAATGTTTATCAAAAGGGAGGTTTTCGAAAATTTGAGTAGTCCCATACTAGGATGAAACGGCCGTCGAGTGCTTCCAGGTTTTCAATGGTGGTCTAGCTTCAACTGACTCATGATTTCAATCTGTGAAAATTTCTAAAATCTCCACAAACCGCTTCTGATAATATATAATAGTTGAATTCATCAGTCAATTAAAGCTAGACCACCGTGGAAAACCTGGAAGTGTTCACGATCGAAACCGATAGGTCCTGAGTCCGAATCTCGCGCAAAGGGATCGTGAATGTGCAGTTGAAATCGTATAACATTTCAATTAGAAACCTGTTTAGGAATACAAGTTATTGACTAAGTCAACTCTAACAAGTTGTTCATCACAGACTATATTTACAAGATAAGGTATTTTAGAGCTTATATACCTTTGCTTACGTGCATGGATTCCAATTTAATAATGTCTCGTTCTACCAGAAGATATACAAGAAGATATGAATGAGATGGATGGTCGGTATCTAGGAATTTACAAAACTTTAGATGTCTATTCATAACCATATCGTCACAAAAACAGACGAACAATAACAAACATACGATTCGAGCACTATTCCAGCATGCATTAAGAAGCATCACCCATTGTTTACTGTCACGTCGTGATTTTGTTAAAATTCAGCGAACTTGAATAAAATTCATTTGAAGGTATCAATTAGTTTGGTAGTAAGATTATTGTCAGCTTCAAAATAGATAGTACATGTATGATAGCTTATTAAATTTTCAACATATTAAAACCACATAAGACAACATTTACGGAGCAAATAACGTAACAGATTTGTAAAGTTGGAATATAATTTCTTAAATTTTCGAAGTGGTGATAGACAGAAGGGTAAATGATAGTCATTATTTACAATCTAAACATGTTGAATTGATTACGGTTGAGAAATTTTAAATAATGATTGTTAATTTAGTATTATTCTCACTTGGTATTGTTTACTTGCATATTCCCATTGTTATTTAGGACTGCAATTGATCAGTCTCTTGTTGGCATACTGTGCATGCTGTGCGGACTGCCTTGATATTGCCTGAAGTTACAAGCTTTGCAAGCAAAGATGGATAGTGGCTAGTAGTGGAATATAGGACGCGCGTGATTTCAGGCAATATCGAGGTAGCCCGCGAAGAATGCACATATACCAACATGTGACTGATCAATCGCAGTCCTAAATAACAATAGGAAGATGCAAGGAAAACAATACCAATTGAATATAACTTGACTCCATTGCACAAGCAGGTGGTTATCAGGACTCATTAACTAAGTAGATACCAAGATAGCGTTTGGTGCAAACGGTACTGTGTTCGAATGTCGGAGTAAACATAAACTTTGAGATGCAGGTACATCCAGCTGATGAGTCCCAAATAGGATGAAACACGTATCCTGAATTCTACTGCTAGGAACTATCCATCTTTATTTATAAAGTATTATTCTCTTAAAACAGAATCAAATACTTCTATTTAGATTTGAAGAAAATATCTATTAGGAGTTTTTAAGTAGATTTGAAGTAGCTAGCCTATAAACTGTTTTCTTCAGAAATTTCCAACTCAGTAAATTAATCTGTTAAAATCAACTATACTTTAATAGTGTTTCATTCATTGAATTGTAAGGTAGCCTTCATTATCGTTCTGAATATTATTATAAGTGTCTACATCAAGTAAAAACTATGATCATTATAAAAGCGTTTATCTAAGCTACAAACTTTATGGATCATATCATAGCTAATCTTTTACGTCGACAAATCTCCCACTTGTATAGCAAAACCATATAAGCAATAACCTGGTGTAGGGATTCGATCTTCTGGAGGAATTTCAAATGCTTCTTCCATTTCAGTTGTTTGCTGTTTTTCACTATTATCATCATTTAATAAAATCTACAAGAATATATTAAAAAGACAATAATATAGACAAATAAATTAGTATATTAATATCAGAAGGGGTTTTGTGGAGATTGTAGTAATTTCAATAGTTCAGATCATGAGTCAACTGAAGCTAGACCACTATGAAAAACCTGGAAACACTGGACAGCCGTTTTGTCCCATTTTTGGACTCCTCAGTAGTGCGTGTCCACGATCCCGCCTCACGGGTTTTGAACCCAGGACCTGTCAGTCTCGCGCCAGGCGTTTAATCAACTAGACCACTGAGTCGGCATCCAACGGTGTTAATGTCTAATTTCAACTAATTCACGAAATTGAGCGACACATCCACCATTGTCATCAGTGATTTACTACCTCACAACTGACCCAGTTGAACTCCACTGGTCACTGCTTCTCACTAGAACTCCAGGATATGTCTCTTGAAGCCAGTCACTAGTGAGCATATGTTGATTAGTATCAGAAGAGGTTTTGTGGCGATTGTAGTAATTTCATGATCTCAACTACTGAAATTAGTTGATTTTAGAATATTCAATAGTTGTATGAACTATGCTGTTGATGTTATTACCTTCTAATTCTAAGTGATTATATTTTCTATCTTTCGATCAATCACTTCAAAGATCTTTAAGTATTCTGCAGAGATTTTTCTTCTTTTGTCAACAATGTAGATTATTATGAAATTCATGGGACAACTAATTCACAATACTTCTCAATGAAACTTGCTATAACCTCCAAGAAGTTCAACAAAATGTTGAAGACTGTTAATGCAAATGGTTAATTCAAGAAAATAAACAACAGTCTTTTCAAGTAAATTAAGCGTTTCATTGTGAGATACTGTAACGAACAGATTGAGGATAACTTAAGAATAGTAGATCGTATAATAGTAGTCTGTAGGTTAAGTGGAAGCTTAAAATTAAAAGGAATATGAATATACATATAATCTAGTTACTGAATAGTTATCCAATAAGAATATATATAACAACAGTCCATAAATAATTCCTAGCGGTTAGCATTCATTTATTCTTCGTTAGAAAATAACACTTATGATCTCTAAAGCATTCCAATAAATACAGAGCTAACACGAAAATTATTCACAAATAGGTCGTGTGTGACCGACCTCAAGTAGTTGTCCCTTGCGCATTGAGGTCACACTCTCGGGTCACTATGACCACCCTTAACCCAATTTCCTCTTCAGGTACCTCCAGAAGAACCCTTCCACAGCGTGGGCAACCGTGAAATGACAAATGCCCTCATACCTCTAACAGCACTCACAATCATTGTATTCATAATCAGTCTCCGACAAATTATATTCTGTAACTACAACTGACTAATAATTTCCAATCATTTAGCTAACCACTATCTATCTTTGCTTATAAAGCTTATGACTTAAAGGCTATATCGAGGTAACCCACAAAGGATGCATATATGCCAACATGAGACTAATCAACTGCAGTCTTAAATAACAATAGGAAGATACAAGTAAAACAACACCAATTGAATTTAGATACATGTTTAAATGTTCTTTCTTGCTGAACACATAGCAACAATAAATTAACTCATAACAAACAACAACCACAAAATAATGTTAAACATACTTCTTCTATTTTATTTTCATTTAATTGATTCTCTTCAATCAAAGTATCATCTTGTTGAATCATTTCACCGCTGACTAATTCACTATTAACTTCAATTTTATAAAATATTCATAATTATAATTATACTTACTTGATTTTGGCAATTTACATGGATAATATGATTGACATTTAAATGAATAATTATCATATTTCATGAAATTGATTAAAAATACACAATCAGATAGAGTTAACACTTTTGGGATATCAAATGTAATATCAATCTCAGGGAATGTGAATTGTTTAATCCTACATATGGAGTAAAGGGGAGACAGTAATAATAATAATAATAATAATAATAATAATAATACTGGTATAGGGGTTGTGGAGATTATTAAGTTTTTGATTAAGATCATGAACCGATTGATGTTAGACTACTATTGAAAACCTGGCAGCACCAGACCACCGTTTCGTCCTATAGTGGGACTCCTCAGCAGTGCGCATCCACGATCCCACTCGCGGGACTCGAACCGAGGGCCGTCGGTCCCAGTCAAAAACTTAATAATCTCCACAACCCCTATACTAGTAACCAACATATGCTCACTAGTGACCAGCTTCGTGGGGGAATTCTCGGAGTTCTAATGAGAAGCCGTGATCAGTGGAGCTAATCCATGTCGGGTAGAGATAGGTATCTACCTCACTGAAATGGAAGATGGTTGCGCGATTTCGTGGATTGGTTGATGTTAGACACTATCACCATTGGATGCCGGCTCAATGGTCTAGTAGGTTAAGCGTTCGCGCGCTAGACCGAAGGCCATGGGTTTGAATCACGCAGGGAGTGGGATCGTGGATGCTCACTGCTGAGGAGTCCCACAATAGGACGAAACGGCCGTCTAGTGCTTCCAGGCTTCCAACGGTGGTCTAACATCAATCGGTTCATGATCTCAATCAAAAACATACTAATAATAATAATTTAAAACAATTAGTCCCTTTGATAAGTTTCGATAATGCAATGAGAAGACGAAGTATATCAGAATTATGTGATGACAGATTTGCTCAATGCATTTTGAACAATCTGATCACAACTAATATACTTGTTAAGAACATTTATATTATGAAAATTAAAAGGTCAACTAGACAGGTTAAGGGTAAGTCATAACAAAGGAAAAATAACATGGACAGGACAATATCTTAATTTTCATAGTCACTGCCCTATTCATTACAAACGCAGTTTATTAAAGAACTTATTCAATAGGATCAATCGTATTTGTACTAGTGATACTATTAAAGTAGAGACGAAGCTCTTGACTCATATGTTAATGAATAATGTTTATTCATTGAAGTTCATAAACCGCTGGAAGGGTTGCAATATGATTTGACCTATGACGCTTCTGTCACCTAAAAGGCGAGTTTATATTATGCTACCATTCAGAGGTGACACAAATAGTCTCATGTTGAAACGGAGACTTAAATTAGCTATCAACTAGACATTTTATGCAGCCCAACTTGTCATTATCGAAAACACAAGGTCTGTGTTTCATGAAAAGCCCAAACAGCACAAAAGCGATTGTGTCATATTTAATTGTGTCTATCAGTTGACATGTATGTATGGAAACACGTACATTGGAAGAAGCAATCGTGATTTGCCATTAAGGATGGTTGAACATATACCAAAATGGCTGCAGGAGCAAATGAATTCCAATGGTCAAATAACATCACAGGATAGACAGACATCATACTCCATTGCGAAACATTTGATTGAGACGGGTCATAATATTGACATCAAATCAGCATTTGTAGTGTTATACAAAAGCCTTCAAAGACATATACTAAGGTTTATTGAAGCCTTGGCTATATGGAAATTGAAACCCCCTTTATGTGTTCAAAAACAATAATAATAACGATAATAATAATAATAAACAAGTATATACCTTGGATTTTTAGATAAATTACCCCAGATACACAATACAATCCAATGATTATACCAAATTTTTTGTAAATTTAATGTTTCATTATCTTTATAATAAATAGCTTTTGTTAATAGATCAATAATAGATCTATCTAGTTTCTCATCTATTTGTTGCCTTAATTGATGTATCATCTAAAGATAATGATATTAATATGAATATAAATAGATTGACTTACATCATTGTATTTGACCAAATGAAGTTGATCTTCATCATGATCCGTTAGTTCAGAAATCAATAAGTTTAATTCATCAATAATCTATTCAATTAGTTACTACAAAAAAATTCAATTATTGACTTACTTTAAAACTTTTTATACAATCATTCATAACATCTTCTATAGATATATGTTGTTCATCTGAATTCCATAAACTGATATATGTATTAATTTCGCTTTCAATAATTGGATTAGGTAAATCATCACATTGAAAATATCTTTCCCACTAAATTATATTACTATTAATGATTTAAGTAGATTATGATTTTACGGTATATTGATCACGACATTGTACTTCGAGTTGATGTAAACGCTTGTTTAATTGATTGATCAATATTCTTGTTTGTTTTAATTCTTCAACTCGTACCTTATGATCCTGAATTAAAAGGTTTATAAATTTTACGTTAGTGAATGAGAAATCATTCAAAACTTCTTGTCATTGTGTCGAGTAATTGGGAATATGTAGCTCAAACAAGTATATGATGATGTTTTATGCTATAACTCTGTAAAACAGTGGTGAGAGGTTGAAAATAACCAGTTTATTAATTAGCGACATCTAGTAAAAGGTGGTAATAATCACCAGTTAGCAGAAAAATAAGGAGAGACTGTCCCTTAATAAGACTGAGATAAAGTTGTCAATACTTACGGTGAGATTCTTCTGAACACTTGTCCAGTTACATGTTTAACTGACAATTATCACTGACTATATCAGCTCTCACATAATAACAATAGCAATAAAATTAGTTAGGTTATATCGTTACATGATATTTCGTTTTTAAATGAATCAAAAGTCCGTCCAATTAGAAACTTAGCGATGACAATATTTAGGTTGATTTTAATGAGCGCATTTAAAACAGTTCGTTAAGATGAAATATTGCATATTGAAGTAAAGCCTTTCACACATATTTGTGCTTCTTAACAAATAATAAGCGGTTAAAGTTATGGATGTGAATTATCGGATACAAATTCAATGGTCTGCTGACTCAAATCTAAATACTTTCCAATTCTGCCAACCATAGGATATCATTAATGCTCACATGCAATTAATTACATGAGTCTTTACTTTGTTAGATGATTTGCACCTTATCTACTTAAGTCTGTTATCCGCCTTATGTGATAGGCTGCCGAGAATAAACCTCCAAGTAAGCCTTTCCTAAGCCCTCCTTTTCAGTTGTTACCAATTGCTATTCCCTGTCTTGACATCTAACTCTGAAACCCAGTCTTAAAATAATAGGACACTTCACCTATACTTCTACTTTTTTAACCAAAATTTGCATATTTCCTCATGTTTTAATTTACTTTACCATTTTTTATTAAAAAATCTGCGATTGAAGATTCAGTTAGTGCACTTAAAAGTAACGCTAAATGTTATCCATCTGAAAAGTTCTAGACATAGAAGTCCTACTAAATCATGAAAAACAAGTTACTATCGTATAAAAATGATTTTTCCATTCTTAATATTCACTAACTAATGGCGGTTTAAAAGTACTACCATTCAGACTTATAGCTTGTGCCTTAAACTTTGACCAGTTCTAGTCCCATCTGATTTCATAGTCTACAAACATTTTACCAGGTTGGAATGTGTCGTAATAATGGGGTATTCAGTCTGTAAGAACTCCAGAAGTTGGATTCGACTGTATGTTTATGTTTGGGACAAATTAGGTCGTAGTTGCAATGTAATACCTAAAGAAGATGTAAACATAAATACAAACCAAGTTAGGCACAACGGACTCAGAGGTGCGGGTTACAATTGTATAAGGTTGTAGCGGTTTTTTGAATGGGAAGAATGAGATTTTGCGGCCACTTTGAACCATTTAACCACCGAGTAAGTAACAATTTTTATGTTAGTCTCTCAACTGTGTTTTTAAGTAAATAAACAGTAAGTGAATTTCAGATTTACGCATTTGAAGAGTATAGTTTAATAAGGACTCTACCTACTCAAGATTTGAAACATTAAAATATTCCATTATGCAGACAAAAAAGTACCAATATGCAATACAGATAAAACTGATATCAAATAACTGGATTTTGATACATATCCAGCAAAGATCTCATATAAACCACCATATGTGGTTGGTTTGGATAGGCTTACTTCAGAGCTCTGTTAACCTATCGAGTGGCCAACATTCAAAACTTTTACCAAGATAAACCATATTTCTTTTTTAATTATTCAAAGAGGCCTGTCCTAACTAAAATCTCAAGAAAAGAAGGTTCTTCTGTACCCCGTCTTCAAAATGACATCCAGCAGGAAACGCCTAGAAGCCGCAATCGCAAGCCTCGATTGGTTTCTAGAGGGAAACATAACCTAACATTCCAGGTGGTCGACAACCGTCCGGAATCCCACAGTATGTTTGACGCAACTGTTGTTGCTTCTCCTAGCACCGTTGACGAATGGGTACAGGTTGTAAGGAAGAAACAACATAACGGTATAGAAGGGAATCCTGTCGCCGTAAAAGTAGTCGATAAATCGAAAGCTGATCACAGTAACAGATCAGTTATTTTTCGAAGAATCAATGAGAGCAAAAGCTCTGAACCAAAAACTCGTTATGAGCATGACAGTGTCCTTTCCAAATTGAAACTGAAACCGAGAGAAAAGCTTTCAAAGTGATATTCAATATATAGGGCAGTAAAATTTCAGCGCGACAAACACCATTATTTTAAAAAACTATGATTACAGAACATCTCACAAAACGATTATTCTCTAGGATCTGCGGATCCACTTTGAACGAAATAATGATTGATTACTATTTCTATTGAATAACTGAATGCATAAGAAACGATATTTAGTAGAGTTTATTGTTATAAAAACACTGTCTGGAATATTATGAACACTTTGTACACTGTAAGTAAATTATCTAACCTCTTTTTCTTGCAGTGCTTTGCGCAATTCTAGTTCTTTTTCTTCCCTAAGTCGTTCTCTCTCTTCTTCAAGTTCTTTCAGCTTTGTTTCGTCTTTTCAAAATGAAAATAAAAAATCATCGTACCAACGTCATTTATTTTTTTATTGGAATCCTTGTTTTTCCTAGCTGTTTGACTGGCCTTTCTATAAAATAATGAAGTGATTTAAGAATACCATAATCCACAAGTTTTCAAAAGTTTGCGTACTTACTGTTATGACACAACAAAGTAAAACAAACAAAATACAATGTTCAACTGTTTCAGTTTCAGTTTGGGATGGACAGCAGGCCCAATGGCCTGTGTTAGTTCTGGCACTGGTGGTCTCTCAGTTGATCCAACTTTATTTTGAAAGAGTCCATGGATGGAGCCTCAACCACGTGCTGAGTTAATGAATTCCACTCTTTGATGATTCGACGGGAAAGTCGATAATCAATTGACAAGTACTTTGTTCTGGGCTTGTGAACCTTTTTGGAATGTTCTCGTAAATTCTCTGTTTTGGAAGACAAGAAATATGAGGGCATATCAGGTGCACATTTATCACTAAGCATTTTGAAAACTGTAATCAAGTCCTCACTAGTCCTAGGTTATGACCACATGAATAGATTTAGCTTGGCCAGTCGAGCATCATATGGGAGCTTTGCTATTTTTGGACCTTTTGCAAAAACTCACAGTCTTTTGAGCAGGAGCTAGCCACCTGTATGCAGTATTGAAGTTTAGAACGTACGAACACCGTATACAAAGTCAAAAACGTTTTAGTGTCGACATGACTAGAAGCCCTACGTATTGACCGTAAAGTTCTAAAATTTTTGACGTATTTTACTCGACAGTGTGTAGTAGTCTTTAAGTCTTGACTAACGATCACTCCTAAGTCATTGTGTGTCTGGACAATAGGTAGTTCAGTGTTATTCATAGTGTATAGATCTGTATCTTGATGACTTGTCTGCATTACAATACACTTGGAAGTATTTATCGGCAACTGCCAGGTTTGAAACCATTCAGATAATTTCTTCAGGTCATTTAGGAGTTATAAGCTATCACCCTTACATCGTATCGCTCTCAATATCTTGACATCGTCAGCATATAGCAAGACCGATGATGATACGAGACGAGGAGGGTCATTTACATACAAGAGGAATAACACTGACCCCAGAACTGTACCCTGGGGAACTCCACTAAGTACAGTTTCCCAGCTAGATAACTTTGAGTTCACTCGTATTTCTTGTTGACGTCCAACTAGGGAGACTTTTATCCTTATCAATAGATTGCCTTGAATTCCGACATTTCTTAGCTTATATAACAGCCAGTTGTACGGAACTTTATCAAAAGCTTTGCTACAGGTAACATCTGATTCTTAAGAGCCCACCAGTTTTTACAAGCCACTAATAAGTTAGTGAGACAAGAGTAACCTATTCTGAAATCATGCTGCTTCTCCGAAAGGATCCGGTTTCCATCGAGGTACTTAATTGGCTCCTTTTGAATATTCTTTTTTAAGATTTTAACAATCACATCAGTTAAACTAACGGTTCGGTAATTCTCAGGTTTATGTTTCGTACCTGTTTTGAAGACAGGACTTACTATGGCGTCCTCCCAATCTTTTGATAATTGACCCTGGTTTACGGATAGATTAAAGCATATACCTAAAGGGTTCGCAACGAAGTTAGATAATTCTTTCAGTAGGCTAGGATGTAATTCATCGAGCAACGTGGGTTTATCTATGTCAAGCTTACTTAGCAGACCGAAGACATCAAATTTTTTAATGGTCACGTTGTCCAGTGTTTGTGTGGAGGGATTTGTATGCGCTGACATGAAGGGTGCTTCTATGGGACATACATTGCTCAAGTATTTCGAGTACACTTGAGCCTTATCAAAGTCGTCCTCCACTAATGATGCGACAGTACTGTCTCTCCACAGTTTAAAAACATTTACTCTTCTTTTTTTCCTTTGGTTTATATAGAAATACAGGCGTTTAGGACATTCTATGGTTTCCTTTTCTTCGTACAACTTTCGAAACTTACGGATGGTCGAGGCATAGGTATTCCGAGCTTTTCGATACTGAGATTTTGTCTCATCAGTCCCCAGTAACCTAAATATATCCCACATTTTTCGTCTATTATGGAGGAGGATGCGGACCTACCTAATGAAGCATATTGCGGATTTTTTCGGCGCCCTTGGTATAGTCCAAGGGATGTGGATTGTGGTGACTTTCGAAAAGCGTCCCAGGCCGTTTTACTTGACGAATCTGGGTCTGTTGTCCAGTCTACTAACGATGCTGAGTGCATGATATCTGGTATGTTTGCTTTCCAGGCGTTAGGTCTGGATTTGGCTGACGCGTGCTCATAACTGACAGTTAGATGGAAGTCGAAAGTGAGAAGTGCGTGATCACTTTTATCTAGTGGTGACATATGATGGAGGTTCGCAACGTCATCCTCATAGTGAGTCAGTATAAGATCAAGTAAAGATGATTCAGTGTCCGGGCTGTACCGTGTCGCTTCTTGCACGTGTTGCACTAGCGCACATGTGATAACTTTGTGACTAAGTATTGAGACTGCTTAGCAGAACCTTATTTACCTCATAGCTTTGACTGCAATAGACCAAACATATCAGCAGCTCTTGTCCCTTGTATTCCAAGCGGCAACTAACTAATTTACACTTCCCGCTTTCAGGGGATACACTGTCGACAATGGCAAATGGGATAGCATTCCTAATGAATAGAGCTACTCCCACTCCTTTACGCTTTTGTATTCTGTTGGCCCTTACTAACGCAGAACCCTCGAAATCAAGTCCCATACTATCTATGAACTATCAGCCGGGTTTCTGTAACTGAGATTATGTCTGGCTTTGTAGAGTCAATCTGTACACCTAGTTCCGATCACTTAATAAGTAAGCTCCGGGTATTAGTGTGACAGATCTGAAGCCTATTTAAGTGGCTTCGTGCTTCACCCGGAGTGGCTTCGGCATCATTCTCTGTCGAAGCCTTACAGCCCGAAAATTTACAATTTTCAGGTCCCTTAAGCCAGCGTCTAACCTGAGTTGTAGTTCTTTTTCGGCTTCCAGTCTTTTTATACTGTCTGACAATGGTAAGTCCTTACGGATGAAAACGCTCGATTCCTCTAATTTATGTCCATTCTGTAGAATTAGGTCGCGTTCGTTCGAAGATTTGTATACTACTTTAAACAGTCCGGATCGATTTGGTTTCGAGTTGGCTAGACTCTCTAGCCAGTACATCTTTAGCAAGTTGACCCTGGTGATATTTTGAGGCGTGAGTAGATTAAGCAGCTGTTTGATCAGCAAAGTGTCATGCTCAAAAACGAGCTCCTGGTTCAGAACTCCCACTCTCTTTGAATCTATAAAAAATAACTGATCTGTTACTGTGATCAGCTTTCGATTTATCGACTACTTTTACGGCGACAGGATTCCCTTCTATACCGTTATGTTGTTTCTTCCTTACAACCTGTACCCGTTCGTCAACGGTGCTAGGAGAAGCAACAACAGTGGCGTCAAACATACTGTGGGATTCCGGACGGTTGTCGACCACCTGGAATGTTAGGTTATGTTTCCCTCTAGAAACCAATCGAGGCTTGCGATTGCGGCTTCTAGGCGTTTCCTGCTGGATGTCATTTGGAAGACGGGGTACAGAAGAACCTTCTTTTCTTGAGTTTTTGTTTAAGACAGACCTATTTGGAGACTGTTTTTCCTTCTCTGATCGGTGTTAATCACTTACTTTCGAACACAACTGAGTTTGCTTCATGCCAATCTGCATGTCGACAGAGCGAGTGCTGTTTGCTGTGTCCCGAATACGCTTACTAAAAACTTTTTCGCAGAATCTAACAGGGAAATGGCCTCGGTTAACAAGCTGTTAGCATCCGAACAGCACTGTTGACAAAGTCAAACTCAACCCTTTTTAGTGAACCTTTTGTAAGCTTCAGGCGTTAAATCCGTGCATACTTCGTGGTACCACCCTTTGCATTCATCGCACTACATGCCGCTTTCAACGGAATAACGACAACCCGGACGTTGGCGACTGAGTTCATTAAAACTAATGTGGTCAGCATCCAATGTCGAAAACTTACAGAGCTATTATTGATTTTGCGGATTTATTTACCACCACAGTAGTCAGCTGCAAGCCCACGTCCTGAAAAGTATGGGTTTAGAGATGCCATAATTGTTGGAATCTTGACAGCGCCGTTATTCGCAACACTTTTATAATCGAAGCATGCTAACCCAATCAAATCAGAAGTCAGAAATAAAGAGGTTCAAAGATTTGTTTAGAAGGCTATCGGTATGCTTAGAAACGTTTGTTCTGAGCTGAAAATGTTGAATAAGATGCATAGCACGGCATACTCGTAATCTGGCGAAATTGTGTGAACGAGCATCTTCAGCAAAGTGAGTTCAGTAAAACTAATGCGGTCAGCATCAAATGCCGAACACTCTCAGAACTATTTACTTTGGAGATTTATTTGGCGCTACAGATTAAAAACACAATTTAAGAGCAACAATAGACAGGCAGAGTTGATATATCGGCAAGTTATCTGATCGCTCAAAAACTTCGAGTCATCGGAATAAAGCCAAACATATTATGTTCGGATGATCAGTTATTTTAAGAGGATTGAGAATTAAAAGAGTCATGAAACATGCAATGAACAACTGATGAATTCGTGCATATAATGTATATGTTATGTGGTTTTCATATTTTAGCTAAGCACTCTGTAATTGCATCTGGTGATTAATTGTTTATCCACACTTGGTCTTCATCAATATCCATCTTGAAGCCAGTCGCTAGTGAGCACATAATTTCATTTCATTAGTTGTTCTTGCGTTGTACAAGTGTTGAATTGCCACATATTAAACGATGTAAGAAAGTTTAATAACTTGAAGTTCATCAGAATATGTTCCTTCATTCAACTCAGAAATGAAATAACATATTTTAAGAGTCGGAGTTATTATCCTAGTGTTTAAATAGAAACACAAAATTCTGAGTTCAGTTCTATCCCCAAACTTACTTACTTACACCTATCATCCCTCCTCAAGGAGTATAGGACTTCCACCAACGTTCTCTATTCAACTCTGTACTAGACAATCCTTTCCAGTTCTCAGCTAGTTATCACGTAATTTGTTGGCCAATCGAAATGCGACTTATTCACACTTGTACTGTACTAAACCAATGACGTTCCACCGGTTTAATCAGCCTAGCTTCCTATTGATCCTCTGTCCTCCCAGCGTCCTGCCAGTTGAGGCCAGAAAGCCAATACGAGCTTTCATTATACGAATGATTTATTTCAAACATACTTGGTTTATATACCAGCCAAACAGACTACATCACATCATAAAATAGGAAATAACTTTTATACACAATAAAGCCAAAAAGTTACTGTGAATATGGGAAACTGTAATTAATAAACTGAGTATAATTTAAGAATAGTAAATCGTACAACAATAATCTATAGGCCAAAACAAAGCTTATAATAAGTGAAATATAGATATACACAATCTGATTACTGAATAGTTATACCAGTAGAATATATAGATAATATCATTTCTTTAATACGTCTCAATAGTTAATAGTAATTTAATCTTCACTGAGATATAACATTTTCCATGTCTACGGCAACGCTATAATTTATAGACGAACCAATTAAAGTTAAAATAAATTGGATTTTGGCGCGAAATTCGTCCACTCATTTGACTAAATACCGTCCGTTCGCGATAAAAAGATTGAATCTAATTCCTCACACTAACGTTCAACTTTAAATACGAATTCTAATTCCTCGCACTATTTTATAACCCTCATTTGGCCCTAGTAAATTTCTTTTTTGTTTTTCAGTCTTTGACTCTTTATTGGAGTAATTACTGAAGAATCGTTTATGCTTATGATCATATTATTTCATTATTGGTTGGAAAAATGGCGCGTAGTAATCTTTATGAAGTTACTAGCTCTTAAACATAAGTTGAGAAAGCAAGAGTTATCATCATTACTGATGATAATTGACATTCCTGTGTGAGTATGACATTGCATCTAACACCTATAGACTCGATCGACAGAATTCAATCGGTATTAAAAACTAGACAGTCAAGTTTACTATTCATTAACCGATCAATATAGATTGTTGTTATGCAAATTAATTCTGGGTTGAAGTTTAAACATCTACTATCTTTGGTGACTGCTACAACAGACTCAGTTTTGTAATATACCCCAGATGAAATACCTACAATCGGTTTAATGAATTAGGTATTTTACAATCCTACAAATTTATCTACACATAATTCCCGAGTATTTGATACCAGCTATTTCAAGTATCTTATCGAGTTGTATATATTAGTTGAGGTTAAAACTCATCAGATATGACTCATGTACCAAAGTCAGTCAATTCACTATGTAGATCACCAACGCAGATTTTTCATGTCCAATGATTTGGGGCCCACTCGAGTTAGATGGAAATGATGTGACCAACAGCTAACTTCCAAGTCACACCTCGAGGTCAGCACCTAACGTGGATTACTTCTTTGTCGTATCAAGGTACTGTAGATGCTTTGAAGACCGTATAACACAAAGAACGTTATCACAGAAATATATTTGTCAAAGCAGGTACAGGAGAAATTGTGACCACCACCGCATGGGCCAGTCCATAGCACATGATTAATTGATGCACGTTGGTTGTCCTTGACTTTGACAGGGATCGATGATCTGTTCGATATTCAGTGACTCAACTTCCGGATAATTTGGCTATGGCTCAGTGCCATTTTACTAGCCTTACAGATTCTATGTATCAATCCTTAAATTTTATCTCATCAACCTAATGTAAGTTATGATAACTCCGCACTTATTTAGGCTGTACATTTCCGAGCTGTAAACATACCTTAAAGAATAGTTTAATTACTTGACAGAACTGATATTATACAACACTATAAAACTATGAAGTTATGTTTTAAAAACTGTATCACAAATGATCTCCCTATAGGAGTAAAGTATGTATAGTAGCATCTGTGCATTCAAACAGATTATGTAATGAAAGTTATGTAATTAAATATTGATATATAGAATTATGCATAGTTACTTTATTGTATTGTTGTGAATTTATATTTTTGAAAACAGCTGTCTGTAAATGGATCTCATTAAAATTCCTTATGAATAAGAAAAACAAGAACTAATTCTTATTCACAATAGGGAATTACATTATTAAAGTTGTCTATTCTTAGTAATCATTATTAAGTATCTTATTTGTTATCATTTTTTTTTTCGAAAATTCCTTATCTACTATGAAGAAATGAAATGCTTTATTTGAACTATTCTATAACGAGAAGGATGAACGGAATAACTTTAAGTTATGCTGATGAGATTATAATTTATGAACGACCTTTGAGCGACGCTAAAGTGACCTAGAGAGTGTCCACTTAGTAACTAGGACCAAATGGGGGTTAGAAACCAAAATGAGGGATTTGAATGATGATTTACAGTTGATGGTTAAGGTTAGGAATTAGATTTAGAGCTTTCATCATGAAATGATATCAGCTATAATGTCAAAACTCTATTTATCCGAATTAATTAATTTCCTATCAAAATTAAAGACTTGTTATCTTATACGTGATTAGTTCGTCTATAAATTATAGTCTCGCCGATATGTTTACGAGAATGGATTTTTGAATACATTTATTTTGTACAATCAATAATGTGGACAGGAAATCACAGGGATAAAGCGAATAGAAGATAGTGAAGCGAAACGACGTGCAGTGGAGAAAGCATATGAACGAAAGTCATAATGTGACTCAAGAAGAATGAATAAATTGGCTAGAATAAGGTATATGGGATTAACATAATAACCGACACTACAGTCTGCACAGAACTCAATGAAAGGATTGTTTCTCAGACCTTATGATGTAATCTTAAATACTGAATTCTTCTAGTCATATTTATTTTGTTTCAGGACTTTAAATATTAGATTTAACTGTAAAGATTTTAAACATAGTGTCCATACTTTCATTATAAGAGTATGTTTTATCTTGAATATAGAGGATGAAACCCAACAAATTCATTGACATCCCTAAACTAACATATAAGTTAAGTATAAACTTGAAAGACGTAAGACGATTAAGTGGATTACTCAGTTATCTTTGTTTTTGTTAGTCTGGTTAGCAATAGAAACATTTAAGATTTACTATTTTCATTCATCAATTAAATGTGAATTGTTTTGAATAGTCTTCGTTTTTCTTGATACCAGTTAAACTGATCAAGATTTAATAGTCAAGATCATGAGTCAATTGAAGCTAGACCACCATACAAAACCTGGAAGCATCGGACGGTCATTTCATTCTAGTACGGGACTTCTCAACAGTGATCATCCACAATCTCACTTCATGAGATTTCAACTCATTCGAACTATTAAAATTACTAAGACATCTGTTAAACCCCTTCTGATCAAGATTTATTCAGACAAGAAATGATTACAAATTAAGTTAATCCTTAGATATTCGAATAGTAGTGTAGTTTTGATCTTTCAAAAATAAATGTATTGATCAGCTTGAAATAGTATAGTCACTGTTGACTGAGCTCACAGCATATATAACAGTTCTGTTTTGTCTTTCTAATAATCTAGGATGAATACTGGAAGGATAATTTAAACCTTGCGTTTAAAAAATACATGATCAATGTATATATATGTACATACTTCAGTCTTGTTAAAAATGCTTTATATTTAAACTTCAATTGAATCCATTACTCTATCTATTTCACAAGTTTAACAAAACTTCTCAAACCTTCTTGAATATCACGCCCATATTACGGATTAAGATTATCAAGTAGGATGTAGCCAATTAAAATGTTAGTGTTCAATTAAAAGTTTCTGTATAAAAATAACATGATACTACTTATGCGGGCTTAAGGCAATATCGAGGCAGTCCACACAGGATGCACATATGCCAACAATTGCAGTCCTAAACAACAGTGAAAAGATACAAGTAAACAATACCAAGTGAATTTAAACTTCACCCCATTGCTAAAGCAGGCGGTTATCAGGAATCAATAGCTAGGTGAATAACACGATAGCGCTTGAAGCGAACGGTACAGGGTCCGAGTCCTGAAGCAAACATCAATTATAAGGTGCAGATACATCCAGCTGATGAGTCCCAAGTAGGATAAAATGCATGTCCTGAATTCCAATTCTAGCCACCATCCAAATTGCTTATAAAGCTTGTGACTTGAAGCAATATCAAGGCAGTCTGCACAGGATGCGCACATACCAATAAGAGACTGATCAATTGCACTCCTAAATAACAATGGGAAGATATAAGTCAAACAATACCAAGCAACTCTAAGTAGATAAGCGGATAACACGATGGTATTTCAAGGGAATGGTACTGTGTTCGAGTCCCGAGGTGAACATCAACTCCAGAATGTAGATAAATTCAACTGACAAGTTTCGAATAGGATGACACGTACGTCAAAATGGATTCTACTGCTAGCCACCAACCATTTTTGCTTATAACATGCTACTGTTTATATGGTATAAATGATGTAAAATATAACATACGTAATGCATTATGTAATAATTTATTGATAGAAAATCAATTAAACTGAACCAAATGTTTGAAATATGTTACATTTGAAATGATGCATTACAATTCATTTCCATCAGTTATATATAAGTTATTATTCATTATGAAAATATTCCTAAAAGTTCATATTTAGTTCATTTTTTTAATATCAGATGGGTTTTATGGATATAATAGTTATTTCAATGGTTAAGATCATGAGTCATTTGAAGCTAGATCACCATGGAAAACCTGGAGGCACTGGACGGCCGTTTCGTCTTAATGTTGGACTCCTCAGCAGTCTGCATCCACGACCTCACCTCTTGTGAGGTTATGTTTTTATTTTTTAATATTTAATATTGAATTTTTATGAATCTTTATGAATGTAGACATATTTAATTGATAAATCTTCAATAAGAAGAAATATATATCCTGTTTTCTATCACTTAGAATGTACATATCTTATAATATTGATCGATCATAACAATAAGATAGATGTAAACCCTTAGAATAAACGTCATAATTAACGTATTGGGTATTTGAATTCACTAGTACCATGTTAACACTACATAGGTTATACTAGCTTCTTGACAAACTAATTTATTCATTCTTCTTAAGGTACATTTTCACCTTGTCACTTAAGTTATTTCTTTCTAGTTAGCGTTTTTGGTTAACGAGTTAGTTTTATATGAAATGGGATCGTTAACTCCATGCACAACCCTCCTTTTTTATCCGGGTTTAGGAATGGCAGTGACTCAAGTGAGGCTCTATGCGAAGTAGGCTTATTAATCCTGAGTATTTTTATGTGATCGGATATGAGTGGATTGCTTGCCCTAATCATTACATGTTTGTAATTTATTTCTGATATGGTTATAAATATTGAATTGTGATTTATTAAATCGAGTTGTCTCACTTGCGTTCTCCAATGAGCTCTCTCTCTCTCCTATTTGTTTCCTTCACTTTGTTTCTTTGATTGTCTATCTGGATCAATGATTGTAGCAAATGTACATATTCACAAATCTATTCTCATATTTAACTTATTTTTATTCCGTTATTTACTAACATTATTTAAATTGATAATTACATACGAGGATTGGTGTCCTGTATATTTCAATAATAATCACTATATTATCTAATTGAAGTTTTATATTGAGACATTATAACTTCGGAATAAAACATGATGAAAAATGAGTTTGAGTAAGCATTAGCACTGGAATTCAGATAAACAAATAATATTAGTTTATTTATTTGAATACATGAACATTGATATAAAGGGGCATGGAATACAAATGCACCACACAAGTCAGTTGATTTGTGTGTAGGATGTGATACTGACCGAATTTTCAAACCGAAGCAGGTAGTTTTCTTTAGGGGGCCACAACCAGGGCCTTTGACTTAAATGTCTAATCCACAAGGCAGTGTAGAAGCGTAAGTAGTTACAGTTCGATGATAGCCAGTGACCAACAATTGGTCCATACGCCATTTGTTCCTTTAGGACACTGGAGTACATGTGCACCATTGGTTTGAAATGAGGGTTTCCCAACTCTTCTAGCGCCTTCATTACAAGAAGGTAGTGAGTAGGATTTCCTTGAAAGTGGCTGTATTCACGTAGTCATATAAGAGCATTTCGAGAGAGAAAGAAGGAGAGCTGATTCTCCTCATTCTCAGCCAAATCAAGGCATTTAAGAACTTTATTACTGGAATTCAACTAAACAGATAATGTTAGTTTATCATTAAATAAAACGTTTAAAAAATTTATCCAAAATCATTAAATCAATATAAAAAAATGATAAAAAAATAAAGACAATAAATCGATATTAAGAACAAAAAAAATGAAAAAAAATTTAAAAAAGAATCAATCGATAAAACGATCAATAAGATGAAAGATTTAATTTCTAAAAAAATTTTTTTTCGTATAAACCTGTCAAATCTTTGAAAAAAAATTCGATAATTATTGACAATAGTTGCCACAGTTACAATTTACATACTCCAACATGTAATTTTTTTAGATGATCAATATTGTTTTAGTTTGTTTTTGTTTGCTTTTCTTATAAGCACATGTTATTTGACTTTATGTAAAAAACAAGAAAAACAAAGAAAAGAAAAGTCAAGAAAAAAGAAAAAAACAAGAAAAGAAAACATTTTATCAAATAAAAATAAAATTTCAATAGATAAATCAAGAAATTAAATAAAATAATTTTTTTAATTTTATTTTTATGATCCAACCAATTTTTTGTGGCGGGGGGGGGCGGGCTTGTTTTTCTTCCGTAAAAAAATAGAAAAGAAAAAGAACATTCTAATAAACTTTGAAGTTATCTCTTAGGAATCAAACCAGATGGTTTACTTGATATATATGTAGATCTATATATTACTTTATATAGAAATAAAGAAAATATGACCTTAACAAAGTTTTTTTTAAAAAGATAATTTAGTTGTAACTAATAAAGTTGAAGATTTACCATCAGTTTAGTTGATAAAATAATTTCTGTTTGAAGTATAATAATATTAAATTTACAAAATTATATAGTTTAATTCATTTATAATGTAGCTAACAATGGAATTTAATGTTAAGTAATTTAAAGATTAAGAATTCATCCATGAGACTGAAGGTTCTGGGTTCAAATTTTGAATATGAGATTGTGGATGAGCACTGTTGAAGAGTTTCATACTAGGATGAAACAATTGTTGAATGCTTTCAGGTTTTCAATGATGTTCTAACATTGATCAGTCGAGGTTGACTATAATCACCACTATAGGAAGACTACGTGGCAGTCAACCAATAAGATCTCTCGTATGCCAAATACCAAAAGGCAGTTGATGGCTGTAGCCGAGATGTATTTGTTGTCAATCTCGTGGTATCAAAAAAAACACCGAGATCATTCCAGGTTACAGGTTTGATTACTGAGCGTAACCAAATTCGTGCAAGGTCACAAACAACGGAAGAATGTGTATATTTCGGTAAACATATTATCATCTTATTACTGAAATTTGATTAGAGACAGTTACGTTTGATTAACTGAAGCATTGACTGAAGTATCTTGACTGAAAAAGTGATAATGACTAAAGACTAGAAGAGGATTGGAGGGGGTAAAGTATTGATCCACTGTCAGAGTTTAGTTTAAAACTTTTGAGTGACAAAGAATCCTTCACATACCTGGGAAGCATAATCGATGAACAAGGAGGTTCAGGTGCAGACGTAAAGGCGAGGATTGGCAAAGCCAAAGCAGCATTCCTACAATTGAAGAACATATGGAACTCAAAACAACTTTCAACCAATATCAAAGTCACAATCTTCAATACGAACGTCAAATCAGTTCAATTGTACGGAGCTGAAACTTCGAGAACTACTACAACGATCATCGAGAAAGTGCAAGTATTTATAAATAGTTGTCTACGCAAGATACTCAACATCCATTGGCCGGATACCATCAGCAACAGCCTTTTGTGGGAGAGAACAAACCAGCTCCCAGCTGAAGAAGAAATTAGGTAAAGACGATGGAAATGGATAGGACATACATTACACAAATCGACAAACCGCATCACGAGGCAAGCCCCGACCTGGAATCCTGAAACGAAGCGGAAAAGAGGAAGGCCAAAGAACACATTACATCGGGAAATAGAATCAGATATGAAAAGGATGAATAACAACTGGAAAGAGCTGGGAAGGATTGCTCGGGACAGACTTGCATGGCGAGTGCTAATGAGCGGCCTATGCTCCTTGACGAGGAGTAACAGACGTAAGTAAGTAAGTAAGTAAGTAAGTAAGTAAGTAAGTAAGTAAGTAAGTAAGTAAGTAAGTAAGTAAGTAAGTAAGTAAGTAAGTAAGTAAGTAAGTATGTAAGTAAGTAAGTAAGTAAGTAAGTAAGTAAGTAAGTAAGTAAGTAAGTGATCTACTGACTTAAATGTTCAACATTAATCTATTGTGTTAAATCTTCTATGAATGACTTAATCAATTTTGATATGATTATATTCACATGTCACAAGTTCTCACAAAAATCTGTATTAAGTTCTTAGGGTCAACATTAATCTTTGATAAAGAATAAACAGGGGGAAAAATATCACAAATAGACTAAATTGAAAATGTAAAATGTACATAGAGATGTAATGGATTTATATTCACTTTGATACATCTAAGTCTTAAATGTGATTACACGATGGACCTATGTCTCTAATTGTTTGGAACGCTATATTCGACTATTTGTTAATATTATCTATTATATAAAGTATTAAATTAGACTGTATTATTCAATAAGATACTTTATTGGTACAAAGAGGCACTAAATAGATAATATACGCAGAAGTCAGTTGATTTATGTGTGAGCTGTGATATTGGCCAGATGCCTAGTTCACAGCTTTGAACCACATATGTTGAAAACTTCATCATAAAAAGTAGCAATGATAGAAGTCATCAGAAGTGATAATTTCACATTTATTAAATACAGATCGTTCATATGTGAATACTATCCATTTCAAGTTGGTTTTTGTTGCACAGTAGTATTTTTAATACTTGAGATCGTGAGTCAATTGAAGCTAGACCATTATGGAAAAAATGGAAGCATTGGACGGACGTTTCATCCTATTGTGGGACTTCTCAGCGGTACGCATCCAAGCTGTCAATTGTATTTCGTACTTCCTCTCAGATGTCGAGGGCTTTATAATCCAGTTAACCACCAAAAAAGGGGAGAGTGAGCAGCGTTGTCTGAAACTAGTCCTTACCTACAATGTGTCTGTCAGCTGTCCTCCACGCACCACTTTGTTCTGTATTCCGCCGTACGAATTGCAGATAATTTTGACGATCATTTCAGGTACTCAATGCTGTCGAATAAGTTTCCATAAAGTTCTTATATCCGCACTGTCAAATGCATAATCAAGGAAGTTGGTGTATAGTGACGAATTCCATTCATTTGATTGCTCAACAATGATCTGTAGTGCCATGACTTGGTCTGTGAACGACCGATTCTCATGAAATCCGATATGTTGATCTCGAAATTGGGCGGCTTCTCATTCTTTCATCCGGTTCAGCAACACTCTGTTAAAAACGTCTCCTTGAATTCATAGTTTTGTGATGCACACAGATCTTTCTTTGGAATCTTGGGTTTCATTTATTGTCTTGCCTTCTTTGTCTTTGACTAGCATCTCTGGTGTACTATATTTCACTAGCAGTTTCTTCGTTGCCACACAATTTTCTCATATTTGCTTCTGTTGCAGCTTTCTCCGCTGTCGTTTATAGTCCTTCAACGTATTTCTGCTTGTCAGCTCTAATGCTCATCTTCACTTTCTCGTTTGCTTTTGTGTATTCAGCTTATGCCTTGACTTTCTCTGCTCTTGTCCCAATGGTGTTAATTAGTGTCTTCTTGTTCTTCCTTTCTTGAATCAAAAACAGGGTTTTCAAAGAGGTTCATTCCTTATGATGATGCTTCTCAAGACCCAGCACCTTCTGACAAGTTGAAGTTAGTTCTTCTTTGTTCTCTTTCCAGTTGTTCCACTAGTTTATTATTCTCTGAGTAGATCTTGTAAGACTTTGAACCTGCTGTTAAGAGTTATAATGAGTTCGTTGAGTTCGCGGGTATGTCGAAGGAAGGCTGCACTGCTGTTTCCCCAGTTGCCTAGTACGTTTTAGCTTCAGTTTCAACCACTAGATGCTGATCTAAAGCAATGACTGCTTCTCTTTTTGTTTTCACGTCTTCCATTATTCTTTTGAATTTTTTAGTGATGTAAATATTGTGGTGTATAATACTTATTCTGACAGATATATGTAGAATGCAGCAGCAATTGGAAGTGAAATGTCAGCCAACAGAAGAATGAGAAGATTGATCTGAAGAGAATAGGAAGGGAAACAGAGAGCAGATATAATAACTAAAGTATTAGAAGAACCATGAAGCATGTAAAAGAAACTGAAGGAAGATATGCAAATAATGTTTTTAATGTATGGTTGTCATATCTAATGAACACATTCCACAGTGTTCACTTAAACAGTAATTTGATCTTGTATGGTTGATCAATACCATATGATCGATCTGGCGTTTATAGTATTGTCCTCTGAGACCCATATAGCCTTGTTAATGCATGTATGCTGAATTTTGTTGGATGCACACAAATTTGTAAATCTTTAGCCATTATCGTTCCTTTATCCTAGTCCTTGTTGTTCCATGATATCTCCATATCCGGTGTTGTCCATTCCGATTTTGGTGTTTAAGTCTCCTAACAGGATGGTCAGGTTCTTTCCTGAGCACTTCGCTATGATTGTTTGCAGCCTCCCATAAGACTTATCTTTATCGTTGTTGTTGCTATCATCGGTGGGTGCATGGTATTGGATAACATTCATTGTGATCCCCTCTTCCTTGTTTTAAAAATTGTTTTGATGACCCTGGATCGATGAGATTCTCATCTTATAAGTGCATTATTTGCTTCTTTGGACATTATCGGTGCAACACCTTGCGTGCGCAAAGGAGTTTTTCCTTCATAACCAAAGTACAACAACATCTTTATCGAACCTAACCTTTTCTGTCTGGCTTGGGTTCAATGGGTTTCTCTGATCCCAAGTACTGCCAAGTTGTATCTACTCATTTTCGCGGCTATTCGATTAGTCATCCCTCTCTCTCACATTGTTCGAATATTCCGTGTACCTATAAAAATTGTTACTCTGGTTGTTAGAAGGGGCGTACGCGACGTGATTCCCGAAGTATCTCAGCCGTCATCATGGGTAGTTATAATTCCTCTGAATGAAGATCCTTGAACTTTCAATGTAGAATCTAAGTGATTTAAACATTTTTTACCTGGTCAGAGTATTATTTAGCAAAGTTCTTTTTCTACGGATTGAGGTCATTGGCTCCATACTAAACCCTTCTCTTTTATCTGGACTTTGAATTGGCAATAACCCTATAAGGACTACAGACAGAGTTTTCAAGACTACTTATCATTCATAAATCAATATGATATCCATAAACAATATGACCAAGCGATACAGTTTAATTTTAATGAATAATTAGAAAAGTAAATAATATTTATATTACTTAAATAGATGTTACCTATAAGATATTATCTTATAAGTAGTTTGTATATGAATCAATGAAAATAAAAAAAGAACAATTTGTTATCAAAGTTAAAAATCAACCTTTTTAATGGAATAAAATCATTCCGATTAATTGTTTTTTAGGTTTTAACAACAATGAAATTTATGATTAAAGATTATATCAAATTTTTAATTTTAATTGAGATCATGAATTGATTGATGTTAGATTACCATTGAAAACCTGGGAACACTGGACAGCCGTTTCGTCCTATTGTGGGACTCCTCAACAGTGCACATCCACGATCTCGCTCACAGAATTCGAACTCAGAGTTTATCAGAGCTAATCCATGTCGGGTAGAGACAGGTATCTACCTCAGTACAATGGAAGATGGTCGTGCAATTTCGTAGATTGGTTACCGTTAGACATTAAATCATCGGATGACGGCTCAATGGTCTAGAGGTGGAGCGTTCGCGTGCTAGACTGAAGGCCCTGAGTTAGAATCTCGCGAGCGGGTTCTTGGACGCGCACTGCTGAGGAGTCCCAAAATAAGAAAAAACGACCGTCTAATGCTTCCGGGTTTCAGTAGTGGTCTAACATCAATCAGTTTATGATCTCAATCAATCAATTGTCTCAAACTTGACTGCTTCTTTTGCAAATATCAGTCAGTCGTCTCAGAGTTCAATGTTCCTACATTTCCATACTAATTGTTTTCCGTTCCCGTTCTGTCCTCCTTGATGTTCTTCAGCTTCTGCTTCTAGACATTCTATTCCCGACTAGCGTTATACACTACTTATTTCGATATAAGTAACATATACTACACTACCACTGATAACAATATTTCATCACATCTTCATACTATTTTTTACTTGAAATGACCTTGTATCATTATGTTTTTTCTCCTGGTAACCATCTTGAATCAATTTCTGTCATATATTTTTCTTTAAACAAAAAAACTGTTAACATGTTTCTAAGCTAATCTAACATAAATATTGACAACAGGAATTTTCAACAAAAAAACAAACAAAACAAACATCATTCCAAGTTGACAGGAATATTGATGTTTCTGCCTAGTCACATGAGTCTTCAAGATTACTGTGTGATATATTGATAATGATAATAATAATAATGTATCTAAATAGAATTCCAGTCGATCTAATATAATTTTAAATCATACATAATTAAGATATGTACGTGTGATCTGAATTTGTTATGATAAAGGGATAAAATAGTTGATTAGAAAGGGGTTTTATGAATATTCTAGTAATTTTAATAGTTGAGCGCCTGAGTCACTTGAAGCTAGATCACTATGAAAAACCTGGAAACACTGGATGGTCGTTTCGTCCCATTGTGGGACTCCTCATCAGTGCTCATCTACGATATGAATATATTTATATGACGATGATTGTTTATTGATTGCTACGTATAACTGTATTAGTTTAATTGAATAATGATTATTTGATTGAAGAAAAGTCATGAAAGTAAGCCCTTGAATAGATGGGTTTGTAATGTCAGTTACCATATTAATCCCACATAAGTTATTCTAGCTTTTGGACAAGCCGATTGATTCATCCTTCTCGAGCCACATTATGATCTTGTTGAATAATCGCTTACCAATCTTGACTGTTTTATATAAGCGTATGTATGTGCCCTTCTTATCCTATTCACATATCTGTAACTTATTTCTATCAGACTACAAATATCGATTTGCACTTGAATAAATGAAGTTGTCTCACACGCCTTCTCAACTGAGCGTCATTTCACTTCACTCTCTTCTTATTGCTTCTCCGATCTTTTGTCTAGATCAACGGTTTTATGAAATATATGTATCTGTAATTCATTTTAGCATATGACTTAATTAGTTCCGTTGTTCATCAATGCAATTTAATTCGATGTTAATATACAAGGATTGAGGTCATGTATATTTCGATAAAAATCATACATACGATCAAATTGGAGTGAGGATTAGGTCCACCAAGGTTTTTAAGATACTGAATCATTGTAGTGAATGAATGCTCAAGTTGGGGAGACTAAATTATTGTTTAGTGTAAAATTACAGAGTATCTTAATAAATTATGAAAACCCTAACTTACTCAAAGAGCACAAATGGACAGATTAGTCGTTGTATCTCCAAAATATCCTTCTAGCTGATTAAGCAAAAAACAGTTAAGCAGAATTAGGAGTTATATTTTACTCTATTGATTGATTTTATTTGTTTCAACACATAAACATTGGTACAAGGAGGCACAAAAGAGATATGCACCACAGAAATCATTCAAATTCTATGAGGGCTGGAATACTGCAGGGTGCTCAAACCGAAGCAGGTGATTTTCCTAGGGGGCCACACTCAGAGCCTTCGACCTAAAAGTCTAATTCACAAAGAGGTTGACCAACGCTGGGAGATGCATTCCCATGGTAGACGGTGGTCAACAATAGGTTCATACGCCTTTTTTTCCCTTAGGATCATGTGCACCATTGGTTTGCAATCATAGTGTTCCAGCTCCTCTAGGTGAAATCTCCGTACCCACCATCCCGGTTAAAACGCCTGACATCCGCTTTTCATCCTCTCAGTTTCGTAAACAACACTCATATCGGGTTAATCGCTGTATTTCATCAACACATCCCAAATAATTTACATGCTCATCTTATGCATATTACAATGCCTATCAAGATCAATTTATAAATCTCTATTACATGTTATATTCTTACATAATTTTCATAATCACATATGAAATTGTTACATTATTATTTAATACCAGCAATTAGTTATCAATATTTTAAGCACTCCCAGAGAAACCTATATGTTATGGTTTGACCTGGGTGTTGTTTTACTTGTATCTTCCCATTGTTATTTAGGATTACAATTGATTAATCTCTTATTAGCATATGAACATTCTATGCGAATTGTCTCGATATTGCCTTAAGTCACAAGCTTTTTAAACAAAGATGGATAGTGACTAGAAGTGGAATCAAGCTGGACGTGCGTTTCGTCCAATTTATCAGCTGGATGTACCTGCATCCGAGTTGATGTTCACTCTGCGACTCAAACTCATTACCGTTCACTTCAAACACCATCACATTATCCACTTAACTACTGATGCCTGAAATGTTACATTTTAATGCTTATTTTTCCGACAAAATATCTATTGATCATCTTTATTTACACTGACGTGAATAAGATCAATTATAATATGAACACATTTAATTTTTAATATAAAGTTGAATGATGTATGATGTTCAGGAGTGAGTTGCAATTTATAAAACAAATTTTTGATGGTTAAATGGATAACGTGATGGTATTTAAAGCGAACGGTACAGGGTTCGAGTACCAGAGTGAACATCTAGCTAAGGAGTCACAAATAGGACGAAATGTGCATCCTGGATTCCATTGCTAGTCATTATTCATCTTTGTTTATAAAGTCAATTATATACTGTTTCTAATATCCATTATCTTTCCATTGCTCAATTTAATTTTTTCTATTACCATTTACGAAACGTTCTGTAGGTTAAAAATCCTAATTTCTAGAAGGATAGATGGTTCTATAAAAAGAAATATGTTTATAAAGAATACATGGATGGGTCACGACATATTCATTTTTGAAGCTTCACACGTCTTCAATATAAAATAAATTTGGTTAAATGCCTCAGCTACAGAATCAAGCTATTATATTCCGAGGATAGAATAAATAGCGAAATAATAGCTATTCAGATAATTTCGTCAGAAAATTCCTAATAAAAGGTAATAAAAAAGAAGAGATTCTGACCGAATAAGTAAAAAAACCTTATATCTGAGACTCGAGACATACCAGGTGATATTTTAACACGTCGACTCAAAAGATCTGTTGAAAGGACGTTTCACGCCACCAAGCTACATATAATTTTCTCAACTGAACCAGTACTTACACAATAAATCAAGGATAGGTCGCCGATGATGGGCTCCTCCATGTGTGTATACCAACTCAACTGCTGCTAAGGAGCTAGTTAAATAAGACGTATTCAGAGGGTTTCATCCTTGCGTGTTCGTGAACATGTACCAGAATGGTTGGGAAAAGAAATTACTAAATTGATCAACATTACTATCCTTTCTCACTTGGTAGATAGTGAACACTATATCAAAATGGAGGAAGCTTTCTCTGTTTTATATCAAGTCCCAAAACATCTACCTCAAGGAGCTAGACTGTGGCTACTCTAAATTAGCCAAAGCCATCTTCATTAACTCCAGAAAACGGAACTTATTTATCCATAACAGGTATATCCGGGCTCTATATTTACTTTAGCTTACGACTGAATCACTGGATACCTAAAGTGATGATCCTAAACCTCTTACCAGGTTACCACTTCTTTTGTTTATATCTATCTTTTCCTAATGGCAAGAACCCCTTTTTTAACCGTAATTACCTTGATAACAACCCTCTTATTACATATTGTATTCGCGCAACGTTATTATTATTCCCTTACTATGCATTTTATTCACGTGACATTCACAGCCGACATCTAATGGTGTTAATGTCTAATTTCAGCCGAGACAATATCGTGGATTGGTTGAAGTTAGACATCAGCACTGTTGGATGCCGGCTCATTTGTCTAGAGGTTAAACGTTGGAGTGCAAAAGACTGAAGGTCCTGGGTCCCATTCATGCATTTGGGTCCTTGAGGAGTCCCATACTACGATAAGACAACCGTCCAATGTTTCTAAGTTTTCTATGGTGATCTAACATTGGACAATTCATAAGTTTATAATCTTCACAACCCTATACTTTTCATATCCTGTTTCTTTTCTTTATTATCAATGTAGTCATAAATGTATACATTTGATTTATTTCATAAATGTATATGAAATGAGAATAACAATCATCATTACGAAATATGTGATACATTTACATACAACTTGATAAAATATCATTCAATGATTTACTATGGTTAATCTAAAAGAAGAAAAACAAAACAGTCTACTATATTCACAATGATTCAAATAGGCATTCTCTTAAAGTACATCTATCAAGATAATAATAATAATAATGAGATTGTGAATTAGGGTAATATCAAGGCATACGCACAGTATGCACATATGTCAATAACAGACTGATCAATTGCAGTCTTAAACCTCAATAGGAAGATACAAGCCAAGTAATACCAAGTGAATAAGATATATTGTTGATATGAAATAAAGGTTGACTATTCTCTATTTCAAAACAATCACTCTTATTGAAAAGGTCAGTAAGTCAATGAAAAAAATAAAAAGAGGGAAAAAAACAAAAACAAATAATCATAATTTATTAAAAGAAGACTAGACATTCTTAAGGTGGTCTGTTTGAATACCGGTGCTAATGGTTCCTGTCATTTATCTTGATATTTTGAACAAGTTATCCGTTTCTTTGATTGTTGGTTTGAACGTATCATTACCACATCAATGAATTGACATAACCTATTCAAGTGCATTTGTGAAAAGTGTACAATCTTATGTTGTACAAGTTACAAAAGAGTTCAATCAGAGATTTCGTGGTTGTTGGCAATAATCCATCGAAGAGAATCGATATTATTCAGATGTCCACTCCTGAACTGCTAACATATAACTGGCGGTCACTCGATATGTTATCGTCAGGATTAATCAAGAAATAAGAAACGGAAACTTTCTGAAATACTTTGTGTTGAGAATTCTATATTGTACCTTAAATAGATAATATTGAATAAAGCTGATAATAATATTAAATTGACATCCTATTACCAAAAATCTGTCCAATAAATCACATATCTCGTTCATTCTACATTCAACTGTATTCATTATTGTTCTAAATGATATTTAGAAATCATTTAATTCTTTTACAACACACATTAAATCAACTTGGTTTTGTTTTATTTATATCTTCCTATTGTTATTTAGGATTGCAATTGATCAGTCTCTTATTGACATATGTGCATCCTATGCGGATTGTCTCGATATTACCTTCAGTTAAAAGCTTTTTAAACAAAGATGGATAGTGACTAGGAGTGGAATCCAGCTGGACGCACGTTTCGTCCTATTCGGAACTTATCAGTTGGATGTGCCTGCATCCCACAGTTGTTGTTCACTCTAGAACTGTTACCCAGTACCGTTCACTTCAAACACCATCACGTTATTCACTTAGCTACTGAGTCCTGATAGCTACATGCTTGTGAAATGGGTTGAATCGTTCCTTGAATAACGTGATTACTAGAAAATTTCATTTATCAATATTACAAACATTAAAGTCAATGCTGAAAACCATTTGAATCATCTCAATATATTTCTACTCATTTCAAACAATCCAAACTTTAACTCAATTTAAACTAATTGGTTACATTAGATCATAAAATTTCTATTATTGTTATTATTATGGAGGTGGATTATGGTCTTATCTAATATTGATCATAATAAACACCCAAACAACGTAACTAATATAAAAGAATAAAGTTCTAGATTTTCTTCTATGAAGAAGAAGAAGAAAATGAAGAAGAAAAAGTTCCATACTTTGAGTCACGAAACATCAGAAAAATCGAAAATTTCTCTATTCATTATGAGGTTTAACCCAATGAGTTAATTTATTATAAAATTATCCATTCAAACTATGGTAATAATGATACTAATGTGACTATATGCTTAATATAAGCGACAATCTATACAAATTCATACTTTCTAAAAGTTAGACATAGAAAATTAGAAAGCTATATATATGTATATATATATACATATATAGCGAAAGGTATTGGATTCGAGTCCCGGAATAAACATCAACTTTGGTATGCAGGTATATTCAGCTGATGAAGCCCGAATTGGAGAGCATAACTCACCATAGTGTTTTTAAATATAACATTCACTTTTGACATATTTAAAGCTAACAGACTGTAATACATGAATGGTTGGATAAATAACAACAATCTTTAAGTAAAAATAGCGAAACTATGTGTCGATAACATTAAAATATCTGTACGATATATAATGATTAAACAATATGACAACTGGAATTTCATTTGGACCTTCTTCTAGACTCATATCAATAATACTTTAATTATTGGAGAAAATAAAAATTTTTGAACACAAAATCTCATTAACATCCGCTTCAATGATTGAGGTAACAGTAAAAACAATGTGTCAGTATCCATTTACGCCTGTTACACCCTTATGAAGGAGAATAGGCCACTAACCAGCAATCTCCATCCAACTCTGTCTTCAACAATCATTTCGAGTTCTTTCAACTTACTACTCATCCTCTTCATGTCTGATTCATATTCCCGACGTAGTGTGCTCCACGACTTTCCACTTTTCACTTTCCTTTCAGCATTCCAAGTTTGCGTATGTCTCGTGATGCAGTTTAATGATTTCCGAAATGTGTAATCCATTCATTTCCAACGTCTCTTATAAATGTCCACTTCAGATGGAAACTGGTTTGTTCTCTCCAACAGTAGGCTAATGCTCATGGTAACTGACTAACAGATATTGATTATCTTGTGTAGACAACTAATCTTTTCCTCATGGCTGTAGTAGTTCTCCACGTTTCAGTTCTATACAACTGAATCCACTGTCATCTCGTTCCTATTGAACATTGCGGAATTGAAGCAGGCTGAAAGGTGTTTTGAGTTTCATTTGTTCTTCCACTGTAGTAATGCTGTAATTGGTTTGCCAATCCTAAACATTACATCTGTTCATCAATGATGCTTCTCAGGTATGTGAAATATTCCACATGTTCCAGGGTTTCTCCATCAAGTGTGATTGATTTGGTGTGCTCTGTGTCGAATTTGAGGATTTTACTTTTGCATTTGTGTACGTTGAGGCCTAATGATGCAGAGACTGCTGCTACACTAATTGTCTTCTTCTGCATTTGTTCATGTGTATGTGATAAAAGGGCCAGGTGATCTATAAAGTCCAAATCTTCTAATTGTTTTCTAGCTGTCCATTGTATTACGTCTTTTCTCTTAGATATCACGGTCTTTATAAACCAATCAACCAATAGGAAATCATAAATTTTGTGAATGGTTTTAAATTAAATGTCTATAGTTAACATACTGAACCATTATGAATATGACTAGACAGTTTAAACATTGTTTGCCTTAAATATTATATATAATAATAAAACTAAACGTTGTTTCTACTGTCTTTGACAGTTTTTTAGGGAAACACATTTTTTGAGCTAACTGTACACCATAGGATGTTTCGTACTTTACAGTACGTAATTGAAATTTCAAATGCAACAATCTCTATAAATCTCTTATTATTTATTCAATTGGTATTTTTTGGCTTGTATCTTCCCACTATCCATCATTGCTTATAAAAAGCTTATGAATTAAGGCAATATCGAGGCATACTCACAGTATGCACATATGCCGACTGATCAATTACAGTCCTAAAACTCGATGGAAAGATACAAGTCAAAACAACACCAAGTGAATTTAAATTCACCCCATCGCACAAGCAAGTGGATATCAGGAATCAGTAGCTAAGTGAATTACGCAGTGGCGTTTGAAGCGAATGGTACTGGGTTCGAGTTATACAGTAAACGTTAACTCTGAGATAGAGTTAATTCCAGCTGACGAGTCCTAAATAGAACGAAACGCGCGTCAAGCTGGATTCAACTGTCCATTTTATTATTTATGTTATGTTATTTCAAAATCGTGATAAAATATTAAGATTTAGAAAAAACATTTCCTCATTGAAATACTTTCAGTTTCCTCGAAATGCTGTAGCAGGATGTTTAACTTGGGAAAAATTGTATTTTCTAGTTGGAAGGGTTCTTTGAAAATTGATTGAATTGATAAAAGTATCATAAAAACTATTGAGGACTTAATAGATATTTTTGTCCTGAAATAGTACTTTTTAACAATATGAACCCAAGACGATATCAGCATTTGGGTTAAAGACTTGGATCAGTATCTCGATGTACAATTCTAACTTGATGTTAATTGTTTCAATTGCAGAATCTAGCTGAAATCCACTATTCATTACTTCCTATTAGAACTACATTGATTCAATAGTTTTGATGTTCAACTGTTCATTTAAAGACTCATAGATTTTTGTTCGATTCTCAAAGAGATCATGGATGAGTACTGTTAAAGAGTCTTATTGAGATGGTGGAGAAGATTTGTAGCTCAGGTGGATGATTTTGGTGGAGTTTTGTTCTCTGAGCTGGATGGTTTGGTCGTGGAGCTTTCATTGTTTTTCTGAACGACATCAGAACGTTGAAAGCTGCACGACCAAACCATCCAGCTCAGAGAACAAAACTCCACCAAAAGAGTCTTATTTCAAGACAAATATCTATCAAATCCTTTATGCTTTTCAACTGTAACCAAATTTTAATCAATCTATAATCCATATAATCTGCAAATTGTACTTTATTTTTAGTTTCATCTAACCACACAGGAAATAGTTTTGAAAAATCAATAAACGTATCTGTTCTTTTGTTTTGTTCAGTTTGTTTTTGTTTTTGTTGTTGTGGTTGTTGTATAGTTACCGACTTAATCTTATCAACAGTTACGCAACTAATCAACTATAGTTTTTTGATGATGTATTGCAATAGGATAACTAAAAACAACGCAAATTAGTTATTATATGAAATTTTATAAAAGATTTATTAGAATGATGGTTTTTTTTATTGAGATCGTGAACCGATTAATGTTGGACCATCGTTGAAAACCTGGAAGCATTGGACGGCCGTTTAGTTCTATTGTACTACTTCTCAGCAGTGCACTTAAGCGTTGGCGCGCGATACTGATAGGTCCTGGGTTCGAATCTTGCAGGAGGCGGGATCGTGGATGGACACTTCCACTGTGGAATCCCACAATAGGACGAAACGGCCGTTCAGTGCTTCCAGGTTTTCTATGATCGTCTATCTTCAATTGACTCATGATCTCAACTACTGAAACTACATAAAAGTAAATGCAATTCATAATAATTACCAAGGTACCAGTGAAATTATGTTACAGTATTATTGTTATGAACGACAACAGCAATGTTGTGAACCAAATGTATTCGTATACATAACTACAGAACATTTTTATAAAATTTGAGAATCACACAGTTAATACTTCATTTGCAAAATGTCAATCGATTGTCTCAGACTTCATTGTTCCTTTGTCTTCACATCAATTATTCTCTGTTTTAGTTCTTTTGGATCTTCTTAACCTTCTTCCTCCAGGCATTCCACCTTCGACTGATGATACATACTACTTATATCTGCCGACATCAGTAGTATACACCACAATATCATTCTTAAGTGTTTATCTGACAAAACTTGTAAACGGATTGGATGAAAGAACAGCAAATCGGAACATGAACAACAATATTGGCAGAAACACAATGAATTCACTGTATTTTGCCTCTATCTCTTTCACTATGTACATAATAGAGCCTATCAGTAAAGAATCAGTCGTACACTGTGTTCTGGACAATTTCGGAAGTAAAGAATGAAGTAAGTGTTATCGTTTTACATAAAATAACTTCGAAGTAAATCATTGAGATCATTAATTATTATTTGTATCTTTAATTCATACCACAAACACAGTTTAAATAGTTACTAAGGCTATGCACTAAGAATGTTTAATTCCGATTTAACAGGAAGTTATACTCTTATTCCAATAATATAACTATGAATAGTCTTTTAAGATCTATCCTTACCGACATATTTATTAAAAATTTAGAAAGAACAAAACTGTTCACTGTCATTAACGATAGTACACTTTATTAAATCTATAGTAACGATAGTAACGACTAATATCATCCAAATAAAATACCTAAATCTTTTAATTAATTCTATCCCAATATTAAAATTAACAATGGAACATGAAAGAAATGACTAATTCTACCTTTCTGATTTAAATACTTTCAGAAGAAAGAATGAAACTTGGTTATGTATATATCGGAAAGAAATCTAGAGTGAACAATACTTAAAAACGCTCTATTGAAGAGCCAGAAAGTTATCTTCAACAGAAAGGCTTGTAGATGAGTATGCTATAATAAATAAATAATTTCAAAAGATTATGAGCAAAAATAGTAACGAATTCTTAAGATAGAAGAATGGACACTTGTTGTAACATGAAATGCTGCTGATTGGACCAAAGACGCGTAAACACGCAGCAGGGTCTCAAGAAGAAGCGTGAACGTCTTCAACACACCAGAACCTACGAATCTGCTCAAAGGGGAGGTATTAGCGGGATATAGACTGGATTAAAGCATGCTCAATGCACGATTGCTTTGGTGCACGCTGATTGGCTAATTCTTAACCAATCAGCACTTGTCGACAATTGGAGAATACTCTAGGATCTTCTCATGTAAAAACTATAAATATACTAACGTTTTCTCTACTGTGCATTTTACTTCCATCTAACCTTGTTATTTGGAATATAATCTCTTTCCTGTTCAACCGTGTTCTGATTTGGGGACTTGTCGAGTGAATCGGTGTCCGAGATTACTAAGCAATAGGAATAGCTGTAAGAAAGAGATTATGACAACACTTGAAAAGAAGAACGTTTAGATTCAACAGTCACATAAATATGATCAAACAATAAAGACCGATCTAAAATCCAGATCCATTACCGTGAAGTTGGTAGTAATATACATAATACTACTTTTATTACCTTTGAATCCGTATATCAATTTGTATGTACATGAAAACGTGTGTGTACGTTGGTTTTCCTGAACATATTCCGAAAAACCTATTTATGTGAAGATAAAGTTGTTTAAGGAATTCAATAGGCTACCATCACCTGCTAGACATTGGATCTCACAGGTATCAATGTCATGGTTAAACTTGATTGTTTCAAATAAATTGAGTATTAGGTAGAAAGTTAATAATAAATATGTACATTTTTTGTTATATCATAATGAGTAGAAAAATGATGTTTCTAATGTTTCGTAACTCAATGTAAGCCACTTCATCAGAGTAAATGAATAAACCGACTTTAAATTAACACAAGTTTCCTTTGTACTATTTAAACTTCTATTAATTTAATGTTGATCATTTATTTACTCTGAAGAAATGGCTTACAATAAGTCATGTAACATAATAGATAGTATTTTGGTAGAAGTCATTGCAATTAAAAGGCTGAAATCTTTGCTCATATTCAAAAAGACTCACCATTTATCTTTTACTATTTTGACAATGTTAATGTGAGGTAACAGGTGAGAATTATTCAATCTTTGTAAGCGGGATTGTGAAATCTTGATGATGTATGGTTAGTGTATTCAAGGTTATTTACAGTCACAGTACAGAATAATTAAAGTCATTTCTTATCATAAAAAAGATAAAATAAAGGACCGAATAAACGGAACAAATATTTCTGTAATTTAATAGTTGGATTCATTAGTCGATTAGAGCTATACCACTATGGAAAACCTGGAAGCACTAGACAGCCGTTTCGTCCTAGTGTGAGACTCCACAGCAATGTGCATCGACGATCCCGCTCCACCAGATTCGAACTCAAGACTTATTGATCTCGCACACGAACGCTTGACTTCTAGATCACTGAACCATCATCCAACGGTGGTCTAGCTTAAATTGACTCATGTATTCAAATATTAAATTACTATAATATAAACAAAACCCCTCATTAAAATATTTCTGTGATAAGATTGAGGCGATGCAAGTTCTATGTTGTATTTTAATCTACTAATTGTGATAGATATTATTTAAGCTGTTTTAATTTACTTGGAACTGTGTAAGTGTTTGACGATCATACAAAATGACAGAGTTACTTGATAAAATAGAAAAATCATACTATAATACTTAATGTTCAATAATTGTCTCGACCTTCATTGTTCTTGCATTTCCATACTAATTGCTTTTTATTCCCGTTCTTCCTTTCTTGATCTTCCCCATCTTCTGCTGCTAGACATTACATTCCTGGCTCGCGTCATATACTACTTATATCAATAGAAATAGCACTCACTACAGTCTGAACTACGATCTATTCCATAATCATAATATCCTAATTGATAAATGTAAAAACAGGTTCCTGGAATTTGTTTATGTTCTTTCGTAAAATACCTTCCATTATTGTATGCATATAAATATATGAAGCTAACAGTAGATAGTTGTGTAAATATGTTATCGTATTGACTGATGATTTCATTTTATTAAATTAAAATAATCTACACAAAATCCCTTTCAGATTAGAAATCTAATAGTTGAATTTATAAGTTAATTAAAGCTTAATCATCATGGAAAACTTCAAAAGAACTGGACGGTTGTTTAGTTCTAGTATAGGACTTTTCAGCAGTGTACAGCCATGTAATCATTATTATCATTTGTCTAAATGTTATAAATTTATATAATCAAACTATTCTGATTGAAAATAATGTAAAAAGCCATAAAATACTGAACAACCGTTTTGAAACAGCTATCTAATGCTTCCTGATCTTCAACCGCTGTGTAATATGAATCGTTTCCCCAAACTCATATACTGGTAATATAACTGTACTGAAAACCATTAATGACTGTTGAGTATTAACAATTACTACTGACATAATGATATTTGGAATTGATCTATCTTGTTAATAGGATAAAACGTCTATCCTGTAGACTATCCAATGTTATCAGTAAAGTTAAGATTTAAAAAAACACACTGATGAAACATCTCTGTAATTCATTGAATGTGAAAAGAAGTTAGAAAACATCTAGCTAAAGTGGATGGTTTTAGAGGCAATTCATTCATCAAAGTCAATAGTTTAATGATAAAGCTTTTATTATGATTCTGAACAATATCATCATACATACGAAACGTTCATTTTCCAGATTCATGATTTAGTCATTCAGCTTAACACGTTTCAAATCAAAATTAACAAGTATTCCAAAATATTCATGAAGTAATGAATAAGAAAACAATAATTATTATTGTTATTTTACCAAATAATATCAAGTTATAATGGTAGAATAGGGGATTGTGGATGAGCACTGATGAGGAGTCCCAACATAGAACGAAATGGCCGTCCAGTGCTTTCATATTTTTTCACAGTGGTCTAGCTCCGAATATCTCATAGTCTCAATTATTAAAAGTACTATAATATCCAAGTTTGTTGTGAGATATTAACTCACTGAAGACAATGGTGTACGGTGGCGCAATTCCATGGATTGCTTGAAGTTAGACATTAACACCGTTAAATACCGGCTCATTGGTCTAGAGACTGATAGGTCCTAGGTTCAAATCTCGCGGGAGGCGGGATCATGGATGTTCACTGTTGAGGATTTCCATACTAGGATGGAACGACTTTCCAGTGTTTCCAGGTTTTCCATGGTAGTCTAGCTTCAACGGACTCATGATTTCAATCTGTGAAATTTCTTAAATCTCCGCAAAACCCCTTCTGATAAAACATTGAATAGTCCATTCTTAGTACACTCACTAGGAAACCTCAAACACATAATAATCGTTATTATTATTAAAAAAAACATGAATAGCATTGGAATCCAGGATGTGCGTTTCGTCCTACTTAGAACGTGTCAGCTAGATACACCTGCATCTCAGAGTTGATGTTCACTTCGGGACTCGAACCCAGAAATGCTCGCCTTAAAAATCATCACGTTATCCATTTAGCCACCTGCTTATGCAATGAGGTAAAGTTAAGGTTGTTAAGGCGATATCGAGACAATAAGAAATTGATCAATTGCGATTTGAAACATCAATGGGAAGAATCAAGTAAACAATACGAAATGAATCGTTATTACTGCTAAAAATCTTTTTGATCTTCTATTGATTTAAAATTTTCTGTAATGTGTTAATAGTAATAATAACACAGTTAAATATTGTCTTTTGAATGGGATTATATTTGGCTTCTGACAAAAGTTAGACTTATGTAATCAAAAACCCTCAGTTGCAAATCTATTTTGTATTGCGTCATTTATGCAATTTCCTTCTGTATCTATGTTTCTCTATGTCTCAATCTTACTTTATTTCTTTTACTTATTTTGAAGTGATAACCATATTGTTTTAATTAACTTAACTCAACCCATTTTATTCTCAATTGTTATTCATTTATGTCTAACTACCAAACAATATAAAATGAATTCACGTTATTCTACTTTATTCTTTCTTCCTAATTTATTCAAGATAATAAAATGAATCAAACGTATGTAGCATATTCAAGACGTTTATTATCTAATGTGCAATTAATAATTAGTTGAAACATTCAAAGTTATGTAATATAATACTGGTCGTCAACATAACACATTGAATGAGAGTATTAGGAAGTTACAAATTGTTAATATGATCAGACAATATGTTTGTTTAAGCAAAGATGGATAGTGGTTAGCAGTGGAATTCAGCTAGACGCGCGTTTCGTCCTACTTAGGAATCGTCAGATGGATGCACCTGCATTTGAGTTGGTGTTCACTGTAGGACTCCAACCCAGTATCATTCACTTCAAACACCATCACGTTATTCATTTACCTACTGAATCCTCATAGCCATTAACTTGTGAAATGGGGTGAAGTCTCATTCACTTAGTATTGCTTTCTTGAATCTATCGATCGATGTTAAGGACTGCAATTAGTCAGTCTCTTATTATCATATGTTCATACTGTGCGTATTTCCTCGATATTGCCTTAATTTACAAGCATGATAAGCGAAGATGAATAGTGACTGATCAATTACAGTCCTAAACATCAATCGGTAGACTCAAGTAAAACAATACCAAGTGAACTATGTTTGTTTGTTTTAATACAAAATGATAGAATAAGACAATGTTATTCATCTCTTCTATATTTAATACACCTTTCGATAATGATAGAGTTAACTTTTATGAACCTACCAAGAAAGAATGATTCCGTAAACTCAGATATGTGTGTGTGTACAGTCGACAAATGGATCCTGATCACTTTGATGAATATGCTATTCTTCATGAATGATCATAATTTATGTAACCATTGA
Source organism: Schistosoma margrebowiei (assembly GCA_944470205.2). Classification (NCBI taxonomy): domain Eukaryota; kingdom Metazoa; phylum Platyhelminthes; class Trematoda; order Strigeidida; family Schistosomatidae; genus Schistosoma; species Schistosoma margrebowiei. The sequence goes on along the minus strand of OX104026.1, from coordinate 42,455,909 downwards.
TAGAAAATTAAACAATCTGTTTGTCTGTATTTCATTAGTAATTACCAATACAAGATTTTAAATGATCAAGTTGATTTATGGATACTAGTGTTTAACAGTTACGTAATATCTCTTATAAACTATAAAATATTAAATGACTTGTTTATTATCATTATAATGATTATTGTATAGATAGAATATGTCATATATTACTTTACAACTAATCTAACTAAATACTAAATCATATTTTGACATGATAAGAATAAAAATTGACATGAAACAATTTTTATAATGACGTCAGTAACCATGTAATTTATTTGTTAAGAAGTAATAATTATGGTTTAATGATGTAAGAAATATTTCATAAATGAAATATGTGTTGGGAATCTATGATTTATACATTACTCGATTTTATAACAAAATAACGAAACAGTTAATAGTTGAGATCATGAGTCAATTGAAGATAGACTACCATGGGAAATATGAAAGCATTGGATGACCGTTTCGTCCCATTGCTGGACTCCTCAGCAGTGATCACTCACGATCCAGCCTCGCAAGATTCGAGTACAGGACCTATCAGTCTCGTGCAGACGCTTAACCAACTAGACCACTGAGTCGTCCCATACTAGAATGAAACAGCCGTCCAGTGCTTCCAGGTTTTCCATTGTGGTCTAGCTACAATTGACTCACGATTTCAATCTGTGAAAACCATGTTTGTTTGTTTGTTTGTTTTTTTATTCATATTCAATTCAATCTCTATTTCAAGAGTAATAAAATGTAAACTTTTCACCTAATATAAGTTTATCTTAAGTGTTACATTGATTAATTAAGACGAATCATATAAGTAGATGATATTAGAAACCAATACTACTTATTTATAAATAATCAAAGATGAAGGGTTTTAGGCAATTTATAAACTATTGAAAGTAGACTGACCTGAATAAGGAATACATTTAACTATTATGTAATCTATGAAATTTATAAAAGACTGAATGTATAAATATACTTGATTCATAGAATAGTATACTATATGAATTAGTTGTTCTCTTTTTATGAGGGATAGGATGAGGGATTTTCCCAACAACCACTTATATGATGTAAAAGGTGAAGACTTAATAGGTTATTAATTAATTGTGAAATATTATTTCAATATACCTTAAAAATGATTAGATTACATAGAAGAAAGTTTACAATTTGTATTATTAAGAACTTATGAGGTCAATTAAATAAATAGAAAAGTAAATTACTACCGATATTGTAACATAGTTTTACAGATATCATAAATTTTATTGTTCATTGACCCCCACAATGCCGTGATACGGTCGGCGGGTGGGGGGAGAAAGAGAATCAGCTCTCCCTCTCGAAATTCTCTCATATAACTATTCGTATACAGTCACTGCTAATAAATTCCTACTCACTGCCTTCTCGTGGCGGTATTGTGTTTTATTACGAAAGTGAGAGAATGAAAAGTGAATGTCTGGCGCTTTAACTGGGTCAGTGGGCACGAAGGGTTTACTTAGCAGTGTCGGGGAACCCTCATTCCAAACCAATGGTGTAAATGGGCTTCTGAAGGGACAAATGGCGTATGAATCAATTACTGGTCACCGGCTACCATGGGAATTCATCTCCTAACGTCGCTCCACTGCCTTGTGGATAAAACCTCTACGTCGAAGAATCTGCATGTGGCCCCCTGAGGAAACCGCATGCTTCGGTCCGGGAACCCGGGTAGTACTACAGCCCACAAACAAATCAAGTGACTTGTATGGCACTTCTGTATTCGGTGACCTTTTTCCCCAATATTTATGTGTTCAAACAAATAATAAATATATAAACTGTTCATTGATAAAATAAATGAATAAATCCAAGTGCAGATCGCTTTTATTAAATACGATGATGAATGACTCAAAAGTAAAGATGGCCATGAAAAGAAACCAAACAACAATTGACAGCTATTTCGTTCACTCAGGATTGAACTTTAAATCGTCAGATCTCGTAAAGAATATATTTTATTCAAACCTTTAATTTGGTATCCATTGATTTGCTATTCTATCCTCGGTGTATTTGTAATATTTTACTATGATTAACCCGACAAGACTGAACTCCAACTTTCACTGCTTTCCACTCTAATCTATTGGACTTCATCAATAGTTTGTTATTAATGAAGTGCTGATTAGTATTAGAGTAGTGAGTTGATGTATAATTTTATAAAAACATGAAATTCAGCGAACAGATCACTTTTCAACGAATTTATTATCAAGCTGTGCAATCGTTTACAGGAACACGTCCTAGTGTGGTTCTACAAAAGTGAGAGGAAAGCAGTTAGAAGTTCCATCCTAGAATATCTGATAAACTCTAATCATTCTACTGATTCACAATTTGATTTTATGTTTGTGTATAACATTCGTCCAAATCTATCTAGATTTCTTCGTATCCAAATCCTTAAAATACCGTAAGCATTCACCACCTAGGAGGTTAAGTCTGAACTATGCGTTACCTTGGCCTTAATCTATTATTATTAACATTATTATTATTAATATTATTAAGACTATTATTATTACGTTTGTCTATTCACCTATGATTTTCAATGAGATTATGAACCGATTGCTGTTAGACCACCATTGAAAACCTGGAAGCATTGGACGGCCGTTTCGTCCTGTTGTAGGACTCCTTGGAAGTGCGCATCCATAATCCCGCTCGCTGGATTCAAACGCAGGACCTATCGGTTTCGTTATAATTCGTCACTAACGTATTAAATCTATTGTTATTGTTGATATTACGTAATCTTGAATTGTAATATTGCGATTGCATCATCATGGTTATCCCTTATGCATATATCCTCACGGAACTAACACTTTAACAAAAATATATATATGCGATTGTACAGTTTGACAGTAATTTCGTTGAAAAAAAGATCCCTTCACTGAACTTCGTGTACTTATTGCTTAAATGTAGATTCTTTAATCACTGTGATCATACACTATTAAGTACTGACAGACTAAGATGAAAATGTTTTCTAACGTTCTTCATTTTTTCAATAGTCCCTTAACTAAGAATCTTACAGAAATTAGACTTATTTCAACAACAAAAAACTTAATCTAAGATATATCGTGATAGACGTTTTAAAATATTATCATAGACACTAATGATCACTTGTTTCAGTAGTGCGCTTTAATGAAATATGCCATTAACATTTTGAGCTGTCGATCGTTTTGATGTGAGTTCCTGTACATTAATTGTTACTCATTCATCTAACCAAATATCATTCACTTATAACTCTGCTTGGAACCCCTGTGGAGCTACTGACAGTCGCAAGCCCGGATGAAGGCGGAGGATCGGGCATAGAGTTAGTGACCCGATCTCGTAGAAAACTAACTCAATAATAATCCGCTAACCAGAAAAAATAATTCAAACCATTTGAACTGTGCTCTGGGAGTTAAAAGGTCTTCATTTAAAAGAGTTATGACGTCTCGTGAGGAAAACCGTGGCTGATGCCTCTTCTTATAACCAGAGCAACCATCAATTTAGGTAAATGGAGTGTTTATACAATGTGGGAGACCAGGAGATTCATTCAAGTTCCTGTAGAAATGAAAAGTTACAACCTTGAGGTGCTTGGAATCAGTGAAACACAATGGACACAGGTTGAATAATTCACTCATTGTTGCCAATATCAATTTCCTCTGTCTTGTAAAGTTAGTGTTGGAAATTATAGAAAGTAGGTTCATATTAACAATGTGAAATATTATTCTTATAGAGTATACAGTAAATATCAACATTGTGGTGTTATTATTAAGATGAATTAAGATTAGTAATAGTCAGATTGAATTCATTTCTTAAGAATGTTGTCGATCGTTATTGATACTAAAACAAAGTGAGAGAAAGAGAGAGAGCAGTTGTTTAATAATACCTGAGTTTCAAAGTTTCTTCAACTGATATTATCCTTTAATGATAAAAAATGACAGACCAGTTAACCTTTAAGTTAATTCCATTTATTAGAGATAGTTTGCGATCTGTGTATTTATATTGAACAATGTCCGTATGTTTGCTTGCTTTTATAAAAGAAACTACGTAAAATTCACAAACCGATTGCTTCTTAAACTCATCTCTAAGCATTAGACAGCATGACTTTAAAGAGAAGAACATAAATTAACAACGAACTCAATTTAACAGTGTCTTTTCAGTTATAATCAAAACTGTTCAACCAAACACACATACGCTAACTAGAGGAAGAAGTCCAAACTTGGAATAGGGGAAGTATATTCCGCAATCAACCAGAAAATTAAAGACAACAACAAACACAAATCAAAACGTATATATACAGCACAAAACCGTCCTTGGGGAAAGTTACAAAATAGCATACTAAAAGACACAAAGGATCAATAGCATTCAAAATTCTCCCAAGTGAGAAATGAAGGTTGAAAAGAGCGCTTTTGGCGCGAATACAAAGTAATTCGAATTTTCTAAATAAAATTACAAAATTAGGTCTTTTTTCAAGTGAGTTCTTAGGACCTAACGTCTCCAACAATCTCAAACGATCTAACAATTTGGTTGTGTGTGAAAGTATGAAGTGTTATCTTGCGTTCTATCTGAATTTGAACACTTCCAACATTTTGGATTAGCTGACACTACCTTCATTCAAGTTTTTATACTTATGAATGGTTTTTTATTATCGTATAGATGTATGTTTCAGAATTTCTTTCATACTTTTAACAATACTCATTATTTAAACAATCATCTTTCATACATTCATTATCATACTGTTAATGATTCAATCGTTATAAAACCCTTTGATGAAACTAGAAATACTCGAATGCTTTACAATGTTGTAACGTTCTTCGTCACCTCTAAAATTGAAGAACATATGAAACTCAAAACAACTGTCTGTTAACCAATATCAAATTCAGAATCTTCAATGCGAACGTCAAGATAGTTCTATTGTACAGTACTGAAACTTGGAAAATTACCACAACCATCATCAATATGGTACAAGTATTTATAAATAGTTGTCTACGCAAGATACTCAGTATCTATTGGCTAGAAACCATTAGCAACAGCCTACTGTGGGCGAGAACAAACCAGCTTCCAGCTGAGGAGTAAATTAAAAAAAGATGTTGTAATTGGATAAGACATACATTACAGAAATCACCAAACTGCATCACGAGACAAGCGTAAACATAGAATTATGAAGGGAAACGGAAAAGAGGACTGCCAAAGAATATACTACGTCGGGAATTGGAAGCAGACATGTAAAAAATGAATAGCAACTGAAGTGGATTGCTCAGGACAGAATTAGATGGAGAGTGCTGTCTAATACTATCCTAACTAACTGTATAAATATGCATTTGTCTGTAAAGTGTCATTCTTATTCCCCATAAAAAATTTTCATCTACGGTTCGTGTTCTGATATATTGGAGATTGGGGAACAGTATCGGGGTCGTACTGGGATATGTGAAGTTGATCAGTCGGTAGAAATTAGAGTAGCCATCGAAGTCCACAATATGCTGGTAGGGGGTCGATGCTCCTCGTCGAGCGGTAACAGGAGTAATTAAGTAACGTTCTTTATTACAATCGACTAATACATCTGTTTATTCGTCATAACTAAAACTGTATAGATTTAATCAATACAATCATGAAAAAGATACATTTCCTTGTTGAATTGTCTAATGTTAAGTGTTATACATTCATGTTATTTATATGAAATTTAATATATCATACTTCATTCCGTTTCACACTGTTCAATCTCTCCTTAATTAAAGATACTATAAAGTGCATTTAAATAAAAACCTTCTATGAATGTATATTATAAATGTAAATCAGATTATCAACAACAGAAAAAAAATACATTTGACCTAAAATGGTATTTGCATATTTATCATTCATGTGCAACATGATAACTATTGAATAGAATTAAATTATGCCCTTAATAATAATATATTCCCATTTACGAATGATGCTTTGTTAATCTGACTAACTGAACAACTAGTACTAAGTAATATGATGAAATGATCAACAACAACAACAACAAAAGAGCTGTATCATAGACTTACTTACCTACGCTTGTAACTCCTCGTGGAGAAGTAAAGACCGCTCACTAGCACTCACCATACAACCCTGTTCTAGGCAATCCTTTAAATAGTGGTTGGAGGTAGTCCACAGGAAACCCTGGACCCGAGTTTCGTGCTACTTGGCACTTATCAGCATGGTGTACCTGTAATGTTGAGGGAACTGGTGCGCCCTGGCGGATTCGATCTCGTGTCACTCAGCTTCACAGTCAGAGACGTTACTACTAAGCTGTTTGAGCCGAGACCGACCTCCTGTAGGACTGAGATGTGATCACAATTGATTAATCACTGGGTGTTGATCAATGTCATGCGTGTCTAGTCCTTTCCACTCTTTTCAGTTGTTATTCATCCTTTTCAAATCTGATTCTATTTCTTGACTTAATTTGTTCATTAGTCTTCCTCTTTTACACTTCCCTTAAGGATTCCTAATTAGCGCTTGTCTCATGATGCAGTTTGGTGATTTCCGTATGTCCTATCCATTTCCATCGTCTTTTCCTAATTTCCTCTTCAGCTCGAAACTGGTTTGTTCTCTCCTACATTAGTCTGTTGTTGATGATATTTTGCGTAGACAACTATTTATAAATACTTGTACCTTCTTGATAATAGTTGTAGTAGTTCTCCAAGTTTCAGCTCCGTACAATTGAACTGTTTTGACGTTCGTTATGAAGATTGTGACTTTGATATTGGTTGAAAGTTGTTTTGAGTTGCATATGTTTTTCGATTGTAGGAATGCTATCTTTGGTTTGCTAATCCTCGCCTTTACGTCTGCATCTAATCCTCCATGTTCATCGGTGATGCTTCTCAGGTATGTGAAGGATTCCATATCTTCCAGAGTTTCGCCATCAAGTGTGATTGGATTGGTTTTCTCCGTGTTGTATTTGAAGACCTTGGTTTTACCCTTTTGTATGTTTGTACCATAGAACCATCTATCAGTCTAAAACAGATTGGTTATTACATATTGATTGAATACTGCGTGTTGGTACCTCAGGACGTTAAACAGAAATGAATTATCCCTGTAGATTATGTTTGCTTGTTTTTTATCTTAAAATGACTAAGATTTTCAACGATCGGTGAGTGTTAAATTTCCTCTATTGAAACCTTGATATAGTTTGATGTTAAACACATGTTAAAGAACGGAAGTGTACAATATAATATGGGGACATGAAAAGAAGAACAAGTTTGAAACAACGAAAGAATCCTGTTGCTTTATTAAAAAGAATGAAGATGTGTCAGTGAGAAAACTTCTTTCTTAAGAACAATATTATTTCTTAAAGCTGTAGGTAACGTTTTCCATTAAGTGGCCTGTTGCAAAATAGACCACTACAACTAAATCACCTGGAATCCATGGATCAGCGTTTTTCCATAGGATAAGACTTTTCAGCTGTGCTCGTCCATGATACCACATGAGGGATTAAGATTGTAAGCGAACGCTTAATCTGTAAATCAATGAGCCAGTATCCAACGATGTTAATATCTAGCTTCAACTAATTTCAAGTTTACAATGCAGAATTCCAAGTGAGGGTTTACCTTTATTTACTTTCTATTACACCTATGTACTTCATTAAAATTGAATCATTCATAACAGAGTCAACTATTTTGACCTTTATTCATCTTATTGATTGACATTAACTATGTAAACAAATTTACAATTGACACTTCTAACAAACATCTACATTATTTACAAAAAAAAATAAACAAATAAATAAACTTTTCTCTCTTATAAACTTTTATACTACACTATTCCAAAGGGATTTAATAGTAGACTTTGTGAATTGTTCAGTATTAAACAATCTTTATTGATGTGAATAATACATAACAATTTAAACTGTTGCATTGATTCAAAAGCTAAAGGGGATGTCTTATGAATGACTGAAGTTTATGTAAGCAATTTTGTATGTTTTGACATTGTTATGACATTAAACAGTAGAGGTTCTATAAATTACTTTGTGACCTTTATTCTAAAAAAAACGTAATCTATAAGGTAGTTGGTTTTACCGTCTAGGTCTAATAGTCGGCATATAAATGATGGTGCTGCTTTTCACAATATATATATGTATGTATATCGTAGATTAGTTGGATGTCGGATTAGTGGTCTGAAGCTTAGATTTTCGCAAGTGAGACCTAAAGTCCTGGGTTCGATTCCCGTGTGCAGAATTATGGGTGTGCAGTACTGTGGAGTCCCATATTAAAACGAAACAGCCGTCCAGTACTCTCAGGTTTATAATGTTGGTCGAACATTGATTCATTCATGAGATAAATCTGAACTCAACAATCTCCAAAACCTTTTACTGATATATATATATATATATATATATATATATATATATATATATATATATATATATATATGGATAGGAGTTTGTAGAACTTTCTATTTCAAAGTTGTGATAATGGTATGGCAACTTTATTATGAGAGACACTAGATTCCAGTCTCTGCGAGTACCATCGTAATAATTTATTAAAATGATCTACATCAAGAATATAGCCAACGCTGTTTATTATTCAGTAGTTAGGAAGTAGGAAATATACGTAGGATTTTCATTTCAACAATTGAGATCATGAGTCTATTGAAGCTAGCCCACCATGGTAAACCTAAAAACACTGGACTGATGTTTCTTTTTAATACAGGACTCTCCAGCAATGCACAACCATAAGTCCGCACACGGGAATTGAACCCAGGACTTTTGGTTTCGCGTGCGAAAGTCTAAGTCTCAGATCACTAATCCGACATCTAACGGTGTTAATGTCCAACTTCAACTAATTCACGATATATATATATATATATATATATATATATATATATATATAATGTAAAACGCAGCACCGTCATTTAAGAAGTGGGAAATATAGGTAGGTTTTTCATTTTAATGGTTGAGATCACGAATCAATTGAATCTAGACAACCATGGAAAACCTAGAAGCACTAAAAGGTCGTTTCGTCCCAGTATGGGACTCCTCAGCAGTGCGACTCACGAGATTCAAACTCAGGACCTATAGGTCGAACACGCGGGCGCTTAACTTCTAGACCACTGGACCGGGAGTCCAACGGTGTTAATGTCTAACTTCAACTAATCCATGAAATTAATCAATTATTCTTACAGCAAACTAAGAAATGTTATTAATGTTTTTTTTTTCCTTCTGTTTCATGAAAATCACCTTTCTAAATTTCAAAGTATATGTAAACTTATAATGAAGGTAAGAATCTCCTCTATATGTCACTGTTTTTTATTGTTTTTTATCCGAGAGAAACATCAAAGAACAGAATAGTTTTCTTTTAAAGAAAATCATAACATTACCTCAGTTATATGAAATATAAAATTGTTGTTTTATTCATTTACACTTCAAAGGAAATGACAAGTTAAAACACGTGAATTGATTAGTGTCTATGGTGATTATATTCTATCATATGATTCTTGTAAACTAAAGTAAGATATTATTGATGGATATAAGATACATTCAAATAGTTCATTTATTATTTCGAAACATACTACATTGAATATAGTCAAGCTTGTGACTTCAGGTAATATCGAGGCAGTCCGCAAAGGATACACATATATGTCAATAACAAGGCTGATCAATTGCAGTCCCAAATAACAATGAGAAGATATAAGTATAGCAACACGAAGTGAATACTACTTTGAATGTGATTGTTATAAACTATTCACAAACGTATCTGAATAACTTATGCCAGTTAATTGACAAACAAACAGGGTTAGACATTGACACAATTGGATGCCGGCTCAGTGATCTAGTTGGTTAAGCGCCTGGCGCAAAACTCATAGGTCCTGGGTTCAAATCTCGCGGGGTGACGGGTCGTGGATGCGCACTGCTGAGGAGTCCCACACGAAGACGAAACGGCCGTCCAGTGCTTCCAGGTTTTCCATGGTGGTTTAACTTCAATTGACTCATGATTTCAATAAAAAATATTAGATAACTTGTTGAAATATCTAGATGGTAGGAACAAATGAATCAGATATTCAAATACGTCACATTACATTTTATAATAAACTATTAGTATAAATCAACTTAGTGTTTAACTATTGAAATCAACAATGTTAATACCATTTTGTTATGTTATTAAATACATGTTTGAATGTGAATGTGAAATGAATAAAAGTTAACATAAGGACAACTCCAAGTCAATAATACGGATTCAAAGAGTTATTCTGAGGATTTTGAACCCGATAGTATGTTTCAATTAGAACGAGGTCGAAAAAAAATTGGTTAATCGGATAGTTGAATATATAACCCATTAGTGAGATATTATTCAACTTATCAGGGTTTAAAAACATTTCAGTACATTTAAATAGTTAATTAAATATGTAAATCATCAGCGTAGATGATCTATTTCAAATTATTGTGGGGCCTACTAGAATTAGACGGGAATGGTGTGACCGACAGTTAACTTTGAAGTCACACTTCGTGGTTCACCCTTTCGTTGTATCAAGGTACTATGGTTGCTATGAAGATCGTATATCACAAAGAACGTCATTACATAAATGTACTACTAAAAGTATGTACAAGGGAGAAGTTACAATCATCACCACGTACGATTAACTGATGCGCTTTAGTTGTCCTTGACTTTGTCAACATAAAACATTTAATGAGAGTATTTGGAAGTTACAAATTGTTAATATAATCAGAAAAAGATGGATAGTGATTAGCGGTGGAATCCAGCTTGACGTGCGTTTCGTCCTACTTAGGAATCGTCAGATGGATACACCTGCATCTCACAGTTGATGTTCACTGTACCATTCATTTCACACACCATCACGTTATTCATTTACCTACTGAATCCTCATAGCCATTAACTTGTGAAATGGGGTGAAGTCTCATTCACTTAGTATTGCTTTCTTGAATCTATCGATCGATGTTAAGGACTGCAATTAGTCAGTCTCTTATTATCATATGTCCATACTGTGCGTATTTCCTCGATATTGCCTCAATTTACAAGCATGATAAGCAAAGATGGATAGTGACTGATCAATTACAGTCCTAAACATCAATTGTTAGACTCAAGTAAAACAATCGCAAGTGAACTATGTTTGTTTGTTTGTTTTTAATACAAAATGATAGAATAAGACAATGTTATTCATCTCTTCTAAATTTAATACACCTTTCGATAATGATAGAGTTAACTTTTATGAACCTACCAAGAAAGAATGATTCTGTAGACTCCGATGTGTGGGTGTGTATAATCGGCAAATGGATCCTGATCAATTACTATCTCCCACATTCACAGCCACATTTTGCCAAATCTTGTACAAATGTTATTTTCTATTTTCTGGTGGGATGTTGTCTGTTTGTTTTGTTTATAAACCCAATATGTTCGAAATGCATGATTCATATCGCGGAGGCTAAGATTGATATTTTGGACTCTAACAGTCAAGGCTAGACAGGAAAAAAACCCGATAAAGTCTCTAGACTGCTCGTCTGGGTTTTATACGTCACTGGTCCGATTGATAAATCCCTATTCTCTAATTAGCAGTATCATTACATCCTATATGAATAGGGTTACAAGGCTACAAGTTATAACAAATACAAAACGAAAACAATCAGATTTCTTCATTTTTAAAAAAGAAATGAATGTTTTAGAAATATTTTAAACATGCGTAGGTAAAACTTTAATCTCTATAAATAGTTCTCATAGTGATAAAGTATCTTAATTGTTTCATTTGCTTGTTGTTCTTGTTGTTGTTTTTTAATACTAAGACTTTTTGTTGCTATGAAGAGAAAAAAGGGTGAAAAGACTCTCTAATAGTATGATGTTAATGAATGAATAAATGTAAATGTAAATTCACATTAGAAGATAACTAATTAGTAACAGATGGTTCATTTTTCACAATATACTGAGTGTATAAAAGATTCTGAAATAAAAAGGAATGAATGCGTTTATGTGAGAAATTTTTTTTTAGATCATTATGAAGATGAATGATAGTAGTGTGGTGTGTGTCCTACTAACATCGATAGATATAAGTAGTATGCACCATCTATAGAAAAAAATTCCTACAAGCAGAACATTAACAAAATCAAAAGGAAAACAGAACGAGAACAGAGTATAATAAGCAAATATGGATAATGGTTAGCAGTGGAATGCAAGATTTGTGTTTCATCCTATTTACAACTCATCAGCTGGATGTGCTTGCATCGCAGAGACTGATTGGTGTGGAAATGAAGAAACAATCTAGTCTGAGATGATTGACTGATATTTGCAAAAAGTAACAGTCATGTTTGAGACAATTGATAGACATTTAGCGAATGAAGTATTTTCTGTATGGTCCTGAGATTTTACTAAGTTGTTATGTAATTTTGTATTCAAACACATTCGTTTGTCCTCGCTTTTGGTCTCATTTTTGATACGGTATCAATGAACATGAATATTTTACAGAACACAATCAATTTAATGATAAGAGGTTTAAAGTAATATATTCCTTTAGCTTTCTATTCATTATCCTTAATGATTGTTAGATTAGAGTACTTCTACTCTAATCACCCTTCTTATTCTTTCTCTTATGCAATCAAATTGTAAACAGAGTATCCTGGTTGTTATATGTTCTACAGAAGTCATTTTCTTTTCTTTAATGTTGTGAATAAAATTTATTGGTAACAAGATTTTAAATCTAACTGTTTTATTTATTTCCTTTTCATTTATCTTTTCTCTCTTATTTCAGGCCAATTAAATGGATTAGACTTGAAAATGAAATAATGAACACATTAATCTTCATTTATACAATTCAGTAATTTTTTAAAAATTAATACATCTATGAATTCATTAGAAATTGAAGTGAAAAATAGTTCAGAAATAAAAATCGATATTGACTAGCAGTGGGATCCAGCTTGATGTACGTTTCGTCCTATCTAAGACCCGTCAGCTGAATGTACCTGCATCTCACTGTTGATGTTCACTCTGAGACCCGAACTCAGTACCATTCGCTTCAAATGTCGTCGCGTTATCGACTGAGATACTGAGTCCCGATAGCCACCACCTTGTGCAATCGGGTGAAGTTTAATTCACTTAGTATTGTTTGCTAAGAGGACATAAGATCAATAAGGACGCTAGGCTGCTCATACCGGTCGAACGTCATTGGTGCTAAGACTGTATAAGTCGTATTTTGATTGGTGGATAAATCACGTCAATCGTCTCAAACTTGGTTGTTCTTTCATTTCTACATCAATCACTCTCTGAGATGCAGGCACATTCAGCTGATGAGTCGTAAATAAGATGAAACACACATCTTGGATTCCACTGTTAACCACTATCCATATCTGCTTATTATACTCTGTTCTCGTTCTTTTTTCTTTTTGATCTTGTTAACGTTCTGCTTCTAGGAATTTCTTTTTCGATTGATCATACAAACTACTTATATCTGCCGACATCAATAGCGTACCACATAATACATTTACATATGAAGAATTATTGCTGATACTTTGTTACCAATTGTTTATACAAATTTATATGTAACTGTCAAGATAATTTCTTTGTTAAAACAGATGGAAAAAAGGCTATTTCGTATTTAATTGAATATTTTACAAAATATCTTCACTCAACATAATTTAATCTGATGCGTAGTGGACATTCTAAATCAGATGAATGACAAATGATCAAGTTTACGTTTTCGACAATTTGTTAATGTAATAGTTGAGAGCATGAATCAATTAAAGATAGACGACCATGGAAAACTTGGAAGCCCTAGACAGCTGTCTCGTCCTATTATGTGACTTCTTAGGAATGTGAACCCACGACTCTACTGAGGGATTCGAACACAGGACCCAACGATCTCCTGCGCAAACGCTTGATTGGCATCCAACAGTGTTAATGTCTGACTTCGACCAATCTACGAAATTGAGCTACACGTACAACATTGTCATTAGTGAGTTATTATCTCACAACAGACCCAATCGAACTTCTCTGGTTTCCTATTGTGATCTAGCCTCAATTGACTCATGATCTCAACTATTAAAAGTACTATAATATTCACAATACACCATTTCTGTAATTCTTTAATTTTCCTAATACTATTATAATGGATACGTCATAGAGATTCGAGAATGTGTTCTCTTTAAGCAATGTGTTAACGTTTTGATATGCAACAAATTTATTTATTTATTTAAACACATAAACATAAGTACAAGGATGCACCAAATAAATATGCGCTACATTAATTATTCGATTTGTGTGAGGGCCGGGACACTGCCCCGAAGCAGGTTGTTTTCTTGGAGAGCCACATCCGGAGCGTTTGACTTAAAGGTTTAGTCCACAAGGCAGTAGAGCAACGTCAGGAGATGCAGACCCATGCTAGACTGTGAACTGATTCTCGAGCCATTTGTCCCTACAGGATACTAGAGCCCATGTGCACGATTGGTTTAGAATCAGGGTTTTCCAGCTCCCCTAGATGGATCCTTCATCTCCACGAAACCAGTTAAAGTGTAGGACATTCTCTTTTCGTCCTCTCATTTTCGTCAATAAGTATTCAATTAAGTATTTATTATTATAACTCTATAATAGTTAAATTATGCTTTAAAGTTGACTTTACACTGGAGAAGAATGAAGTAGTTTGATCGTTTTTGTGTCGAATCACTTTTACTTATATTGAGTTCGAACTCAGGGAACTACATTGATCATTAGTTAAAATATAATTTATAATCATCAATGTCGAACGTCTGTATTCTGTACCGAAGTAACTGATTTGTTAAACCATAACGATCATAAAATAAGTTATAAATGTGTCAGTTAGTACGTCAAACATATCCCAATTATAATTGGCTAGAAAGGTATATTGACACTAAATGTTACAATGAAATGGAAACATGTGCTCACTTGTGACTAGCTTTTAGAAATAATTCTCGGAGGTCTAGTGAAAAACCGTGACCAGTGGGGCTAATCCGTATCGGGTGTGTAGTATTGACTCACCGAAGAAAATGGAAGATAGTCGTGCAATTTCGTTGACAAGTTAGTGTTGGATATTAACACTCTTAAATGCTGGCTCAATGATCGACAGTTTAAGCGTTAGCACGAAAGATGTAAGTTCCTGTGTTCGATTTCTGTGTGTGTGATCGGAATGTTTGTTGCTGACAATTCCTACACTAGGAATAAACAGTCATCCAGTGCTCACAGGTTTTTATTGATGATCTAACATTGATCGATTCATAATCTCAATCAAAGATCGAACGGCAGCAACAATAACAAGCAATGTAAGTAATTTAAATACGAATACTTATCAGTGAAGTAAGTAATGAAATTCTTACTTTATATTTTTGTCAGTTTGTCCTCTTTCATATACGAGTTTTCGTAGTAAGTGTTATTTTTTTATTTATAAAAAGTCCCTTGAAAAGCTAAATACTTTAATCGAGTTTTACGGGAATGAAATAAGTCGATAAAGTTAAATCGGAAATAAAAGCACATTGAAAATTATTCAGAAAAAAATTGGTTTCTCAATTAGAAGATAAGTAAACCAAGGAAAATTAATCAATTGAAGCTAGACCACCATGGAAAACCTGGAAGCACTGGACGGCCGTTTCGTCAGTACGGGACACCTCAGGAGTGCCCACTTACGATCCCGCATCCCATGAGACTCGAATCCAGGACCTATCAGTGTCGCGTCAAACGCTTAACCAACTAGACCACTGAGCTGGCACCCAATGGTGTTAATGTCTAACCCCAACCAATTGATTCATAATCTCAATCAAAAACTTAACAATCTCCACAACCCTCAAATTGATAGAAAATTAAGTTGAAACTCGTGTCTGTTTGTTTGTTTGTTTGTTTTAATCGTAGTTTTTACATAATTAACAAAAGCTTAACTAATGTCATATCAAAACCATAAGTACTAGTAAACATTTGGTTAATGCATCATTAAACGGTTTATCTGTTTCATGAATCAATATTATTGTTGAGATGATTGAAATGTCAGGAACGTCATTTTTACGAAGAAATCAATTAAAGAGGGAGATTGAGTATGAATACAGTGATCTTGGATGCTGTAGAAAGATATAAGGGTTGTTATCACTTCCCAGTTGCCTACATCGTAGAAGGGTTCCTCTATAAGTACCTGAAAAGGAAGTTGGGTTAAGGGTGGTCTTAGTGATATGAGAGTGTGATCGCAGTGCCCATGAGACATCTGCTTTAAGTCGGTCGCACACGGCTTTTCTGTGATTAAGTTTCGTGTTAGCTCCATACTTGTTTATACCCTACCACTGCAGACGGATATCTGTGGGATAAGGTGAGGTGTGCATTTTCAGGATACATTGTTTATAACCTCACCCTTCCTTGCGGAAAGGCAGAATCACTTTTATGCTGGTTGTTTGAATGTTAAACCATACTGCCATCACAGCTCTGTACAGTCAGCAATACGACTTCGCCTTCGAATCTAGGGTTTGTTGCATTTAGTTTTATCACTCTCCAATCGACCTGTATGGCATCGTAGGACATTGAAGAACGATTGTTCCATCCAGTATAGTTCGATTGGTTCATTACAATAAGCAAATCCGACCACTACATCAAGGTATCAGCAACCTTTATTTCTACGAACTAATTCTTTCTTCCTACATTATATTCTTATATATTTAACATATTACTACCACTAAAGTAACTAATTCTATGAATTAGATGTTTATTTAGTTGTGCTAATGAGGTGTGGGAACTTGTATTGATGTATATACGTTCCTGGTATTACGTTGGTAAACTTTGAAACTATCATCATATTGTCTCGTATATTTTCTTCCTATATCCTATAAAGAAACAATATAAGATCACAATATAACAGATGAATATACTATTTGATTATGATCTGGATTTTCACTAGTTGATAGTAGAGTATTATTGATCGATTAACCAAAAACATCAAAATTTGACAGTTTAATCCTTGAGAAAAGAATCAATTTTGACAAGATTTCAGATCAACTTTGATAAAATATTCAAAATGTATAAAATTCAGCTAAAATAACATTTTATAACCATTTTTGTTTAAAAATCAATCAGCACATAAGTACGTAGAATATCATCTTAACACACTCAAACTATTGGTCATATCGTTACATCCATTTACTAATTCTTTAAATTTACATAATAAATGTTTCATATGAAGATGAAATGAATCGTAGCTAACAGTGAAATGTTAATCGAATGTTTCGTCCTATTCAAGACTCATCATGTGGATTATGATATATAACTTTTGTAATTTTCTCTTCAAATGCTCAACATTTTATCTATCGAACTACAGAGTAACTACTATTGTTTCTTTTGAAACAAATATGATGATGATATTGTTAACAGTAAACATTTGATTTATTCCATTATTCATAACAAAGATGCATAACTCTCTATCTAAAAGTTTATATCATTAATAGTAAAGAACTGTCACTCTTGTGCTTGTTTAACTATAATAACAAGAGTCAGAAATTATTGTAGTTTAAGCATTATGTAATTTGTCTCAATCAATTTTTTTTTAAATATAGACCTTTATTGAAATAAATTGATGGTCTAATTGAATATCTGGGCTACTTGTTCCTGTCATTTATCTTGATATTTTGAACAAGTTCTGCGTTTCTTTGATTGTTGGTTTGAATGTATCATCATCATCATCACATCAATGAATTGGCATAACCTATTCAAGTGCATTTGTGAAAAGTGTACAACCTTTCGTTGTACAAGTTACAAAGCAGTGCAATCAAAGATATCGTGGTTGTTGGCAATAATCCATTGAAGAGAATCAATATTATTCAGATGTCAATTCCTGAACTGTTAACATCTAACTGGTTGTCACTCAATATGTTATCATTAGGATCGATCAAGAAATAAGAAACGGAAACTCACTGGAATACTTTGTGCTGAGAATTCTATGTTGTACCGGAAATACAATAGTGAATAATAATAATAATTTGTCAAAATATTTAATAGTTGTTTTCTTTTTAACAGAAGAAAACCACATTTACTTCATTAAGAATATCAATTGATACTTTAATGAAGCCCTTCATTTCAACGTCAATTAGATTGGATGATGATGCTATCACATCGAATTCATTATTTCTTTAATGGCTTTGCTTTGTTAATCAGTTATTTTTGTCACCGTTATTATTATAAATCTCAGTAGTGTTTAAAATTAGAAGACAATGGTTCAGATCAAGAGTCCATTGAAGTTAGATAACCATAGAAAAACCTTGAAGCACTGAATGACTGTTTCACGCTACTGAGGTACTCCTCAGAAATGTGCATCCACAATCCCACCTCGTGAGACTGGAACCCAGGATATACCAGTCTCACACAAAAATGCTTAAACTCTAGACCACAGAACGGTATCGTGAATGTGCACTGCTGAAGAGACCCATAATAGGACGAAACAGCCATCCAGTGCTTCCAAGTTTTTCTATGGTGACTTATGATCTCAACGATTGATATTACCAACATATCCACAAAATCCTTTCTGATATTCATTGTTATGATTTTTTCCTTTTTTCTCTTCTTCTTCTTCTCATAATTACGTTTTGTCTAATCTTAATATTTTACAATTTATTGTATGTTTAGACAATGAATGAACAAAATTATAAAAATGCAATTACCCTTCTTTTTTTTTCTTATTTAATGTTTATATTATACAAAATAGGATATAAAATTGTTTATAAATGTCAGTCAGTTTCTAGAGATGTGAAAATGTTAAATTAGAATTTTCAGGAGTGAGTGTGTGTGTGTATATCGAGGGGGGGGTGGCGTTGGGAGGTAAAAGAGGGGAAAGATTTACAATTTCACATTATTCATAAATTCTGACATGATTTATAGTTTCTTTCATTTAACAATGTAATGATAAAAAAAAACAATTTCTGAAATGTCTAATGTATAAAAATGTAGTTCTAAGTAAAAATGAATTTATTTATTTCAATATTATTATGTGGTTGAAATTAATTTACGCATGCATGTTACTCTTCATGAAGGAGCATAAGTCATTAACAAGTCATCTCTATTCAACTCTGTCTTAGACACTGCGGGCACTATATATTGAGATTTAGATATATATATAGTGACCGCAGTGTCGAGTCACATTGCAACATGATCGATAGCATTCGATCTGCACTAATAAGGACGAGACAAGCATGACATTGATCACCATCCAGTGATCAATCAATTGTGATCACATCTCAGTCCTACAGGAGGTCGGTAGCGGCTCAAACAGCTTAGTAGTAACGTCTCTGACTGTGAAGCTGGGTGACACGAGATCGAATTCACGAGGGAGCACCAGTTCCCTCAACATTACAGGTACACCTTGCTGACGAGTGCCAAGTAGCACGAAATCCGGGTCCAGGGTTTCCTTTCGACTACCCCTAACCAACATTTAAATCTTACTAAACGCATACCTTTTATCGTATAATTGCTAAATAACTAAACTATGCATATTTATGTCCCTCTTATTATGAACTTTATTTTGGCCTGTGAACTATTGTTATACGATTTACCATTTCTTGAGTTATGCCCTGTTTACTAGTCACTGACTCACACATTCACAACCACTTTTGGATAATTCTTGTACAAATGTTGTTTCTTATTTTATGGTACGATGTGATCTATCTGGTTGATATATAAACCCGTATGCCTGAAATAAATGATTCATTTTGCAAAATCTGGGATTAGTGTTCTGGATTTAACTGGCTGGGCTAGGCAGGAAGCAGTACCAATAAGTACTTTAGACTGCTCTCACGTCTTTTACGCGTCCTTGGTCCGATCGATAATTCACTGCTCTCTAATTAGCGGTCACAAGATATCACACAAATCACCACAAAAAATCATCAGAAGAATTTCAAGATAGTTTTTCTGTTATTGTACTTTATAAGTTAACATTATCATACTTGATGAATAAAGAGAATAATGAATGTGTACAATGTGAGATTAGAACTTCGTAATAAACAAATACCAACTGATTTAAGTATTAAATCAAATAAAAAAAGTTAATCTTAACACTTCAGTCATATGAATAGAAGAATAGATAATGGAAATGTTAGAAGAAACACTAAAGTATATGTATTCTGAATGAGCTGCTATTTAAGGGCATGTTAATAGGAATTCAAGTTCATTGATTGCATATTTATATATTTGTAGTGACCTGCTTTTACCAAGAGAACGCGATTGATTTAATGGAAACAATCATTATTATAACCAATTGTACCAGTCAGTGTTTTACTGTGCTCGTTTGTTTAACTGTGCTAAAAACAGCCATATTACTGTTTCATTATCTTTCGATTGTGACCTTGCACGGGTTCGGTTACACTCGGTAACCACGTTTGTACTCCTTTGGCACGATCTCGGCATCCTTTCGATACCATGAGATCGCCAACAAATACATCTTGACTACAGCCATCAACTGCCTTCTGATATTTGGCTTACGTGGGATTTTATCGGTTAACTGGCACGTAGTCTTTTTGTAGTAGTGTTCATAGTCAACCGCGACTCGACTCCACGCTACATGTTAATCAATTAAATCAATCTATAAACATGAAGATATTAAACTTCAGTCGAGAGAAATACTGGAATCAATTACACTAGAACAGACTAGTTTTATCACTGTGATATATTTTAAGTAATTACTGATGGTATCCAAGAGATAGTATCAATCTCTTTGTAAACACATAAGGACAATTGGCCTTGATAAATCATTATAGCGACCTATGCACATATCTCTCTCTAGGTAAAATATCGCTCAACGAATCATTCTCTTCACCGTGTATGTATGTAATCGAATCCTACTATTAGCTTTTACTTTGTCTTGCTATACCCTTATTCGATTTGACTATAAATTTGTCTCTGTATTCCCTCGCATATACATATTCGCCTCTCTGCTTCAAATTCGCTTGATGTACTTATAGTTTTGTTATCTGTGCTATCTTCTAATAAACTGTAGTTGCCACATCTTATTGCCTACTGATTTCGAACACCGTTTAGATTTATATAATAACGGTTATCAAGGTGATTAATTAATGAAACAAAGACACAATATGTTTCCTAGTTTTTGTCAAGCAGAAACTCGACTCCTGATGAAAAACGAAACTTTATTGAGAAAAAGACATAAAAATTTATTAATAAGAAATTTGAATTTAGTCCTACTGTTTTAATTAATATGGATGTTGTGTTAAGGAACCACAGCACAATTAATAGGTAGGTGAGACGTAGGGTATTTGGGAATGATTGTAAATCAGTTTATTGAGGCTTTGAATCTTTATCGAATGAGATGGTTAGGCCACGGGTTGTCTATGCCTGAACACCGATTATCACGACGCGCAATGCTGACTAGTGTTGGGGATGATTGGAAGAAAGTTAGGGGTGACCAGACCAAAACATGGTATCAGTGCTTAAAGTCACCAGTTCTAGTCTGAGCCATGTTGGTAGATGCAGACTACTTGGTTGATGTCAGCGTGACTATCGTAACCAATGGTTGAAAACTGTGGGTGACATGGTTGAGAATCGATCACAATGGTGTAGGTGAATACACTCTCTGTCTCCCCTCAAACCATGAGGCTGAAATCGTTTCATATATTTCTTTCTATGTACGAAATCTTCCTTCCTGTACTATATCCTTATGTTCAATCTTTCTTTTATATATTACTACCATTGAATTAACTACTTCTATGAATTCAGTGTTCATCTTGTTATGCTGATGCGGTAAGGCAACCTGGACCGATGCATATATGTGCCTAATCCTAGGTTGTAGCTGACTGACTATGTTTAGGAATTCATTGATGAGACTATACAGTTTTCGAAGCTAGTAATAGATGAATAAATTTTAACATAATAGAAATATAAATTTAAAGCTTTCAGTAATAAGATTTGATGTGTTCTAGTCTATATTTTAAAAACTTGTTGAACAGATAAGAGTCATTACCATTCTGCTTTTATGCCTTTTTTCCACCACATTTGTACGTGTAAACTATTGTTAACATTTCATACTCTTAAAATTATATCATCTTGGCAGTTATTTCATTCTATTGAATGTGCTTTATTTTAAAGATCTTACTGAAACTAAACAGAACATATTTGACAGTAAGTATCCTATAACCTTGAAGTCTTTTGCTAGGTATCATTGGTTACTTCTTTAAGCATACATTCATTACCTTTAGTATGAATTATCTAAATTCTGTTTTATTCTGTAGTAAAAATGATTAATTAGATAGATTTAAGATCTGAAGTGTTCATACTCACTTAGAAATTCTATTCAGATGAACCTGACATATGGTTATACAAATTTGGCTACGTCAGACCGTTTAATTATTGTTTTCTAATACAAGATAAAGTATATACTACTTATTTAAACCCCTAAATGTTATAAGATAATAACTCACTGATGACAATGATAAATGTGTCGCTCATAGATGCACACTACTGTGAGGTTTCACAGTCCCAGTGCTTACAATTTTTTCTATGATGGTCTATCTTCAATTTCAACCATTCAGATCATTAGTAAAAAGAAACATAATCAATAATTGATCAATATTAGAATGTGCTGAAATGCCGACTAAGGACAACATTTAATTACTATAAATAACATCTTAGAAACATGTGGTCTCTATGCAAGAATTACAAAAAATACGGGAATGTAACAAGAAAATGTAATAAAACAAAAAAAATTTTTTTATTTATTTAAACATTTTTTTAATTATAGAAGTATCAAAATGAAATGAGTCAATGAATGTTGATTATTGTGATAGAAATTTTTATAGGACCATTAGTGATATGATGAATTTATGATTGTTAGAAGTAATAAGAAAGAAAAACTAATTTGATTAACTTATTGTAATTGGATTATGAAGATGGTGTTATCTGAAGGAAAGTATGGAATACAATGGAAAGTTTTTGGATCAAATAGAAGATTTGAACTTAGGAGATGATCTAGTTCTTCTATCTTATACACATGAACAAATGTAGATGAAGATAACTAGTGTAATAGCAGTCAATGAATCAGTAGGTTACAACATACACCAAGGAAAAAGCGAGATCCTTAAATTCAACACAGAGATAACTAACCCGATTGCACTTGATGGAAAACTCTGGAAGAGTTAAAACCTTTCATGTATCTGTAAAGCATAATTGATGAACATGGTGTATCCAATGCAGACATATAGGTGAGGATTGGCGATTTAAGGACTGCATTCATAAATTTGAAAAACATATGGAATTCAAAACAATTGTCAACCAATATCAAAGACACAATCTTCATTACGAATGTGAAGGCAGTGCTACTGTTTGGAGCTGAAACATGGAGAACTACTACAACCATCATGAAAAAGGGACAGTTATGTATAACCAATCGTTTACTTAAGATACTGAATATCTGTTTATTGGTGGGATACCATCAATAACAGCCTAGTGTGTGAGAGCAAAATCAATTCAAATAACTACAGTATGTTGTTATGATAATATATTACTAGTTCTTTTACCTTCAGGCTATCATCTGCTCATCAGTGACTGACTTCAAGAGATACTCTTGGAGTTCTAGTGAGAAGCCGTTACCAGTAGAGTTGAATCAGGTCTGTTGTGAGATATCAACTCACTGAAGATAATGGTGTACGGTGGTGCAACTTCGTGAACTGGTTGAAGTTAGATATTAACACAGTTGGATGCAAACTCAGTGGTCTAGTTGGTTAAGCGCCTGGCGGGGGGCTGATACGTCCTCAGTTTGAATCTCGCGGGATGCGGGATCGTGGATGCGCACCGCTGCGGAGTCCCATACTAGGAAGAAACAGCTGTCCAGTGCTCTCAAGTTTTTCATTGTGGTCTAGCTTCAAGTGACTCTTGACTTCAACCAGTGAAATTTCAGGCTATTTGTAACTGATGGGAAACATTGAAATAGAGCGATAAATTACTTTCATTTGACTAAATTCCATTTTCATTGATGTGTTCAAATACAGACTTTTATTAAATAATGAAAAATAGTTTACAGGTATTAATTATATGTTAGAAGTGTTGGGAATTTTAGATTCCCTGGAATACAGTTGACAAATGTTTCATTTTTGTAATTTTATTTTGAAGATTTGAATTTATTGTTTTCGCACCAAAAGCACCCGTTTTCAACATCATGTTATATTTCCCATTTGGGAAAACCTTAAATGTGCTATTGGTTCATTGTCGCTTATAATATGCTATTTTGTCACATTTTCGAAGTGCATTTTTAAACTGTATTTATAAGCTTGAGTTGTGCTTGTTGTTGTTGTTTTCCGTGCTTCTGGCTGCTTGTGAAATTTATTTTCCTCTTCTGAACTTAGAATTCTCTATCTACTTAGCAAGGTTGCGATGTATCGACATAGTTGTTTTATTCGGTTATTATGTCACTGAGTCTTACTACCGTTTGTAGATAAGGTGAACTCATAATCTCTTCAAGCACAACAAGAAGACATTGAAAAAAAGCTCTTATTATAATGATGATATGTTTTCGAAAATACAATAATTATGAAATCAGTTAATTATCAGAATGGGGATTGTGGAGATTGCAGTGATTTTAGTAGTTGAATTTATGAGTCGATGTAAGCTAGACCAACATTGAAAATTTGGAAGCACTGGACGACCGTTTCTTCATAGTATGGAACGTCATTTCAGGTAGTGACAGATTTCTACCTCAAGAAATGGATGAGTGATTACGCAGCTATTCATGGATTGATGTAGGTTACACATTTACACTGTTGAATGCCAATTTAATAACCTAGAGCTTAAGCATTCGCACGTGAGACTGATAGGTTTTGGGTTCGAGAAGTAAGTGCAAGATCATGGACGCGCACTGCTGAGAAGTCTCATACTCGAACAAAACGGTGTTCAATGCTTCAAGGTTTCCAATAGTGATCTAACTTTGATTGACTTATGAATTCAACTATTAAAATCAATTAAATCTAAACTAATTTATTGATATTAAGAAAATAATGTTACACAAATGAATGGCATTCAAAATTAAGGTTTAAGTGGTATATTAATCTGATGTTTTAATATACCCTAATCATTAAATCCATACATTGAATAACATACAACATTTGATTATGTTACCTCTCTTATCGAACAAAACGGCCGACGGTTATTTGATCATCATCATCATCATCTTCAAAGCATATTCATCCATGAATGAAACTTATGAAATCATTTTTAAAATAAAAGAAGAAAAGAAAAACAACATTGATTTGCATAGCAACTAAAATCCCCCCCCAAAAAAAAGAAAGGTATTTCAAAAGATACCATTTAACAAGCATGAATATAGATTTGCCAAGATCATAAGTTTACAATAAGATTGACACTTTGATAAAGAGCATATTTTTTTTTGAAAAAAAAAGAAAAAAGAAGAAATAATTATGTTATTTAAAAGAGTCCCTTGCCCCCTCCCCCCTCCAACCGAAAACAAAATTAGGGAAAGAAATTGCATCATACAACATTTCGTTGTCTTTATGATTGATAGAAAAAAAGAAAACAGAAAATGAAGATAAAGAAAAAAAAAGAAAAAAAAAGAAAACGATTAATGAATTTACTGTTAGACTAAACAAATTAAATGTGATAGGTATGTTATCATGTTCAAAGTGTAAATTATTTTCATCTATTGAAAAAATTCAATTTCCATACCTTGTAATCATAAGATTTTACATTGATCAAATGAATTTAGTATGAAAATCTTTCTTCATGATAACAGAGCCATAGATTCATTATAGATTATGATTGGACCCGGGTTTTGTGTTATTTGGCACTCCTCAACAAGGTGTACCTGTAATCTTGTGGAAACTAATCTTACCTGATGGATTTTGATCCTGTGTCATACAAGTTCACAGTCAAAGATGTTACCATTGTACTATCCGGGCCGTGACTGATCTCTTGTAGGACTGATATGTAGTTACAATTGATTGAGCAGTGGGTGATGATCAATGACATATTTGTTAGGTTCTTCTTAGTTCAGATCGAATGCTATCGACCAAGTCCATTCGATTTATTTCACATATTATATGACAATCAGTACGCATAAATGTTTATTGAAATATTTGTATATGAATGTGAAGAAGAAGAAGAAAATCAAAAAAACACTAAATGGCTCGAAAGTTTTATTCACTAGGTCCTTTAATTAATAAACTACATATCTTTATTTCAACTACTAGTTTAATGCAAACATGATCAAATGCCTTTTTGTTGATAAACGATGAATACATACAAAGAATTCAAGTATTCACTAATGTTCAGAATGAGAATAAATTCTTAAAGTTCTACTTTGAAGCTATAACTGTTGAACTTTCATTTATTGATTGTTAGAATCCATTAATGTCTTAACAACATGAAAATCACTTAATATCGTCTCAATGATGTACAAACTGTTTTAGAGTGAAACTTGAAAGTTATAGATAGAATTATATGAAACATCGACGTTTTTATACTTTGACGTTTATAGCTGTTCAACAAATAATGGTTCCTAATAGTTCTTTGGTGTATAAGTAAGTTGAAAGAAAGCTAGGAGCGGCCAGACCAAAACATGGCACAAGTCCATGAAGTCACTGACAAGTGTACTGAACCATGTTAGTTGGTGTAGACCACCTGGTTGGTGACCGCGAGATGATAGCAACCGATGGTTGAAGACCTTGAATGACATGGCTCAAAACCGTTTGCAATGAAGCGGGTGCATCAACTCTTTCTGTTCTCCCAAATTCTAATCTCCTTAATTCTTCATGTCCCTTTTTTCTCTTTCCAAATTTATTTCACTGGATTATACTCCTTGAATAACATCTTTAAACCCTAATCTTTCCGATTACTGCTTATACTCTTACTACCTCTAGCACTAAGGGATTTGAATCGACAACTGCATCTCTGTGCCAATGTGGTATGGCAACTCGAACCGATGTACATACATACAAAGTTCTACGTTGTTACTGATTGATTGACTCCTAATAGTTCATCAACAGATATCGATCAATCTTGTAAATATTTTTCCAAATAAATCATTGACAATTACTCGCTTTAACACTATCTGATCAAATAGACCAAATTATGTAATTAAACTTTTTGTTTTTGCAGCAATCAAATTCACACCAGTTTAAATAGCATTTATTACCAGCTTATAGTTGGACATATTTAATGCTTATACAAACCTATTAGTCGTTGATTGACTTTAGTCTCAAAATAAACTAGTGGAAAACTATATATCTTGTAAAATGTCTTACACTAAAGTAATAACTAAGCTAATGGTTACAGTTTATATCCGAGTGTAATGGAAAGGTTAGTTACTAAACTATAGTAAAACATAAGATTCAGTAACATTCAATGAACAGAAAACTTTATTGACTCAAGTTGTTTAACTAGAGATTTATGTTGATAATAAATATATATATTTTTTGTCATATCCCAATGAATAGAAAAATTGTACTTTTATTGTTTCGTGACTTATTGTATGAAACTTCTTCAGAGTAAATCCGGTTACTTATTTATGTTATGTTCTTTGGTCTATCTACTCACTCTTGGTGCTGAAGATACTTATCTAATCCAGATTAACACCATGGTGTGATAGGCTGACCGACCTAACCTTGAGGTTAGCATGCGTGAGTTCGAAGTGGGGTAGAGAGAGAAAACTATTCTATCACCTGATTGGCTGACAAGCACGCGAATGAGAGAAGACATGACAACTGGAACACTACTCGATCTATTCCCGATATCCTGATTTCAGTCCATTTCGGATTAGTGTAAAAAGGTATATGAATAAATAGGTGACTAACCCGACCACAACGTACAATAATTGGGAAAAATACAATTATGTCCAAAGCTGGGAATTAGAGTAGAAAATAGAGTGCAAAATATTATGTTTAAATTACAATAGCTTTGGAACAAAAAAGGGTATGGCAATGAATCATACATCGAACGAAAGCTTATGTTCTGTAGAATAGATTAGGGACAAAAAATAAATGTCAATGTTTTACAAGCTTTGAATAAAATGAAATCACGTCCCGAAAATGAGCTTTCATAGTATGTCAGAGCTTCTTGTTTTCCGGTTCACAACAATTTATCATAAAGAAGTAGATTAGATTAAGTTATGAAACATTAAAGATACAAATTTTCTACTCAATGAAATATAACAGAAAAATATGTTTAGCACTGACTCACTACTCATTGCTCAATTGATTTGAAACAATCAAGTCTAACGTTGGTTATTGATACCCATAAGATTTACTTTGTTTAATAGTATGA
Source organism: Schistosoma margrebowiei (assembly GCA_944470205.2). Classification (NCBI taxonomy): domain Eukaryota; kingdom Metazoa; phylum Platyhelminthes; class Trematoda; order Strigeidida; family Schistosomatidae; genus Schistosoma; species Schistosoma margrebowiei. The sequence continues at coordinate 42,427,707 of OX104026.1, read as the reverse complement.
TACACGTTTTTTGATAAGAGTTTACACACTGAAAATAATATGAACTATATAGATGTGTAAGGTTACATCACAAGGCAGTCTGCTTGAATATTTGGGCAGCCTGTTCCTACAATCGAGATATTTCAACAAGTTATCTAATTTTGTTTGTTTTAATACATCATTATGTCTATGAATCATATAACGTATTCAAGTGTGTTTCTGAAATGTGTCCAACATTTCGTTGTACAATTTACAAAAGAGCTCAATCACAGACATCGTGGTGGTTGGAAATGTTCATTGAAAAGGATGAACATTACTCAAATGTTGATTCCTGGACTGCTAACATCTAATTGGCAATCAATCAATATTTATCTACTGGATCGATTAAGAAATAAGAAAAAAGAAAACTTGTTGAATTACCTTGTACAGAGAATTCTATATTGTACCAAAATATTATATTGAATAAAGCCATTGATGATAATAATAATAATAGTTCATCCCTTAGTAATTCAATTAATTTGTTAAGTGGTTTTATACAATGAACTGATTTTTAGTATGAGGTTATGGTGATTATTAAGTTTTTAATTAAGATCGTAGATGCGCACTTCTGACGAGTCCCATAGTAGGATGAAATAGCCCTTCCAGTTTTTCTAGGTTTTCAGTGATGGTCTAAAATCATCCGATTCGTGATCTTAATCAAAAAAAATCTTTTTTAAATAATTTTTATTTGTAATCATTTTTGATTGAGATCATGAACGGATGATCTTAGACCACGTTTGGAAACCTGGAAACGCTGGACGGCCGTTTCGTCCTACTGTGGGACTCCTCAGCAATGCCCACCCACAGTCCCGCTGGCAGGATTCGAACCCAGGGCCTTCAGTCTGACGCGCGAACGTTCAAGCTACTGGACGACTGAGCTGGCCGACATCCAATGGTGATAGTGTCCAACATCAACCAATCCACGAAATTGCGCGACATCTTCCATTGTACTGAAGTAGATACCTGTCTCTACCCGACATGGATTAGATCCACTGATCACGGCTTCTCACTCGAACTCCGAGAATCTCCTCACGAAGCTAGTCACTAGTGAGCATATGTTGATTACTAGTATGGTCTAACATCAATCGGTTCATGATCTCAATAAAAAAACTTAATAATCTCCACAACCCCTATACTATTAAATTCATTTTATAATGAACAACATTCAAATAGGTACATTCTTCGTAATCAATGAGTCAGCAAACAGCCAGCAACAGGGATGGAATTCTTCAATTTATTTTCTCCTACTTGAATTGACCCATTGTGAAATGAACATTAAAATCGACTACTTATTTTTCTTGTTTGAGCAGTCGAGGTTTCCTTTACAATTTTCATCATTAAAGATTTCGGTAATGAATATTTTAATTTTATGCTAAAGAAGAGAGAAAAACATGAATTGTTCGAAAATAACTACAAGCATTTCACTTGATCTGACTTAACTTTATATGCCTAAAGACAATTGTCTGTAAGAAACGTGACTACTACTCCACGGTTCATGATGACTGTACAACTATCTTCAAAGAGAATAGTTTTTGCACTAATATATAGTTAAAATCATGTCTTATACCATTGTATTGAAATAAATATTGTCATGAATTAGAGATACACAGTATGGATGCCATTACGTATGAAACATTTGAAGTTCATTTCTGAAAGTACTCTGATTAGCATGTTAATCCATCAGCCAATAAGAGATTAAACGGAATGTTTTATGGTCAAACGTTGGATCAGCATGATAACCTATACAGAAACTATTTATAGGCTGTGACAACACAACTATTCATATTTACAGTCTAGGGGTTGTGAAGATTGTTAAGTTACCTCAACGGAATGATTAAAGGAGCCCATTGCATCATTTCATAATTAAACTATTAAATTTTATCAAAAAGGGGTACTGTGGATATTTTAGTAATATAATGGTTGAATTCATGAGTCAATTAAAGGTAGACAACCATGGAATTGATTGAAGCTGGAAATTCACACCACTAAATATCAATTTAGTGATCTACAGGTTAAGTGTTCGCGTGCGAGACCGATAAGTTCTGGGTTCGAATTCCACGGGCAAAATCGTGAATCTCGACAAACAAACTAATTTTCTAGCAACGTAACAGAAAATTGAGCTAAACAGTTGGCTATACAATCATAAAGGACCTTTGGATTCATTTATTCATACTAATCATAGTTTAAGTTAAGAATAACTGCAATCGCTTGTAGAATATGCAACTACACAGTAGTATACGGTTAAATGAATGCCTATACAAGATAATCTAACTTAGTATATTTCTTGTATTCTATTTAGACTTGCAAGTAGTTACTTACTTAATTACGCCTGTTACTCCTCGTGAAGGAGCATAGGCCGCTCACCAGCATTCTCCATCCATCTGCAAGTAGTAACTTACTATATTTTTTCTTATCATTGTCGGTTTTTATTATTAACGTAAAATACCTACATGTTAAAAGAATTCAACCTTTTTGTTATATCCCGAATGGTAACTGTTGGAATTTATTTCTGGACTATTACTATATGAATATTTTTATTGTATAATTGTTAAGTACCTAAACTATGTATATTCTTATCTCTCCTATTATGAGCTTTATTTTGACTTATGAATTATTATTATACGATTTACCATTCTTGAGTTATGCCCAATCTATTAATTACTACCTCCCACATTCACAGCCACATTTTGCTAGATCGTGTACAAATGTTGTTTCATATTTTAATGGTACAATGTGGTCTGTTTAGTTGGTATATAAACCTTAGTATGTTTGACATAAATGATTCATATTGCAGAGGCTGAGATTGATGTTCTGGACTTTAAGAGGCAGAGTTAGGCAGGGAGAAGAACCGATAAGGACTCTAGACTGCTCGTACGGATTTTATGCGTCGTTGGTTCGGTCGATGAACCATTTTTTTCTCCGATTAGCGGTATCATGACGTTATACATTCATAGGGTACAAGGTCACAAGGTGTAATACATTTTTCCTAACAAAACTTTTAATCTAATTTCATTGTTTTTTCTACAATATCAGATCAATCAATATGAAAATCTAAACAGTTTTAATATTCAATGTTTTGAAACAATGAATTTTCTAGAAGGTTCATTTTAACTCACCCGCGAAATTGTGTTTCATAACTTGAAACACAATATTATAATATGGTAGAAATTTCGTAATTAGTTAACATAAATGTTAATTAATGATTAATATTAGATATATAATGGACATTCATATTGTGATTTTATAAATGAATCTTAGAACCAGTTATCTATGTTTTTGAACTGTTGATTAACACAACTTTAAATGTAGCCATATAACATTTGTTCACTTAAGATACTATAATCTTATATCATTATCAATAGATTTACATTATTTTCTACGAATAAATGAACAAATAAAAGGAATGAAAGTATTTCAGTATGTTTCTAAAAAAGGGGTTAATAATATTAATGTTTTTTTGTTAGATTATACCACGTTTTTTCCCAACCATTGCTACCACCTTAACGCGGTGTTCGGACTTACCTATCGTAATGAACTAATTGAGCTATGCTGAGTGGAACAATCGCTGTTCAAGGTTCTACCATGCAAGACAGGTTGGTTGAAGAGCAGTAAGAATAAAACCAGCAAACCCAAGATCCAAGGGCGAAGTTGTACTCATAGCTGTACAAAGGTGTGACGGCAGTAAGGTGTAACCTTCAAACAACCAGCATAACAACGATGTTGCCTTCCTACAAGGAGGGGTAAGATTAGAAAAGATCGACGCTAAGATGCATACCTCACATCATCCCACGGATTTCCGCCTCCAGTGGTAAGGTCTCAACACGTATGGAGCTAACACAAAAACTATTTACGAAAATGTCTTGTATGACAAACTTCAAGTAGTTGTCACTTGGGCACTGCGGTCACGCTCTCAGATCACTAAAACCACCCCTAACCCAATCTCTTTTTCAGAAACCTATAGATAAACCTTCCCACGGTGTGGGCATCTGGGAAGTGATAAGCGCCCTTATACCACTAACACTAATGAAAATCATTATGTTCATAATTAATCTCAAGTTTTACTTTCTCACAAATAAGTTTCTGATTTATTGAAAGATGCTGTATAAAAACTCACTCAATAGGTTGACAGAAACTGGTTTATTATTTTCTTCATTTGAACAATAGAAGTGCTAAAATTCAAAGAAGTACACTGCATTTTCATATATTTAGTTTAAACAATATTCATAATAAATTCAAACTAGGATTCGGAGAATATGAAACATTATGTAAATGAGGTAGTCAGTACATGGTGACCTACGAAATGTGCTTAAATCTAATCACAACCAGTTTTTTAAACACTTCAGGTGTACCTGTAATCTTGAGGGAACTTGTGCTCTCTGGCGGATTCGATCCCATGTCGCCCAGCTTCACAGTCAGAGACGTTACTTCGCTGACGAGTGCCAAGTAGCACGAGACCCGGGTCCATGGTTTCCTGTTGACTACTTCAAACGACCATCTAATCTCAATATATACTGCCCGCAGTCTCGAGTCACCTAGACTGATGACCACATTGCAAGATGATCGATAGCATTCGATCTGCACTAAATAAGGACTTGACACATATGACATTGATCACCACTCAGTGATCAATCAATTGTGATTATCCATCTTTACTTATAATGCTTGTGAATGATAGCAAAATCGAGGCAATCCGTACAGTATGCATATATACAAATAAGAGACTGATCAATTGCAGTCCTAAACAACAATAAAAATATACAATTAAACAATATCAAGTGAATTTAAACTTCACCAGAAGTAATCAAGGAAACGTTTCTATTCTATGTAATTATCATGAATGTTAACAATATTTACGAAATATCAATGTTTATAATCAAGTTCTGTTTCATGTTGAATAGAGTATAAATTGAATTGGATAATCTTTAATTACAATTTAAGAGAAGAATATATACATTTAGAAAATTCATTATATTAAGCTTACATTCTTAATATTTAACTCTGTTATATTCATAATGATGAACCATTCCCCCCCCCTCTTGATAGTATTGAAAAGAACATACTTACATGAGTTCCCTTAGTTTTATTCATTCTACTCATTGAAACGATGTATGAATGATGTTAAACCTTCTATACATAAAAAACTAAACAGATTCCATTCATTTCACTTATATTTTTTAATAATGATAACTGTAAAAATAAAAAGAGTTGCTCAATGATGAACTGTATGATGTATATCCATGTGTACAAGTCAATATATAGATGTATAATGACATGAAGTTTATTCATTATTTACATTCATGCATACACACACAGAGAGAGAGGGAGAGGGGATGATAGAGAGAGGGGAGAATTTACACTGTTGAAAACAAAAAAGTGTATCTAGGTAAAATTTCAGTAATTCATTGTATAAAATGTAATTTTTCATTAGATACATCTTAAGATTAAACAGAAAGTCATCATCATCATTGAATGGATAATGTGAAATATATCTTTATTTATTCATGGCATAATTTAGCTTATTATTCATATCATTATTAATATCAGTAGTATTACTAATACTATTGATTAATTCTCTTGCTCTTAAATGTTGTTTACGACGTTGATGATGTTGTCGTTGAGGATGACGGTGATGAAGATGTTGGTGTTGAAGATGATGATCATCATCAGTGAATGTATGAATTGAAATATCTTTATTTGTTCATAGGATTGTTTAGTTAATTATTCATATCATTATTATTACTAATATTATTGATTAATTCTCTTGCTCTTAAATGTTGTTTACGACGTTGTTGTCGTTGAGGATGTTGAAGATGATATGAATGATGAAATAATTTATTATTATTATTATTATCATGTTTAATATAACAACATTTATATGATATAATACTACTAAATAATAAAATTTTTAATTTTTTTCTAAATGCATTACTCATAAAGCAATAAATTAATGGATTTGACATATTATTTAAGTAATATGTATTATATGCAAGTAAATTAAATTGTACTAATTTATTAGCTGTTAATAATGCTGGCGTAAATACAATAATATAAACAACAGCTACAACAAATAATACACTAGCTGAACGTATCTCTCTCCATAATGTACTTTCAGTTATATTTTTTATTGATAAATTCATTTTGATTCTATTTGTTAAACTTTTACGATGATTTTCATGTTGATGAGGATCATTGGTTAAATGTTCAATGTCATTAGTAGTAGTATTGTTTAAATCATTTGATGAAATGGCAGTTTTTTGATTTCTATTTAACATTTTTGCATTATGTATTATAATAGTATTATATGGTATAGTATTATGATTAATCACTGGTGTATAACGTTGAGCACGATGTGTTTTAATAACAACTCGTAAAATTAATGAATATAATATAATAACAGATAGAATTGATAATATAAAACTAGCTGTATTACCTTTTTGTAATATATCATATGTTAATTTTTCTATATAAGTAGCATTTGGTATTTCTGGTGTATCACAACATTGTTTTATATTTGGTTCATCATTTGTTATCCCTAAACTATGATGTAATGCACCAAGTATACCATATAGAATACAAAATATAGCTAAACCTAATGTTAAATATTTAGCACGTTTCATTGTTAATATACGACGTAATGGATGACATATAGTAAGATATCTTTCTAATGCAATTGCTATAATTAATAATGAACTAAACATTATATTACATATATTTAAAAATGCATGTGTTTTACACCATATATCTGTTGATGGTTGTAAATGTATATATTCCATATAGAATGTTAATGGTACAACAAAACAACATACCATTAAATCAACACATGCTAATACAAGTATAAAAAATGTTGGTGTACCAGTTGTTTTAGTAAATAACTGTTCATTTGATTCATGAATTTGTATAATATGATTTGAATTTTCATTATTTATATCATGAAGATACGATGGTGATGATGTTGTTGTTGTTGTTGTATATAATTCATTTGTATTTAACATACTTAATTTTTGATTATAATAAATTTGTCTATATTTTAAATGTAAATGTGGCCAAAAATGTTGTTGTATATAAACACCTAATACAAGTAAATTTCCAATTGTACCTAATAATGAAACAGAACCAAGTAGAATTAATGTAGATAACCATATTGGATCAATATTCGTTTCAACAGTTTCATAATATGGAATCGTTGAATTTGAAATATTCATGTATAATATGTTGATATATTTAAATTTATTTTAAAAATAAATTAAAACATTTTAATATTTAAAAATTATTTAAGAATGCATTTCAGCTTGTAAAAACAAAAACATTTATATATGTGTATATATATTTATTGACCAATCAAAATACAAGGTATAATTCAAATATTTTGATTGGTTGAATGTATTCTTTATATTGTTTTGATTGGTTAAAATAATTAACCAATGAAACCAATAGACGTTGTATAAACTTATGTAATATAGTGAAACTAAAATGTTTACTAAGTGATTGTGTATATACCTAATAGTAATAATAAATTAAAAATGTTTTGTTTTATTCTAATGAGTAGAAAAAATATATTTCTGAAGTTTTACAACAATGTAAATCACTTATTTAGAATAAATAATATTTAGATACAGTTTCTTTAATCGTAAACATGAATTAGTGAGGTGTGTGCTACTTATATAGATATAAGTAGTATATGATATTAGTCATGAATAGAATGTCTGGCAGAAGAGAGACAAGAGGATCGAACAGTAAAGAATGAAAACAGGATTCGATTTGTATGAAAGGACAATAAAGTCTGAGCTATTTTGAGACGATTGATGGACATTTTGTAAATTAAGCAATTATTTTATGATCGTTAGATTTTATCAACAAGTCCTGTAATTTTTTGTTAAATACAATCAATTGTCCCCACTCGTGTTCTTTTCACTACACCAGGACAACTGCATCCACTGTCGTGAAACCATTATGGTGTTTGAGATGGTGGAGATCTGTAGTTCAGGTGGATCATTTTGATGAATTTTTGTTCCCTGATGATATTGATAATGTCGTCCGATAGAACGATGAAAGCCCCACTATCAAACCATCCAGCTCAGAGAACAAAACTCCATCAAAACTGTCTTCCAAGAAAATTCAATATATTTATACAATAGTCAGGTAAAAATTTCTTATGAAATCATACCCATAAAGCTTTCTATTAAAGGAAAGTTTGAGTAATAACTAGAAATTCTATTTATTATTTTATAAATTCAAAATGTCTGTAGACAAAATAAATTTATTTAGATTAACCTTTAGTAAAGTCTAGAGAATGAATAGACATGACTTTATGAACATTAATTTTTATTGTAAGAGAAGATATAATAACAGATGAGAAAGAACTGCTTTCATTCCAATTTGATAGATATAAAACATCAAAAATGATTAGAATACAGATATTCTAGTGAACAATCATAATTCAATCAGTTAACTCCAAGTTTTAGGTACCTTACCATATACAATAATTCTGTCTGATAGAAATCGGTACAATATCTCTCATAAATTGACTTTCGGTATACACTTTACTTTAATTTATTAATATATCGAATAAATTTGAACATTGTACAGATGATCTGGTGTATTCCATGCCTCTACTATTGATTTAGCCATGCACAACAACTGTTGATATTCATGACCATTTAAATCGTTCAACTTGATATGTGTAAGTTATCCCCACCAGTTAGAGTATCATTGCGAACCAGAAATCGATAGACGAATGTTACGTATCTAAACGGGACTCACCATTCGTGATTACACATGATTCATATTCATGATTCATATTTTAGAATAAATAAATAATTAAAGAACAACTTTTTCAATTAGTTACCATTCAGTTCTTCAGTTGTTAGATCACCTTGATGATCAAAAAGAATAAGTTGATCCAAGATTAAGAATAAATCACAATAATGCTAATATAAATGTTGAGATAACTTGTATAAAATGTATGCTTGAATTAAATTATACGTAGAATGAAATCGTTAGACGAAATAGTAGTGATTCTATTGAACCAAATAAGAATTTGTTTGTAAACAATGATTAGAGGTTATGCACCATGTGATTGATAGTGGCATAGATGAATTGATTCTTTAGTTTCTATCAAATCTTGATGTTTGAAATTATAGTAAACTTTAAATTCATATTCTTTTCTCGATTCATGTTCTGTAAGTACAATATACCTGTGTGAGATGATTATAGCGCTAATGAACTTAAATCTGGCTAGGAATATAGAAGATAGAAAAAGCTTCATTTTAACACATAAAACTTCGGGTTTTACATCTTCCTGATTGATATTTCTTACATTGTTATCAATTCCATAATTTCTATACTAAAAATGTATGCACTTTGCATGTCTAAAAGTATAATTTATGCTTTTCAGTTTACTGGTTAATTGAAATTTCTGATTGAGATCATGAACCGATTAATGTTAGATAACCACTGAAAACCTGGAAGGACTGAATGGCCGTTTCGTCCTATTGTGAGACTCCTAAGCAGTACGCATCTACGATCCTTTGCGCGGGATTCGAACCCAGAGTCCGAACGTATAACCTAATAAACCACTGAGCTGGCCATCATCCGACGGTGTTAAAGTCTAACCTCATCCAATACACGAAATTTCGTAACCACCTTTGATTGTACTGAGGTAGATAATAGTGACTACCTTCGTGAGGGAATTCTTGGAGTTCTAATGAGATGCCGTGACCAATGGAGCTAACTCGTGTCGGGCAGTGACAAGTATCTCTCTTAGTACAATGGCAGATAATCGCGAAACTTCGTGGATTAGTTGAAGTTAGACATTAACATCGTTGAATCTAGAGGTAAAGCGTTCATGAGCGAAACCGAAGGCCCTGGATTCGAATCTCGCGGTCGAGATCGTGGATATACAATGCTGAGAAAACAGCTGTTCAGTGCTTTTAGGTTTTCAATGGTCGTCTAACATAAATTATTTCATGATCTCAATCAAAAACTTAATAATCTCCACAACTTTATACTCATAAATAAAATTTTATTTTAAACCACTATAAGTAATATAAAGTCTGTATTAAAATATCAGTTGAAGAAAAAGGTTATTTCACTTCTGTTTGTCCATCAAATCATAGATGTGATAAAACAGCTTGAAGAATAATTCAACTTACATATAATCGTTTAAAAATTTCCAATCAGCCTAACAAAAAACAAAGAAAATAGAAAGAATGCAAATATAAGACATACCATAGACATACCATGACGTGCAATGCTAAACGGTGTTAGAGATGGTTGGAAGAAAGTTAGGGGAGGCCAAACCAATACGTGGCATCAGTCCACAAAGTCACTAATTTCTAGGCTGAGTCATGTTGAGAGATGCAGACTACTTGGTTGGGGTCCGCGTGACTATCGTAACCAATGGTTGTAGACTGTGTGTGACATGACTCAGAATCGATCACAATGGCGTAGGTGAATACACTCTATCTTCGCTTAAACTAAGAGATTAAAATTGCTTTATATCTTTCTTTCTACCAACTAATTCTTTCTTTCTGTACTATAACCTTATTGCAATCTTTCTTTTATATATTACTACCATTGAATTAACTAGTTCCATGAATTTGATGTTCATCTTGTTGTGCTAATGCGGTAAGGCAACTTAGACCGATGCATATATGTGCCTGGTCCTACGTTGTAGCTGACTGACTGACTGATTAATATCGACTAGTAATAACTAATTCAAAGACATTTCTCGTCGTCAATGAACAGGAATAACAATCAAAGTTAGCTAACCATCATTATTTACCTATCAGTAGACAAAAAAATCAAATATCATTAATCCATTATACAAGAATCTATCGAAAATTGGTCTTAAATGAAATAATGTTAGTTGTTTTTTATAAGTTTTATAATAGCTTGTTGTGTAGGTGAAGTAGTTATAGGTTTCCCTTCCCTTCTCTTCCCTTTCCTTCCACTGCCCTTCCCCCCTCCCAAAAAAAACAAAGATCATACTTTCATCAAGACTTTAATTTATTTAAGCATAAACTTAATTCATCTTACCTGCTGTGACTAAAAGTATGAAAGAAATATTAGAAAAACAAACTAACTTAATTGAAACAGCTAAGGAAAATCAAGATGCCTACTATTTTACCGTACATATCTATATGTCTATTTAGTAATATGCAATAGAGACTGGTTATGAAATATCACAAATCGACAGAAGTTAAAAGTGTGAATAGCTTAATAATAACAGAATGGTTCAAATAAAATGAGATCATTATTCATTTTGAAGATTCTCTCTGATATGAAGATGACGAAGATTTGTTGTTCAGGTGAATGATTTTGATAGAGTTTTGTTCTCTGAGAACACTGTCAATATCCATTCTCCCTCACAATCTCAACTTTTGTTAGTATATGCTTAGATTAAATCAATGAACAGACATTTGATAAGGTTTCATTTTACTTTACCAAGAGAGAAGTATATTTACAATGGAAAAAAAATCTGGAACTCAAAATAACTGTCAACCAACAACAAAACTCAGAATTTTCAATACAAATGTCGAGACAATCCTACTGTATGGGGCGGAAAGTTGGAGAACTACGAATGCCATCATCCAGAAAATACAGGTGTTTATTAACAGTTGCCTACGCAAAATACATCGGATCCGTTGGCCAGACACTATCAACAATAGCCTACTGTGGGAGAGAACAGATCAGATCCCAGAGAAGAAGAAATCAGGAAGTGCTGGAATTGGATAGGACACACATAGAGAAAAGCATTCAACTATGTCTTAAGGCAAACCTTGACATAGAACCCTCAAGGTCAAAGAAGAGGCGGAAGATCAAAGAACACATTACACATAGACCTGGAAACAGATATGAGATGAATGAACATCAACTGGATAGAACAAGAAATGAAAGTCCAGGACAGAATGAGTTAGAAAATACTGGTCGGTGGCTTATCCTCCATTTGGAGTAACAGGTATAAGTAAGTAAATTAGTAAGAGATTGAAGGAGGTGATTAAATTGTCTTGTTTATATAATTGATTACACAAATCAATTACATAATTATACATATTTATTTTATAATTAGATAATTCAATTTTATATCTTTCTCTAAAGTACATTTCTCTTATTTCTTTTTAATAATATTTTAGTCTCAGTTCATTTATTTGAAAAGTTTGCTTAAATCAAATTAGCGGTTCACGTACAAAAAACAAACAAACAAACAATAAACAGAGCGTAACTTCCTTCCATGAATATGACTGAAAAACAAAACTGAAATAACTAAAGCTACTTGATGGTTTAATTAATCATCTAACTAAATTTAAAATTTCAATCGAATACATTTAAAAAATACAGAATTATTGAAAGTAAATCTTTCATTCCCGTTTAAAGGGATACTTTAGTTTCTACCTAATTGTATCACGTATTGATAAGAATAGATTCCTGTTTGGTAGTAAAGGTCAAACTATATTATGTAATTGCTAAGTTTGAAGCGATTACGAGTTCATATATTCTGCGTATGGAACAAAGACTTCTCATCAAAGATCAAATAACTAGCTATTCTATTGCGTTCCAGCCCCGCTAACTAGAGAGCGAAGTCAAAGTTCGAACAGGGAAGTATAATCCGTAAACACCCAGAAGCACGAGCGATAACAGCAGACGCAAATTAAAACGTATATATACGGCACACACCGTACTTGAGAAGCTTTACAAAATAGCATACTAAAAGACACAACGGATCAATTTCATTCAAGATTCTCCCACGTGTGAAATACAATATGAAGGTGGCAAAGAGCGCTTTTGACGCGAAAACAAAGAAATTCAAATTTTCTAAATAAAACTACAAAATTAGGTAATTTTCTAAGTGAGTTCTGGGGATCCAACGTCCCCAACAGTAAGAGTTCTATCTTAATTGTTTTATGATTGTGAAATGTAGTCTGTAAAAATAAGTGACATGAGTAAATTGTAGGTCGATCATACAGTTCTTTAAAGATTTCTCTAATATAGTTAGGGTTCCAGTTGACCGGAGTACAAATTAGGCATTGTCAGTCCGTCAGTCAGTCAGGCATATATACGCATCAGTACAAGTTGCCGTACCTCATTTGCCTAGCAAGATGAACACAGAATTCATAGAAGTAGTTACTAAAATGGTAAAAATACATAAAAGGAAGATTGCATATAAGGATATAGTATAAGAGGAAAGAAAAATATAAAGTAATTTTAATCTCAGTTTACAGGAAGACAGATAGTGCATACACCTACACTTTTGTGATCGACTCTGAGTCTCCAACTGTTGGTTACGATAGTCATGCGTATCCCAACCAAATAGTCTGTATCTACCAACATGACTCGGACTAGAACTGGTGACTTTAAGCACTGATGCTACGTTTTGATCTGGTCATCTCTAACTTTCTTCCAACCATCCCCAACACCGGTTAGCAATGCACGTCGTGGTAATCGGTGTTCAGGCATACGTAATACGTTTCTCAACCATCTCAGTCGATGAAGATTCACAACCTCGTCAACTGATGTACTATCATTCACTGATACCCTACGTCTAACCTCACTATTACTTACCCGGTGATCGCAGCAGATGCGAGCAATATTTCTAAGGCATCTGTGGTCAAATATTAGTAGCTTACGAGTGTCTTCTACTCTTAATGGCCGTGTTTCGTAACCTTAAAGTAGAACTGGACGGACTGCCGCACAGTACACTCTTTCTTTTATTGAGAGATAGATATCTCACCTTCGCCATAGGTGACGTAATTTGGCAAAACCCAAACGAGCTTTTCGAATCCGTGCTGATATTTCTTCAGACACTAACCCATTAGGGCTGATCAGACTCCCAAGATAAATGAGGTTGTCAACGCGTTCGGCTACTTTACTTCGTATGCTTAATTCAAATGCTGATGCAGACCAGTCTTGGTGGAACAACTTGCATTTCGAGGGAGACAAGCGTATCGCAAACATTTTGGCATTGTAACTCAGTACTACCAGAAGACTCTGCATTTTATCAGCGTCTTCACTAAACAAGACTATGCCATCTACGTGTTCTATGTTGATAAACGAACCTCCTGGTATGAAATCAATGTCCGAATTAGGCATTGAGTGCAAAGTAAATCAATTATTGAAAGTGGGATGGTTACATGTACATGTTACCTATATATAACCATAAGGAATAGATATAAAGATTCAAATTCTAATAAATGTGTATATAGGTTTAATTGTAAAAACGTTTTCTTCTGTTAAATTTGTATATTTCGTATATTTATCTATTACTATATGTGAGACATTGTTGAACATTGAATTCATACAAACATCTTGAGAACATTATTTATTTACTTGTATAAATATTCGATGGTATTTACAGTGTCACTATCCATGAACGCCATGGAATAAAACAAAGTGAATGTTCTAGATTATGTTCCTGAGAAATTATTTATCACAATGGTGATAAGTCTTGTAGATTGAACGCTATATTCGTCTCCTAAGCAATTCTATAACCCCCAAGCTAGAACTATACAGCGACCTGAACACGAGAGAGAAGACTCGAAGTATGCCAGAAGTAGTTTACTCCAAGGTTCATTTTAATACAGAAAATACAGGGTTTTTATAATATTTCTAAATGTCCTTGGGTAGCTCGGAGATTCTGGAATGCCACTAAACTTAGTAGCAGTGTAGCAGCCAGCCAATCAGAGCCTATGCATGTGACGTTTCGCTTCCTTGATATTTTTGGCTAAGACTTCAAGTGAACGCTGATTGGATGAAACGCATCTTATTGTTTCCTGATGCTTGTTTGTCTTTTTTGCAAGCAGTTTTCTGGATCATCCCAACAAACTCATAATGTGAATAACTATGTTTCTTGAGTTTTTTTTCCATCTTTCACGATTGTGATTCATTGCATTTAGCTAACAACTACTTAGTGTGTAAACTCGTCGACAGATTTATGACATGACTTTACAGGAAAAAAGACATGCAATTTATTTGTATCGATGTTTCAATGTGCATAAAGATCAGTGTTAACTGCAAGATACTCTAATCCGTCCATTGGTATCTAAAGTTCATTCATTTGTATCCATATGATTAGTGTAACTGAGTAATAATTCCTTAAGAAACTGAATGATCAAAGCAAATTTCTTTTTGAAATATTATCATAATACAGAATATTTGATGCTCCTTTATCAACAAAATCAAATCATGAAAATAAGTGATCTGAGTTCTCTAGATCGCTTATCTAGTCATCAGGTAATAAAGATCGAAGATGCCACAGGTATTCAGAGTTTGACAACGCTTTAACCAGTAACACTTAATATGAAGCGTACCCACTAAGTGAAATCAAAAGACAGAAGCAAGGAAATTCGAAGATATATTTGATATGCTATCAATATATCGAGAATCGTCTAATCTAATCTGGCTAGCGATTACAGGGATTGTTGAACACGGCGTTCTTACTTGTGATCTTGTGCGGATGCATGACAGAGCGTTTTCAGCTAGGTGAGTCCATTAAAACATGTGGTCAGCATCCAATGTCTAAAACTTACAGTTATTTATTTTGGGGATTTATTTACCGCTACAAAGTATTTGATAAAGTAGTCCTTAAAATCTATACATTATATGGTACATATCAAAAGAAAGATAAAGTACTTTCATGATATGTAAATGATAAGTATGAATAACCAGAACATCTCATATGCTATCATAAGGCCATATAGTTGATGTATAAACAAAGTATCAAGAAGCCATTGTCATTAGAAGAATCATTAACCTAACCCAGTACATCACCAATCTGTTTCTGATTGAATCATATTGATAATATAATATATAGATGATCAAGAGATCTGTACAATATTATTCGGCATATGCAACATAATTTCCACAATATGTTTGCCTTCTCTTTGAGGCACAATCAGTTGCGCAAACATTTTGGATAGTATATCCATATCTAAAATTTAATTGAATGACGACATAAAGACTTTTCTGTATCACTTATGAAACGGTCGTCCAGTGCTTCTAGGTTTTCCATGGTCGTCTAAGTTCAATTGAATCATTATTTTAACTATTGAAATTACTATAATATCCACGCAATCCCCTTCTGATATTATTCAACATATGCTCACTAGTGCCGAACTTCAACAGATATATCCTGGAGTTCTAATGATAATCAGTGACCGATGGAGTACATTCGGGTCCGTTGTAAGATAGTAACTCACTGATTACAATGGTGGATGTGTCACTCAATTTCGTAGATTAATTAAAGTTAGACATTAACATCGTTTGATGCCGGCCGGCTCATTGATCTAGATGTTAAGCGTCCGTGCGCGAAACCGATAGGCCCTGTATTCGAATCTCGCGAGGTGGAATTATGGTTGTGCACTTCCGTGGAGTCCCACAATAGGACGAAATGACTGTCCAGTACTCCCAGGCTTTCCATGGTTCCAAACTCGAAATTAGCGACTCCATCCTGTAGAAAACTAACTCGCTAGTAATAAAACGCTAACCAGAATAAAAAAAATAATTCAACTAATTAAATTCAATTATACAAATACTTATTTATTTATTTATCTTTTATCCCAAAGATGTCTGTTTATGAAAAAAAAGTGTTGCATGTCTAAGCTCCTAAAATCTTCACAAAACAAAAAACTTGGCAATCAACATCACACTTCATTGAACTCTACTGAAGTATAATGGAACCTACCCCCCCCCCGATACTTCACTCCATAGTACATAAATATACAGAATATTATTAAGTGTAGTGAAGAACAAAACTCCACCAAAATCATCCACCTGAGCTACAAATCTTCTTCACCAACTCAATACTATTAAGTATTTTATTATTGTTTATTGACCTGTCAATTTAATTTCAATAAAGGATTATTCAACTTGATTACACTTTTAGTAAATGAAAGTTTTTTTTGGAAAAAAACAAACAATAATTTTTCTTTGAGAAAAATATGGAAAAAAAATAAGAAAGTAAAACTTGAAAAACAGTTGAATTTATGATTCAATTGAAGCTAGACAAATGTGGAAAACCTGGAAGAACCGATTTGTTCTATTGTGGGACTCCTCCATGGCAGTGAACATCTATGAGGGATTCGAACCCTGGAATTATCAGTCTGGTGCTTGATAGCTTAACTATTAGAACACTGAACCGGCATCCAATGGTTTTAATGTTTAACTTCAATTGATCCACGAAGTTGCGCCACCGTCCATCATTGTCATCGGTGAGTTACTATCTCAAAACAGAACTGGTTGAACTCCGATTCTCACTGATTTTTACTAGAAATCCATGATATACCTACTGAAGACCGTCACTACTGAGTATATGATGATTATAATCAGAGAAGAGGTTTCGTGAATATTATAATAATTTAATGGTTGTATTCATGGGTCATTTAAAACTAGACCACCATGGGAGACCTGGAAGCACTGATGGGCTGTTTCGTCCTAGTATCTGGTTCGAACTCAGAACCTATCGGTTTCATGACACTTGAATTCAACTATTAAATATCTATGAATAGTCAAAACATATATATTGATTTATTAACCTAAACAATGAAGATTTACAATCAACGTTTCAGCATTTCATCATAAAATATTTATTATTAAATGTCGTTCAACTGACGATTATGACCCAAAATATTAACTGGATCTATATAAACTAGTTCATATTGGAATAAACTAAACACTCAATTGCACAGTACAACTTTTGATATTGTTAAACTTTTCACAATTTAAATCAGTAGATTAAATAATAGTGAAACGTTATATATTACTATCGTGATGTAACATCAAAGTGTAGTGCCGGTTATCAACCTTGACTGTTTTCATATGAGTGCATATATGAGTGTACCTTTGTTATTATTACATTGCTCATCAAATGTCTATAACTTATTTTTGTGTGAAGATAAACATTGATCAACGCTTGACCAAAGGGAGTTGGCTTATCCACCACCTCCACTGCGCATTGTTTCGCTTCTCTCTATTTCATTCGCTTCATATACAAAATATATGTATTCACAATTCCATTTTCGTTATTCGACTTAGCTAATTCCGTTATTGACTAACTCGATTCTAGTCGATGATTATAGATGAGGATAGGCGACATATACATTTCAATAACAATCATTCATACGATCTACTTGGAGACAGAACTTGGACCACTAAAGTGGAGACAACATCTTCCGATTTAAATGACGACAAAATAAAGGGCCCCACTAAAATTGTAACAGATAGATGTCGTACTGTTAAATAACTTTGTTAATTATACTTTACGAATACAGAGATCAATTAATGATAAGTTATTAATCATAATTAAAAAAAGGAAGAGAGACAATTGCATGTGAAATCGAATGGCTTAGATTATTGGATGTATTGTAACTTGATTGATAAGATTCAGTTAGGGCTACGGACTGGATAAATATGACTTTGATTATTACTCAGTGACTGAAGTACGATTCAGATGAAAAAGAAATGTCGCTTCGAGAATTTTCCAAAGATTTTACTGTTACGTAGAAAATGTAACTAGGTAAATGATTAATTCCATTCCTTATGTATTTGTAACTTATTTATTCTGAATATTACTTGCTTACGCCTGTTACTCCTGATGGAGGAGCGTTGATCGCTCATCAGCAGTTTTCATTCAACTCTTTCCTCAACAATCCTTTTCAGTTCTTTCTAGTAGCTATTCATCCTATTCATGTCTGCTACCAATTCTCAGCACAGTGTATTCTTTGGCCTTTCACTTTTCCGTTTATCTTCACCATTCCAAGTTTAGGTTTGCTTCGTGCCACGGTTTGATCATTTCCTCAATGTGTATCTTATTCACTTCTAACGTTTTTTTCTAATTTTCTCATCAAATGGAAGCTGGTCTCAATCAGAATATAGTTACTTTTATAAAAGTTTAGACAATAAGGTTTTATGATAGTGTATACTACTTAGAAAGACTACCAAGTCCAAAACAATCTGATACTTATTCGTTGAATTAATTAGTAGAAATTATCAAATAATAGGACACTTTTAATCTTGTTTTCACTATTGTTTAACCAATAAGTCATTTAAAGTCAGTTTTATGTCAAGTTATTACAAACGATAAAAAATTAATGAAGGGGTAAAAGATATCCCCCTTTTTCTATAACAGAAAATATTGGCGATACTATAATTTATGGATGAGCCAATCAGATATGAGATAACGAGTCATAAATTATGGCGCGAAATTCATTTATACATTTCGATAAATAGAGTTTTGACATTATAGATGATGTCAGTTCGTGATGAAAACCCCCTAAATCTAATTCCTAACCTCAACCGCATCAACTGTAAATGAGAATTCTAAATGGTTTATAACACTTATGTAGTCCTAATCAGTAGGTTTTCATTCTCAATATCAATTCAACATCACTCAAAGGTCGTCCATAAATTATAGTCTCACCAAAATATTTTATATCTATCAATGGAATCATATTGTGCTTTAAAGCTATTGACGTTTGACATGTAGCATTTAGACAACATTGGTATTAACTATTTGAATTAAATATTATAATAGGTTGAATACATAGATCTGTTAGCATATGAATCAAGATTTCAACTAAGTGCATAAGACACATATGATTGATATATATGCTTCTAACCTTTTGATGCTAATAATTGTCATAAAATATTTGTCAACATTCAGTTCAGTTTGAACGACTTTTAACTGTCAATATAGTTTTCATTATCAAGTATATAATGAACAATTGTACTGTTGCATACAAAGAGTTTTAATATCTATTTCTATGATGATATTAAATAGTGGAAAATATTCAGGGAGTTCATAAATTTTACAAATGGAATTTATGAAACAATCTAAGCTAGAGGACCATGAAAACCCTGGAAGCACAGAAGGGCCGTTTCGTTCCAGTATGGGGCACCTAAGGAGTGTACGTCCACGATACCGCACACAGGATTCAAACCCACCTAACCTTTAAACGAATAGTGTTAATGTCTAACTTCCATCGATTCATGAATAACTACGTAACTATTCATCCATTGTATAATGTACAATACTTGTCCCTACTCGACATGGAATCGTATACTAGAACAAAATAGTCATCCAATGCTTTCAAGATGATTTAACTTACATAAACTCATACATTCAACTATTAAAATCATTACAATCTCTACAAATTCTTATTCATCATTATTGTTTCTTTATCATTATAATCTGTAAATCAAAACATTCCATTTAAGTAGTATCTTTATTATTATTTATAATAATTTGATATATAAGTACATCAAATAAAACAATTTCAATTTCACTTAAAGTACATTATCACATTGATGATTAACAATTACATTCTATCTATGACAGAATAAGTAAATAATAACAAATTACATTACATGAATAGGTCATTCACTTCTATTTTCTCCCTTCATTTAAAATTCTGTAAAATAAAATAACAATTAAATTAAATTTCAATTAAATAAACAAATTATTTGTTGTTGTTTTTTTTACATTAGAATTCACATCATTCATTTTCTATATATATAACAATAAGAGTATAAACCAGAAACCAATCAATAATTGGCATATATGACTTAATTCTCCACCCCACATCACCTCATCTCACTCCACCCCACCTCATCCCAACCATACACCCTAGTGATTATTGTTTACAAAAAAATATATCAGAAGGGGTTTGTGGAGATTTTAGAAATTTCACAGATTGAAACCATGAGTCAATTGAAGCTAGACCACCATAA
Source organism: Schistosoma margrebowiei (assembly GCA_944470205.2). Classification (NCBI taxonomy): domain Eukaryota; kingdom Metazoa; phylum Platyhelminthes; class Trematoda; order Strigeidida; family Schistosomatidae; genus Schistosoma; species Schistosoma margrebowiei. Next base: position 42,406,968 of record OX104026.1, on the reverse strand, counting down.
GAAACCTGGAAGCACTGGACGGCCGTCTCGTTCTAGTATGGGACTCCTCAGCAGTGCACATCCACGATCCCGCACCCCCGAAATTCGAACACAAGACCTATCAGTCTCGCACCAAGCGCTTAACCAACTAGACCACTGAGCTGGTCGGCATCCAACGGTGTTAATGTCTAACTTCAACTAATTCACGAAGTTGCACCACCGTACACCATTATCTTCAGTGAGTTGATATCTCACAACAGACCTGGTTGAACTCCACTGGTAGTGAGCACATGATTATTATCAGAATGGGTTTGTGAAGATTTTAGAAATTTCACAGGTTGGGGAGTCCCATACCAGGACGAAACGGCCGTCCAGTGCTTCCAGGTTTTCCATGGTGGTCTAGCTTCGATTGACTCATAAACTCAACCAATGTAATTACTATGATATTCACAAAACCCCTTCTGATATTAATAAATTTATAATTCATTGATCACTAAATGATGGGTGATCAATATCATGTTTGTCAGATTCTTTTTAATGCAGATTTAATACTATTGATCAAGTTGTGTAGGTGACTTTAAGTTGCGTGCAATATTTTGAGACAAGATGGTGGTTGGAAGTAGCCAACAGAAAACCCTGGATCTGACATTTATCAGCAATGTTTGGGGGAACTGATGTTCCCTAACTTATTCTAACCCGTGAAACTCAGCTTCACAGTCAGAGATGTTACCTTTGAGCTATCCCGGCAGCGACTGAACTCCTGTAGGACTGAGATATATTCACAATTGTCATAATAATTTGTCGAATTCGCTCTCTGAATAATGTGAAAACAATTTGAAACCTCATTACTCTGGATAATAAACTAATATTATTAGGAGAGGTTGAAGGTGAGAACAAACCGTTTTTGAATACACAGAAGAGGTATGAATTTCCGTATGGCTTCAATAAACCTCAGTATATTCCCCTTTTACACTTTTGTACAACCCAAAAGCCGAGTTCAGATCAATCTTATGACCTGTTCCAGTTATGGATGGCGGATGTTGCTTAATGATTTTGGTGGTCTGAATAAAATTATAAGAAAATACTTCTCTTGTCTTTAATCACTTTTGTATATTTTACTTATTTCATTCCAACTTTTAAACACTAAACACTTATTTTAAAGGTAGTTGAATGAAAGTAGTCAGTAGGAAACTCTTCATTTAGATTTTATGCAGTTTTGTACTCGTCTTCAAAAAAAACCACGAATTTGATGAAACTGTTGCTTTTAGTAAAATTCTAACTTATATTCGTCGATCTTACAGTCTGTAACGCTATCACTGAGCTATTCATGGATTGATTTAGTGATTAAATATCTAAAAGACTAGAGGTTCTACGTTTTTAACCTTTGAATTTAGAAAAGGTTGATTTATATAAACAATTACTGGATAGTATTTTTGTGGCAATTCCATTACTTAATTACTTACGCCTGTTAATCCCAACGGAGTATAGTCGGCTGACCACCATTCTCCAACACACATTTTCCTCGGCCTTCATTTCCAGTTCTATCCAATTTTTGTTCATTTTTCTCATGTCTGTATCCATTTCTCGACGAAATTTATTCTTCAGTCTTCCTCTCCTCCTTCGGTCTTGAGGATTCCAAGTGAGGACTTGCCTTGTGAAGCAATTGTGTACTTTTCTCAATGTGTGTCCTATCCACTTACAGCACTTCTCCCTGATTTCTTCCTCCGTTGAGATCTGGTTTGTTCTCTCCCACAGTACGTTGTTGCTGATAGTGTCTGGCCAACGGATCTGAAGTATTTTGTGTAGATAACTGTTAATAAACACCTGTATCTTCTGGATTATTGCTTTCGTAGTTCTCCAGATTTCCGCCACATACAGTAGAACTGTCTTGACATTTGTATTGGAAATCCTGACTTTGTTGTTGGTTGACAGTTGTTTTTAGTTCCAGATGTCCTTCAGTTGTAAATATACTGCTCTCGCTTTACCGATCCACGCCTTCACATCTGCATCAGATCCACCATGTTCATCAATGATGCTGCCCAAATATGTAAATGTTTTTGCATCTTCCAAATCTTCTCCGTCAATTGTGACTTGATTGGTGCATGCTGTGTTGTATCGGAGAATCTTGCTTTTCCCTTTGTGTATATTGGGACCTACTGCTACTGAGGCTGCTGCTAGACTGAATATCTTCTCCTGCATTTGTTGTCGCATGCGCGATAGAAGAGTCGGATCATCTGCGAAGTCCAGATCGTTCAACTGCATCCTAGATGTCCACTGTATCCCGCGTCTCCCTTCAGATGTTGACGTCTTCATGATCCAGTCGATCAACAAAAGAAAGAGAAAGGGTGAGAGTAAGCAACCTTGCCTGACACCGGTCTTTACTTCAAACGAGTTTGTCAACTGTCCTCCATGAGCTATTTTACAGTTTAATCCGTTATAGGAAATCTCTATGATGTTGACTGCCTTTCCAGGCACGCTCTAGTTTCGAAGTAGGTCCCATAGTGTTGTCCTGTTCACACTATCAAATGCTTTTTCGTAGTCAATGAAATTGATATAGAATGATGAATCCATTCAATTGATTGTTCTACAATGATCCATAGTTGCTATTCCATATTTAATCCATTTTTAATCTTACTGTTCAGCTTATTTATCATATATATTCTCATATGAGCACATATTTCTTATATGAATTCACGTTTAAATTACGTCATAACTAAGTTTATAAATTAAATTAATTTCACTTTTAAACTAACTTTTTTTTACATAAATAACGATTATATAATACTGATTCAAGTTAATGAAAAGCCATAAAAAATAGAACCAGAATTTGTTCTTATAAATTAGTATGTCTTTATCTTTTGTCACTTTTGAAGCAAACGGTATTGAATTTGAGTATCTATGTAAATATAAACAGAGACCAAGTGTATTCAGTTGACAAAACTCCTTCCCCCTACCAAAAAACAAACAACGGAACTTGAGGCTTTTATCCTATAATTTATCTATTCTAAATAAGCTATATTGAAACGTTTCATAAAAAGTGTTAAGGTTTATTGGAATAAATTTGACTTATGTTTTGAATCAAACTATCCAAGTCAGAGAGCAAAACTTCATCAAAATCATCCACCAGAAGTACATCTCAGAAAGTTCACTTGTAGTTACCTTTCAGATTGTTTTCTATTCCAAATAGTAGATGTCAATATTTTGGACTTATAATCATGAAATGTTCATCAAAATGTCGAGAATGCATCACTTGATTGTTTGTAAATAATAGTGAAAAAAATTGTCAACTGAAGCTTTATAATTTATCTTCACTTGGTATTGTTTGCTTGTATCTTCTCATTTTTATTTAGAACTGTTAGGTTTGAAGCTTATACGAGTTAAAGTAATCTGCGAACGAGAACAAAGGCTTGGTGACCAAAAACCAGTAAGCTAGCTATTGATGCGTCCCAGCCCCGCTAACTAGAGGGAGAAGTTCAAGCTGGGAATGGGAAAGCATATTCTGCAAACAGCCAGAGACGAGCGATAACAATAAACACAATTCAAAACACATATATACAGTGCAAAACCATCCTTGGGGAGAGTTACCAAAAAGCATACTAAAAGACGCAACGAACCAATAGCATTTAAGATATTTCCCAGTGGGAGATACGACATGAAAGTGACAAGAGCCTCTTTGGCGCGAGAACAAGGGAATTCAAATTTTCTAAGTAAATTACAAAATTAGGTCCTTTCCCAAATGAGTTCTGAGGATCTAATGTCCCCAACAAGGACTGCAATTGATCAGTCTCTTGTTGACATATATGCATCCTGTGCAAATTACCTCAATATTGCCTTAATTCACAAGTTTTATAAATAAAGATGGATAGTGATTATCAGTGGAATCCAGTTTAATGTGACTCATCAACTGGATGTACCCGCATATCAGAGTTGATATTCACTTCAGCACTCAAACCCAATAACAACATTTGCTTTAAACGCTATTGATTTATCTATTTATGATGAATAGCTATAAATCTATTGTAATAAATCATTTCTCTTTAATCATTGAAAAACCCATAATGAATTCAAGGGTGGTCTTATATCATAATTATTTATGCATATCCTATATTATTATCATTATTATTTACTATTCTATAAATAATAAAACGTTATATCAATGAAGTTCAATGACTAAAGTACATTCCATATTTTCTTTGTTTATATTCATAATTATGGTATTAGAGTGAAGAAAACAAACAAAATCCATTTATGATCATTTTTGATAAATGTGAGTTCAATTAATGCTGAAAACATTGAAGAATAAACAAAACAAATATTAGTATCAGAAGGGATTTTTGTGGATATAATAGTATATTTTATTAGTTGAGATCATGGGTTAATTGAAGTTAGACCATGGAAAACCTGGAAGAACTAGATGACTGTTTCGTTTTTGTTGTATGACTCATCATCAGTGTACATCCATGATTCATAATCGTAACTCACTAAAGATAATAATGGAGGTGTCGCTTGATTTCGAGGATGAGTTGAAGTTAGACATTAATACCGTTGAATGCCGATTCAGTGGTCTAGAGATTAAGCGTTCACTCATGAGACTAATAGGTCCTGGGTTCGAATCTCGCGAGGTCAGATAGTAGATGCATATAGCTGAGGAGTCTCAGACTAGGATTAAACGGCTATCTAGTACTCTTAAGTTCTCCATATTTGTCTAGCTTCAAGTGACTCATGATCTCAAGTTTTAGAAACAAACATTCTTTCAAACTATAGAAATTAACTTTAAAAAATCCCCTCTGAATGTAAATCAAGCCAATCCTTAGATAATATATATACATAAATTACCATAAATGGATAGGTATACATAGACGTTATTATTTAAAGTTATATATTCTCTTTTGAAAAAAGAATCGACTGATAATACTCATGATCAAGTTAAGAATTACCATGCATTACTATAATTATATAGCTAAATCATCATTCAGTTTATTTTACCACCCAGGTTATAGTTAAAAATCATTCTACCACCTACTGTTTCAATAACTTGGTTATATCATTAGCTCTCACACAGATTAAACCTTTAATTGCCTTACTCTGTTTCTTTTTTATAAAATGGTTTTATTTTTTGGCTTTAAGAAATTAATTGTTTACACAAAGACAGAGCAAAAGTAAATGGCAGTCTGATGTTTAGATCAAATTGATTGATAATTGGAATGTATTAAGAGAAATTGAAAAGATAATCTACAGTTTAAAGTTCGCCATTCAATACTGACAGAACAAATTATAGATTAACTGATTTCATTCACAATTCATTATGAGAATGGGCCTATTGATAAAATCATAGTATTGTGGTGTGTGATACTGATGTCAACAGATATAAGTAGTATGTATCGGTGAGACTATAATTTATGGACGACATTTAAGCGACCCCGGACTGACCTTGCGAGTGTCCATCTAATAACTAGGACCGAATGAGGGTTATAAACTTGCATGAGAAACTAGAATTATAATTTAGAATTGATGATTAACGTTCGAAATTAGATTTAATGCTTTCATCATGTCATAGTGTGATGTATGCGACTGATGTTGACAGATATTAGTAGCATGTATCAACAAATAGAAAGTGAAATACCTGGAGGCAGGACGTTACGACACTCGAAGACATGAAAACAAGAACAAAGAACAATTGGTGTGAAGGTTAAAGAACAATGAAGTCTGAAACCAATGATTGAAATTTTGCTAATTAAGTACTTTCTGTATAGTTCTCAGATTTTTACTAAGATGTTCTGTAATTTTGTATTCAAACACATTCGATAGTTACTAGTATAGGGATTGCGGAGATTATTAAGTTTTTGATTGAGATCATGAATCAATTGATTTTAGACCACCTTTGGAAACTTGGAAGCATTAGCTGGCCGTTTCGTTCTGTTGTGGGACTCCTCAGCAGTGCGCGTCCACGATCTCGCTTGCTGGATTCGAACACATGGCCTTCAGCCTCGCGCGCGAACACTTAACCTACTAGACCACTGAGCTGGCCGACATCCAATGGTGACAGTGTCTAACATCAAACAATCCACGAAATTGCGTGACCATCTTCCATTGCACTGAGGTAGATACCAGTCTCTAGACGATATGGATTGGCTCCACCAGTCACGGCTTCCCTCACGAAGCTAGTCACTAGTGAGCACATTTTAATTACTAGTATAGGGGTTGCGGAGATTCGATATTCCCTATTTGTTTTCTTTTTCACTAAACTATCAAACTAACAGTTTGGTTTCCTGATTTTTCATAGCATTTGCGTTGTGATTGTCGTAGATTTTGAAAATACATTGGTGTATTATGTGATGTGAATTTTCTTTAGCTTAGTGTTTAGCAATAATTTAATGGATAGTAAGGTAATAATAAATACTAATCGAAAGACATTTGACACCCTACAAAATTGACTTCAATTAAAAATTATGAATGATTAAAGATTTGATATTTTTTCATTTTTTGATCAGTTAACAGTTCTTATCCATAACTTCTGCAGATATTCTGATTTCGAATTGACCATGATAACTTTAGCCCCCAAACAGTCTAGTACGGCCGAGAGTGAGGAGAGTCAGCTCTCTATCTCGAAATGCCATCACATAACCATGTGCATACGAACACTTACAGGGAAGTCCTACTCACTGGATTCTCACAGCATTACTGTTGTTTACAAAATTGAGAACATGAAAAGTATCCAGTATTTTAACTGGGTTAGTGGTCACAGAGAGTCCTCCGAGGGAAGTTGGAAAACCTTGATTCCAAACCGTTGGTGTACATGAGCTCCAGGATCCTAAGGAAAGAAATGGCTTTTGGACCTATTGTTGGTCACCGACTAACACGAGACTGCATCTCCTCACGGTGCTCCACTGCCTTGTGGATCTGCCCTTTTGATCGAAGGCTCCGAGTGTGGCTCCCTAAGAAAACCACTTGTTTCGATTTGGGCACCCAGATATCAATTTGATGCATCCTTGTATCAATGTTTATATGTTTAAATTAAAAAAACTATATGGTGATAACTTTACACTACTGGTTTAAATGTAATGCCCTTACCATGATAAATATCCCTTTTCGAACTTCGTAAAGGAACATAAGTGTATATATGAGGATTTCTAAATTTCAATGAAATAACTGTACAGTACAATTTGATTTTCAATAAAAGAAAGAACACTTTCAACACGACAGTATATGTTTTTTTCGGGGAGGAGGAGGGGGAAAGAGGGTTGTTCTTTTTCTTTTTTTTCTAATTGAGTTAAGATGAAATTTTCAATGTAGAATTATGATGATTTACAATTTCAATATCTAAAGAAATTTGCGTGAATAACCATAATTTTGTATTAAAACAATTTGACTGATTTGTTTGACGATAGCTGATCTAAGCATATGATGAGACACTTCGCTATCATGCATATCAACCAACTTAAGACATGAGTTTACCATAAGTAATTTAACTTAGCAACAATTTAAAAACAAAAAAAACGAAATTTATGATAAGCTTCAAAATATTTGATACAATCAGAAATTGTAATACAGTTAAATCTATTGCAATAACCTACAACTGATAGACTTTTAAAAGATAAAGATTAAGCTTTCATGCATGATATTTAAGGTTCTGGGTTCACTTCCAACGTGAATGGTCGTGAGTGAGTACGTAAGAAGGGCCTCGTACAAAGACAAAAATGGCCTTCAAGTGCTTCGACATTTTCAATATGTGGCCTAACTTATGTTGCAATAAAATCTCTATGTTTCTCAAAAATTTTTGAATAAAGCTATTAATAGATATTATTGTTATAGCAATCAAAATTAAAGATTTGAAGATTATATCGAGAATCTGGTCTAACATTCTTCAGAGAACCATTTAACTTATTAATTTTTTGATTAAGATCATGAATCGATTGATGTCAAACCACTATGGAAAACCTGGAATCATTGGACGGTCGTTTCATCCTAGGGTAGGACTCCTTAAGAGTGTGCAGCCACGATCACGCCCACAGGACTGGAACGCAGGACCTTCGGTCTCACGCGGGAAAGCTTAAACACTGGACCACTGAGCCGCCATCCAATGGTATTGATGTTTAACCTCAACCAATCCGCAAAATTGCACAACCATTTTCCATTGTACTGAGGTAGATACTTGTCTCTACTTGATGTGGATTAGCTCCACTGGTTACAGCTTCTTATTAAAGGTAATCAAATGGGATCATAATCCACCACACTGATTAAACAGCTCCCAATATTCTAGTAAAAATGTCTTATTTATAATTAACTCACTTTAACAATATGAGAATTAATATCAGAAGGGGTTTTGTGAAGATTTTAAGCGTTCGCGCGAGAGACTAGTAAAGTCTGGGTTCGAATCTCTCAGGCTGGATTCGTGGATAATGCACTGCTGAAGAGCCTCAGCACTGAATAATAGAACGCTCTCAGATTAAAAAATCTTTTTGTAATGTTAACTGTTAATAAAGAAAATGATGATAAGTGAAATAATAAAATATATTTATTAAATAATAAATGACGTTTATTAATATCGACAAGAAAACATAATGGATTAATGGTTTATATCTGGTCAGTTACTATTTTGATCTTTTTTTGTTTTTGTTTTTTTGTTTTATTCTCCTTAAAAGGAAATCGTATCGCTTTAATGTTAAATAAAATTTCGTTTACAGATTGTCTATGTCGATGTTATTTGTCTGTTTTTATCACTAAGGGAATGCTTGTTTATTAGCCATATAATACATAGTGACAGTATGTGTATATGTGTGTGTGTGTTTAACTTTTAAAACTGATTTTGAATGTTACTATTAATACTCGTAATCAATCATAAATATTATGTTTGTGTTGAATGAATAAGATGTATGAATGAAAATAATAATAAGAAGAAGAAGGAATCAGATTCAGACTTGACAGCCTTACACTCAGCTACATTTAAATAATTATTTGCTGAATGCCTCCAAATGCCCTTGTACGGCAGAAAATAGGAAGAGTCCGCTCTCCCTCTCGAAATGCTCTCACATGGCCACGCGTACATAGCCTCTGCCAGGGAAGTCCTACTCACTGCCTTCTCGTGGCATTACTGTTGTTTTCGAAAATGAGAAAAGCGAATGTCCGGCGCTTTAACCGGATCCCAAACCAATGGTGCACATGGACTACAGTATCCTGCTGGAAAAAATGGCGTATCAACCAATCGTTGGTCACCGGCTACCATGAAACTGCATCTCCTCACAATGCTCCACTGCCTTGTGGATCAGGCCTTTAGGTCAAAGGCTCGGGGTGTGGCCCCCTAAGAAAACCACCTGGTTCGGTTTGGGCACTCGAGCAGTATCACAGTCCTCACACATATCAAATGAGATTTGTGTGGCTCATATGTATTTGGTGCCTCCTTATACCAATATCTATGTGTTAAAATGAATAAATAAATAAAATAAAAATTGCTGAATGGCTTTTTACATATTTTGAACGTTTATATGATAATAATGATTGCTGATTAGTTTGTAGATCATAATATCTCACATTCTTTAAACGAATATAATTCTTCATGATTGATAACATCCGGCATTAAACGGTGTTAATGTGTATAACTTCAATCAATCCACGAAATTGAGTCACCGTCCACTATTGTCTTCAGGTGTATTACTTTCACACAACAGACATAGTTGAACTACACTTGTTATTTATGACTGAAAATGCTTCAAATGTTCATTCACGAATTAAATTTAGTTCTTTGTATACTTAACATGAACTTATAATCATAAAGACAAGGATAGTTTGACAAACGAAGTGTTTATTATTGATATCAAAATATTGATAGATAATCTATAATGTATATAACAAATATACTTCGTTAGCTTCCCTGAATATCTCTAGAATATCAGGAGAACAAGTGGAAACAAAATATATCATTGATGATGTTTAAAGTTTTGAGATCGAAAAGAATTCTACGAAGGTACCAAACAAAAACTGTAAACATTTTATTTAATAAATATACACTGGAGATACAGAAGAAACTTTCAGAAGGTTGAAGAATTTTATAATAATACACTCTAGTCAGATAAGTACTTCATCTTCTACTAAATTCATTGTGCCTAGAAAAGTTTCAAGAAGTCAAACATTGGCGATAAATCTATGAATATGGTTAACTATCAAGTGTTTTAGTAGCATAGTTATCACTAGAGACCATTCAGAAAATGTTAGCTAAGTCCTCATGAAATCTTGTTTAAGATATTTAGGTGTCAAAACGATAACTAATGTTAGTTCATGACGATAACCTAATCTTCATATTATACTATTCTTCACAAGCTAAACAGTTATCTAATTGTTCTCGATGAAATTGTAGTGAAGGAGAGCACATGTGAGGTGGTAAAGTAGAAAAACCATACTATAATACTTAATTTTCAAAATGTTTAATAAGTGTCTCGACCTTCATTGTTCTTGCATTTCTATACAAATTGCTTTCAATTCCCGTTCTTCCTTTCTTGATCTTCCCCATCTTCTGCTGCAAGACATTACATTCCTTACTCGCGTCATATACTACTTATATCAATTTAAGTAGCACGCACCACAATATTACCTCAACAAAATCAAATACACAATATCAGAAATAATCAGTACGTTATGATTGATTTTATTTTGAGTTAAGATGTTTTAAAGAAAGCATTTGACTGGTGTTAATATCATAAAATGATTTACGAACGTTTCTGTAAATGAACGACAAAACTATACACCCATATGTAATATAGTGCAGTTATTGCAATGTAGTTCTGAATCCATTAACGAATAGTCATTTCATGAACAATTTGCTTAAAGCTTGAACGTAATTCTGGTATCAAAAGTTGATTGAAAAGGTTAGAAGGAGTAGTATTTCCCTACTTACTATATCCTTCTCTGTTGTAGGTTAACTTTAATCATCCTATTATTTCTTAATAGTTGGGAGCTAGGTCCAGAACACTGGTGATGGGAGTGGAGTCACAGCAATAAACTGTAAGTCTGTACATTCACTAATTACATTGAGCCTTATGTTGCTATTGTGTTTGTGTACTTACAATGGCAAGTCATAGACCATGTTACAATACATACAAATTTTTTTAATTTCTTTCAAGCGAAAGTAGTCTCATTTCAAATTATTATGCTAAAATTATTACACTACACATTAAGTTTTGCCCTGGTACAGCTGAGGATGGGGAGAATCCGCTCTCCCTCTCCAAATGCTTTCATATGGCCACGCGTATACAATCACTGACAGAAAAGTCCTACTCACTGCCTTCTCGCGTCATTACTGCTCTTTACGAAATTCAGAGGACAAAAAGTGAATATCCAGTACTTTTACCAGGTTAGTGGACACAGAGAGGAGTTGAAAAATCCTGATTTCAAACCAATGGTGCAAATGGGCTTCAGAAACCTAAGGAAACAAATGGCGTATAAACTAATTGTTAGTCATTGACCACCATGAAACTGTATCTCCTTATGTTGCTCCATGGCCATTATGGATTAGACCTTTAGTTCAAAGGCTCCGAATGTGGTCCTCAAAAAAAATTACGTTCTTCGATCAAGGCAACCAAGCAGTATCACATCTCATACACAAATCAAATGATTTACATGACATAAGTGTATTCGGTGCCCATTTTGTACTCATATTTCTATGTTCAAATAAATCATAAATCGTAATCTACATTTCAGAGAAATCGATTTTATCCTTTTAATCCACCGACATTTAATTTCTTTCTAATCACTTAACAACAAACATTATTTTAACATTTACAATCATTCTTTTTTTACATTCATCTATGATCTTTTGTATCATCCATGAAATGTTAACGCCATTTTAATTGATTCAAATAGATAACTAAATCGATTTTTTATTCAGTTTTCTTTTTTTTTACTGTCCAAAGAAAAAGAAAAAAACAAAAAGAAAAGCATAAAAAATACTCTTTGAAAAAGAAAAAGAAAAAAAGAAGAAAAGAGAAACTCAGACATTTTATTTGTCTTTATTTAGTTGTTGTTGTTGGTGGTGGTGGTGGTGGTGTTTTTTTCCTTTCTAATGTATATGTGATATTTACAATGTAATCAGCTGATTTGTTTATTGTAGGCAAATAAAAATACAAAAAAAAATTTGTTTGAATAAAATGTAATCGGTTAGTGAAATGAAATAGTGATGGGATGTTTTTTTTCTTTTTTTTTAAAAAACATTTCCGAAGAAAGAAACCAGGTTGATTACTGTTTATTGAGAGAAGGAAAGAAAAACCGACAGACAGACAAACAAACAAACTGATGTGAACAGATTAACAAGAAGGTTTGATAAATTACCGAAGCTATTTTTTGGGGGGGGGATGTTATTTCATTCCATTCAAGGGTTGTAAGCACGGTAACATTTATTTTTGTCCCTAGTCTATTCTACAAATCATAAGCTTTCGTTTGATGTATGATTCACTGCCGTAGCCTTCTATATTCCAAAGCTATTGTAATTTAAACGTATTACCTTGTTGTTGGGATATTCAGGAAAATATCCCAGAAATTATTCTATTAAGTTTAATGCTATTCTTGGACTTGGAGATGGTATTATTTACTTATTGGTCAGTACTTATTTCATGCGTCATTTTCCTACTGGTCAATATTGTACAATGTTATTTTCTATTTTATGGTACGTTGTGGTCTGCTTGACTGGTATATAAACAAAGTATGTTTGAAATATAATGATTCATACGTCCGAGGCTGTGACTTGCGTTCTGAACTCAACTGCTGGGCTAAACAGGGAAGCGGGGCCAATCAGAACCCTAGGTCGTTCTACGTGTTTGCGCGTCTTTGGTCCGATCGATAATTCGCTACCCCTTTAATCTGCTGCTGCCGTCCCACAGTTATAACACTTGTACTCTATATTCTACTCTATTTCCCAGTTTTGGAAATTATTGTACGTTGTAGTCGGGTTAGTCATATATTTATTCATGTATCTTTTTACACTAATCTAAGAAATTGGGAACCAGTTCGGAACTGGGAATAAATCGAACAGTGTTCCAATCGACTTGTATTCTCTCACTTGCGCGCTTGTCACTCAATCAGGTGATAGAATAGTTTTCGTCTCTCTACCCTAATTCGAACTCACGCATACTAGCCTCAAGGTTAAACCATTCAGCCTATCACGTCAAGGTCTTAATCAAGATTAGATAAGTATCTTCAGCACCAAAAGTGGGTAGACAAATCAAAGACGTAATACAAGCACTGAACAATGTGATTATAAAAACATGGATATTAATAAAACTAACAGTTAATTGTATTTTTTACTATGAAATTACTTTTACTATGAGATGATGTACAAGATATGTAGTTAAGACGGATGATTTTGACAAAGTTTTGTTTTTTGAGTTGGATAGTTTGGTTGTGGAGCTTTCATTGTTATTCTGAACAACATCATCAGCATAAACTTCAGGTACAAGGGAAATGTTCGAATTTCTCCACATATGGTTCACAGCTTATTATTTGAAGTTAGGCAATATTACCGTTAAATGCTGGCTCAGTGGTCTAGAGGTTAAGCAATCACTCACGGGACTGGTAAGTCCTAGATTCGAATCTCATGAAGTGGGATTGTGTGTGTGCACTACTGAGGAGTCCCATACTAGGATGAAACGGACGTCCAGTGCTTTCAGGTTTTTCATAGTTGTCTAGCTTCAATTGACTCGTCGTTTCAACTATAATATTCACAAAACGCGTCTCTGGTTATATATACGTTTGTAAAAATATGGACAGTGGAACAGGATCAATTCAAACATCAATATATTTAAAAATGATTAACTAAAGCGTTTACTTTCCCAGTTTTGGATCACATAGTCTAGTTTTTACTCTATAATTTAATCGATAAGGATAATATTTTTCACTATTCCATTTATTGTGCAAGATATTTGTCTACCTAAGTGGTTAAAATATTAAATTCAGTAAAATAGATAGTTTGTTGTATTATACGTAGTCTAATGCTCACCAGCTTAGTATTATCTTAGACAAGAATTAGTTTTGAATGCGAGTTTTGGGTACTCGTCATTAAAGTGCATTTGGAATCTTAAAGAAACTGATACATCTTATTAGATCCATATTTTGGTTAACTACTCTCAAGACTTAGATTGCTGTCTCTGAGTTATCTCAAACGAAACTTGCCTTGTTTAAGAGTTAATTATTCCCTTGGATTATTTACTGTGTAGTAGCCAATGTGTTCGTGTAGTCCTACTGAAGAAGTTCTGAAGATCGTTTGATCTATTAGAAGTGATTATTTGGTTGTTGCAGTTACATAACCACTTAGATCTACGGAAAAATGAAGTTGATCAATTGAAAATGATGAATCATTGTAGATATATCAGTATATGACATCAGTTACTGTTTAGTGTTCATTCAACCAACATTCAATGTATGAAAATCACCATAATTTATTGATAGATATGTATGTGAAAACCACATGTTGTATGCTTCATTTCATCTATCTGTAATCTATTTTTATTCCTAATGTTCATTAAAATTCGATCTATAAATTTATTTTCCACATTAATGCACCTGCATCTCAGAGTTGGTGTTCACTCTGGGACTCGAACCCAGTATCATTCGCTTTCACTTAGTACGTCAAACTGGATTCCACTGCTAGCCACTATCCATCTTTTCTTTTAAAGCTTCTGACTTAAGTCAATATCAAGGCAATTCCTACAGGATGCACATATGCCAATAAGAGACTGATCAATTGCATTGCTACACATCAATATGAAAATACAAGCAAACAATACCAAGTAAATTTAAATATGTTTTATATTTTGTAAGTTCTTCAAAGATAGATTTTTCATTGTGGCTAATTCCAGTATGAAGTCATAACTAATGAAGTTTATTTAACCTTTTATATTAGTTAGTTCATTATTATTTACAACAATAAACAAAGTTCTACAATGTAATAAATTAATTTAAGTTTGAAATGTGAATCGATCAACATCGGTGTAATATCAGATGGGTTTTGTGGATATTATAGTAATTTCAATGGTCAAGATTATGAGTCAGTTGAAGCTAGACCACCATGGAAAACCTGGAAGCATTGGATGGCCGTTTCGTCCTGTTATTGGACTCCTCAGCTTTAAATGACTCATGATCTTAACCACTGAAATTACTATAATATCCACAAAACCCATCTGATGTTAATCAACATATGCTCACTAGCGACTGGCTTAAAGAGGTATATCCTGGAGTTCTAGTGAGAAGTAGTGACCAGTGGAGTTCAACTGGATCTGTTGTGAGATAGTAACTCACTGATGACGATGGTGGACGTGTCACTCAATTTCGTGGATTAGTTGAAGTTAGACATTAACACCGTTGGATGCCGGCTCAGTAGTCTAGTGGTTAACTGCTCGCGCGCGGAACCAGTAGGTCCTGGGTTCGAACCTCGCAGGGGGCGAGGTCGTGGATGCGCGTTGCTGAGAAGTCCCGCAGTAGGACGAAACGGCCGTCCAGTGCTCCCAGGTTCTCCATGGTAGTCTAGCTTCATCTGACTCATGATCTTAACCATTAAAATCGATGTAATAGTTTAAGACTGAACTGATATCAGTAAGTCCTTGGTTTGATCTTAGAAAGATTCATTGGTATCAACTTCTTAGAAACCTCAGACCAAGGTTAAAAAGCTGACGTCATGCAATAATGAAAACCATTTTTTTTCTACTGAATTTATCTCTTTAATTTCATGTATATGTTTATAAATTTATTATCTGTCATCACTATATCTTATATGTAAACAACATTGGCAATGTTTCGTCATTCATCTTCCATCATTTGGTATGTTATTGTGTGTATACTCAAGAGATTTTCCTAAATGCCTTGAAGATATAGATATATATTCGTAAATATTAAAAAGCCAATAAATTTAATGCAAACATCATGTGATAATAAGTGGCTAGCAGTGGAATCCAGGACATGCGTTTTGTCCTATTTGGGACTCGTCAGCTGGATGTACCTTCACCCCAGGGTCGATGTTCACTGATCAATTGCAGTCCTAAATAACAATAGAAAGTTACAAGTCAAACAATATTATTATTATTATCAGCATCATTCAATATTATATTTTTGGTACAATATAGAATTCTCAGCGTAAAGTATTCCAACAAGTTTCCGTTTCTTTCTTCTTGGTCGGTCCTGGCGATAAATACTGAGTGATCGCCAGTTAGATGTTAGCAGTTCAGTAAATGAACATCTGAATAATGTACATTCTTTTCGTTGTATTTTGCTAGCGACCACATTGTCTCTTATTGAGTTTTTTGTAACTTTGACAACGAAAGGTTGTACACCTTTCAGAAACGCAGCAGAATAGGATATAAGATTGATAAACATAATGATATATTAAAACAAACAAAAATAGATAACTTGTTGAAATATCTAGATGGCAGGAACAGGTAGCCCAAATGCTCAAGCAGGCCGCTCTCTTTTCGGTGAATTAAATAAGGTTTGGAAGCAAACTTTCTGTTCAAGTGAATCATGTGATATTTTTTTGTTTTAGTTGAATTATTAAAATGTGTTTGTTATGTCCTGATAAGAATAATGAATGCTAACTTTCGGGATCTATTGTACAATTATTAAGTAACTAAACTATGCATATTCATATTTCTCTTATTATAAGCTTTATTTTGACCCATAAATTATTATTATACGTTTTACCATTCTTGATTTATACCCAGTATATTAATTACTACCTCCCTCATTCACAGCCAAATCTGGTTAATTCATGTACAAATGTTGTTTCTTATTTTATTGTTACGACGTTGTCTGTTTGATTGGTATATAAACTCAGTATGTTTGAAATAAATTATTCATATCGCAGAGGCTCGGATTGGTGTTTTGGACTTAACTGGCTGGGCTAGACATGGAGCAGGACCAATCAGGACTCTAGGCTGCTCATACAGGTTTACGCGTCATTGTTCCGATCGATAAGTCACTGCTCTCTAATTGGCGGTCACAAGTTATAACAGTGGTGTACCAATTGTATTTTACCGAAGTTTTCGGTATTAAAATTGCAGTTAATATACTATTATGTAATAGAATTCAATAGTTGAACTGCCTTCTTATCCTCAAGTAATACAAACTATTCTATATCTGTACAAAGTAGAAACCTAATGACACTTTAAGTGTGCTAAGCAAAAGCTCAATCTTGTTAAAGACAAGTAATAAAACTACTTACATGGAGCGTACTCATGGAGCCTTATACTCACGTGATCGTGAACACGTCCCTAGATGGTTGGTAAAATATGCTACAAAATACTTTAGCAGCACTATCCTATCTCAATTTGTAGATAGCAGACATCACATTACAATGGATGGAGTTTTCTATTTTATTGCCAAGTTCCAAAAAAAATATTTAAAGAAGCAAGAATACAATTACTGTTTACATCTGAATCCATCTGGATTAACTAAAGAAGATCCCGTTTACGTATTCACATGAGATATGTTCACCTTATACGTTTGCCTTGATTCATCACTAGAATACCATATACATGAAATGAACATTATAAACCTCTTACTGCCTATTTTTATCCATGTTTATTTTTTGCCCAACCGCATTCTTAATCTACACTTTCATCTCTCCAAATTTCACACGAATTTCTAGTAATAACTGGTTTGAAACATCTCTATTATTGTATATTATATTCACATGATATTATTGTTAGTAGTAGTAGCAGTGCGGTGTGTGCTACTTATATACACATAAGTAGTATATGATGTTAGTCGTTAACAGAAGGTCTGGGAGCAAGGAGACAAGAGGATCGATCAGTAAAGAATAGAAACAGAATGCAACTTGTATGAAAATGCAGGAACAATGAAGTCTGAGTCATTTTGAGACAAGTGGTGGACATTTTGCGAATGAAGCATTTACTTTATGATTGTTAGATTATATATATATATATATATATATATATATATATATATATATATATATATATATATACCCTAGTATGGGACTCTTCAGCAGTGCGTATCCACGATTCAGCTCTTAGGATTCGTACCCAGGACCTTCAGTCTGGCGTGCGTGCTGGTGAGAAGCCATGACCAATGGAGTTCAATCGGATCTGTTGTGAGATAGTAACTCACTAAAGATAATAATGGACGCTTGCGCAATTTATTGGATTGATTGAAGTTATACATTAACACCGTTGGATATTGGCCGGCTCAATGATCTGCAGATTAAGCGTTCATGCACAAAATAGATAGGTCTTAGGTTCGAGTTCCGCGTGCAGGATCGTGGATATGCACTGCTGAAGAGTCCTAATACAAGGATGAAACGATGGTTTAGTGCTTCCAGGTTCTCTATAGTGGTCTAGTTTTTACCAACTCATGAATTGAACTATGAAATTATAACACTAAGAATAAAGTTAATAGTATAACTAGTGTAAATAGAGAATAGACAATTCCAGAAAAACTAGATTAACTTCAATTACGAAGTAAGATTGTTTACTGTATGGTTTAATGTTCAGTTCACTATACGACTATGGACAAAATCTATCAGGATTTTTCAAGTCAAGATAACTGTTTTCATAAGTTTCTAAGAAGCCTTTCATCAATAGTGAGATATATTCATCATATAACTTATAACTATCATTCTTATCCAATGGTTTTATATCATTTGCATAAACCTAATTGACATTTAGTATTCCTTAATATTCATTATTTAAATGAGAATCTCATTATATGAGATTTAAAATGTTTCAACATGAGGTTTGATCTTCATTTTTTTCTTTTCTTTTTTTGTTTACTTTTCTTTAACTTTTTGACCCAATTGTTTCTTACTGATCTCATTCAACAGTTATAATATACATGAATAATATTTGATATTTAAACTAACATAGTTTAGTTGATTAATGAGATATTACTTAATATCTATATTATATATAAACAGTTTCTATCCAAGACTAGTAGTTAACCTAAAATGACAACTAGAAACTAAGTTACTATAAATAATAACTTTGTTCCCATTTGTATCTCTTCATCAGTTGCTCACACCCATATATGAAGAGAAAAAAGAGAGAAAGAGAGAGAGAGTTATCGTTCCAATCTCATCTTAGTCAATACAACGATTCAGTGTTTCCTATTATGACGTTGATTATATATATACTACGGCATAGGTTTTTTTTAGGTTTTTGACAAGATTTACGTAATCCAACAATGATCATCTACGTGGAATTCATATATATGTGAGTACGTTATTGAAAATCGTGACAGTACTTTGATTTTTTAGTTTAACATAGCCTCCAAATGATGTAAAATTATTAGAGAAATCATTGTTTAACTAAATATATCTCAATAAAACCATACCCAAATGAATTATCTAATTCTTTTTTTTTCTTTAATACACTATAATTTAGTTTGTATGAATTATTATTTCTAGTTAGCGTTTTATTTTAGAGAGTTAGTTTTCTATGGGATGAAGTGACTAACCTCATATCCAACCACCCCTTCTTTATCCGAGCTTGGGATCGGCAGTAGTCCTAGAGGAGTGGGGTGTAGGCGGAAAATGATGGGTTGGAGAATTCTGGTCAGCGAACTATGCTCCATTAGGAGTAACAGGCGTAAGTAAGTAAGTAATTAAGTCATCTGTTTTGTATTAACCAAAATTTGGTTTCTACCTTAATACAAGCCTTGAGTAATTCCTAAAAAGAAAAATTTTCAGAAACTAGGAAAATGTTTAGAATATTTTTAAACAATTAACCATTTTTAGACAAATTCAAGAGAGTGAGATCGTGTATGCGCATTGTTGAAAAGTCCAGCAATAAGACGAAACCGAAATCCGATGATTCCAGGTTTTCTGTAGTGGTCTAACTTCAATCGACTCATGAGATAATAGGGTATTCAGTTTGACTTCATTTAATAATCAATAAAAATAAGGACATCTATAAACTGTAATTATACTCTTAAATCTTCTTATCATTAATGATTTTTCATCATTATGTTAAATATCTAATTACTTATTATTATAATAAAGATTAAATAGATGATAAATAGTTTCTGTGAAACATTTTGTTTTACCCCATTTGATATTGTTTGTTTACTGGAATCATCTCATTAATATTTAAGAATGTAATTGATCAGTGTCTTATTGACATATGTGTATACTATGTAGATTGCTTCGATATTGCCTTAAATCACTTGTAAAAGTAAATGACTATCAGAATTCAGTAGCTAAGTGGATAATATGATGGCAGTTTAAGTGAACTGTACTGAATTTGAGTCTCAGAGTGTATATCAACTCTAAGATACAGTTATATCTGGTTGACAAGTCTCAAATAGAATAAAATGTGTATTGAACTGGATTTCAGTTCTAGCTATTATCCAAATTTACCTAAAAAGCTTTTGACTTAACGCATTATCAAGACAATCTATACGGGATGTACATATACTAACAAGAGACTGATCAATTTTCGGTCCTAAATAACAATAAGAAGATAAACGTAAAACGATAACAAGTAACTTTAAAACTGGATCGTTTTACGAAATAAAAATTAGTAACATAATTGACAGATAAATGATATCGATGAAGCAGATTAATGTTTGTCAAGTGGCAGTTAAATCTACCATCTAGTTACCATGATTGTAATGTGAAAAAACTAGGGGAAAACTGGATTTAAGTTTTGTGCTGTTTAGTACTCATTAATAAGATGTGACTTCAAATCTTGAAGGAACCGATGCTCCCTAAAGGGTTCGAATGTATATCAACAAGCGTTACCATAGAGCTATTGTGATAACAACTTAATTCCTGTATGACTGACATGTATTTAAACTTGACTGGTCACCATTTAGTGATCAATGTCATGTATATCAAGCCCTTATTTAGTGCTGGTCAAATTCAATCTATCAATTTATCATTTACTAAGCTCAAACTGAGGTTTGTTTGTGAGTAATACCACTATTAAACCTGAATTTCAATGACTTTTAATTACCTACTTCCTTACTCCCTGTGGAACATAGGCCGTTGAACAGCATTCTCCAATCCATTCTGTCCTGAGCCTGACGTTTAATGATTGAGGAATAAAATATATCATATCAAATTTATGTTTAATCAATATACAGAGTGATCTACGGTGGTCAATTCAAATGAATTGGTTTCATTTAACAATAAGGCAAATTACACGGATTACTCAATGGTGATTATATGGTAAATATCACTTTTGAAACATTTAAAAATGTGAAAAGTTCAACAATTCAGTCTATTAACGTATACTAATTATCATTTTATACACAAAACATCTAACATTTTATGCATTTATCCAGCCTAATAGTAAAGTAACAGTATTTCATGGTTGTAACCATGTAATACTAAAGTAACAAGATATACATCAATAGATATATCGGGCTGACGAGCCCCAAAAAAGACAAAACACACGTCCTAGGTTTCACTGATAGCTACCATTCTTCTTTTCCTATAATGCTTGTGACTTAAGGTAATATCGAGGCAATCCGTACAGGATGTACATATGCCGATAACAGACTAATCAGTTGCAGCCCTAAACATCAGTGAGAGGATTCAAGTAAAAACAATACCAACTGAATGTATATATACATAT